>CM028136.1:317757500-318957500 GCA_016271365.2 Neoceratodus forsteri
AACAAACAAACAAAAAAGGGCTGCAGCCATAATAATAGGTGATGGCCTCTAACTGTTTATTTTATTTGAGATTTGATCACCGGATAAGCACCCAAGAGTGATGCTGCCAATCTTCAAGAATCACAAAGACAAACAATACAAATTAATACAAGTACATAAGAATGTAAAACACTTAATAAACTGCTCATCATCCAAAACAACTGCTAATAGTTGATAAAAGATGCCACCTATACAAAGATTTAAACAAAACAAAGTTATTAAACTGAATTACTCAAGGCAAGTTATTAAATATTTTACAGCCTGATAAATGAACGACCTGCAACTAAGCACCCAAGGGAAGCACATGATGATTTTGTTCAAAACGAGTCTGATACCCAGAGAGTCTACAGATTTCAAGATATTTTCAGGAAAAAAAAAAAATACATTTGTAGGGCCATGTATAATTTTTCCAATAAATTTCTAAGCCTGCCATCAAAAGGAAAACCTGTTTCTTCTCAATGAAACTAGAAAGCCATTAAACAAATTTTACACCAGCTAAGGTTACAAAAAAAGTGCTGGAAATAACAGACTCCTATCCTACTTTTTTATATAACAAAAAGCTACTTTATTTTACAATTTCCCCAAGATATCCCACTAAAGTGTCCCATCTCGTTCACAGCAGCTGGGAGGACTGAGGGACATAAGGGCAAGCAATTCCTCAGCGTCCCAAAGCGAGCAGGTAACTGATTTGAGATCTGAGCACAGGACTTCCCATTTCACAGTTCACTGCTCAAACCACTAGAATGCACTACTGGCCTACTAAAAAATATGCTTATTTTGACTAGTGGTCAGTGACCCTTCACACATAGTGGTGATGCCACAAGTGAGGTCACAGATCACAAGTAATAAGGCTATGGAGGCGTGGCAAGCAGCCATAGTGAGTAGCCGTACTTTGCTTGAGCTCTCCAATAGGAAATTGTAATCTTATTTCATCAAAACTATTTTCTTAACTTTGGCAGCTACAAAGTGCTTTTCTGAACGGCCTGCAATCAAACTGCAGATACACAGATTTCAAAGAACTTTTGAATATGGGGAAATAAAAGACTAACAGGTGAGGAAAGGAGGACAGCAAAAGGGGCCTGGAGCTGGAGGAAACTACCCTCACAGCCTCAGAAATCATAACAAGCCCACAAACAGAGACCTTCTCAAAGCAATACAAACTTTGGATAAAACGAGTGCTCACCTTAGACCAAAAAGTGGTGGAATTTAACTTTGCTCGTTTGTGGAACTCAATATACCTCAGTGCTGATGGAGGTGAAGGATGCTTCTTGCCTCCACTCTAAAAGCAGTTAACTACAGGACTTATGGACAAATAAATGCTGAGATGCAGAATGGAGGCAATGAAGAACTTGGCAAGATCTGTAAACCTACATATACTGGGTTTGCCAGAGGCAGCTAAGGGGGACAATCCGGTGGCCTTCACTAGGTTTTGGCTGGGTGGAAATCACCTTGAGCTGACCCCCATAGTCTATGGTGCCTTCCAAATAACCCCTTGAAAAAGAAGAACAGACAAGAATACTTCATGGACTTTGCTAGTTACTCTCCAGGAACCACATGAAAGAGACCACATCCTGGATGCAGCACAGAGGACAGGACCCATAACTATGGACTGGTGGGAAGGTTATCCCTGTACCCAGATATTAGTTTTGCCATGTGCACGAGGCATAAAGCTGTCAACAGCACCAGGACCCTACTTAGATCATATGGGGTCTCATATAATCTGCAGTACCCAGTAAAGCTAAAGGTGATGTATGCCAAGTAGTAGTATTTGCTTAGTAATCCTAAAGACACTGGTGTGCTAGTACAAAAAATAAAACTAACTTCAGAGCCCAAAACCAGAATGATGAAGAGTAGGACTCTGACTGAAAGACAGCTTCTAAGTAATTTGTAAAATTGAGCTGGGGACAGAGAAGTCTACGTGGAGCATGGGGGGGGCATTAGTTATGAAAACAATGTGTAAAGCCCATGGAAAAAACAGTTTAATATACAGCTATGCAACAATATATATATTTTTTAACCTGTACATGTTTCCTGAGCATATGAACATTCTGCTTTGTAAACCAAAACAGCACCCACACCGTGGCACCCGCTGGGAGTGCTGCTGTCCCGCTTTCTCAAAGCTGCAGTAACCAACTGCCAATGTGCTCCAGCCACTTCAGAAGGTAGGAGTCTCGATTTGCTTTCTTCCAGGTTCTAAGACATTATTGTAAATGTAGAGACGATCTTATCTAAATGGTCATATTTTAATAACCATTGACAGCTGATGATTTACGCAAGTCAAAGTTTCGAGTTTTTGTGCTGGTTTAATGTACTGTATATACAACTGTTTTTAAACAAAGTTAATAGCAACGATTTTTAAAGTGTAGCTCCCCCTGAGCTATGTATCTTTAAGAGAGGGTCTAGTGATCTCTATGCTGTGCCAAGTTTGCTATGCCCTTGGAGGACTGTGTCAGCTGGTCTGACTTGGCATTCCAAAGGGAAGGAATCGGTGGTCTATGCTGGAGGGCATGGACTGGTGACAGTCAGTTGGTGGGAGACATGCACCTGGCAGCCTGACACACAATGCCAGCTCCCACGTTTCTAAAATTTCCTCTTAGAGCCTGGCGTTTAGAAAAGTACTCCTTCGTGGCAGGTGCCGCTGAGCAAGTGCCTCAAAAGGGAGGAGCAGCAGGAGAAAAAGGAAATGAAATAAGAGGTTGAGGTCTGCCTGAAGGAAAGTTGGTTCAAAGTGCTGTGGGCAAAGGATCTGAGGCGAAGTTCACCATTTTTTTTTTTTTTTTAATCTCTTTTTCACACCCCACCTTCCCAAGCTCAGCTCCATCAGGAGCACTTATGGAGCTGCCCCATCTCTGCCACCTACCGAGACCTTCTTGCTCGCCACCACGAGCCATGGCGCCCCCAGCTGGGGACGAGGTGGGGCAGCTACACCCAACAAATCCAAGGCCAGGAGCTGGAAGGCTAGGCAGGTGTGAGGTCATGAGGGGTCTGCTCTGGTGCTCCATCTTTCCAAAGCCTGGAGAGCATTTTTTCCCTCTGTACTGGAGCAGTGGCATGCAGCCTGGTGTCATGGCATCACCGTCACCACTCCCCAACCCCTTGCTGAATGCTTGCACTTGCCGTGCCTCTGGCTTCTGCCAGAGGCCAGTCATGCGCTGAGCATGGACCTCCCCTCCCTCCCGGTAAAGGAGATCTGTCTTCCAGATGCTCAGTCCTCTCCCTCTCCACTGACCCCTGGCGGCACAGGCTCGTTCCCGAACCTGGGTCACCAGCGTGGTTCGAGGTGTGGTGTCCAGTGCCTCAACCCTCAGCGCCACTGGGCTGGCCACCATTTCTCATCTAAAGTGATTCAGTCGGGCATCCAGCAATGCCCTCTCTCCCCATGTGAGGAACCGTGACTGAAGTTACAGAAATACTGTTAGAAAACAGAAATTTACAAGAGTGTAAAGTGTGGACCAGTGTTGCCCCAAAAGGTCTGGGTAGTGCCAGTTAGCACCAAACGGATGCTCTTGTAGGTGAAGCATCAATGTTTTAAAAGGAAAATCTGTGAGAAGTCAGAGTTTATCGAGAAAGCCCTTACAAGATCTAGTAGTGCTGCACAAGTCAGCACTGGAACTGTGAAATCTGTCAAGTTTTAAGTAAATGGGAAATATGGGCTAGGAGATGCCTGGGGAGTCCCCACCAGTGCTGCCTGGGTTGGTGGTCTCAAGAGCTTCTAGCTGCCTCCATCGGAGATAGTATCTGTCAGAAGCTGTACCCCACCAGGATTGAAGCCAACCCATAGTAACAAAGAATGCTCACTCAGCAGTAAAACTGTGACAAGCAAAGACTGTGTCAGCTGAAGTATGTGGAAAGAAGCACAACAGTTTAACATCTATTTCTGTGAATTCACGCCAGAGGAATAAAGGATCCCGATTTGTTTTAAACCCTGTCTGGACAGCTGGTTTTGTTGTATCCAAGTTCTGCTAACCCTTTCTTATTGAAGCTCCCTTTTGCACTGCCATGTGTCAGTGGAGCTCTAGAGGTCAGCCTCAAGCTTGGCAAGTCAAGTACTGTAAGTGGTTCTGAGTTTTTGTGTGGTACCCCTCCACTAATGACCTTACCATCCTGTAAACCCCTAGACAAGGGAGTGTGATCTTACAGAATGTATAGAGCGTTTCTCTATCTTTTCCATACTGGCATTGTGACTAATGGGCGGGGCTAATATTTGAACGCAAGTACCAAATAATTAAGTCACACAGTATTTCAGAACTTGCAGGCTGTTAACAGCCTAGTAATAACTTATGAAGTTTACAATATCCGTTTTGGGCCATTCACCTTTATGGCTATATACCAGTATGACTCTTCAGTTAGTTGATCATTCATTGATAGATTAACAACAATGCTATAACCCCACATGAGCTATAACACTAGATAGAACAGCCAGCCCCCGGCACAGCAGTTAAGATTTCCACTTGCGACGCCAGCAACCTGGGTTTGGGAACGAGCCCGGGAGCTGGAGGCCAGCCGGGAGAAGGCTTGAGCCCCTAGGTGACAGCCTGCCTTCCAAGGGGAGGGGAATAGCCTCGGCACATCTGACCCCAGGCTAAGGCCTGGGGCACAGCATGCTCAGAGGTTGAAAGCAAGGGAGGACACACGGACATCAGAGCTATGCGCCTTGATGTCAGGGTACTCACGACGCCCAGCAAGAACACTGAAAAGGACTCTCAGGCTCTGGTAGACGGACTTCTGGAGCAGACCCTCATGGCTCCCGCCTGCCTGGCCGGTTCTGGATCCTGACAAAATGCAAAAGTTTGGGTGTAGAGCCCACCGTCCCCGCCGAGTACAGCCTTGCCGTGGGGAATCTGGATGGCTCAGGTAGGTCACAGGAGTGGGGGCAGCCTCACTGGGGTCCTGAAGGCGAGAGCTTGGGGAGTTGTGTAGGAGGGTAAAGAGATTTAATAAAAAAGCAAAAAACAAAAACACTTGATAGAACAACTTAGTATCCTATGATAAGTATGCTAATATTAAGTCTATATGTAAGGTTTGTTATACCATGTACTGTATGTAAGAAATTCTAATAAAAATGTGAAAATATATTTGTATTTATATATACATTTATATGTAACACACACACACACACACACACACACACACACACACACTCTACAGCACGAACAATGTCAATCGCTGGTTCCAAACAAACCAATTCCAGTTCAACACTACGAAAACAGTGTCAATAACCTCTGGCACCAGCCAGTGAATGACACTTTCCGTAATTTGATTTTTTTTTTTTTTTAGATTGTAGTACTGTTCTTGCTTTTTGCTACCTACTCAGAGCTATACACTGTACCATTGTGTTGCTTTGTGGATTATCTCCTCTCCCCAGGTCACACCTGGAAACAAGCCTCAGGTCAGTGTGCCTTTCCCAGTCACCAATTTTCAAATAATTATTTTTACTCGTCACATGCCATTTTCGATTTGTGCAATGGCACGTGTGGTAAAATGGTTGGATGTGCTGCTGCCTCATAGTTACAGTTCTGTAAGCACAACTTTCAAAAAACAAACAAGTCCCAGAATGAAATAATCTATAAAAAGAACATCTGATTTGGCATCCAACATACAGCGAGTGTGACCGTCATGATGCTAGGTGCCTGATTAACAAAATAACCACAAAATATGACTTTTTTTAAATTTACACTACCATTGCATAAATATTTAAGGGAGCTAGTGAACTGCCTAAACTAATGTTGGTTTTGAAGGCTGCAGTCTCACCCCTAAAATACTGATAATATGAAGTAGGGGGTGGGTTGCAGGTATTGTATACAGAATACTGAAATATGGGGAGGGAGGTCCTCTAAACATGTAATTTCTCGCCTCCAGTTACACATGTATGGGACTAATGTATTATATATGTTACAGCCCATATGTATAGCTAGAAGAATACAAATGGAGAGCAGCCAGTAACCTTGTTACGACTAAGTGGTGAACTGAACCAGGTTGCAGCCATGATTAGACAGATTCTCTGAAATGTTCTATATCCAATAGGACTATCTGTAACTAATCCCGGTCACCCCTGAAAAAGGGACCTTCTGTGCCCAGTGGCTACACCGGTTAAACTGCTATACAGCCCCAAGTGCAGCAGTGGCTATAGAAATGCCCAATTAGAGGTTTTAACATAAAAGTAAATTTTAATTTATCTGGTGCTCCGAATTTTAATTAAAAGATCAGCTCATTGAGCTGGCCAGTGGCGTGGGCGCTGGGCGCCTATCGCCTCGCCCGGTGATCCGTGTTTGAGGACGAGCATGGGCCACTGGGGTTGGCAGGACTGGAGAAGGAGTGAGCAGCCAAGGACTGCCTCCTTCTCCAGGGAAAGAGGACATCAGTGGTCAGCACTCGACTGGCCCCTGGTGGAGACTGAGGGGCAGTGCGTAGACACTGCAGAACAGGGGAGGAGATGGGGCAGATGCCGGGAGGAGTGTGTGCGGATGCCTGCGCACTCTCTCTGCTAGCGTCACTGCACGCCCCCTCCCCGCAAGGGAGAAAAACAAGAAAATTCCTCGGCAGTACGAAGGCTTCCCCAATGGCGCCGCCACAGATGCACCCAAGTTAGCTCCCTCCTGGGCCCGCACTCCAGGTCTCCACAGTGGTGGAGTAAGTACCCACTGTGATGCGGCTGGGAGGGTCTGTGGTGGGGAGGTCTGAGCTCTGGCCGTGACCAGGGTGGCAGCCGTGAAGGCAGGCTGGAAGGGAGAACCAAAGGCACAACCCCCCAGCCGAGAACAAAAAGATCCACTGCCCATAACAGCAACAGAGCCCCAAGGATCTCGCACTGGAGTGGAGCTTTGCCAAAGGCAGGCTAATGAGGGTTACCAACAAATGGCAGATGATGGTAGCCCTCATTAGCATAACCTTCGTGGCAGAAGTCGCCCAGGGTGCGCTGAGATGTCTGCCCGGCTCTGTCACCATTATGGAGAACATGGATCTTTTCATTAAAAGCCCAGAGCACCAGGTAAATTCAAGATTTTATTTTATGTTAAAAGGCCTTAATCAGGGCCCAGTGGCACTGGACGCCTACCTTGCGCTTATGCCAGTGACCCATGTTCGGAACCAGCATGGGCCGCCAGGGTTGGCAAGGGTAGAAAGAATTGAGCGTCCGACTGCTCTCCTTCTCGGGGGAAGGGGTCCTCACGGTCGGTGCTCAGTCGCCCCAGGCAGAGGCTGGGAACAGGGTTCCGGGAGGAGTTTGGGGCAGACGCTGGAGGGAGCACGCAAGGATGCGTGTACACTGCCCTCCGCTGGCATCATTGCATGCTCCAGGGACAGGGGATATGGCACTGTTCGCACGGGCGAATCGCCGAACCAACGCTGCACCCAAAACTAGATCCAGATAGGGTGGGGAGTTGGGGCTCCTGCCTCCCGCTTGTGGGGGTAAGCCACAGGAGTTCTAGGTGAAGGCGGGAGTTGCAGGAGAGGCGGCTGGATTCCTACCATGTTGCGGGACATGGAGCAGACCAGGATGCCAGGAGGAGGTAAAAGTAATAAATAAATAAATTTAAAAAGGACCTAATCAGGTGTTTCTGCAGCCACTGCTATGCTTAGGAATCTATAGGAGTTTCCTTTAACAAAGTGAAATAAATAAATTATACAAAAAAAAAAAAACACACATGACTAAGACCTCCAACCTGATAGGGGTTCTACAGCTGGAAGTTCCCAACCTAGAATTACATACAGATACGGAAAATATGACAGTCATTTTAAGTTTCTCTAGGAACCCCAGAAAAACATGGCTACTTAATGTGCCGAATGGCAATTTCCACCGCGTACATTGTGTACACTGCAGCAATACAGGGGATTCCACAACATTAAAACCCAAGCTCAGAGAAGAGATACAAAAATCAAGTTGTTCATTAACAGCTCTACTGTGTCCGTTATCTGTAAGTTAACCTGCCAGTGCAGTCTAGAATATGCTGGCCAAACAAAATGCCAACTGAACGAATGAGTGGGAGGCATAAATCAGTGATTAGGAGTGAAGTTACAAACCAACATGACGGCATGAAACTTTTAAGAACAAAATCAGGGTTTCCCATCGAACGAGATTTACTGGAATCAAGAAAGTTACGGTTCGGCCAAAAGGAGGTGACCTGCAGAAGAACTCACACAGCATGAATGCCTTTGGATACATACTCTGTAGACCATGAGTCCCATTTGAGTTTATATGAAGAGCTTCCACCACAGTGTGTTTCCTTTATGCAGATGACACTTCCTTTGACAGAGAAGTCCATGGATTAAACCGCTAGCCTACCTGGTCACTATGTCACCTTATGACTTTGCATCATGCGGTTAGCATTTGGCTACTGTGTTGGCTTATGTGTGACCAATATCTTATGTTTAACCTTTGGTTTCCTGGTTTTCCACCCCAGCCCCATTATACCCCCATTCACTGTATTACGTTCTCCGTTTTGTAAACCTCCCCCCCCCGTTGTGTTCTGTCCACCGTTCGTGTTCTCTGTACATTGATGTCACTGGTTTTATTACAGTTTTAAGTGTTTTTTGTTTTGTTTTTTTTTTATTATTATTATTCACTGTTCACGGTACACTTTTCACTTGGTTTTGGTTTTGCATTTAAGTACACTTAATGGCAACGGAGGGCTTGTCCTCTTGGAGCTACTTATGAATATGCTAATAAGACAGCTTATTCATGTGAGTACTGAGGCACCATCCAATCATCTCGGAGGAAGGCTCACTCTACGCTTAAGCCACCACGTGTGTCATGGTCATGTCTACACACTGTTCTCCTAGCTGCCTGGTCTTTTTACCCCAGTATGTAGCACTCATAGAATGCCATCAGTAATCCTTTAATGTTTTGAACACCAGTTCAGTTGCCATTCTTGCACTCTGCACTTTAGCTACAAATATTGAGCATTTTTTGCACATCTAATAAAGTTTGCATCCAAGCTAAATTACGGTAAGCCATTTTATTTTATATTTGCAAAACAATCTATGCAGTTGAGTGCTGCAGGGTTCTGGAACTTTTTTCCACTGCCTAGATTGTG
The DNA here is from genome assembly GCA_016271365.2 of Neoceratodus forsteri. Lineage (NCBI taxonomy): Eukaryota > Metazoa > Chordata > Ceratodontiformes > Ceratodontidae > Neoceratodus > Neoceratodus forsteri. The sequence goes on from CM028136.1 coordinate 317,766,572, forward strand.
AATGCTCTCTGGGCCTGCAAGCACCAAGCTGGCAGTCACCAGTGAGGCGGGAGCCCCTCAGACTTTTATGCTGGTGCTGGATGGAAGCCTCAAGCAGGCAAAGGTGGCCCCAGTGGCCAAAAAGCTCAATGAAGAAAAAGTGGTAAAGCAGACTTAAAATGGGGGAAAAAAAAGGCATCATACAGAAGAAAACTGGATCACAAAATATAGCTCAAAATTGTCAGTGTTGTCATGCACTGCTTCTTTAACCTGATGTTAGAAGGTGTGATGTGTAGAACAGCATTCCACCTGGTAGCTGACATATTTAGCTCTGTTTCTCCCATTATATCAGCATTGTGACCTCACTGTGACACCACAACTGCTCAGGAAAAAACACTCAGCAGCTACTACCAGGTCAGTCACCTGTGATGTCACTGTTAGTGAAGTCACAGTAGTTGTGATGTAACGAAAGGAACAGAACGAGATATGTCAGCTGCCAGGCATAGTGCTATTCCACACATCCAACAGAATGCTACCATGTAAAAAAACTTCTAACGAGCTAAAGAAAAATGAAAAATACTTCACAAAAATCTTACTACTGCTACTTCTCAAAAAAAAATGTAGCGTTTTCCTCTTTGCTATTTTTGGTTCCATTAACTTTAGTATATTCAACCAGAGTAAAAAAGTTCAGACGAGAGTAGCACTTTAAAATATGCATTAAGCTGTTTCCCAATGGTTGCTTTGATTTTATTTTAGGGGCAGTTTCTTCAATTGTCCAAGATATAGTCATTGAGCCAACGGATCATTTACAGTTATGGGCATGGTAAGAAAGTGCAGCAGAGTTGTGTATTACATACATAATTCACAGAAATACCACCAATGGCTTAATCTGATTCAAAAGGTCAGTTTACATATATACCTATCCTTCCCCAGACTAAAAAAAATAGCAGAATTGCCTAGCCCTTCTTTCGCAGTCAAACACTTACTCGCTGCTTGCGGCACCAGTGCACTACTATTGGCGCTGTGAAGCACTCCAAAAAATCAGCAATATTGAATACATGCATTGACTACAGCAACATGCTTTCAGCTGGGTGGGGCGGGGCTCTGCCCCCCCCCAAAGTAAAAAAAAACAAATCAACCAATAAATGTTTAGTTTTATGGTCGTTTCTTCTGTTCTGGCAATTGAGAATCACTACATTCATGTGGTACCAACGATATGGACGGATCACAACAGATGCTTTCAATAATATACTGTTGCACATTTCGCTGTACCAGGATGCAAAGTTGAGTTTGTTTTGTACCGGGGGGTGGGGCGCAACACCTCCAACTCTCCAACTGAAAGCATGTTGCTGCATTCAATAAACAATATATCCTATTCTTGATTGATTTTGTTTTATACTAGGGGTGGGGGGAGCCTCCCCCCAACTGAAAGCATGTTGCTGTATTCAATGAAATGAGGAAAATGTGCTGTGTTCAATAAACAGTCAACAGCGCAGTAGCTCATAATGTCCCGACGTCAGTACCGTAGTGTCTCCACAACAAAAATAAGCGCAGGACCTGTCCATGGTTCTTCACAATTGCCCTACTATTCACAAACCACATCCACCAGAAATGCCCCCAAAACACCTCAAGGCCACTGGGAACGCTGCACAACTGCAGCATGTACATGAAAAGGGTGGCGGTGCGAGCGGAGCAAGCCATTCAAGTCGGCAACACTCCATTTGAGTGCAACATAAAAATAGCCTTAGTTTATCTGAATGTCACTTTCACTCCAATCTGCTGGAAACTAGCGGGGGTTTTAAATGAAACAAAAAGAAAAAAAATAAATAACATTGATTATAACAGTGTGTAAGCCACTGTCCACAAAATTCTGGTAATAACCAAGACAACAAAAAATTGTATGTTTACAAATGAAAGCCCTGCCCACTGATGATGCAGTTCATAAATATGCAAGTACAACAGTGGCATTTATTATTGTTATTTTTAACCAATTCATTGTTTCTAATGTCACTGCTTTTAAAATTACTTTTAAAGTTTAAAGATACTTACCACCACCATGAATGCAAAACCCAGGAGGCTCCCCTAATGTGATATTTTTCTCCCACCGGATCTGCCAAAGAAGAAAAAAAAAAAACACAGGGCAGTGGTTAACAAGGAAAAAGATGCTCCCAGAGCAGCCAATAGCTTCTGAGACCAAGTAGCAATAAATGGCAAAAGGTGATAACAATTCAAAATGGAGGCCACAGTGGCTGCTCCTGAAAACAAAGGCTATCACAATAATAAAAGGGGGAGGTCAAGCAATAAAGAGATCAAATTACCTCCGATAAAAAGGTCTGTGCTGATTTCTGTGCTCCTACGTGTAGCAAATATTCGTATACATATAAAGCTAATCTGTAAAGAAATGAGAAAACAGACAGTTGAATACAAGTATGCACTCGGTACACACAGACAACAGTCCCCACCACACAGTGGGTCCACATGCATTGTGTCTCCTAGTCAACAGCATCACACGATACACCACAATTGGCCTTTTAAAGAATGAAATGCGAGGCCCCTCAGAGCACAGAAGGGATTACAGTAACTGTAGCAAGAAGTTATACTGGGAGACTTCTGATGTATTTCTTGTTTTAAAGGAAACAATGTAGCTTTTGCCTCGCATGTCCAGGGTTGTGATGAATGCTTCACTTGCAGCAAGATTGCTGGGAAACACAGGAAAAAGCAAACTTGCGAATAGGTGAAATGCTCCCTTTCTACATGATGTAACCACCTGTGTCCGTTTTGTTTGGCGTTCCTTGCAAATCAGCCATGTAGCATTTCTTTGTACACAAGGCAAGCCCTCTAGTCAGCTTTACCAACTTGCCATATGCAAGGCGATCAACTCGGAACTCCAGAAACGCCGAGCAAAACGGAAATTCAGAGCAGCAGTGATTAAACAGAAAAAGGCAAGGCATGCTATCAAATACAGTAGAACGATTAGATAAAGCCAGGGAAAAAAACAGAAGGGCAATTCAAACGCTATGTTTCAGATTTCGGCCCTCCCTGTTGCAAGCCCTTTAAGATAAAACCAGCCCAACTCTTGTATAACGTGCAAAATAGCACCTTCATTTCTCAGGGGAGAGCAGTTTTATTTAAAAAGGGGAGCCCAGCAGCAGCCACCAGGCAAGTGTTCCATTCAATGTTCTTCTCAGAGGGACGAAACGAGCTCCAGCTCTCGAGTCCCAGTACGGAACTAAACAGCAAGCGCTCTCTCTCCTCCCAGTGCACATAGCTCCGAAATAGCCATTTCTTTGAGAGACTGTACCTGAAAACAAAACCAACAAAAACATGGTCTTACTTTTCCCGTGCCTGCCCGTCCGAGGGCACCGCCGAGCCTTTGCCTTTGGCGAACATGGTGTGCAGTAAGGAGCCGCTGCTCTGACGCTTTTTTCTTTCTCTCTCTTACACTCACTCACTCGCCCTCCTCCTTCTCTCTTTCGCTCTCTTCGCTCTCTCTCTCTCTCTCTCTCTCCAGCTGTCAAAGCGTCAGCCCCGGCCTCGACCCCATCACACTGCAAACCGCGCTCTGCAACCGAGCCTGGTCACAGCAGGGTAAATTTGGGGCGGTGCTAGCTTCCTCGGGACGACTGACGCGGCGCTGAGCCAATCATCGAGTGGGGATGGCTGTCTCAACGCTCGGCGACGGAACATCAAGCATTAGAAACGGGGAATGGTGCTCGCGCAGGGAGTTCCTGTAGCAGGTTGCTGTGCGAGCGGCGTATTTAAAGGCGGGGAAGCAGAAAACGTGTGCTGTGTGTGCGTGAGCCAGGTAGTCTGGCAGGCGCATTCATCCCTGTTTGTAGTGCATAAGTTCATCCCCCACCTCCTCAGTAAAAGGGAAGGTGCGTGGAATTTCGGTTATGCAGCTCGAAACAACTGGCGACCTGCGGCCAATCGCCGACAATGCCATCCAGGGAAGCAGCTTTAACGAGCGTGTTCCCATGTCCTATTGTCGGTATGTTCGACTGTATAAGAAGTCCATTGCTCGTGTGCCCGAAACAACGTTTTTAATAATCAGAATCAAGCTGGTTGGTTACGTCAGACCTAGGCGCAGCCTTAACTCGCATTCTGTGCTATAAATGGCGATGCGTTGTACTTTTTTTATGTAGATGTGAAAGGGAGAGTGAGATTGGAGAGTTCAGTGAGAAGGGGAAGGAAGACAGGGAGTTCAGTGAGATGTGCTTAATAAGTGAGGTTTTTTTTTTGGACTATTGTGTCACCGACACACTTTATGGTATACTGACTGCTGAGATACGAATGTAAACTGAAAAAAAAAACAAGATGGGTAAAACACCTAACCGTGCACAATATACTTGTGGCCTGATCCGGCACATACATGGTTAACAAACTCGGCAAGTCCTGCCCATCTCATATCTGGTTTGCTTGAACGCATCTTAACCCTTGCTGTGCCCAGGAGTACTGCATCAGTCCAGTCCAGAATTTCTGTACTTTCGAATTTGTTGCAGCCTAAGGGTTAAAATCTTATCCTCCCAACTGTCCTGATTTAGATTCTAAAAGTTGTAGAGTTGCTATTTGTCTGCTGCATACAGTGACTATTTTATTGAGCAAATTATGTAGTTTGTATGTTTTTAAATTGCATTATCATGTTCCCCGAAGGCACCTGGAAAGGAAATTTGGTTTTGTGTGCTTTTTCTAGCCAACATTTTAAATACTGAAATAATTGTGTTGAACAAAGCTGCTATTGTGCAGTGACATGGTTAATGAACTCGAGTCCATGCTACTGAATATAAAGTTACTGTACCTTTAAAGAAAAGAATTGAAAAGGCTGTGTGGTCGTTGATTGGTTGCTTGTTTGGGTACATCTTTCGGGCTTCTTGAAACTGTCATCTCGGCTGATTCACCTCCTCCCCTCAACTAAGCTTTTCCAGTAAACAACTGTCACCCCCTGTATATGTCAGTCAGCACCACACACACTAAAGCAGGTCTCTTTCTTAGTATAAATACATGTTCAGTAAAGAAACAGGAATACTATAATAAGCTGTAACTGACTAAAACAAAAGACAGAACCAAGGGGAGATAGGAGCAGGCATCAATATTGGGATGACCAGCCCCCAAACACTGATGTGCTATTTTATGAGAGATGTATCTTTGCATATCTCTCAACAGCCCCTGATTATGAGGGGAAGGAAGCCCTCATTTTTTATCCCTCATCTTTGCTTTGTCCCTTATGGAAAAGGTGCTGCCACACAGAGAGTGTGTTGTAAATTTAGACTTTAAAGCAGACGTTCATAATATTCTAAGATGATAAATCAAAACTAAGCTTTATACTGGTGGCCACAATGGTTTCCACTGTACCCTGGGCTTGTACTGTAGCTCTCTGTTTGAGGATGTATCCCATGATTATGAGGGTCTTCCCTCATTTTGAGAGTCCATGGCCCTCATTTCAGTGATAGAAGTTTGAGAGGTATGCATCTTTGTGCCCAAACACTGTAGTGAGCAGTGGGGCTGAACATCATTCTGTCTTTGCTGGATGGATTAGGGGGTTGGGGGTCATGTAGCATAGTAATTTATGGTTGGAAAGAACACTAGATCCATTATTTTTAGTTATTTAACCAGGAATAGCACACTAAGCTGAAAGCTTTTTACAGGTGTAACCTGGGAGCACAGGGCAGTTAAATGGCTTGCTCAGGGTCACACAGTATGCATGTAGAAGCTGTGGGATTCAAACCCAGGTCTGGTCTGCTGGATATCACCAGATTTGCAGCTCAGAGCCTTAAACCACTGTGCTATACTGCCTTCATGTTTTAAAAGTAGCGATGGAATAAGTATGCTGTGTGACGTTATAATGTAAATGGACATCATGTCAGCCCCCTTCCTCCCACACACCCACTTTAAAAGCCGGGATGAAATCAAGTATGCTGTGTGTGTACACATATCAAATGAAGGGATCCTCTACCCACTCTACTACCCAGGGTACCTGGTGATTCCCTTCGTAAGCGGAACTTTATCCAGGTTTACCTTAAAGGCTAACACTGTTGTTATGCATTGTCTCTGTTGGCTGCCCCTAGATTCACCTCCCTCTGGGAGAAAAAGTGCCTCCTAACATTGATCCTAAATTTACCACCACTGACCTTCAGGGCATATCCCTACATCCAGCTGCAGGACACCAGAGCAAATAAATCTGCCTGTTCAGACTTGTTGATGCCTTTGAGTATGCATAAGACTGAGAACTTCTCCACTCTCTGACTGTTTTCCTCCAGGCAGAATTAGGAGCTCCAGCCTGTCCCACAGCCTTTGTCCTCCATACTCCCAATCATTTTGGTGCCCTCGCTGCACCCTCTCAGCTGCCTTCATGCCCTTTTCTGTTGGAGACCAACACTGTATGCGCTGCTCCAGGTAGGCCCTGACTGGAGCTTCGTGCAGTGGTGGGATTACTTTCTCTGTTCTGCTTGCTAGTCGCTCTTAATGCACCTGCAACCTTTTTCACTTCCAGTGTACTAGTAGACCCTGCCCTCCCCCGGCTAGGGATTGCACACTCAGCACTTGGTTGTCAAAAGGAGTTCCACAAAACATTTCTATTTATTTATTTTTTTTATTTTATTTTAGTCTTTGGTAACCGGTAGGCCCACTAGGCACAAGTGCCTGTTTTCAGGGGCGACCTGGAGCACTGGCGTTAAGTGACTTGCTCAGAGTCACACAGTATGCAAGTGGAGGTTGTGAGAATCAAACTCAGGTCTGGTCTGCTAGCTGTACCAAGCTCGTTCACACCTCATTCCTCTAACCTCCAGGCTATACTGCCAGTTAACCAAGTAACTAGGGTGGGCCATGACACTGGGGACCTGGGCAATCGCAATGTGGCACAAGTAAAACACAGTAGTCACAAACGAATGTCCTCTCCTTTAGCTAGAGTCAAGTAGTAGGTTTATTCTGTACACAAGGTGGAAAAGCGGACACTTTCTGTCCACCGGGGGGGGGGGCAGAAGATACAAAGGGTACACAGCCCATTACACTGTACACAAAAGTCCAAGAAGGTCCCTAAATTTGGGATCAAGCACAGGTCTCTTTGTCCATGCCTTTTCTGGGATCAGGGCCAGGACAGAGCATGTACTCACAGGATTTGAAGATTTGGGTTAAGAAAACCATTTTCTCCACACAGGCAGAACATTGTTGAGGGCAGCTGGAGACCATAACGAACACACTTTTTTGTCAGAAACTGTGCATTTTGGGACAGATAATGTCTTTACTGAAAATACGCCTGAGTCCTTCCCCCATCTCTTGATCAGAAGAGTGTACTGTCCCTTTTTCCAGTTAAGGTAATACACTCCATCCATTACAGAAACTGTGCCACTGAGGCATGACTTGGACTGTTCTCCTTCAAACAGCCTGTCGGACAAACTGAAGTGTAGTCCCTCCAAAACCCTCACAGGCTTTCCCACTGGGGCTGTCCTGGAGGAGTCCGCACGGGGTTACCACACAAAGAAAAAGGCTCTCTCAGTTCAAGGATGTTTCCCACATTTTACTCATGGTTCCCATGAGCAGGTGTGAAACATCCTTCACCCCACACAGGGGTATGCCACTGGAGACAGCTGCCATCACAACTCAACGCTTAGCCACTCGACCGAAAACAGGACAGGGGATAGATTGGACCTTTCACTGCAACTCCCCTCTGTCAGACTACCTCAAATCTCTGAGTGAGCAACTGTTTCCTGTGGCAACATTCCTTTGTGGCTTATGCTGCTGTGAGCATTCCTCCCACTAGCACCTCTGCCCAGATGACTTAACAGTGGTGTCAGGGAAGACCTGAAAGTGTCAAAAAGTTGCAAAACAAACCCATTTCACTGCATAGGACTGTAGTACACTGCTAAATATTTTAAAGACTATGCTGTAGAAACCTGAAAACATACTGAAGCTACACTTGCAGTACATTTCTAGTACACCTGTCTAGTAACCTGGGGGGACACAGGTGTTACACTCATCACCATTAAGAAACCTTGCTGTCCTCAGCAAGGGCCTCAGACACAACAAACCTCTAGGTGCCCTACAAGGGAAGCTGCATACATCACCCTTTACCTATGTCTAGCATAGGCAGGACCCCACAGGGGACATGGAAGCCATGGCTGTCGAGAAATGCCAACCAAAGTTGGCTATGGTTGGCTAACTATGGGATCCCTCATCAATAGCATAGTAGACTGATAGCATATGAAGCTATCAAGCATGGTGCCCCATCAGCTGGGATGGCTCCATCCTAGGTGCTTGCTAGAACAGTGCTGGTCCGTAACCGATGGGCATGCATCCGGCTCCACCACCGGGTGCCTACTAGTGAAACTTCTATCTGAGCATTACTGACTAAAAAGAACGCATCCCCCAGACACGTCACAGATGCATTAAATGTACCATACCAAAACCAGTGAAACCTAGACTGTACTGTGTATTGCAATGCCTCATACCTGTTAAGAATATGCACATGGCATAGTTATGCATTTTCTAAAAACTAAAATCCAGAGCATTTATTAAACTTTCAAAATCTGTACAAACTATGTCATAGCTTGGCATGTCAAAATACTGTAAAATCGGGCCCTGTAGCACCCACGTGTGCTATGGTCAAAACCTCAGGATTCTCTTCATCAGCTGCACATGTAAAACAACATGCAAAAGCACACAGAATACATACTACTTGACTGAAATTTTTGTAAAAAGGTTTTTTATAAAATGTTTGTCATTTTTTTCTGTTTGTGTTTTTTTTTTTTGTGTGTGTGTGTAAAACAATACAAATTGGGGAAGGGAAACCCTGTTAGTCCAACTATAGAGAAAAGTCCTTGGACCTAGGACTTCCTAGACAAAATTTATTTGGAAAACAGATGGAAAAGTTCCAAAGTTCTTGGAAAGGGCACACCACCCATTGGAAGTGTCCACGCGAAGTGTCCAATATGACCAGGATGGAATTCTGTCCACAGTACTCCTTGGGTGTGTGACCAGGTGTAGGCGTGGCATATGTAACAGTCTAACAGAAAGTTGGACCTACCAGTTCTTAAGTGCAGGGAACCTCTGGATATCCTGATTGCTGTCAGCTGGTGCCTCCAACTTGAACTGCTGGACTGCAGACCTCCTGGACCCAGTCTCCTTCACCATCTCTGTAACTGGAGCTGGATGTAGAGTTGGAGCCAGGAACATCCCTTTAACGTCGGGGATGATACAGGGGCAAGTCCTCCTCCTCTTCGGCTGACGCCTTGCAGAAAGTGTGGTCTGCCAACCACTGCTTACAGTCTTTTCTTGTATGCCAAACTGGCAACTTTGTACATCAGGTTCCTTTAGGGGAACCTTACTGGAATGCCCAGGAGTCTGATTAAGACATTCCAGTAAGGGTGGAGGTGGTAGACGATGGCTACATCAGGATGTCTCATTGCAAGGGTGTGGATGGTTTGTCCTCCTTCTTTATGGATGGTTTGTCCTCCTTCTTTGGAAGTGCTAATCACTGCAAACATTCTCAGAATCCTTCCAACTTGTAAAGTCTCCACTATCTCCTTGCAGATCCTGTTGGCTCTGGTTAAGGCCGCCTTATTGCCAGGGTAGCCCCAAGAGGTGTATTCTTGCCAAGCATGCTCTATGAGCCATTTCTCCCTCTTGTTCTCCATCTCACACCAGAGCCTCCTTTCCATGCATGGATACTGCTTCCCAAATTCAGCCTCAGCCCTTCTTCGAATGATAGTCTTCCATGCTTGATTTAGGGAGGCACCTGTTCCCAGCTCTCCCTGGAAATGGCCACGTTTGTGAGTCCCGTGTGTCCAGATCGAGCTTGACTTAGGGAGGCACCTGTTCCCAGCTCTCCCTGGAAGTGTCCAGGTTTGTGAGTCCTGTATGTCCAGATCTGAGTCTACTGTCTGCTGTCTGACTTCTTCTTCACTGTAGGGTTCAGACTCCTCAGGCAGGGCAAGTCCCAGGGCAAATACAGGACAGACAGGAGGGCAGAACTTGAATCCTCTTTTTTTCTGGGATTCCAGCTCTGATCAGTCTTCTTCAATGTTCACTGAAGATGTTCCCAGTGCTCCGTCATCCTCGGATAGACTGGATATGGCACAGGTAGGGGTTGTTGCTGGGTCCTATCCATTATCGCTCCCCAGGACAACTCAGGAGGGTGCATCAGGGATTTGGCTAGGTTGCTGTTTGCCAAAGTCTCTGGCTGGATTGAAGGCCATGGGTCCTCAGTCTGTGTGTCAGTGTGTTGTGTCACGTGGGTCTTCCTTTTCAAACCAGTAGTTTGGTGGGGCCGACAAGAAGAGTGACCCAGTCAGTTCCCAGCGCCTGTGCTTCTAGATCACACTGGGTGCCAAAGCAGAACGATTATTCTTGACTCTGTTGCTCTTGCCATGACATCACTGGACCCAAACAACTGGCTGCAGGTCCAATGGCATATTGTTGCACACTTTATTCCTTGGCTACTACTGCAGGCATTGGACTGGTGGTCCCACAGGTCCTCAAGGTGAGCTGACCCAGGCAGTGATGCTCATGGCACTCCCTGCAGTGTCTGGTGTTGAACATAACCCTTCCTCAGTGGGCAGAAAAGCTGCATACAGTTGCTGGCCATCCAGGTAGCTCAGTGATATCTGCCACCCCATCTTTCAAGTAGTCTCTCCCTAGCCTCTCGACCCATTCCTGCTGGCATATCCAGGTGATCACATGTGCTGGAATAGTCACCAGCTTACTCACTATCCCTCTACCTGCCAATCAACTGGTTTACTTTGAACCTGTCAATGAAATACAAGGTCTGAGAATCTGATGCTCTAAACTGAAATTGATTTTAAAGCTTTTTTTTCTTGATCACATATAAACGGCACTGTCATTGTGGAACCACCCTGACACTTTCACTCTCCTTTAACTTGGGGTGGGGAGGCAGAAAGGGTACTGCCTTCCACATAGTACAGTTTGAGAAACAGTACCAAGCACACTTTTTTGTTGTTTTGTTTTTTCTGTCTCCACCATCAATTCAGCTTTACTGTCAGTTTCTCAGGTTCAATACTTTTCCCCAGTAATCACAATTCCTTTCTCCTGTGTAGCTAGGTTCCCACTGTGTGCCTGGATGCCCTGGACCTGCTTTGTCTCCTCACTCTAGCTGTTAGGTGAGCACTTTCCACATGCTCGCATGTACCCTCTGCTACCTGCATTTACACTCCTGTTAGTCCCCTGCCCTGGATTTACTTTACAAACTTGTTTGCCGATTGCCTGCACTAATTTTAGGAGTGACTGCTGCCACACACTCTCTGTAGCTCCAGCAATATAACATACACTTTACACTTTCAAAGATTTGTTGCTTCTAGCATTTCACTTTACCTGCAGGCAGATGAGAAGTTTCTGTCCTTTCTCCAGGCAATGAATAGCATGCTGGACTGCTCCCACTCCCACTCTCTTACCACCACAGGTAGGCCTGAACACCGGTATCAACCATGTAGTGGTTCACAGGTGCTCCAGACTTGAGGGATCAGACTCCTCCAGGCCATAGGGACGCCCATCGCTAAATTGGATAGTTGTATTCAGTTCCAGCTTTTTGTTTTTTTGCCAAAACTGAGTACAATTCAGCAGGTTTGTCTGTCTCTTCACAAAATGTCTGTGCTTCCACACGAGCTCTGTAGCAGTAGAGCTCAGCCTGCCCCATACACAGTCAAAGGGGATAAAGTCTACTGGTGTGAGCCAAATCACTCAATATCATGCAAATTAGGGCGTGGGACACATTAGGCATGTAGGAGCGTGGGATAACAGATGAACCAACTCAGGATATTTAGTTCAACACACTTGGTTCGTGTGATGTTTATTACTTCATAAACATTAAATAAACTTCAAAAGAAAATAACACAGAAAGCAAACAGTTTCACTGTGGCAAAGTCCCTCAGTTTTCACCAGAGATAACCCTGGGATAGGTCAATCTCTTTCTTAGAATATTTGTGCAGCAACAGACACTCCTCAGTCCTTCACCCACACTAGTCAGCAGCTACTGACTCTCCTACCCATTAGACTGTGAGAAGGCAGTCCTTATATGCCCACCCTTTAGGTAATCAATCATATGCTTCTGATGTAACATATCATAAACATTTTAACCAGGTTCTCTTTTTAATTTACACAAAGCTAAGAACCATAGAATTATTATAATCTAAAAGATATTATTTTGTGATAACAATCCCCTCTCTAGGCAGAAAGCACTTAAATCAGGTAGAGCTTCCTCCCTTCCAGCGTGTTTGACAGTTACATGAATATATAAGTGGCCCCTATGGGCCGCTGCTGCCCTAAAGGGCTCGGTTCATACTGACCTCCCCCCTTCCCCTGTGAGTAGAAAATTCCTGCTCTTTGGTGCAGCAAGGCCCAAGGAAAATAATGCTGAATTGAGTCCTTTTACTCTCCACTACCATAGTCACCAGTTTCTTTCAAGCAAGGCATACATTTACTCATATTTTAAAGCCGTTTTCCTTTGATAGGGCAATGTCAGGGCACTTTAAGGGACATCTCCTGGTTATCCTAGTTTATTATATGTTATCTGCATATTTGTTTTTATGCTTGTTTGTTTTATTAAAAAAATGGGTGGGGGGGTGCAGAAACATTTATTCCTGCCTGCTTGGGACATTTCTGTCCCTGTTTTCTGGGTGGCATAGAAGCAGCAGAAATGGAAAATACAGCCACCCCAGGCTGGAACTGCACCAGAGAAAGCATGTGATTAGGAGTGTATAGGGGGAGAGAGGAAGAGGGCAAAAAGCATAACATTTTTACAGGTACTCTCTCCCTACTATAATTATACAAGGATTGTGCTTTATCCATTTTAATAGGGGGCTTCCGATAATAAAATAAGAACTCCAACTCTGCCTCTGTGGCGGACTTTCACCGAGCCGCTATCGGATTGTTTAACAGGACAAGCAGTTCAGCGGGAGCAGCTTTTCTGTAGTGGTGCAGACTTTATCACAACTTTTATTCTGCAGTCACCGAGCAAAGGCTCCAGGTTAAAAACTATAAGGGGGCGCTGACCAAAAAGCTGTTTCTTTCTTTCATTTGAGTCAGGGCTCAGGTAATTAATGGGCCACAGCCCTACATATAATTTATTTTGCTAAACACTGTTAAACAAAATTACATGCACAGAGCGGCAAGGGGTACATAAGAGAATGGGGATGCCACTCCGCTTAGAGCTGCTTGTTCTAGCAAGACCACAAAACTTGCAGATGTGATACTTTTTAATGTCTCATACCTGGTAGCAAGATTCTCTACATTTAAGATGTTTAATATACACTTCTATAATTATAGCAGTTATATTCTCGCATCCTAGGACTTTTCTGTTATGATGGTTAAACCAGTATTGTACTACCACAGCAACAGGGATTCATTTCCTATTACTAGCAATTCTGCATGGAGGTCACCACCATGACGTCTCTGTATGAGGATCTAGTAAGAAACAGAAAACCAAGTGGGATTCTAGAGCAGCACTAATGGGCGGGAGGGGGGCACCCAAAGGTGGTCAGCCTTATGGACTAGAAATGTTAAAGGAAAGATTAGTAATAGTAGAACTGTTGCAACAGATTTTCAGAGAAAAGAATGGTCCCTCAGAAGTGGGAGGGGTTCCCTGTCACAAGGCATTTATCACATTGCACTCCACAAGTCTTGAGCAATTTAAATGGCAAACTGAACACATTTTTCTTGACTCTGAAGCTATGATTTGAAACCTCTTACACCACATTAAAACATTCACTTTCCTGAGCACACTGCCACCAATTAAGTCCCAAGCCATTTCTCTAGGCAGTCTGAGCCCCACATATCCAGACATGAGCCCCATTTGAGCAACCCTTTATCTTACTTCTAGTGTTCCTGTAGAACCCTGCTCTCCCCCTTAGCTAGGAGTTACACACTCAGCACTTGGTTTTCATGGGGGAGTTGCACAAAAACATTTCTATTTAACCTGGGAACTGGGGTGGGCTGCATGCTGGGCTGCTAGAGTAGTCAGAGCAGGGCTTTGGATATGCACTTTAACTTTACAAAGGTATGCCACCACTGCCTTAGAGCTTTAGAGCACAGGAATTGCATGATTATACTATTTGTCTGTGTTTGCTGTAGCTTTATAGTGGTATGCTGTGCAACTGGGCTTTTGCTCTGAGAGTCTGTGAAGGGCTGATAGCTTTTTAGTCACTTGGAGCTTCATAGGTCAGTCGTAATTGCTCTGTTTTGCTATAAGCGTTATTTTCAAAGTCTTAACCAGGAATTCTTGTGCTGCTGGTTGGCGTTTTTCTTCCTGGCTCTGCTCTCTCTACTTACAGGTGCCTGGAGTCCTGCAGTGAGGGGCCCGCACCAGAGAAGAGAAAGCAGGGGGCCCTGCGGAGGGTTGGTTGCTATGAGGAGAATTGGCAGAGGGACAAAGAATCACAGAGTAAAGGAGATGGTCGAATCTAAAGCTGAGGTGTGGAACTCTAGCAGATATTGGAGGAAGCGAAGGATTGGGACTGTTGTAAAAGGGGAATCCTGAAGAGAAGAATGCCATGTATTGTGTTCAGGGAATAGCTGAGTTGCTGTATCGTCGTGGAATCGCTGTGGAAAATGCTGAGAAGCTGGCGTCGGGCCAGTGGTTTGCTCCTATGTAACTCCTAATTAACCACATTTTTTTCCCTCTCTCGAGTATTTACTTTGTTTACTAAGTTAGAATATAGTATAAAGCAGATTTTTTTTTTTATTTGGTGTGTTTAGGAAAACCCACCATTTGATTATTGTTTGAACAGTAGTAGCTTGCTACAGTTCAGCATAGAGGGCGTGGAACTTTAATCTGTATTAAGTAGAAATCATGTCTTTGTTTTACTAATTTTATAGTTTGATATATTGTATGGATATTTATAAGGTGAATCTATAATTAGACAAGGATATCCAATCAGGAATAGTTACAGAATTTTATAAATTTGCGCAGTATGAATGCACATGACCTAAAGGACTCTGCCCCATAAAGCGTATGTGCTGGTGTTTCTTTAACAGATGTATCTTTCTTCCCCTGAGCAGCGCTGTGCTGTGTTGAGAATCAAGCTAAGCGTGTGATAAGATTTAAACACAGCTAATATTTTTACACATGCTGTTAGGATATTTTTTTTGTCCATCGTGATCATTTTGCTCAGGATATTTTGATTAAATTGATTCAGGAAAATCTGTGGTAATTTACTGAGAACGCCAGCTGTTTTTCAAGAGTAACAGAGTCTATCCAGAAACTACTTTTGTGTGACAGAATAGGTTGGTTTACTCCAGAGCAATCTGCATTAAATTTACCAAAATACTTGCAAGTAAGACACTTTTAAATTACAAGAAGACCAAGGTCATGCTCTTCTCTAACCCCACAGTTCACACAAAGCTGCCAGCCTGATGATCAGCAACAATTTAAACCAACCCCTTGAGCAAGTTCAAGCCTTTGCATACCTCAGCATAGCACTTAATTCTGCTCTCTCTTTCAATCTCCACATAAACCAAATGATCGAAGTCATCAACTCCAGGATTGGGGTCCTTTATCGTTACTACCACTACATGACAACAGAGGCTGTTAAACTCGCCATTACTGGCACAATCCTCTCACTTGTTGACTATGATATAGTTATTTATGATGCTGCCTGGGACACCTCACTAAAGAGAATTACACTTGTATTGAATTGGACTTGCAGGCTAGTCTCCGATCCAACAAGAGGACACATACTCTGCGACCTCTAAGAAGGACTAGCTGGCTCCCACTCAAGGCTAGAGTCTTGTACCAAATATGCCTGCTTGCAAAAAAGATTAATCTTGGTCTCATGCCTCCTTTCACCAAAACACTAATCTCGCGTGCGCTCACAACCCGGTATATGAGGCACTCCTCTAAACCATCCTTCCATGTCCCTTTCTACAGGACCTTCCAGGCCCAGTGTACTTTTGAATTCAAAGCACCCTCCCTCCTCAACTGTCACCCCCCCAGATGTCACTGCCCTGCCTAAACTGAGTGCTTTCAAACTTGGGCTACGCAACACCTCCTTACACTAAATCGCTATGATTGCTTTGTCTAGCTCTCGACTCCCTTCACCCGCCTTCCTGCCTCTTCTTCTTTATCTCTGTCCCTCCTCGCCCTCGGCCCCTCCCTTTACTATTCACTTTCCTCCACCTCCTCCTAAGCCTGGGCAGCACCTCCCACACATATTTCGTTATATTGCTTTGTCTATCTCCTGCCCTCTCACCTGATATTCTGCCTTCTTCATCTCCTCTCCTGCACCAGCGCCCACCCCTTCACTTGTCACTCCTCCTTGCACCTCCTCCTTTCCCCACTCCTCGTAAACTCTGCTCATCCTGATATTCAGTCTCCTGTACCTCTCCTCCTTCCTTCCCCTCTTGACTTTTCTGCCCTGCCACTATTTCCATCCTCCTACTCCTGCCCCTACCACCCCCTGCGTGGACTTATCCCTCCTGCTTCCTGTGGTTTCCCTCGCCTCCTCCTCCTCCCCTTCCTGTTCCCCTTCCCAGCATATCACTCTTCCCAGTTTTCCTACCCTTCTCCTCCTTACCTCCCCTCTAAGATTTCCTATGCTGTCTCGATTTTCCCTTCTCCCTTCCCCTTTCCCACTCTCACCTTACCCTTTTCTTCTCCCATACCTCTCAATCCCTAGCTGCCTACATACCCTCCAGCAGTTACTGAACTGCATCAGCACTTTCGACTTGGTCCTGTGCGGACTGCTTAACTAACTGCAACCATGATCCATGTCTATTTACGTTGTTACTAGTATTGCTCATGATTACATTGTATTGCAATTTATTTTGTCTGTTTCTCCCCTTCTTGTGTATCCATATGTTGTACCCTTTTCAACGCTGAACCTTTGTAAAAGAACCTCTGGTTCAAAGATTGTAATCCTAGAACTCAAATAATAAAAAAATAATTGATTAAAGCAGTGT
The DNA here is from genome assembly GCA_016271365.2 of Neoceratodus forsteri. Taxonomy (NCBI): domain Eukaryota; kingdom Metazoa; phylum Chordata; order Ceratodontiformes; family Ceratodontidae; genus Neoceratodus; species Neoceratodus forsteri. The sequence goes on from CM028136.1 coordinate 317,783,453, forward strand.
CATTTGATGTTTTAAAAAATTTTATTAGATCTAATCTTTTTAGTGGTTAAAATCCCTATAAAATCCTTGTATTTGTTTAACATCATAGAGTTAGTAAAAGACTGATAGCTTAATGAACATTTTATAATCTCTGCCTAATTTATCTATCCTTATAGCAACAAGAATATAAAAACTACCTACCAATATAAGGGTCATAGGCACAACCAGTATATCATCAATCAATCACTGTATTTAACCAGTCATATATAAGGTACAACTGGACCTACGAGAGGCTATAACTACACAACTACAAAGGGGTGTGAAAGCTAAAGTCTGGTAACTCCGTTATGTTTATCTGGGAAGAGCTCAAGACTCTAAGGCATCTGGCTCTGTTCTGAAACTGCTGAAAACTGTGGATCAAGGTAAAGATCATTGGAGTACAGGACTACTAGAAACTGATCAACAACAATAGTTAAGGACTATTTATGGACTAATTTATATAGTTATTGCTGCTTTTTCATTTTAATTTTTTGTACTTGTAAGAGAGATGAATAGTACTGCCCATTTTCACAAGTGACAAGTCTTGCAAAAATATTAAAAATAGATACAAACAGTACTGGCTCAGTATGTATTTTTAATTGCTTCTACTGTTTATGTACTTTGTCCTGACTGTTTGGTTATGTATGTTTTTTTTCTCTCATTATGTACACTTTGTTGTTCACTGCTGTTTTCTTCTTGTACTCTCCTGGGTCGTGCCTGAAAATAGGCAGGATTGTTGCCTAGTGCACTTACCCAGTTACCAAAAGCTAATAAATATAAACATTTAGCACAAACATTCTCAAAGACGGAACAAAATATGGCCTGGCTAAATAATATATTTTCTTAGTTGATAAAGAAATACAATCATTTTGTGTATCAAACTATGGCAGAAGTCTTGTTTTAAAAGTTTGAACCATGGAACAATTTAAAATTTCCATCAGAAGGTAATTAAACACGAGGGAGCTCTATATAATAATAAAGATTTTGTCCCATAACCTTTTTAAAAGGGGCAATTTAAAAGCAAATTTGCATTGGGATCTAGTCCCACATGTTAGTATATCTAGGAATAAAGCATGTACAGATGTTGGGAGAATACCAATGATCCCTTAAGCAATAAGATTCCCATTTTTATTTTGATCCTGTTTCCAAAGGAAGGACAGTTGGACAGCTTCAGAAGTTTACAACGATGTGTTTCAGTAGGTAGATTAGTCGTGAATCTGAGAATGGAATTGTAGATAACCCTAAGTCCATCTAAAAGTTTCTCAGTGGTAGCAGTGTAAATGATAAGTCCAAAGTCCACAACACTTACCAAAAAATGATGAGAGAGTAATTTCCTGGACTCCAAAGTCAGGAAGGCTGTTAATATTTGAATATCTGTTATCCTAATCCTGTGTGGTACATAAATTTTACCTTTATGGCCAACCTACCGGCACGGTGGTAGCGCTACCTCTCGTCACTGGCAACCCGGGTTCGGGAATGAGCCTGGAAGCTGAAGGACTGGGTGGGGGGGAGGCTTGAGCACCCATGGGTTGCTCGCCTTCCATGGGGGGCAAGACTCAGTGTTGGCTGGCCTCTGGTGGAAACCAGAGGTATAGCCAGCATCAGCCACACAGAGAGAGGGAGGGAGCATGATGGATGTCGACATTAGCGTCTTGCCATCCTGGTGTAAGTCACGCTCCACAGAAAAATGAAAAAATCGACCTCCTACGCTCCAGGGAGACAGAGCACTGGCACTGATCCCCGACCTCTACCTCCACAGTGGTCTGACAGAACACGAAGATTCAGAGTGTATGTACCCCGCCTCATCCCCAACTGGGGGGAACAACCACTGCTTGATGGGGGAGCAGCAAGAAGTAAGAGGAGGACAAGATGCCTTGGTGACTCCTGAGGAAGTGGAGCATAGGGGCTTGGGAAGGAGAGTAAATAGAAATATGAAAAACATTGTTGTCTTATTGCTGCCTATTGATTTAGTTGCAAATTAATTAACAGGTGTGTGCACTCCAATTTTACCTATAGTTTTATAAAATGACCTTTAGTAAGTAAGATGGAACAGGACAGTAACTCATAAGAAAAAGATATGAAGCTGATGAATGCAAAATTGTTAAGAAAGAAGAAAAAACAAAAGCTAAAGTGAAACAAGGTAATAGAAAAAATGTACTACTGCGAGGGAGGGGGGTAAAATCTTAAATCAGTTCCTACAGCAGCTTCCCCTAAGAGCGTAATCTATGATGGAAGCTGTCATTCAGAAAATGTTCTAATGAAAGCAATCAAGTATTTAGAAACACAATCCCTCCCAGACAGAACCGAAACATTAGCTAATAAGCAGAGGCAGGAAAGAGACAGGAGGTAGCAGGAAAATAAATAGAAAACCTAGGTAAAGTAATTGAATCAAAAAAGGAGAACTTAAGTTTAGAAAATGAACGAATACCTAGAAGATTTCAATAACTTTATAACACCATTTATTACAATAAACAGGATTGAGACACCAGTTCAAATGGTTAACATACTGGTTGAACAAATAGATGAAGCTTAATTAGATAGCACCTCTATGAATGTTGCAAACCAAGCCTTGCTGGACAAAAGCACAGTACAAGCTAATATTTTAATTAGCAAACAATGGAGATTAAATCTGTGGTCTGTAATAATCTTTTGATGGCTACCATACTTAAAAAAATTGGAAGAACAAAATGAGGACATTAAGAAACTAAGACAAGAACAGGATCATTTACAGTCCGATATAAAATATGGAAAATAAAAAAAATCTCGGAAAACAAACCAGGTAACTACAGAACAAACAAAGGAAAAAGCTGATAGTACAGAAAGAAGCATAATGTGAAAAGCAAGAATGAGCTCAAACAAATTGGATACATGAGAACAAAGCAAAAAATCCAGATAAGAAGCAGGTAAAGAATAAGGGGACGCAGACTCTTAACAATTGAATCTAGAATTGTTCTAGATCTAGAACTGTTGTAAACAAAGAAATAAATATGACAAATGCAGATAATCGGGAAATGGAGGAATCATTTATTGAAGTAAGAATTAAGAAAAATCTTCAGCAAAATAAAGAAGAGCATGAAATACAGTAGGTAAGTTGCCAACTATATATTTTGAAGGACTTCCAAAAGCCAGGAGAAAAACAGCCTTCCTCCTGAAGATTAGTGTCTACAACATATTAACCTTAGTCTTCATAACTGAGTTTATGTGGGAGAAAATATCCTCTGTCTATAGGTATGAGGCAGACCCAAAGAGAGGATTTGTTTGTTTAGTGGTAAAGAATGAGAGGATTCGACAGGAATGCATCACTTTCAACAGAAACAAGAAAGCTGGGAATTGAACTTGACACACCATTAAATAAATTTATTAAAGAAACAGAAATAATATGAGACATGGAGATGATAAACAGGTAAATGGTAATCAACAAACAATTGTTAAATTTCTAAGAAAACTGTTGGAGACTGAACATGATTTGACTGGTAGCCCTCATTTTGAAAAAAATTATAAGAGGCAGAAAACAAAGGGGAACAAGAATAAAAAACAGTAAAGTTTTGGAAATAATAGAAAATGATCACGTTACACAATATGAAATGGATGTAGAATTAGATAACAGATGTTGAGATATTTGGAACTATCTAATCAAATACCTGAACACAAATATCAATCTCTGAGGATTTAACTATTCAGGATTGAGGGTTTGACTCGGTCATCAGGCCAAATAAGGAAGATAGCATAAATAATTTGAGTTGGAATATAGATGGATTAAATAAAACAAAGGATGGTTCATGGTTGGATTTTATAAAGGGATATGGAATAATTCTTTTTCAAGAGACATGGTTAAGTTCAGATGAAGATCAAGATGTACAAGGGTTTGTTAAATATGAAATTCCATCTATTAAACAGACTAGGGTAGACATAAAGGCAGCCTCATGATCTTGTTCAACTCTAAATTTAACTGGACATTGGTAGTTGTTAAAACCTCCATATAGATACTGGATTGCTGTTGAAATTGTAAAGGATAAAAATAAAGTAATTTTTTTCCCACTCTTTTTATCCCCACCACCTTATCTACAATCAGCTCTACACTCAATCAGAGCCCTCAATGCCTTAAGGGCGCAAACCTACCTGACTCAGGGTCTGCCCCTAGAGTGCCCTAGCTCTACTCCCTTAAGTCCTTGATGGCCCGATTGCCCCTCGGGGTGGGTGAGGAAAGGTCCCCCTTACCTTTTCCCCGAATGTTTCAGGGAGAGGGCCTGCACAACGGAGTCTGCCCTGATGTTGTAGGTGGTGTGCATGCTGCTGGGGAGGTCGGCACCTAGGAGAGGCGAAGGATTTTTCCTTCTCTGATCCCTTTTGTTGCCCAACCCCCTGAGACGCTGGCACATAGTACATAAGTCCAGAGAGTCAATAAAGACGCACACCTCTCACACCCAACAGCCCCCGGGTTGTGGTGAGCAAGCCACCATGCCCCTCGAAAGCTGGTGCACCCACTGGCCTCTCCCAGGACATCAGGTGCTTTGTAGTGCCCCTGGTATCCACCCTGAGGGAGGAGAGCATCCGTTGGGACGCTCCATCCTCCCTCCCCGACCGACCGCTGGCAACCCGAGTCCATTCCCAAACCCGGTCGCAGGCATAGCACGGTGTAGCATCCAGTGCCCTAACCCTCAGCGCCACAGGGCTGGTTTGTCTCTTTCAATGTATATTTTCCACCCTCTTTGATGTAAGAAGAACTTGGGAATGTTTAGCTGATCTTGCTGGGTATTGAACAACTGAATCAGCAAGAAAGAGATATACAATATCTCTTTATGGGTGACTGAATGTGCATGTAAAATTTAAATGAATGGGAATGTTTGGGTAGCAATGTGGATTGGGATTTCTACCAAGATATTCCATACAAAACTCCTAAGGATAAAAAAATGTTAAATGTCAGCTGCTGATGGAATTCTTGGGTAATTAAAACGTATGTATACTTAATGGATGAACTACTAAAGATCGAAAGAGAGAGAGAATTTACATTTCGTACTAGGACAGGTGGATCCACTTTAGACCTGGCAATAATAGATGTTGATTTATTTCATAATATTAATACATTTGAAGTATTAGAGGAAATTCTATCAGATCATTTTCCCATACTTGTAAATATAAAATTAAGACATCAATTTGCAAAAGATTTGGGACTGCATGGCAATACATTATTAGAAAAAGAGACTGGTCAGTACCTAGTCATATTTGCAGGGAAAAAAAAATTAAAGTGGAATCCACTATCACCTGGAAAGATGGATATGATGCAGAAAAGTAAAAAAGGAGTGGAATTAAAAAGTATTTTCAACATGCTTAGATGAACTGCTAAATAACTCTGAGGTACTGACAAATTACTTCAAAGATAATCTACAACAGGGTGCTAGAGCTGCTACAGTTTATAGTAAATATAACCAGGAAACACCATGATATGATACAGAATGTAAATGTTTGAAAACAAAACAATGATACGATTGGTAATTTATCAAGGAAAAATATTGACCGAACTATAGCAGATCATTAATCCTATTAAGACCGGAGTATAGGACGTTAATTAAGAAAAGGAAAATTACAATAAACAGAAATGGGCCCAATTACAAGATGGTATAAGAACAAAGATAATAAAGCCTTTTGGACCTTAGTCTCCAGTGCAAACCAAAGAAGTAAAACAAATGTGGATGCTAACATCACTGCCTCTATATGGAATGAACAGTTCCAGAATTTGTATGTGAATAATAATGAGGAAACTATTGAAATTACTGTAGAAATGAAAAACATAATGGACGGTAAAATGTCTGATTGGAAGTGCTTATCAAAACAATATTGAAAATTGCATTACTCAGAAAAAGTGCAATAAGGTTCCAGGAATTGATGGAATACCAGCCAGATATTTTCAGTGTAATATTGATTGATGGATGGAAATAGTCAGTAAATTATTTACTTACATTATTAAAACTTCTAGGTTACCAAAGAATTGGCTAACTGCAGAGATTTTTCCCATTTACATAAAAAGGAAATAGACAATTGCCCTCCAACTATAGGCCCGTAGTACTACAATGTATGGTAGCCAAAATATTTACAAGTGTATTATTACAAAAACTAGAAGAATGGGTGCAAAACAATACAGTCTGAGTAATAATCTATTTGGATTTAGAAGAAACTATTCAACAAAAGACTATTTTTGTTGTAGACCATCTTATTAGGAAAACAAAACTGTATGGAAATAATGTATTATATCTGGGTTTTGTTGATATTGCATCAGCTTTTGACGATGTAGATAGGAAAACTCTTTGGAAAATATTGACGGGATGGAAAGTTGACTGCAGACTACTCACATTATTACAAAGCTTATATACTGATACTAAAATTTAAAAACACAAAAGGGGGTAAAACAAGGCTGCTTATTAGCACCATTCTTATTCAATCTGTACATGGATTAAATTATATATAAAGTGAATAAATGTAACACCGATGCCCGAAATATAATGGGAAATAAAATTAATATTATTTTATATGCAGATGATTTAATAATTTCAAATTTGAGTAATAGGCTTCAACGTGGCATATGATAATATGACAAATGCACTAAAAGAATTAAAGCTAAAAATAAATGTGGAATGTCTAAAGTAATGGTGATCAATAAACCAAATAATTTACATTATAAATGGACAATAGAGGGTGAATTAATAGAAGTGTCCAGTTTCTATTTTCTTGAGGTGGTAGTTAATAAAAAATATTTGGAAAACACAAATATAATAAGTAATAAAAACAAGACAGGCCATATTAGCAATTAATACATTTTCTAAACACTTCATTAATAATTCAGCTGTGTGTCCTTATTAAACATTTTTCAGATGAAAGTAAATACTGCTATTTTATATGGCTCTGAAATGTGGAGGTAACCTAAGAGTAATACACCTAGAACCAATTCCGAACCTTTTTATAAGATAAACCCTAGGGTTACCACAATTTATTCCAGCTGAACTTCTTAGAGCTGAGACTGAAATGGTGTCCCTGTCAGCAATAGCAGAATGGAGACAAGTTAACTATTTTGCTAAAATAATTAAAAATAGTGGGGATAACCCTTTACTGTATAGTTGTTGGCTGGGTAGTGTGGACAGTACAGGTAATGGTGTAATCAGATATATTAAACCATGGACATGGTTTCATGAACTCGATATTCGTGTTAAAAAAAAAAGTCTAGAGTCTATAAACAAAAATTGGAACCTTATAGATGTAAATAATTCTAGCTATGCCAATATCAGACTGATGGACATTTATAAACAGAAGGACATTGAGCGATTATCAATAACACAGAATTTCAAATTCTATTCAAAACTTAAATACGTGGTATGGCACCCTATATTCTAAAATGTGAGTGTGGTCTGCATGTCAGATCAATATCCAGATTGAGATTTAATGTAAATTGTAGTCTGTTTTTTTCATATGACATGGATGCAATATTAACAAGGGGTAGAGTATAAGAGCAATTGCTCAGGGAAATGGTCGACCTTACACATTATATTTGATTGTGAGTATTTAAAATCTATATGAGATCAGTGGCTACAATAATTATTAGACAATATTAATGTGGAATCAAAGGAAGAAAAACTGATTTATTTATTAAATTCTCATAATATCACTGTACCAGGTGGCCTGGTGGTGCTGAGGGTTGAGGTGCTGAACGCCACACTCGCACTACGCCGGTGACCTGGGTTCGGGAACAAGCCCGGTCCACCGGGGTTCAGCAGGGGAGAGAGTGGATCGAGCATCCGTAGGACTTCTCTCCTCTCTCGGGGAGGATCCAGGCTAGCCCGGGTGGCAGCTGCCCCGTGGAGACCAGCGGTAAAAGCACACATGGGGCTTAGCAAAGGGTAGACGCCAGACGGATGTCCTCCGGACGTGGGTTGGGAGCACTCTGCGTTTTGGGCTGGGACGGCATTGCACGTCCCGAGTTGGGAGGCATAAAACACCACAGGAAAACCCTTCTGGGCCGGATAGGCGACTGCTCCGCCCGAGCCATGCTGCCACATGTCCAATACTGGAGCCCCTCCACGCCTTTCTATCTCCTTGGGCCCTGTGTCCTCCGGGGGGCTTGGGGAAGAACAATAACATCCTTGAGGATGGCAGGGCTCACAGTGGACAATAGAGCAGTACTGGCCAGAGGTGAGGCCCGAGAGAGTTCTGGCTCCAGAGGCAAGAAAAAGAGTTGAAAAAATATCACTGTACTATATAGGAAAGCAAGATACATAATAGTGGCAATAAAATACAGGAAATGGAAAAGCCATGGGATATTTATTATAGAGATGCTGTAATATGATTGAAACTTTTTAATATGATATTTGTGTGTCAAACATGTATGTTATATGCACTTTGTAATAAACTTGAAACTTGAACTGGGGTGGTCCATGACGCTGGGGACTTGCACAGTTATGGTGGGGCACCAACAAAACACAGAAATCAAAACAAATGTCCTCTCCTTTAGTTAGTGTCACATAGATGGTTTATTCTATACACAAGGTGGAAAAAGACACTTTCTGCGCTGGGAGCTGCAGTTGTAGAAGGTACAAAGGGTACACAGTCCATTACACTGTACAAAAAATCCAAGAAGGTCCTTACATTAGGGATCAAGCACAAGTCTCTTTGCCCATGCCTCTTTTGGGATTGGAGCAACGACAGAGCATGTGCTCACAGGATTGAACACTTGGGTGAAGAAAACACATTTTCTCCACACAGGCAGAAGATTGTTTAGGGCAGCTGGTGCCCATACTGAACACACTTTTGGTCAGAAACTGCACATTTTGCAACAGATAATGTCCTTACAAAAGTACACTCTGTGGCCAGGCCACCAGCGCAGCGGTTGTTCAACAGCTTGTGACACCGGTGACCCAGGTTCAGAAGCAGATCAGAGAAGCTGGAGGACGGCTGGGGAGGATGAGCATATAAAGAACTGCTTTCCTCCTCTGGGGGTTACAGTGCTCGGTGCATGCCTAGCTCCTAGCAGTATGCTGGGGGCAGGGATCATCAGAGTCTGCTGAAGTCTGGGTGAGGGGCAAGCAGACACTGACGTCTGCCTGTGGGTACGTGGGTCAATGTGTTGGTGTCATTGCACTCCATGTCCTTCCTTAGGAAAACATACTAAGTAAAATCACCCGTGTGCCTCAGGACCTCCTGGCTCAGATGCCAGCCTCGTGCATAACCGCTATGGGGGTACCCTGGGCATTACCATCCCCCAGACAGCTCTGTCACGAAGGGGTAAACTGGTGAGGTTGGAAGTAACACGGTGGAGTGTGTTTGGGAGTTGGGGGCCAGCTGGTGGTGAAGCATCAGACAGGAGCCAAAACAATAGTTTGAAAAAAAGAATACACTCTGTGACACATACAACTTGGATTTGTAGCACTTGAGTCCTTCACCATCTCCTGGTCAGAGAGTGCACTGCCCCTTTTTCCAACCAGGGTGATCCGCTCCATCCACTGCAGAAACCGTGCCACTGAGGCACCACTTGGACTGTTCTCTTTCAAATATCCTGTAAGACAAACTGGAGTTTAGTCCCTCGAAAACCCTCACAGGCATTCCCACTGTTACCATCCTGGAGTAGTCCGCACGTGGTTACCACACAAAGAAAAAGTCTCTCTTAATTCAGGAATATTTCCCACATTTTACTAATAGTTCCCATGACCAGGTGTGAAAAGTCCTTCACTCCACACAGGGGTATTCCACTGGAGATGGCCACTGCTGCAACTCCATGCTCAGCTACTCCAGGACCGAACTAGGAACCAAAAACAGAACAGGAGAGGGATGGGACCTCTGTCAGACTAACTCAAAACACGGAGTGAACAACTGCTTCCAGCAGCAACATTCCACTGTGGCTTATGCTGCTGTGAGAGTTCTTTCCATTGGCACTTCTGCCCAGATGACTGACAGGCATGTCAGGGAAGACCTGAACATGTTAACCATTTGCAGGCCAGAGTGACTAGACAAAAACAAACCCATTTCACTGCATGGGATTTTCGTACCCTACTAAACATTATAAAGACACTGCTGTAGGAACTTGAAAACACACAGAAGCTACACTTCTGGTACATTTCTAGTAAACCTGTCAGGTAACTTGGGGACACGGTTACACACCCCCAGTAAGTTGGCTCTGACAGCAGTCACATACTGCTTGGTCATGCTTCAGCCCTTAGCCGCCTGGTGGCACTGTGGGTTGAGGCACTGGATGCCACACCACGCCACGCTGGCGTACCTGAGTTCGGGAGCAAGCTCTGGGGTCGGCAGGGAGGGACTGGATTGAGCGCCTGCTGGGCTGCTCTCCTGTCCTGGGGAATGGCGCCAGGGAGCTTGGCACCCGGCAGCCCATGGTGGAGACTGAGGGGCACTGCAGAGGTGCAGAGCTGCATGTAATAGCATGCCTGACACTGGCAGGGTAGCCGTGTGCCAGTGCATCAGGAGTGCACACGCATGGGAAGGGGCGGTACAACCGAACACAGGAAAACCATGGTTCTAGGGGTGGCGACGGCACCAATCCCATGCCCACAACCGGGTCTAACTTGGCGGCCACAAGATCCCTCCACCCAGGGCCCCACGCCAGCAGCTGGCCCAAGCAAAGCCAAGAGCTCTACAGGAGGGGTGGCCCCACCCTGAGGGGTTAAGCTGGGATGCAGCTGCGGGGTGGAGGAGGGAGGGTTCAGTGGGGGAGACTTCAGGCAGGGCAGGATAAGGTTGGATGCCTGAGAGAGCTCCTAGACCGTGACAGGAGGGGAAAGAAATGGAAAAAAATGCTTCAGCCCTTGTCTGCTGTGACCCCAGGTCTTTTTCCTCCTCTACTGCTGCAAGAAGAGCCCAGCACAGTATATTGGTTCTACCTCAGTTTTTTTTCCCCAATTGTAGCACCTTGCATTTGACCCCCCACCATACAGCCTGCCACATGGCCAGATCCTGAATATTGGGGGAGGGGAGAGCCATGGAGGACCAGCAGCAGACAAATTAGTGGGCATTGGGGCTGAGCAGTTGCTTGGGGCTGAAGTAGGTGGAAGTGTGCCCGAAGGGGATAAAAAGATGGAAATATGAAAAATAATATTTAGACAGTGCACCTCCTTGGGCTTACAGGTTGTGCTTTTTCAAGGAGGCCTTGTAGCAGTGGAGACTTGACATGTACATTTTACATTTACCTTGGTGTTGGCCAGGAAGCAGTGCAAAACTGCAGTTGAGTTACTGCAGTAAACAAGGCAAGTTCAATGGCAGTGGATCCACACAGTAACTTGAGAGACTGTTGCATCCTGGCTGGCACGACTGTACTTATGACAGTGATACAGTTAGGTAAAATGTTCAGCAAACAACTTTAAGTTTGTACCTTGTGAGAGCAAATATGGACAATAGTTGCATATAGGCTTAAGGGGTTATTAAAGAATATCTAGATCCCTAAAAATGGCAGTATACAATTTCCAAAATGGATCCCAGGTGGTGGTAGATAGACTTCCTTGTTTAATGATATAAGCCATTACCTTCAAAAATGGTTACGTGTTTGTTTGATAGATTTTCAGGATGGGGAACCTCGGGTGTGCTTTCTAGGAGTATATACCACATACTGCCACATGTGACTTATTCCCTTGTATTTTAATAAATTATATGCAACTTGTATCCTGCCTTTGAAACATTTGTGCCTTTCAAGTAAATTCTGCTTGCTGGCACTGGACTCTTAGGGCACTGCTTATTTTTCCATTCACTTGCCTTGCGCAAGGAATGTCTTTGGGTCTGTATGGCATTTTAGAGGTGTGTCACTACCCAGTCAGTTACAGCTGAAACTGCAATGGGCTTGTCAGTGTACACCAATGACCAGGCACTCTGGTCATGACAGTAGTTCTGCTTTGCTGATGAGACATGTCCTCTTCTTGAAATAAATGAACCGTTCCAATGACAGAGTGCTTAATTTCTTTCTGTAGCCATAACTCCAGTCAAGCGCATTACAGTTGACACTAATGCACATGGTCAGAGTTACAGTTCTTGTTGGCTCCTGCCACTGGCTGCACTCTCTGTCCCCAGTCCTCTCATCTGACCCCCCCAATGCGAGGCTTCAGCATTAGCCATGGTGAGGCTTTACTACTTGGCTCCTGCCACTCGCTGCACTCTCTCTCTCCTCAGTCCTTTCATCTGGCCACCCTCCAGCATTAGCCGTGGTGTGGCTTTACTACTTGGTGGCTCCTGCTGCTTGCTGCCTCTCTCTCTCTCCTGTCCTCTCATCTGGCGGCCCCCTCCCCAGGCGAGGTTTCAGCATTGGCTGCGTGCAGCTTTATTACTTGGTGGCTCCTGCCATCTCGCTGCACTCTCTCCCTCCCAGTCTGTCCTCACCCTTTGACCCCTCAGGCTTCCACATTAGCTGTGATGTGGCTTACCCATCAGTGAGGGCTACTTGGCAGCTCCTGCCACTCGCTGCACTCTCTCTCTCACCCCAGTCAGTCCTCACTCCTCTGACCCCCCCCAGGCTTTCACATTAGCCACAGTGCGGCATACCCTTCAGTGTGGGACACTGGGGAGCCCACTCCCAGTGTCCCCAGTCATGTTCCCTGCAGCCACACTCCCAGTGTCCCAAAACCTCAGCACCATGCCCCCTTTCTCTGTGGGACACTGGGGAGCCCACTCCCAGTGTCCCCTGATGTACCCCAAAACACTAGGACACTGGGGAGCCTACTCCCAGTGTCCTAATATCTTTAGTAAAATTAAAATACCTGAAAAGAAGAAAACAGTCCTCCAATGTCTTTTTTACCTGTAAAAGAAGATGGTCCCTCATCATCCCCGGCCTTCTCCTTCCACAATCCCCCCCTCACACTGAGCACCCACCTCCCACCCTCACCCTATATTTACCTCTGGAGGTCATGTGCTGTCATCTGCTGTAGACCGGACACGCCTGCACTCTTCAAAGCCGACTCATGAACTGAAGAATCAATGTAAGTGCTGTATAATGGCTGTTAATGATGTTTTGAACTTATGTTGATATCTCAGCCATTTTTAGGAATTTTTGAACAAAATTTTCAACATAGGCTTTTTGGGACCCCAATTCATGAACACTGGCACTGCCATTTCATTACTCAGTCCCGAGAGGTGATTTTGTAGTCGCTGTGCGGAATCACCTTTCAGGACTGAGTAACAAAATGACAGCACCACTGTTCATGAGGTGGGTTTGAAAAAGTCCATGTTGAAAATGTGGTGCAAAAATGCCAACAAATGCCTAAGTAACGCGCGTTCATTGAAATGTTTCTACACACGCTCGTAACTTTGGCAGTTTTTTATACTTTCACTCCAGATTTTCAACATTGCCATTTTTTCACACCACTTCATGAACAGTATAGCTTTCATTCTTCACATCCTGCCCGAAACATGTTTTTTGCACCTGTGGCGCAAAATGTGGTGGTTGCTGTGCAAAATCACTATTTGAGACCAATGAACAAAATGACAGTAGCATTCTACATGAGGTGGGGTCCCAAAAAGGACATTTTGAAAATTTGGTGGAAAAACTTCTAAAAATCTCAGACTTACGTGCGGTCATTGAAAATTTTCTATGTACATGTGTAACTTTGGTCATTTTCAATATTTCCACTGCAGTTTTTCAGCATAGCCATTTATACAGCAGTCATTTTTCACATCTTGCCCCAAACGTGTTTTCGCACCTCTGGCACAGAATGGTGTTTTCCCATGGATTTACACATTTTCACCTATGGGGTTCATGAGGTACAGTGATAAGAAGACTATGTTCAAAATTTGGGGTCAGAATATTAAAAAAATTACAAAGTTATGCCCATTTGTTGCAATTTCATTACACACCTCGCAACTCATGGAAATCTTACATATCTTCACCCCAGATTTTCAACTTAGCCTTCTTTTACCTGAGCTTATGTATGTCACAACTATCATTTTTCAAATCCTGTCCAAAATGTGTTTCCACCTGTAGCATGGAATTATGTTTTGGCGCAGATTTGAAACTTTTGTCTACCGCCTACATGTGCTGGGGTAATAAGATGGCTATGCTGATAATTTGGTCACGCATCTATGGAGGGATGCTGATGTGGCATGTTCTGTAGTTGAAAGATATGAACCGCTCCAGTGAGACAGTGCTTCAGTTCTTTCTGTAGCCGTAACTCCGCCCATGCGCTTTACAGTTGGCACCAATGCACATGGGTGGAGTTATGGTCACTGTCGGCTCCTGCCGCACTCTCTTCCCCCGTCCTCGCCTCCCTCTGCCCCCCCAGGTTTCTACATTAGCTACGGTGCGGCTTTACTTATTGGCGGCTCCTGCTGCCTCTCTCTCCTCAGTCCATTAAGGACAGCGAGGCCGGCTTCTGAATACCAGCTCCTTGCTGCATTTTACAGTGCAGTTTCCACCATGTGGCACCTGCTGCTCTCACTGCTGCCTCCTCATTACCAGTACTACACACCACTGCAAATACCTGCACGTGAATGTTTGGCATTGACAAATGCTTGTTCTTTTTGTTGTGCTGCACCATATTCCACTATCCTCTGCTTCATGTAGAGTAGGGGATCCAGTGTAGTGCTGGGCCAGGTATCTGGATGCCCACTGTCTGGCCCTGCTTCTCCCTGACACCCCCTACCCCCTCCGTGCTTTAATCCATGTATGTAGAGGGTGGGAGCTGTGGCTGACACTAGTTTAGACATCCACAGGTGTGGGGCTGTGTCTGGATACTTCTGATGCATATCCAGACAACCTGGAATCATAATCCACTGCTTTATGACATCACAGTTTGTTGCCATGGAGATTTTGATTTCATAAACAGTAATATGACATCATCAAATGATTAAACAGCAGAAATAGATCAACAATTTTTTTTTTTAAAAAAAAAAGCATAATGGGTTGTGACAGCTCATTTTTGACGTGTCCGGTGGGGGTAGTGGTGGGGTTACATAAACCTGTTTTAATTGATCGGTGGAATGTTCTGCAGGACACCAGAAAAAAAATCCACCACTCTTAGAATAAGTACCATTGGATCTTTAACTTGCTCCCCAACAGTCACCAGAGAATAGCAGAAGGGACCTCTGTTTAACATCTTATCCAGTGCAGCTGCACCACATCCCCCACACCCGTGCTGCATTACAGTGCCTGTAATGGGTATTAGCTCAAGTTTCTGCTTTAGGAAAGAACCCACAAGCTTCTGATCTTCCAGCTCTAGAAGTGAATGTGCATTTTACTGAGTCAATGCTGCACTGTAGAGGACAAGGATTCTCTTTCTATGTTATCAAACCTAGTAGTGAAGAATAAAAGGAACAGAAATACAAATGACTCTGTTAAATATAAGCTGATTTACAGAATGTCAAAATATATCTTGGAGTTGGTCTCCTCCATAGAGCTCACTGTTTGGCCTTAGCTTTGAAACACTAGGACACACAGGAACCAGAACCTTTGGGTCTGGCACTGCTGACATATGGGGCCGTATGTACACAGAGCATCACCATTGTCATGTATTGTCATTTTATCTGTGCTTGTTAGTTCAGCATAATTTTTCACTTATTTTGCTCTCTACAGGTGGCACCTCTGTTCTGTTATGTGCAGACTATTATGTTGCATGTTTGTGTGGCATAGCGATTCATACCATTTTACCACCTTACGTGGTGTTAGCTTTCTCTGGGTCAACTCCCTAATGAGTCCACGCTTTCCCAATCCCATGCTGTAGGAGTCGGCCCTTAATATTCATATGTGTGCAAGGGTCATGCGTGTGGATGTACTGACATTGTATTTGTGCATGCAGTGCTCTGCTCTCATTTCAAGCACCATCATTACTGCGCCCTACCAGGACTCTGATTATTGTTATAAAAGTGCAAGGCCGTGCATATCTTGTATTCTCTGTCAGACGGCTCGGCTCGAGGATCCAGTTCAGCAAGGAAGCAGGCTGTTGTCGAGGCACAGGTCAGGAAGCATAGAAAACCCAGGAGCAATTGTAAAATTCAATGAGCGTTTAATTATTAACAGCAAAATAAAAAATAAAATTGTTCAGTATAACTGTTTACAATGGAAGTACAAACATAGATGGCAGAGTCCTTCTGAATTTTCTTAATTTCCAATCTCAGTCTCTGGCACTCCCTTTTGCAAAACATTGCAGCCTTGTCACACTCTGAGGTCCATTTCACATTATTAAGGAACCGTTTCTTTGTGAGTTCAAGTGATGGGAGTAGCTAACTTCGGAAAAAGCTGGGAATAAATCTTTGATAATAACTAGCCAGCCCTAAAAATGACCTGACATGTTTCTTGGTTTTGGGGACAGGCTGTTAGCTACAGCTTCTATCTTGAAACCTCTGGCTTGACTTCTCCATTTCCCAAAACATAGCCCAAATATCTGGTTTCCTGCATGCCCAATGCACACTTGGTAGGATTAATTGTCAGACCTGCCTGTTTGATTGATTGGATAACTGCTTGTAGGTGTTCCAGGTGGCTTTTCCAGTCTGGACTGTACACTACAACATCATCCAGGTACGCAGCACAATAACCAGTGTGAGGGGCTAAAATTACATCCATGTACCACTGGAATGTAGTGGGTGCACTGTGTAAACCAAATGGCATGGTGATGAACTGACAGAATCCCATAGGAGTAGCAAATGCAGTTTTGTCTCTGAATTCTTTAGCTAAGGGAATTTGCTGATAACCATTGGTGAGATCTAGGGTACTGATATATTTAGCACTCCCCAGTTTGTCTACCAAATTATCTATTCTGGGCATATGATAACTGTCAAATTCTGACACTTGATTAAGTTTCCTAAAATCAAGGCAGATTCTTACACCCCTTCTTTTTGTTTACAATCACCATTGGTAATGACCAAGCACTTCTCAACTCTTCTATGATACCCAATTCTTTCATTTTTTATTTCCTTAACCACTTCAGCTCTTAACTGCTCTGGTAGTCTGTATGTCTTTTATCTAATAGGGTGAGCATTCCTTTCACTATTAGACCCATTTTGCTCAGCCTGGTACTGTAGTAAAAGCACTGTTAAAATGTATTTAGCAAGTTACAAATTTCTGTGGTTTGTTTGGAGGTTAAGGAAACATTCACCTTTACAGCATCAGCAGTTACAGTTTGTTCCAGTCTGTTGTAAGCTGTATCAGTATCTTCTTTATCAGTTTCTGGTAAAACCAGCAAAACAGCTTTTGGTGTTTTTTTCAACCCATTTCTTGAGGAGGTTAGCATGGTATATCTTGGTAGAGATTTTTCCTATAGGGTCTCAATCTCATAGTTAACTGTGCCAGTACATCTAAGAACTTTATAAGGCCCTTGCCACTTCATTGACAGTTTATTTTCTGTAGTGGATAACAGTAGCAAGACCTTTTCACCTGGTTCAAAAACTTTTTCTTTTATCCCATTGTCATAATACACTTTCTGCTGGTTTTGGGCCTCTTCCTGATTACTGTGGGTGATTTCAACATATTTTGCTAGCTTCTTTCTCAGGACACACATATAAGATGTAATAGATTGTTTCTGAAGGGGGTTATCTTCCCATTGGGCCTCTTCCTGATTACTGTGGGTGATTTCAACATATTTTGCTAGCTTCTTTCTCAGGACACACATATAAAATGTAATAGATTGTTTCTGAAGGGTTATCTTCCATGTTTCTTTTATTACATCTAGTAGTCCTCTAGGTTGTCTACTATACAGCATTTCAAATGGTGAAAAACCTGTTGATGCCTGTGGCACTTCTCTGTAAGCAAAAAGTAGGTACAATAGGTATTGGTCCTAGTCTTCCCTTCCCTTTACATACCTTTTAATATGCATTTTAGGGTTTGATTAAAATGCTCAACAAGACTGTCTGTCTGAGGGTGTTAAGGGAGTTTCTTATGGCAGTGATACCTAGTAGTGGGTATCTGATTACTACCCTGATCAGTAATAATCTCTTTAGGTATGTCCATCTTGTTGAAAGTTTTGGCAAGCTCTGCTGCCAGTTTTGGAGCTGTGACAGTATGCTTTGGAACTATCTCTGAGTATTGAGTAGCATAGTTGCATATTACCAAAATGAATCGATTACCTTTTAATTCTGTCTAAGGGGCCAACCATATCCATTGCAATTCTCAAAAGGCACATCTATCAAGGGTAGGGCACCAGGGCCCTTTGTCTTTTTAGTCACTGGGGCTACTTTCTGACACTTGGCACAATAACTGCAATAGGTAGCAACATCTTCATGAATGTCAGGCCAGTAAAATCTGTACAGCAATCTGAAAGGGTGCAATCTCTCCCCAAGTGATGCTCATAGGACTATCATGCTATCTGTAACAACTCAGATCTATACTTTTGTGGTATAACCAATTGTTCTATCTGGTCCTGTGTTTGAGGTTTATTTATTAATTTATGTATGTGTCTTTGTTAACCTGGTAAGTGTGCTGATCCAATGGACCATTTTAGACATGACCTGGGCCACAAGGTGGCACCAACATAGTTCAACAGCCATATGTTTATATAGACAGTAGTAGCTATTACATAGTGATGAACAATAGACAAAGGACAAAACATGAGTCAAACATGTCTGTACAAAACCTCAGTATGAGGTCAGTAGGGGTACAATGTAAATTGAGCTGATGCAGTGGTAACAACTCAGATTACAGAGGATAAATGGTAAAAAAATAACAAGCAGTAACTTTTATAATTAGAAGCAAAACATCCATTTCTTCTGAACTGGCTGACAGACTAACAGACAGACTTGATAAGAAGACCTTGTAGCTCAAGGAAAAAAGAAACCAGAGACAGCTAGGAGGTCAAGATGGGATAGGACAGAGATACATAGCACCTGGGGCAGTTTGTGGGCACTACTTGTTGTCCAGGACACAACTGCATGGGGATTCAGATAGGAGCCAGGCTCTTAGGTTTGTTTTGAAGGACAGGTGGGAGGGGGACAAGCAAATAAGCAGCGGTAGACTGTTCCATAGGGTGGGGCAGAGACTGAAAAAGCTTTAGTTCCCATTAAAGTGGAGACACATGGTACTTCCAGAGGAGGGACTGAGGATATCCTGAGGCACCTGGAGGCAGTCCTGTGAATGAGCAATGAGGAATAGGGGGACATCTGGTTGCACCTGAGCGCATTGTCCACAACACAACCCATAGCATACTCAAAGCGACCTTGCAGAGGGAGCCACCCTAGGGACTGGTAGAGTGAACAATGGTGGGTGAAGTAGGGGGCTTGAAGAACAAAGCAACAGATGGAGTTGTAAGTTGCGATTAGTTGAGAACGTAGGGTGGAGGACACAGAGGAATAGATAGGGGAGCAATAGTCAAGAAGGGGCAATAGGTTACCTGGCGCAATAGCAAGACAAGCTTCGGGGGACAGAAGCTGCTTAATACATAAGCAGTACCTAGTTTTTGGTGTATTTTCCGCACAGTGTTGTTTAGGTGGTCAGAGAAGATTAGTGAGGGGTCAAGGGTAACACCTAGGTACTTGAAAAAGGGGACATTTTCAAGGGGGGGGCCACTGGGGTACATACCAGGAGGGAGGAAGTGGTTTTGGTGACCTTGGCAAGGAAAGGTTTTGAGCCAAAGAGCATAGTCTTTGTCTTCTTTTCATTGACTAGGAGCCTACTGGAGAGGAACCAATGATGTGCAGAGGCATAGTTACATGAGAGGGCGGATGAAATGGAATCAAGTGACTTGTCACTGTGATAGACTAAGCCATCTACATAAAGAAGGGCGTGACAGTTTAGGCTGTCAGCAGGGAGAGCATTGATGAACATGGAAAAAAGTAGCAGGACGAGTATAGAACCCTGGGAGACTCCCGTATGGATAGGAGGGGTAGCAAAAAAAGTCTTTACCTATTTGGACAGCCTGAGATCTGCCAGAGAGATACCTGTGGAACCACTCCGTAGAAGTAGGGGAGCAGCCAAACCAAAGTATTGTGGAATGTAGAAGATGGTGGTCAACAAAGTCAAAGGCCTTAGATAGGTCCACAAACACTGCTCCAGTGGCCTTCCATATTTGTTAGGATATGATCAGAGAAGAGGGCTAGTACAGAGGGGGTACTGTGATGCTTCCAGAAACCAAGCTGGAGGGGACATAGGAGGTTATATTTCAGTAGATGTGCCAATAGGTGGTGGTGGGCAATTTTTTCCAATAATTTGTTGAGGTGTGGGAGGCGTGAGATGGATCTATAGTTTTCAGGGGAGAGGGGATCACCTGCCTTGAAGATGGGTACCACATGTGCAACTTTCCATGCATCAGGCACAGTGGATGATGAGAGGGCCAGGTTAAATATGAAGGTAAGTGGTTTAACAATGGCTGGGGAGATAATCTTGAGAAAAATGGGGTAGAGTCCATCACTGCCAGGGCTGCCTCTGGCTGGTAAACTCTTTAGGAGCTTAGTAGTGACTCTCTGTCCAATGTCCCTGGAGTAGAATGGGACATAACCCAAACTCTGTACAGGAGCCCATTACAATTTTTAACAAAGGTTCACCCTGTTTTGGTTTCACCCCGGCTGCTTAAAATAATCCTGGAAAGAAACATCATTAGCTTATTCTGAAAGAAAATCACAATCAGTGATCAGTTTAGTTTCAGCATTTCATATGTTAACTCATTATGTCCATCAATCTTTGCTGCCACTCTTTCTTCAGGTGTATTCTTTCTTTCTGGATTTCTGGATCTTGGAGATGTGCTCAAACAATTCGAATCAAAATCAACAAAAGGAAAAACATCCCCACCATCTGAGATTTTATTTGCCTGAGCTCTTGTCACCACAGCTGCTGAAGCATCAGGATTTACTCCCACCTTGATTAACTCAGTAACTCCTGGAAAGTTATTTCCAGTAATCACAGGTACAGGTAACTTTGGTACTACCCCCACTTTCATTTGGTGCGACAGCCCATTAATAGAGTCACTTGGGTGGTGGGATAGTATTGAATGTCCCCGTGGATGCAGATGACACCAGTACCTGGTCCTTTTGGACATTGTTTTCCTTGCACTTCAGTATGTGCTAGGGTCTGTCTGTGTTCCAAATCTATAAGTCCCTTCACAGTCTTATTCCCCTACCTTCACATCTGTTAAATACTTGCCCCAATTTGCTAAGGACAAATTTGCTTCAGTGTCACTCTTCTTAGTATGGAAATGGTTTGCATATGACCTGGCTTATTACAGTTATAGCAATAAAGTCTTTGGTACAGCCTTTTCCTCACTTTCTGGTTGGTGTTCTTTTTATTCAAGCTGTACGTCTGTGGATAGGATGTTGATGAACTGCTCCATTACAAATGTTTTGATGATCTGTGGGGTGTTTTGCCCTCTGGTTGAAGCCATTTCATGAGGAGTTCTCTGAGGCGGGTGGAGGCTTCTTGAGGATCGTCGACTGAGATGTACTTCAGAGACCGAAATCTCTGCCTATAGGTCTCTCCTGAGATGTCTTATCTTTCGAGGACCTCTCTTTTCAGCAGGTCATAGTTTTCTCACTGTGCAGTGTCCATATTGCTGTAAGCAAGTTGGTCTTTCCCTGTCAGGTAAAGTACCAGTCTGATTGTCCATTGCTGCTTTGGTCACTGGCAGGCTGTGGCAGCCCTTTCAAAAGTTGTCAAGTATGATTCGATATCATCTGCAGGACACAACTTTGTAAGTTTAATGTTTTTTAAGCTGCTTGTGTTTTGTTACTCTGCTGGACCTGTGCCAGAACCTCCAGCTTTGATAGTTTGCAAGGCATCCATCCATTGCTGCATCTCTTTTCTCTGTGCCTCTAAACATTGAATCACTTTTCTCTCTGCTGCATCTCCTCTCTTCTCTGTTTCTCCATCTCTGTTTGTTGTATAGCCCACCATTTGAAAAAGACAGTCCGGCTTTCAGGTTCTGTCACTACCTGTACTTTTTCTTCCATCACTGGTGCTGGCTGTACAGTCTCAGCTTGGACTTGTGTCTCTGCTAGTTTGGCTGCCATTCTTCTGGTAATCACCCCTAGACTTGCTGCTGCAGGATCCATACCTTTCTGCCATGCTTCTCTGGTACCAGGTCTAGTACCCACGCACAGCTCTCCTGGGTTAGAGTATGCATGTCATAAATCCCACTTAGGCTGACACCATGTGTCATCGAGGCACAGGTCAGGAAGCATAGGAAAGCCAGGAGCAGTTGTAAAATTCACAATGAGCATTTTATTAATAACGGCAAAATAAAAATTGTTTAGTATAACTATTCACAATGGCAGTACAATCATAGAAAGCAGAGGCCTTCTTCTGAGTTTTTCTTCTCAATTTCTAATCTCAGTCTCTTAGTCTCTGTCTTCCCTCTTGCAAAACATTGCAGCTCTTTTTATAACAAGTCTTTGCAGGAACTCATTAAGAGAACATTCTGCTTCTCGCACAGTGTTCTTATCAGTTTCAGCAGGTGCAGCAAAAAGAACATTGTGACCCAGAACTGACCTCGTGTAGACAGCTCTAGAAATATTTATCAAACCAACATCTCAACTTAACCCCTTGAATTCCAGTTTTTGCAGTCATTTCAACAGTATAACTATATACAGTTTTAAACAAAGGAATCCCAGCATCTGACATTTCCACAGAAAGATTCACAGAAATTTTTTTATACCCACAGCTATGCAAGGGGGGAGAAAAGACTGTACAGCAAGGGAAGGCAGAGAGATAGTGAGAGGTGGAGAATTGTGAAACCATTGGAGTGATCAGTTCCTAGGTCTCACAAGGAAATTTGGTTGCACAACTAGGCAGAGAAGAGACGGAACAAGACCTTGCATTTAAACTCTTTCTGCATAACAAATGGGGCAGGGCCTTATTCAACCCTGTCACACAGGCGGTAGTAAAAACTTTAGCAGTATCAGTTATCCTTCTGGTAAGGTGCAGAAGCAGTCTTAAATGAGTAGTAGTTGATTGTTTTAAAAGTCAAAGAAAACCTTTTTTTTGGGATACTGGTTTTAGCACCATCACTTATTGCAGATCAGTGACCTTTAAAAGGTGTAAGACCTGTTTCAGGACCATGAGACCTTCACTAATGGGATCCAATTGTTCTTACTGTATAACATAATCCAATATCTCTATTTCAGTTCTCCCCAGCCAAACATCCAGACTGGAGGGTGCACCTTTGGTACTGACTGGCAATGGTAAGATGATCTACAAGTATTGCCTTACAAAGACACCAAAACCAAAGGAGGACCCCTCAGGCTAAAGGGTGGAAGTGGGCACACAGGCACTTCTAGATGCACCAGAGCATAGAGATTCTACTCATCTAGATCTGCAGGCATCCCTTGATGTTTACAAACTGGAATATCAAGATAATGATGAAGGGGGAAATGAAGCAAATCACGGTCCAGCAAAACTGGTTCCATCGGATGAAAGGGAGTGTCTCTTTGTAAATTTATACATATTTCTGGGTATGTACCTTGTTAGAGTTTGGTGCATTCCAGAATCATAAAGTGACAGCACAAAACTGGCATATAAAGCATTTATTACAGTTATGCCAAATTACAGGAAAAAGCATAATACATACCAACCCCAGGACATCAGAGGCACAGTCCACAGTCATAATGTTGGCTCTGAAACAACGAGACCCCAAAACTGATCTTGTATTTATATAGTCTTTCTTTGATAGCTAGTGCTTTGTTCCTTATCTTACTTAGGAAACAGGAATATGACCATACGTGGTGTGTAGTTTGTGCTATATTAGCAGAACTGCACTGTCTCCTGTTATTTTGCAGTTGCTAAGCTCCTGTCCACTAGCCTTGCAGAAAAGTATGTTTTTCATCTCTTCTCTCTGCACAATTACACATCACAAAAATGTATTATTCCCTGTAGTCAGCTTGTATTCTGTCCCTAACTCAGCAGTCCTATATTGCAAGTACAGCTGAAAAGCACTGATCAGTGAATATACATTAATAATGCCTTACTAACTAATACATAGCAGCATGTACATAAATGGTCACTCAGCAATTCTAAAAGGCACTTAGCACTAGTAAATTAGTACAAGGACATGGGAAGTTATGATAGAAACATCAAATAGATATACATTATTAACTGATTTGGATCAGTGACTGCCTAGAAAAAGTAATGAAAGGAGGTCACAGACATCAGAGTATAGAATATAAGGACTAATGAGATTATATATGAGGGAGAACCTAATGAGAACAAGATAGAATCAAAGAACAAGATACAAATTCTTACTTGGAATTCCTCAGGATTACAGGAAAGATTAGAAGACCAGGATTTAGCAAAATATTTTAAAACGTTTGAGTATATATGTATCCAGGAAACATGGATGATGAATGAGGGTTATTTAGATGGACATATGACATATTGGAAACAAGTTGAAAAGGCATGAAAGGAATGCAGGGGGTCTTCAAACTTTCTGTAAATTAAATAAAGTGAAAACAAAGGATATACAGATTGACAGTAAGAGCATATTAATAGTATTTATACAGGAGGAAGGAGAAGATGATTTAATATTAATAAATATCTATGCACCTCCATTAAATAGTTTCTAAGGTGATAAGGATTGGTTGCAAAAATTATCAAGGGAATTAAATAGATTGACATTTAAATATCCTAATAGCAAAATAATATTAGTAGGAGATTTTAATGTAAGACTGGGCACCTTACAAGGAATACCAGAAGAAATTATGTCTTGTTGTTCTCATTTGGAGAAGAATAATCTAATGGCTAAAAAGGAAGTGATGGACTACACAGTACATAATAAGGGAATTCTTGTCCATAGGAAGTTATGTGATAGAAATATCCTTTTATTAAATGGGAGAATTAAAGGTGATATTCCAAGTAATTATACATATCAAAGGGCGTGGATCATCAACAATAGATTATGTTTGGGTTAATCTAAATTTGCTATCCGAGTGTGTTGAGATGAGGATATAAACAACTTTGGAGAGCCAGCATGCCTCCATAGAACTAATGTTGGAAAAGGATCAGACAAAATTTGTTGTTGATCAAGTGGGACCTGAAGTGTTGAAATTGATAAGAAAGAATTGTATAGGGTAGGATATTATAGAAGGAGGGAAACTTATCCAGTTAATGTATGGTGGAGGTATATTGGATAAAATAAATAATTATATTGATGATAAAAATGATATAGAAACATTACTGGAATATAATATCATTATGGTTGATGTCAGGCAGATCATCTCCAGGCAACAAAATATAATAGTAAGGAAAGGACAGGCATGGTTTAATAAAGAATGTAGGGATGCAAAGAGGAAATTTAATGGGTTAATGAGAGTTTTAAAAGGTAGTTTGTTAGAAAACAAGAACAGAGACATGAACAAATTAAGAAAATAGTATAAAAGGATTTTGAAAATAAATAAAGGAAGATACCAACTTAAATTATGGACAGAATTAGAGGAAGCTGTAGTATCAAATGACTCTAAGAAGTTCTGGAATATAGTCAGTAATGGTACATTAAATTATGACAACAGGATAACTACATTAATTGAGTCGGATGTATGGGTACAATATTATAAAGGTTTATTTTATACAACAAATAAAAAGAAACAAACTATAGATGAACAATATGGTAAGAATGGATTTGACATTAAAAATCAAGAATTGATTAACAATAAACCATTTATGGAAGAGGGTGTACGGAAGGTTTTAGATTCTTTCAAAAAACATAAAGCCCCAGGCCCGGATGGGATACCTTTTGATGTTATTTTTCATACAGCTCAATTTTTGGTTCCTTATTTGATGATATTATTTAAAAAGATTTGGGATAAAGGAATAATACCAACTAGTTGGAAATTAAATATAATTGTTCCAATATTTAAAAAAGGGGAAAAAAAAGTCCAGAATGTTATCGACCAATTAGTTTAATAGATAGTATGGAGAAGATATTTACTAAAATATTAAACAATAAATTGACAACATGGGTTGAGAAAAACAATATTATTGATACAGCGCAAGCAGGATTTAGAAATGGGCAATCTACATTAGACCAATGTTGGACATTGGTGCATTTAATTTACAAGTATACTAAGATTAAAAAACAAAAGCTATATTGTATATTTGTTGATCTAAAAACAGCATTTGATCGAGTGAATTGTACTATGATGTGGGAAAGATTAAAAGGAATTGAAGTGGATAGGGATATGGTGACAATGATTGAGCGATTATATCAGGACAATTATACAAGCGTAAGATATTCAACAAAGGGACAACTGACACAATGGTTTCAAACTAACATTGGGGTAAAGCAGGGATGTACTCTTTCACCATTGTTATTTAATTTATATTTTCAAACAATATTAAGTAAATTATATGATCCAGACTTTCATTTGACTAGAATAGGGAAGAAGCATTGTGCTTATTTGGCATTTGCAGATGATGTAGCTTTATTATCAACAAGCTTCACAGGCATAAACAGGATGTTAATTAAATTTGTTGGAGAATGTAAGAAGGCAGATTTATTATTAAATTATGAGAAAACAAAATACTGGTCTTCGGAGGGAATAAAAAAGAATACCAATATAAAATAGATGGATATGGATTGGAAGTGGTAAAAGAATTTTGTTATTTAGGAATAGTTTTCACTCAGGATGGATTATGGAATTAGCATATAAAAGAAACTTATAGTAAAGTAAATCGATTTATGGCAGTAATGAATAGATTTGCATATAAACATGGAGGGCAGTCAATAAAAGGAAACCTGAGGGTTTTAAACACTAAAGTGAAAGCTCAAATACTTTATGGGGCAGAAATTTGGGGATCTGGGGATTTTTCCAAATTAGAATGTATTTTGAATAAATTCTATAAAAACATTTTGGGTCTTCCTATTTGGACGTCATCAGCAATGGTTAGGGCAGAACTGGGCCAGTACCAATTGGGATGTGAAATAAAAACAAGACAAATGACCTATTGGTTAAAGGTGTATAACATGAGTAATCAAAAGTTTCCTAGATTATGTATGGCGGAGGCAATGGAGTATAGCAAATATTACAGGCTATTTCCAAGTATGGAAATAGTAGAGAAAATATTAAAACCAGTGGGGCTGCTAGAGACTATTATGGAAAGTATGATTTGTCCACCAGATATGATTAAATTAAGAATTAAAGATAGGGTTAGAGATTATTATACCCAATTGGATTTGGCACTGTGTAAACAATGTAAAGTGAATGAATGGATGGTTAAAAATAAGAGGTCACATAAATTAGAATTTTACTTGAGAGCTAAGATCAATCCTGAGTTTAGGAAATTATTAACTTGAGCAAGATTTGAGAGTATTACAACAAATTGGAAATTAAATTTATATAGTAAAGAGAAAATAATGGGGGCTATACTATGTAAATGTGGAACAGATAAAGATACACTTAGACATTTATTAATAATATACCCTCTATATGAGAAAGATAGAAGGAAAATTTGGGGAGAGATTTTGAGAAAACTTGAGTTAAATCCAGAAATTATGTTGAATTTCTTGTTAAAATCTCATAACCTGAAAATATTACTCACTGTGGCCTCCTTTTTTAAAAATAATTGAGCAGAAAAAATTGCATGTGAGGAATGCTTTAACTTAAGGGTAGGTTAAGCTGTTTATAATTTGTCCAATATGTCAGTATTTAAAAATGTGGATATTACTAAGAAGAATGTAAAATTGAGGACTAATGTTATATGATGGATGTTTTAACATGGAAATTGTAAAAAATGTGTATTTGATTGAATTAATCATGTATTTTAATTGTAATGACTTGAATAAGTCGATCAATAAAATTACTACTACTACTAGTAAACTAGTAACTCTCTAACAATGGATTTCACTAAAACCTAGCCTACAGCAGCAAATACATTTCTATCATTAGTAATATGAATAAGGGGAATACATGTATGGCAATGTGTATAGATAGATCACAAACTGTATGGCAAAACCTCTGAGGAGGAGAGGGGGAGTGGCTGGAGCCTAAGAACAAGATTCTGATCCTCCTTGTTTGACTCAGAGATGCTGTCCTATCCGATAACTGAGGTGTGTAGGAAGTTATAGGTAAAGGAGGTTAAGGACATGGAAACTCAGGATGTGAATCCCATTTTATCTGCTTTGGCCTTGGCTTTGAAATGCTTCCCAAACTTCTGTGACTGTGAACAAATCAAGGAATAGGCTGGGGCAGAAAAACTAAAGCAGATACTAGAGGCCCAGAGTGAGACATTACTTTTTTCAGAAGGAGTTCTTCAAGAAGTGGGAAATCCGTTCTGTATCATTTACGAACATACGAACATACGAAATTTGCCAGCAGATAAAGGCCTAGAGGTCTATCAAGTCTGCTCGAATGTGCAGCTAGCACCCCTTATTCTGCAGCTGCCCCTCCCTTCCACCCTTCCCCTTCATTAACCCTCCCCCTTGTCCTGTCCCATCTTCGTTTGAAGCAGTCCACTGTTCTACTGCATACCACTTCTGCAGGTAACGCATTCCACCCAGCCACCACCCTCTCTGTAAAAAAGTGTCTCCTCATCTCCCTCCTGAACCTTCCTCGCTCCAGTCTCATATCATGGCCTGGTGCCCTCCCTCCCTTACTTTGAACAGCCCCTCTGTACCTGTCTTGTTTATTCCTTTCATGTATTTAAAGGTTTCAATCATGTCCCCCTGTCTCTCCTCTCCTCCAGTGAGTACATGTTCAACTCCTTCAACCTCCTCTCATATGATAAGTCCCCAGACCCTTGATCATCTTTGTAGCCTCGCGCTGCACTCCCTCCAGTAACTTAATGTCCCTCTTCAGATACCGGACGCCAGAACTGCACGCAGTACTCCAGGTGTGGTCTAACTAATGACCTATACAGTGGCAGAATCATCTCCTCCCTCCTTGAGGATATACCCTTGCAATACAACCCAGCATTTTGTTGGCCTTTGCAGCTGCCTTCCCACACTGTGCCGAGTTGTTCATTGACCCTGTGATGAGCACACCCAGATCCTTCTCTTCCTCTGTCTGGGCTAGCTGCACTCCCCCTAGCTGGTAAGTCCTCCTTGGTTCTTCATCCCAAAATGCATCACCTTGCACTTTTGGCATTAAAGCCCAGTTGCCAGGTGTCTGACCAGGTTTCAAGCTTTCCAGATCATCCTGCAACCCCTGACATCCCCTAGGTCATCCACCACCATCAACCTTGGTATCATCAGCAAACAGACTGATCTTGCTCTTGATGTCCCATGATATGTCTGCAATGAATATCCCAAACAACACTGGTCCCAACACGAGCCCTGTGGGACACGCTCGTCACTGCCCTTGGGTGAGGAGCTCCCACCCACCACCACCTCTGTTGCCTTCCCTGGAGCCAGTTTCCTACCCATCTCACCAGCATTGCACCTGCCCCTGTGCCTACTAACTTCCTTCCCAGCCTTCCATGTGGCACTGAGTCAGATGCCTTACTGAAGTCCAGATACAGGACATCCACTGCATGTCCCTGTCCAGTTGCCTAGTTACCCAGTCATAGAACCCAACCAGGTTGGTTTGGCAGGATCGGCCATGTATGAAGCCATGCTGTCTGCTGTCCTGTAGTCCTTTGGCCTCTAAGAGGGCCACCAGCCTCTCCTTCTGGATAGTCTCCATTAGCTTACCCACGATGGATGTGAGGCTCACTGGTCTGTAGTTTCCTGGTTCATCCTTGGGGCCACTCTTGTGGAGGGGCACCACATGAGCCATCCTCCAGTCCTGAGGTACACACCCTGAATGTAGTGAGGCATTAAATAGGTCTGCCAAAGGTCCTGCAAGGACCTCTGCCAGCTCCTTCAGTACCCTGGGGTGGATACCATCTGGGCCTGGTGCCTTGTCCACCCTCAGTGCCTTCAAACCCTCTCGAACTCTGCCCTCCATGATTTCCCCATCTGTCACCACTTCCCCCTCGTCTGCCATTTCACCCATCTTGGGTGTCACCCCCTCTTCTCTTTAGTAAATACTGAGCAGAAGTACTCATTTAGTGCTTCCATTATAAGTACCTACTTCCACCCAACCCCTCCTTCCTAATCCTTACTATGTGGTCCTTACAGCTCCTTTTCTCCCTGATGTACTTAAAAAAGTCCTTCTCCCCCTTCTTAATGCCTTGTGCCAGCCTGAGTTCCGTAGATGCTTTGGCTCACCTTACTGCCCTTGTCACCTCCTTCGATTCTGTCAAGTACTCCTCTCTGTCCTCCCCCCTCCATTTATGGCCATATACAGTGTGGTAAACTTGTCAGAGGCACATGGCATCAATGTGGACTCTTTGCGTAGACAAGCCTTTGCATCTAATGGCACCAGTCTGAGAATGATGAACACCTGTTTTATTATTGTGATGGCCTTATCTTTGTGGGTGACTGCCCAGGCAAGATTCATGCCAAATTAATCTGAGGAGGGTGAATTTTTTATAGCTTATTTTAATGGCTTCTTCCTTTTTGGGAGCTGTGTCTGTAAACAATTTGCATGTGTCGGCCAGCAGAGTCTGCTCTGTAGTGATTGCTGATCACAAACCAAGACAAAACTATACAATATACCTTTCTCTGGAGATTCACTATTTAGCCCAAAACTGGATGGAATGTTGAACTGCATCCACAATAAAAAGGGGCTGTTGCCAGTCTCTCAGCAACAGCAAAAGGCTAGTCCAGCCTCAAGAGGGTGTGATTTCGGCTACCTCAAACAGATGAGGGGTGGGTTTTGGCCCTTTTGAAACTTTGGTAACCAGAGAAACAAGGGAACTTAGTCTGGATTCAAGTTTAATAAAAAAAGAGGCACCTTTGCTCATAGATGCAATGGAGTTACAGACAGAAGAGGCAGATCCTCACAATGTAGGTGCACAGGTCAATCTCTGCTGTCATTACCTTGATGGAAGACAGAACAATTGTTAACAGCAATGGACCCAGTCAACTACAGATGTGTGGATTATGGAGATTCTGATTTTGGTCTATGCCACAGAGTTCTCCCCCAGGCCCATGAAAGATTGTTTTCTGTAGTCACTGATTCCTCAAAACCAGATGAAAAAGCCCACAGCAAGCCAAACCCTGGACCATCTGATCCAGATAGAGGCAATCACCAGAGTTCTCTTCACGAGAGGGGACAGGGATTTTATTCTGTCTGCTTTGTAGTTTCCAAGAAGTTGGGGGGGGGGTCCATTTAATTCTGGACTTGAAGCACTCGAACAAGTTTATCAAACTCACAACATTCAAAATTAAGTCCCTGCAGTCTGTTATCCGAGCAAACCAGCCGGGGACTGCTTAGTGTCCATCAACTTAAAGGACGCTTATCTCTACATTCTGATCTGCAGATCGCACCAGAAATACCTGAGATTTGCAATCAGTGTGTGGCATTACCAGTACTGAGCTCTCTTCTTCAGTTTGGCAACAGAACCGAGAGTAGTGCTAGTTGCACAACTGAGGCAGGAGGGACATCATGTTTACCCCTTCCCAGACGATCTTCTCATCAGGCCACTAACAGTGCTTATGGTGGAGAGATCAGTGTGAAGGACTGTTGGATAGTAAACAGGGAGAAGAGTTCCCTCACACTCTCAAAGAGATTGGAGCATCTGGAGGCGGTGTTTCAGATGGACGATCTTCCTATCCACAGACAGGAAGGACACCTCTGTCAGGGAGATCCAGTGCCTGATGTCTCAGACATAAGTATCTGGTCACAAGCTCCTAAAACTATTGGGCCCAGTGAGAGCAGCTGTAGAGCTGGTGATATGGGCTAGACTCCATATGGGACCACTCCAAAACAGGTTGCTTTTCATATGGTCTTCAGTCTCAGAAGACTATCAGGCTCTAATTTTGTTGTCCAGGCCAGTCCTGCAGTTGCTTGTGAGGTGGGAGAACCCAAAGATTCTCCTCAGGTGAACTCTCCTTGAAGCTCCTCCGGAGCTGATCTTGACCATCAGTGCCATCCTGTTGACCAGAGGAGCAGTCCTGGACCAGATCCCTGTCAAGGATTTCTGAACCTACAGGAACAGTGTCTCCAGATACAGTAAATGTTTTAGAGGTGAGGGTAGTGTATCTCACATTGGTGCGCTTCCAGGACCGGGTTTGGTCCCAGGTGGTGAAGTTATGATTGGACAACACTGTTATCGTAGTGTACATAATTGATCAAGGAGCACAAGCATCCTCACGTAAGTGACCAAAGTCCTTCAGTGGGCAGAGGAAAATTTTCTGTCACTGACAGATGTTCATCTAGTAGGAGACCTAAATGTTCAGGTGGATTGGCTAAGCCGAGATGGTTCACCCGTGAGAAAGTGGTCTCTAAACCTGGAAGTGTTCGATCTTCTGTTGCCCACATCTCCAGCACAGGTCTTGTGGGATAATCTTGATGGTTTTAAGAGCTGCAGGTGTCCTATACCAAAGATGCATAATTGTGCTCTGTAGGAGGAGTGCTCTGCTGTCTGTGTATGCCTAGTATGCCAGGTCATCGGTGATGATGATGCCCAAGTCTCTTTCTTCCTTTGTGACTGCCAGCAACTCCCCTCCCAGCCTATAGGTGGCAAGCTTTCAGCACTCAGACCACTGTGCCTCAGTAATTTGTATGGAAAGTTTGGTTTCCCATTCTTGCCTTGCCTTCTGTAACGGGTCTGGGAGTTCTTTGAGAATGTTGTTGTAGATTGTACTTTCTTTTCCTTTTCTCTGTCGAAGCCAGCTCTGGATGTGGAATGGGGCGGGGGGTATGGTTTGCTAAACTTTGAAGGAAATGGTCAGTGGCACTCCTGATTTGCAAATATCCCCAGAAGTCCCACTGATGAAGCTGGAATTTGGCCCTCAAGTTTTGGAAGGTGTCATTCTGATTTTTGCCATTCAGGAGCAGATATTGCGCAGCCCAGACACTCAGCTTTTGCCATTCTGACCAGCACAGGACCTTGTGCTCTGTTCTAATCAGGGTTGTCCCATGGGGGTGGGGCAGAGGGATGGTTTGAGAGCCTTGATCGGTCAGGGTTTGCCTAGGCTTGCCAGGCCTGTAAAGATCCCTTTATCATGGAAGGGAGGGAGGAGGGAGGTTTTACTTGCAAAGGCGCTTTGAGTACAACAGCAACACCACCAAAGGGATGTCCTCCTATAGCCACCATTTCTTTTTTTTTAAACTTTAGTCCTTTATTAAAAAGTGAATTATTAAAACATATAACAAAGACAATTTTGAACAGACTAAAAAAGAGGAAAAAAAAATCAAAGAGGGAGCCACTCTTCGATAGAGAAGAAGTAATGGTATAAAATACTGAGTACACCAAAATTACTGTAACCTTGTCATCAATGAAAATAGAACTCAACAACTCTGTAAGTAGATCAGTGGAGTTAAAATGCTACTACACATTTCAAATAATGCCTTATGGAACAAAATCAGTTTTTTTTACTCATAATATATACCACCCATCTGTGCCAGTACATTTCAAATGCTGGATATGAGTTAATAAGGTTAGCTGCAATTTCTCCATTTGGGAAATACTACAGATTAAATTATGCCAGGTTTCAATAGAAGGGGCCTGTGGTACTAACCAAAATGTAGTAACTGATTTCCTAGCAGCAACAATTAATATATTCAATAGTTTTCATGTATCCAAGGTCTGATAACCTATGGGAGCGTCTAAAAAGAGAAAAAGCAAGGGATCGAGCTTCAGGTTCTAATCCCAAATCTCCTCAAGGGCCTGCTGGAGTTGCTGTAGGGAAGGGGCCAGGACAGGAACACATATATATGGCCAAGGTGGCGGAGGTCCATTTCCTCAAGCAGTATGCACCCTTATGGGGTAAAATTTCACTTGCTTGGCTGGAGTGATAATATACCGTATTAGTGTCATGACGGTAGCGGGCTGCATGCCCATTGGCACAACTCTGCACCACCGGGCATGCAGCCCCACCGACAGCTTGTCGGGCGGGCGGCGGGGCGCAAGGCGGGGTGGATGTGCTGTCGCCACTGCCATGGGGGAGCAGGGTGGAGGCTTCGGGTGGGGGTACACTAG
Organism: Neoceratodus forsteri; assembly: GCA_016271365.2. NCBI lineage: Eukaryota > Metazoa > Chordata > Ceratodontiformes > Ceratodontidae > Neoceratodus > Neoceratodus forsteri. The sequence goes on from CM028136.1 coordinate 317,817,315, forward strand.
ACACCAGGAGATGTTTGGGGGGTTTCGTGATGTGACATTCCGTTCTATCGGCTTTACGTCCACTGACCACCAGGGAGATATCTCGCTGGGGGTTACACCCCTGCCCGCGATCGGGCACTGGGGGGTCTTATACACGTTATGCCCACGACCGGGCTTCGGGGCACGGTGTGTGTGTGGGGTGTTTCCTGTACCTGTACCAGTTCATGATCGGGCTTCAGATATGTGGGGGGTTACATGTATTGTTCCGCCTGGGCGACCGGGCTGTGGGAGATGTGGCGGGGAGTTTGTTACACCATGTGCGCTGAGATCGGGTTGGTGGGGGGATAGGAGCGGAGTTGGGGCCAGCTAGGTGGCAGCTGCTGTGCTGCCTTGCAATGCAGCAGCTCACCTGTGGGTGGCCTCAACTTAAGCCTTTTTTGGCCTGTTAGGCAGATGCGCAGAGGTTGGGGTTGCGCAGGCACAACTCTGCACAACCCGACTGAATATCGGGTTGCACAGGTTATGCATGGATCCTCCCCCTCCTGTTGAGCATGCATTCATTTGTATTGCTCTCTTGCGCAACCTGGCGCCAGTGGCGTAACTGCCTCCTGCTGAATATCGCAGAATGGCGCATTTTGGACTTGAGCATGCGCAACCCTGTTGCGCATGGCGCAACCCTTTTGAATATCCAGGCCTGTATGTTTTGATAATACCTTCAAGGATTTTACCTAGAATTGATGTCAAACTTATCAGCCTATAATTTGATACCTCCTGTCTTAATCCCTTTTTGTGTAGAGGTATCACATCAGCCTGCCTCTGCTCATCCAACACCACCCTATGATCTACTGAATATTAAAACAAAAAAGTTACTGGAGCTGCCAAAACTTCAACTAATTCCTTTAATACTCTAGGATTAAATCCATCTGGACCATGGGCTTTATTTTCTGCTCCAATGCCTTCAGCCTATCTCTGACTTCATTTATACTGATCTTAATTTCCTGGGTGTCCTTCAATTTATGATGTTTCAAAGTTGCCTAGGTTTTGGGGTTGTAGACTGACGTAAAATAGCTGTTCTAATAAGTTGGCATTGAACTATTATCGACCAATAGTTCCCCATTTTTATCCTTCAGTGGTCCAATTATTTTGTTATTCCCCTTCTTATTATTTATATAAGAATAGAAGGACTTATAATTGTCTTTAACTTTGGCTGCCAGCTTTTTTTCATACTCAGCCTTGGCCTTGGATATGTTATTTTTTGCAGAGTTTTACTGCTGATTTACAGGCTGCCCAACAAGACTGCTGTCCACTTTTTTTTGCAGTGCAATAAGCCTTATTTTTCTTTTTTATATGACTGATGGCGTCAGCCATGGTGGATGTTTAGGGGAATCTCTATACTTCCTATGACTAGGTGTAAACCTCTGCACTAGCTCTAGGATTTTCTTGCACAGTACACTCCAAATGTAGTGTAAGGGCTGCCTAATAAACTCTGCAGACCAATTCAAAGTTGCAAGCTGTTCCCTCATACTATTGAAGTCTGCCCTGTCGTAATTAAAGACTACTGTATCACCAGATGGTAGTACTATATTCCCTTTGAAACCACAATTCACCATATTATGATCACTGGAGCTAAGGGGTGCAGAACCTGGCAATATTGAATAACATTTTCCATGTTGCTGAGAACCATGTCCAAGATGTGTGAATTTCTGGTACAATGCCTAATGTGCTGGTCAAGGCCAACCAGCATGAATGCCAACTGGAAATTGTGTTCTCCCACTGTTTCAACTTTTAGAAAATCCCAGTTTATTCCTGGGAGGTTAACATCTCCCATTAGAATAAGATTCCCTGCAGCCCCAATTTCATTTATAAACTCTAAGATGTGCAAGTCTTCAGAATGTGAGTTGGAGGGAAGTCTGCAAATTAATCCAATATTGATTTAAGGTATATGGGGGCGGGGGGATAATTTGACCCGTATGATTTCTGCTGGATCACACCAAGAAGTATCCACACTTTCAGCAATAATGCTGTCAGCTATGTAAGTGGCCACTCCACCACCCCTAGAATGAGCTCTATCCTTATTATAAAGGACATAGCCAGGAATCTGTTTATCCCATGTGTCCTCCTGACTCCACCATGTCCCAGTGATGGTGCATACATGAGTTTTAGTATCACGTAAGGTAAACACTGGTTCGTCAAACTTATTTAAACTCCTTGCATTAATCAAGAGAAAATTCCAGTTTACCTCTGGTGCTGGGTTCTGTTTAATTACTGCCTGAGCAGGGTAACCCCCATGCCCCCGGTGTGGCAGTTTAAAACATGTTCAATTTCCCACCTCAGTGAATGTGCAAACATTCTTTTTCCTTGCCTGTTTAGATATAACCCATCCTGTACATAAAACCTCACATCATGAAGGCTACCTCAGTTCTGTGTAAAGGTGAGATCTTCTCTGCAATGCCATCTCTTTAACTAACCATTTAAGTAATTTATTTCCCTCCATTTTGTGTAGCTGACCCCAGGACTAGGGAGGATACCTGAAATAATTACATCACATCCTCTGGCCTTAAGGGCTGCCCCCATGTACTCAAAATCCCTCTGTATATCCACCATCTTTCTTTTGCCGGCATCATTTATCCCTGTATGGAGCAGTACCACAGGCTGTGAGGTATTTTCATGAAGGCCAGGAACAAGGTGTCTAATATCTGCTATTCCGGCTCCAGGCAAAACACTGACTGTAGTACACTAATTTATTTATTTTATTATTATTATTTATTGAATTTTGTTGACCTGGTAAGCCCACTGGGCCTAGAATTCCCTTTTTCAGGGGTGACCAGTGGGAGTGGGGATAGAAATGGTAAGCAACTGAAATTGAACCAGATTAAGCCGTTGGTGGTATTTTTAGTGAATGGAAGAAATTTGGCCAGGACACAGTGGAAATTCCCCTACTCTTTTCGATAACTGCCATGGGATCTTTAGCATCCACCTGAACTACCTCCAATCCAGGCAGATGAGACCTCGGTTTAACATCTCATCCAAAAGACGGCACCTCAGAAGTGCCGCACCCCCCTCATGCTGCACTACAGTGTCAGTATTGGGATATTAACCCAAGTGCCAGATGTGGGATCTGAACCCACAGCCCTCTGATCTCCTGGCTTCAGAGGCGAGTGTGCTACCTACTGAACCACTGTTTGCAGAGTACAGAATCAGTATAGCACAGCATGGAGTCTCCAATGACTAATATATCTCTTTGTGTTCTAGCATTTTAATTTTTACCCTGGTCTAATGGCCTGCTTGTACTGATTTTATCTGCACTACAAGTATGCTGTGGGGTAAATTGTGAATCAGTATTGTGCTCGAGGAGACTATATTTGTTGGGAGTAAGTATATTTCAATTACCTCCAATATTCCTTCTGCCTTTTTTTGTTTTGTATGACACCTTGCACCACTCTTCCTCCACTGTGATGTCCTGTGGGCTCAATAAAGTTTGCACTGGTTCTGAAACTATATTTTCAACCTCTGAATCGATAAACTCCTCAAGTATACTAATATCAGCTTGTGTTTGAATCCTGTTTTGTAGGGCACAAACGTCTGCCTGCAAGATGCCTATCAATAGGCATTCATCACAAGTAAACTCTTTTTTCCACATTCAGATTCACAAGTCCTTTCAGGACTTCCTCCTCTATGAGTGGACTTGAGTCTAACCCTCCCCTCCAGTGTTCCTGCTGCATATATGTGGTCTATCCCCCTGCCTTCCACTGTGAAGACTGAACAGAAATATCTGTTCAGGACATCTGCGTTTTCCTGCTCCTCCTCTGCACAGACCCCCTGCCCTTTTTAACTTCACACTCCCTCCTCTTGTCTTCCTCTTTTCACTTATGTACCTACAAAAGTTCCTGACCCCCTTAGTTACCCTTTTGGCTAATCTTTTCTCAGTCTGCACCTTTGCGCCCCTCACCACTCTCCCTGCTTCTCTCTGCTTCTGCTGGTACACCTTCCTATCTGTTTCCCTCTGTCTCTTTGTAGTTTTTGATGCTATCCTTTTAGACTTAACCTTTGGAGTCACTTCCCTTGACAACCATTGCTGTCTCTTTTTTCTCCATTTTTTGCTGACTTTTTTGCACAGAGGTTTGTTGTTTTCACTATGTTATCCCTTAATTTGGCCCACTTTTCCTCCACCCCACCCAGGCCTTCTTCCCACTAGGTCGTCTGTGAGGCATTCATCCATTTTTTTTAAATCTGCCATCCTGAAGTCCAGGATCCTCATCCTTGTGTGGTTTGCTTCCACTGCCATCTTTATGTTGAACTGCACTGTACAGTAATCACTGGTCCCCATGAGACCACTCATCATGACGTCTCTCCCTGTTTGTGAGCACCATGTTCACTACTGCCCCATCACCAGTGGGCTCCCTGACTAGTTACCTGAGATTATTCAAGTAATCAAATGACTGGTCATCTACTATTATTCACGTAACTTGGAGAGGGGCAATAAGATTGATATATTGGTTGATAGTTATCAATAATTTAAGAATTGCCACTTTTAGAAAGAGAAGTAATGGACATTTCTTCCTAGACATCAGAAAAATATTGATTACAAAGAGAACAATTTACACATTTCTTTGCCAGAAGACCCAGTTCTGTAACTGCTTTTTTAACAAGGCCAATATCAGTCCCATCAGATCATACTCTAGTTCTTGTGTTTATATGATTGATATTTCAGATTGTCAGCTGTAGACAATTTGTTGCAGTTAACTATTTTATTGAACATTTCTCAACAACAAAGCAACATTTTCTTAAAAGAGGATCCCACTGTAAATGAGATCTTGCTTCTTAGTGGGCTGTCCAGGGAAGCAAACATAGATACATTTCAGGGAGCAGAAGAAAAGATTTGAGGAAAAAAATGAAAGGATTTCTTTCTTACCTGAGAAGAAGTGTGCTGCAAAGCCCCTTCCCCCGATATTAAAGTCAGATTTGAACACAATAAATAACTCATTTGTAGAGGAGACCACATCTGGGGGCTTCATGTTTCCACAGTAGTGAACCAGATGTTTAGCACTCATGTTGGCGCCATCAAAAACTGCCACATAATCAAAGTTGCATTCTTCATTGTTTTCCAGTTGAAAGTCATGGAAGACCAGCTTGACCACAGTGTGATTGGAGACATGAATCACCCAGCGACACTCTGCTGTGTTTGGGTAATTTTCTGGATAATCAGGACTGGTTATTTTGCCAGAAAGACCTGTCAGCACTCCTCCACAAACATCTGTTTATATAAAGTAGTCAGTTAGACAGCACAACAACTGCATTTTGTAAAACACCGATTGTTTAAGAAAAAGCAGTGCCTGCCTGAAAACATAGGATAAAAAACTAAGACCTTAAAAAATGTTTGTAAGTGTGAAAGCTGAGCCATGAGGTCTGCAGGGAGGGTTTAGAGCCTTCAAGTAAAGGATCCTATCCTGCTGGGTGGGGGTGGGGAGACAAGTGGTATCACTAGTAGTGAAGATTCTGACAGTAGCTGAGAGAGGGGGGCTTGGCAATGAGTAGAAGCATTCACCGCCACATACCCCCACCCCCAGGACATTGCTGCACACATGCTGCTGGTATAAGCAGAAGGACAGAATGCAGTGAATCAGGTTACCAGTTCAGTAGTGATGGGTGATGACATCCTCACCCCTTTATTTACACCACCTGACCCCACAGTGCATTGAATTCTTCCCCAGTCAGTGTTGTCCTGTGCCTGAATCCATTCCTCCTTGCTATTTGGTGGCAGGGGAGGGTTTTTCTGCAGGGATATACCAAGCCTGGAGTGGCGTCAGTCAGCCTCTTCTAGATTCAGTAGCAGGAAGAGACTCTGGCAGGCAGTGAGGGGGAGCACTATGAGAGTCTGAAGAAACTGAACACTGGTACTGTAGCCAGGGGTGCAAAAAAATATATGGATTCAAGAGTCCAGCATTTATCCTTGATTTTTTAATCTGGGAAAACACCTTTTCTTTCTTAGACACACTCATGTGTAGTTTTCACTATCCTTGACTGGATAAATAATGGTGCCATACTCTCCAGTACCCTGGCAGGTACTGTACACACTTCTCCCAAATCATCACACAGCTCATCCGCTGCAATGATATGCAAGCACTCTCTCCTTTATTGAATCTTATTAATAGTCACACAGAGTGACTGAAGAGTGTTACTATCTTACCGCTGCACTGATCATTCCCCTATCTCTTGTGTCCGAAAAAGTCTGAAACCCACTCCCAAAAAAATATATATATATATATATATATATATATCACTGCTATGTCATACAGACACCTAAAGCCTATGAGCTCCCTGTATTACTGTACCTCAGCTGGATCCCCTGGGAATATAAAAACCTCATCCTTAATGTTTTGTCTACCTAGGCCTTCTGGGATGAGTATACCACAATTTGCAATTTTCATGCTCACTTTAGAACTACAAAGTTGAAAAGTCTTCACCGTCCCTGGATCTTCACAGAACTCTTTTACTTCTGGGTTGTCTGGGTTGCAGGGACACTGTCTTGGTCAAGTTTAGGAGATCTAGAGATGTTGAAGATGGCAACACCTACATAATAACTGCAAGGCTGCCACTAGGTGTGCCAAGGCCTATTACTGTCTAAAGTTCTGGAATTCCATGCCTCCAACCCCAGGCACTTCTTGGATAGTATCAAGAAGCTCCTCAGCAAATCCCACTGTGACCAACCATCCCCACACTGCACCACCTCTCTAAACTACAACTTTACTAACCTCCCAAGCTAAGCTGCCCCTTAGTCACTAAGCCACAGAATAGGGGTACCCAACCTCATCCCCTAAGCCCCACCTTGAGCATGTGCCTCCAGTTCCTCTATCCAGCAGAAGTGTTCAAAGATCTTCTTGGCTTCGACATCCAAAGACAGCAGGGCCAGACAACCTGAAATCAAAAGCAGATTTGCCACTCCAGCCATCACCACACTCACCATTGAGAGAGGTTAATACAGATGAAGTCATATCCCCTGCATAAAAGCAAAGATTGACAGGACATTAACAATTATTAGCCAAAGTAGAAACTACTTCCTCCCCTCCTCCAACTTCTTGTCCCCCTTCCAGTCTGGTTTTAGGAAGAGTCACTCAACCATCACTTCCCTACTTAGGGTCACTGATTCTGTCCTCTCTGGGAAGGATGAGGAGCACATTACTGTGGCCATTTTCACTGATCTGGCCAAAGCTTTTGATTTGGGGTCCCACTGTTTCCTACTGGATAAACAGAAAACTACCAGCATCTCAGCCTTCTCTGTTGACTGGTTCCAGTCTCATTTCACTGCCCATCAACAGATGGTACAGGTAGGAGGTTCCCTTTCTTCACTACTCTCTATCCAGGCCAGAGTCCCACAAGGCTCCATCCTGGGTCAAATCCTATTCTCAGTCTTCCTCAATGACCTGTGCCAACTTGCATACTCAAATGTGTGCAAATGACACATTCCCCTACACTTCAGGTCGCTCAGCTGTCTCTGTAGAAGTTTCATTTCAGCATGACTTTTACAATGTTCTGTGCTGGTTCCAGGCCAACCAGCTATGAGTCAACACACGTAAAAACAGTGTCTATGACCTTTGGTACCAGTCAGAAACTGACTCAGCTCCCCTCACTCCCAATTCTCTTCACTTTAGATGTCTCCCTGCTTAAGGTTGCCCCAACCTTCAAGCACCTCCATGTGTAGTTAGATAGCAAGCTTGACTTCTCAGTCTACATTGATGCCATCCTTGTCAAGCTCTGTCACAATCTCAGTGCCCTGTACCACAACAAGGAATGCCTGTCCCCACTGGTCCACTGGGAGTTAGTCACCAAAACTGTTCTCCCAGTCTTCGACTTTGCGGATGTGGTCTATGGCACTACCACATCCACTTCCCTGGCCAGACTGGACACCCTGTGCACTGCCTTCTGCCACTTTGCTACAAACTCACCTTCTCACACCCACCACTACTGCCTGTACATCTCCTTATCCATCCTCCCAGTCCCCCACACATTCCCAATTCCATTGTGCTTCCCTCATCTTTAAATACTGGTTTAGGTCCCTCCCCTCCTACTTATCTCATCTCCTCTCCTCTCCTCTCCTCTCCTCTCCCCATCTCCTCCTCCTCCTCCTCCTCCTCCTCCTACTCTTTGTGCTCCAGGGACTCTCACAATTTCTCCTTCCCCCACCCTCACTGCTCAGCTGGAAAATCTGCTTTCTCATACTGCCTTCCCTCCCTCTGGAATCAGCTTTCTTCCTCCATCCCTTTCCTACCTCAGATGTCAACTAAAACCTCTCCCTCATCCCCCCTTGTTCCTGCCAACCCTCCTCCTGAACCCTTCCTTACCTCTCCCAACTCCACCTCTCAGCATTGGTTTCAGCATCCCATTATCCCAAGTTCCCTGCACTACTAGAATGTACCATATCTGCACTATTGCTTTTGATTTTGTATGCTATTTATATGGCACCCAGTTGCAATATTGTGGTATTACTGCCTGTGCAACACTTGGCTTATGCACTGTATGTTATTCTTGTTATAATTTCATTATTATCCTGGTTTGTATTTCTTTGTAACTGTTCTCTCCCCTCCCCTCTCCTCTCCCCTGGGTCACACCTGGAAATGAGCTTTGGCTTAGTGTGCCTGTCCCAGTCACCAATTTTCAAATAAACAAATCGTCGTCCTGTCTGCACTGTCCGGATTTCTTGAGATATTCGTTCACATCCAAATCTCAGACCAACTGCTTTAAAACCAACTCCTATCTCCTTTTCAGTCAAGCTTCAATCTCTGCCGGCCCGTCGGCGCAGCAGTAGGGTTACCACTTGTGGCGCCAGCGACCCAGGTTCGGGAATGGACTCAGGCTGCTAGAGAGTCAGCCAGGGGGTGGAGGATTGGGCACCCAGAGGCTGCTCTCCTCCTCCAGGGTTGGGTGGCATGCATGACCCGCCGCTCTACCACCACCTGGGTGACCACGGGTGGAAGTGCAGCGGGACTGCAGAAAGAAGGGAGGGGGGATGTGGGCCGGGAGCTGGAGCACTCGCACGACTCAATGTGCGCCACCCCTTGGCTCCCCTAGCGTGCCTACGTCCTGTGGGAGGGGACAGAAAAAGCAGAAAAACCCCATAAGTGCTCCTTGTAGATGGAGCTCCAAGGCCCCAATCCCAGTGCCCCAGCCGGCGCCTGATGACAGCATCCCTCCGAGGAAATACAGACACATCGGGACGGTGAAAAGAGGGGCTCCCCATCCTGTACCCACCTGGGGGGGTATAACCAAGGCTCCATGGGGAGGATGGACTGCACTGACGCCTGGCATGAGGAGCAGGGATGTACAAGGCCAATACAGGAGTCTCCTGAAGAAAGGAAGTACTGCGGTGAGAAGAGGGACATAAAGAGAAATAAATTTAAAAAAAAACTTCCATCTCAGTCATTCAACTGCCAAAATACACCTACAGTAAAGCAAGGTTCATAAGAGTGCAGAGAAATGTCACATCAGTGGAGAGTCTACATTGTTCAGACCAGAGTTTTTTTTTTTTTTACATAGTTCTTTAAGACCTCTTGCTCCAGTGCCCCTCACCTGCATTCCACTTCATCAAGTCCTATTACTAATCATCCCTAGGACTTACCGAGCTGCCGTCCCCTTGGATTGCCTTCCGCCCCATGGTGGGTGCCAGCTGAAGAAGTTACATCCTCCCCACCCCTGGTGACAGCATCCAAAGAAGTCAGGATCCAATTGGTAGTGCGGGGCCTGTGGCAATCAGTGAGTAATCCTGCTGGTGGGGCTCTCTTTTCCTCATTTTTCTTCCTTTCACCACCCCCCTCTTTGATGTCTGACCTCTCCCACCAAACCTCACATGCAACTAGTATACCCATGCAGGAGAGCCAAGCTCCCCAGTCTACCACAGGGATCACTAGTGCGGCAGATCCCGATGCCCTCCCTCCATGGCTGGAAGCACTGCCACATGGCAGCATCTCCCTAGTCACTGAGCCTCCTGACTGACTTTCGAATCCAGGTTGTCAGTATGGGCACACACAGTGCTACCCTTTGAGCCTTAGGGTGGTCCCCACAGACCAGAGCTTTTGACCACCACCAGCTTCTTGTCAGGAAAATAACAGGACTGGGATTAGATCACCTTATTGTGAATTGCCTGGGAGAGGGCATATGCAGAAGGTTTCTTTCAGCATGCACTTGAGCCCATAAAGTAGGAAATGCTTCTGGGTTTATCCAAGCATCTCTACATTCTTTTTTCTTTTTTTTTGCAATATATGAGTTTAATTGTTTCAAAGCACATTAAGAAAAAGAAAAATAATTTCTCAATTGTATTGTGTTCAGAGAAAAATAGAAACATTTTCCACTCAGCTGGATCGATATGTAATTATACAAGTTTTCTGAATAAGCTTTGGACAGCTGCTGGTATCAACAGTATTACTCCTTATCAGATACATTGATCTTTGTCTTTTTTTTTTGTCAATGTCAATATTATTTATATGGCCCCCAATTCCAAAGGCTCTGAGCACCTTACAATACAAATAAATAAAACAATAAATAATTAAAACTGACCACAGTTAACAATCAAGAATCCAGGCCATGACATAAATTAAAGAAGTGAGTTTTTGGAGCTTTTTTAAAAACAGCCAGAGAAGGGCACCTCTTACCTCTTGGGGAACGGCGTTCCAAAGGATCGGAGCAGCCACACCGAATGCCCTCTCACCCAAGGATTTTAAGCTTGACCTAGTAACAGTAAGAAGGTCTGCCCCTACTGATCGGAGGGTACAACTACAAGTATATGGTATCAGAAGATCTTGCAGGTAGCCCAGACACAGACTATGTAGGGCCTTGAATCTCAACAAGCAAACCTTGAAACTGATGCACCACCTGACAGAAAGCCAGTGGAGAGCACAGAGAACCAGCGTGATATGTTCAGACCAAGATGCCCCAGCAACCAGCTGAGTCGCTGCATTCTGAACCAGCTGCAGGCTATGCATCAGCCTGGCGGACAGCCCCAGTTGGAGAGTATTACAGTAGTCTAGCCTAGACAAGACCAAGGCATGCAGTAGTGTTACAAGGTCAGCCAGCTCAAAGTAGGGCTTAATCCAGGTGATACTACAAAGATGATAATTAGCCACTATGGACAACAGCTGACACCTGGAATTCCTGAGTCAGCTTGGAGTCCATAATGACCCCCATATTTTTCACCTGATCTGCAGCATAAAGGGTCACACCATCCAGTAAAGGAAGGGCTGTGTCCCCTGTAGCTGCCTTACAGCCATGCCAGCTGGGTTTCACCAGTAATGCCTATGTTTTAGACAGATTGAGCTTAAGCCAGCTGGTTGCCATCCAGTCCTGGATATCTTTAAGGCACTTGATCAGTTCAAGGATGGCCATCCCATCATCAGGGGCACAAGACATACAGCTGGGTGTCATCAGCATAACAATGAAACACCAAGACGTAGGGTCTAATAATCTCCCCTAATTGCACCATGTACACAGCAATTAACATGGAAGCCAGAATTTTACACCACAGCAGAGTGAAGCACTGCTCAATGTAAAGGAGCTAAGAGCCACTTGCTGCATCCTACCAGTTATGTAGGACTTGCACCACCGCGAGATGGTACCCAAGAGTCCCAAATAATGCCTAAGGTGATCCAGAAGGACCCTATGATCTACAGTATCAAATGTCAATAACAAGTCAAGAAGGACTAGGATAGAATGATGTCCATTATCCCTAGCTAGAAGGAGATCATGGTGCACCCAGACTAGGGTGGTTTCCATACTATGACAAGGCTGGATACCAGATTGGAAGGGCTCATAGATAACATATCTTTCCAGGTGCTGCACCAGTTGCAACGCCACCACCTTCTCAATCAACTTCCCAAGAAAAGGAAGGTTCAAGACAGGTCTGTAATTGAAGAGATCATCTGGGTCCAAAGGAGCCTTCTTGAGGACAGGCCTCACCACCACCTTTTTAAAGGCAGATGGGAAGACACCTTCTTGGAGGGAATGCCTGACGATATCAACCACAAATGGATGGAGCAAATCCCAGCACTCTAGAAGAAGCCTGGTTGGCCCAGGGTCCAGTGCACAGAAAAAGGTTCACAAGCTGGTAAGCACCCAGGAGATGTCATCCACTGAGACTTGTTCAAAATCATCCCACAAAGACGGAGAGCCTAAGGCTCACAAAGAATGGACACTATCAGTCAACGGCAGGTTGCTCGGGGAGATTCCAGCCCAGATGGAAGACACTTTGTCTAAAAAGAAATCAGTTGAACTCCTCGCATTTTTCATAAGAAAAAACTCTACAAGACTGTAGACAGATTGTATTTATTAGTGTGTCAACAGTGTTGAAGAGCTGAGCAGGCCTGTTCCTTCGAGCAGCAATCAACCTATGACAGGAATGCTGTCTTTTTCAGGGTGATTCTCACTAAACTCACTGTATGGAGTCCTCAGCACTAATTTGTTCTTCTCTGAGCGGGACCTCCACCAACAATGCTCCAACCTCCACCACTTAGTTTTCATCTTGGTCCACATAATACTAGGGTGACCTGAGGCATGAAGTCAAGGGTTGTACACAGACCGGTGCTAGAAAGTCAAAAGCAGAACAAAGGGCTACAATATAACCCTCCACAGCTGCCTCAACTTCCAGCACACAAGCCATCTGCATGCTTGAGATATCAAGTACCGCCAGGATGCTCTGAGGCTCCAGATTTTTTAAAGAGCTGTACCTGACCATCTCCAAAGGGGATTTAAATGGGGGGGGGGGCTCCACAGAAAAACTGAATGACATGGTGATCCAACCAACAGACCTGATCAACCTTGACATTACTAATGTCAAGGCCTATTGAGAAAACCAGCTCCAAAGCATGGTTGTGCTGATGGGTCCCGGTGGCAATTGTCTGCCAAAGCCCAGGGATGACATTACCTGGAGGAACTGTATACCTAAGGGAGGTGTTTCATCATCCACCCAAGCATTTAAAACACCCAAAACCAAAAGCTTGGGTGACTTCAACACTAGGTCGGCCACGAAGGTCTCTGGTTCCTGCAAGAATTTGTGCCCATAACCAGGAGGACGTTAAATGAGCATGATCCTGCAACTTGTGTCTGGTCCACCCTTTACGGCCATGCATTCAAACAATCTAGTCTGTTTCAAGGGGTATACCATCAGCTGCAGAGTGGGTCTGAAGCAGATAGTATCCCCCCTTTGTTGCTGCCTAGGGAAACACACCATGGAGAAACCTGGAGAAACAGATGATTTGAGCACAGGACCCAAGTCATCCCCCAACCAGGTCCCCATGATGCATACCAGGTCAGCAGAGGAGTTCACAATAAATGCCTCAGTTACAGACATTTTATTCCTGAGTGACCTGGCATTACAAAGAACTACCCAATGGGGAGAAGCTGAGTCGACTGACCCTTTAGCCACCTGTTGAAGGAAAAACTCTGAAGCCCAAGGAACAGGAATAAGGCAAGGAGGACCCCTTTCCAAAAAACATCTGCTCTCTGGTCCCCTCCTAGATGCCATGCTCCTGATCAAACCCCCAAGATCCACCTTTTGAAATGTTTGACCAGGAAAGCTATACATTCAGCTGTGACAGCTCATTTCCAGGTATTTCTTGGGTGATGGGTTGCTTTACTATACTGGAATACTATACTGGAAAACATGTTGGAAGAAGGCTATTGCCCATTGAGGCCATCCACTACTTCTCAGTGGCATATCCATTTAATAAACCCTCCAACATGTTTCCAATTTCTTTCTTTAAAATGGCCAGTCTTTCCAAACTGATCAATTCATCAAAGAGACTGTTCCAGATCCCCACCACCCTTTGAGGGCAATAGTATTTCCTGTTGTCTTTTTTTAAACTGCTTGGTTGTTAGTTGTAATTATTGACCCCTTAGATCATGCATTTGAGTTTTAAAAGACAAATCTGTCCTCTCATTAAAGATTCATCTGATATTATTTTGTAAGGTTGAGTAAGCCCCACCCCCAACCCCATTCTTTTTCTCTCCAGGCTAAATAAACCTAATTTATGTAGCTGACATTCATAGAGAATTTCATATCCTTGAACTTGAGGGTAATTTTGATTGTTCTAGGTTGATTGTTCTCAAGAACATCAATATCCCATTTCAGATATGGGTTCCATAATGGGGAATGATATTATGGTATTTTATTAATCGTAGTAGTGATTTACCCTCTGGTGGTAAGGGCCATTTTAAAAACACTGTAATGTACTGTAGTTTATGTCCCTACTAAGCAAATAGGTATATTGTTAGCACAGTGCATCCAAATTCTACCACAGAACTCTGTGGCTGAAAGGTGCATAAACTACATTATGGAGTTCTAAAATAGTACTCTCCATCAGTGTGTGAATTAGAAACACCATCCAAGTTAAACAATGTTGCTTATATTTTTTAGTGATTGCAAATTTGGGTGTGGATGAAGTCCGTTTTTTCACCCCAGTGTATTGTTCTGAGTTTTTGTTTTAAAATAATCCTATTTTTTCCTTATTTAGTGCCCCACATTAATGCAGCCTTTTTCCTGCCCAATACTCATTTTTTAATTACCTTACAATTACAGAACCAAGCAACAATTAAGCTGCAGACTACAGTGAAGCAGAACACAGTGACATTGGCTAAGCTCAGTGCTTAGTCTCATTGTGGTTTAACATTAAGACTGGAACAGAGGCAAACCACACAAGGGTGAGGGGCCTGGACTTCAGGAGGGTGGATAATAAAACAAATGATAGATTGCCTCATAGGAGATTGCCAGGGAGGAGTAGAGGTGCAGGGAAAAATAAGGGAGGGCATAATTATGACAACAAGTCTCTGTGTGAAGGAAGTGAGTAAAAGCAGAAGGAACAAGAGAGGCTATTATGGTTTTCCAGGGAAGTGGACAAGGCAGTGAAGGAAAAAAGGGTAGCATTCAGGAGGGATAAGGAAATGCAGAGGGAGGAGGACAGGGAAGGTGGTGAGGGGAGCAAAGGTGCAGACAGAGGAAAAGAGCGCCAAAGGGGTTGCTAAAGGGGCTAAGACTTTCTTTAGGTACATGAGAAAAGGAAAACAAGGGGAGGGATAGTGAGAATAATGAGGGCCGCAGGGGAAGACTGCACAGAAGACCAAGAAAAAGCTACCATCCAGAAAAGGCACTTCTGCTCAGTCTTCACAGTGGAAGGGGGTGGACCACCAGGGAGCAACACGAATGGGGGGGGGGGAGGCTGGATATAAGTCCATTTTTAGAGAAATGAGTCCTGAAAAGACTTACAGCTCTGAAGGTGAACAACACTATGGGACCAGATGGGAGTTACCCAAGGGTGTTAAAGGAACTCAGATAGGTGGTAGTTGCCCTACTGATGGCCTTATTCAACAGTTCACTAGAAACAGGCATGGTTCTGGAGGACTGGAGGAGAGCAGATGTAGTCCCTCTATATAATAGCAGCAGCAGGGAGGAGGCTACCATTGATATGCTGATCAGTCTCACTTCAGTGGTGGGGAAATTAATGGAAACCCTGCTAAAGGGAAGGCTGGTAGAGTATCTTGAATTCAATGGGCTTCTATTCACAGAAGTAGGGCAGAGGTCTTGCCAGATGAATCTAATTAATTTCTTCAACTGGATGACCAGCAAAATAGATCTGGGAAGGGCAGTGGGGATGTGGCCTAACTGGACTTTTGGAAGACCTTCAGTACTGTGTCATACAGGAGACTGATTAAGAAATTAAGCAGCTTAGGGGTGGGATCCAAAGTGGTGAATTGGGTAAGAAACTGGTTAATGCATAGGTCTCCGAGGCTTTTGGTCAACAGCAATTACTATAATGCTGGGAGAGTGACCAGTGGGGTGCCACAGGGCACAGTACTGGGACCAGGCCTCTTCAATGACTTCATAAGTGATGTTGCAAAAGAACTGAGAGGGAAGATATACCTTTTTTGCAGATGATACCAAAATCTGTAATGAGGTGGACAATCCGGAGTGGGTGGGGAGAATGCACAGGGATCTTGGGAAACTCAAGGAGTGGTCAAGAGCATAGCAGTTGGGGTTCAATGCCAAAAAGTGCACAATCATGCACCAAGGGCACAGAAATCTAGGAGCTTAGTATAGGATAAGGGGAGGTACTAACAGTCATTAAGCAGGAAAGGGACCTTGGGGTTATCATAACTGATGACCTCAAAGTGGCTGGACAGTATGACAAAGCAGTGGGTAGTGCTAGTGGGATGCTGAGGTGCATAGGGAGGGGTATCTCCAGCAGGAGGAGGTGCTGGCAGTGTATGACTTACTGGTGAAACCGCACCTGGAGTATACTGTCCAGGTCTGGAGTCTGCACCTCAGGGAGGGACATAGGGTAGAGGCAGTCCAGGAGGGCAACTAAAATGGTACTGGGGTTGCACCAAAAGTCCTATGAAGAGAGACTGAGAGATCTTAACATGTACACCCTGGCAGAGAGGAGAGTGAGAGGGAACATGGTAAAGACCTACAAGTACCTCACAGGGCAGAACAGGGTGCTAGAGGGCAGTCTCTTTCAAATGAGAAAGAGTACCGGGACCAGAGGGCATGTGATGAAGCTGATGGGGGAGCTTAAAAGGGATGTGAAGAAGTATCACTTCACTGAAAGGGTGGTAGAATCCTGGAACAGAATGCCAGTGGAAGTGGTGGAGGCAGTAACGGGGGGGCTTTAAGCATGCATGGGATAGACATGGTGGAATATTAGGAAATCGGCAAGGAGGAGGGACAGTCACCTAAGACCAGTTAGGGTCTGCGGAGATGAACTAGGCAGGGGCTATCTGGGCAGACTGGGTACAGTAGCATAGCAAATTCCCAGAGGTCCTGGGTGCAATGCGATGTTATAGGGCCCCTCTCCAGTTTTGAATAAACATCAAAATTATGATTTGGGGCCCTCAAACCTTGTGGGCATGGGTGCCACTGCACCCCCTGCACTCTTGTAGCTATGCCCCTGACTGGGTAGGCCAAGTGGTCCTTTTCTGTCATGTTTTTATGACAGGTGGGAATTGGCCCCTGAAAAGACCTGTCATTTTTATAAAGAACATGTAAAAATCTTCAACAGAAAGGACTTGTTTTCATGACTAGTATGAAATCTAATTTTAGCAGGGCAAGATCTATAATATTTTAAAAAATGGCACTCGATATCCAATTAGAATTAACTGATATACAATGGACAAACATTCTTTCTACTATAAGCTCTTTTAAAAGTGCTAAAAACAAAACAATCCAATATAAAATAAAAAATAGCGCATAATACATATGTAACAAACTGTTTAAAATGGGACTGATTCATAATTCTAATTGGTGGCATTGTAATTCCCCAGGAACTGGAATTTTAGATTTCTTTTGGTCTTGCCAGCTGGCACAAAACTGTTAGACAGAAACTGGTTTTATTGCAAATACAATTCTGGTCCCTGTAGCCCTGCAGTCAGCCTATAATTACAACTATGTCTTTGGGGGGGGGGGGAATCTTACATGCTTCCTAAAGATAACCTAACACAAATTTTTATCTTCTCCACTTTCATGTCTACTAATAGACATATACTAAAGTAAAGGAAGAATGCTCTGCAGACAAGCCCTTCCCATATTTGATTGGAAATTCATTTGCTTAGATATATTGTTCTGTGAAGGTTTTTTAAGAAAACAGAACACTACTGTCAGGTCTTGTAAACATAAACTATTAATTAGAATAACGAACTACTCTTCCCACAAGTGTAATGCAAGAATTATTATAATAACTTATTGATATATGTATTTTCTACCAATGCTCTGTATTTATCTGTTAATTCCTTCTGTCTACATTTGCAGTGTGTAAGCAATAAGACATGATGGGGTTGTGCATTGAACAGATCTGACTGAATGGCAGCATAGCCTAGAGGTTACAGTAATGAGCTGTGAATGAGCTTGGTGTATCCAGCAGACCAGATCTTGGTTTGATTCTCACAACCTCCACTTGCATACTGTGTGACTCTGAGCAAGTCACTTAGCCACTCAGTGCTCTCAGGTCACCCCTGAAAACAGGCACTTGTGCCTAGTGGGCCTTACCTGGTTACCAAAGACTGAAAAAAAAAAAGAAAATGTCCAGGGGTGTAGGCTGAGTGCCTTCAGCCCCTGGATGTGCCATCAGATCTGTTCAATGCACATCCCAGCGTCACTTATAAACTGGGCTTCCTTTTAAAAAAATATTTTTCTGACATTAAATAAATATGTTTCCACATGTAAAAACAGGTATATTTAGCTTAAGTTATGATAACATAGTCATTCCACCTGCTAGACAGTGATGTCATTTTTATCTTTTCAGGACTTTTGTCCTTGATTGACATCCATAGTTGTAGTTTGCTTCTTGCTGAGAGCATCAGCCAGGAGCTTCTGTCTCCCTGCCCCATAGTACAGTACTTTATTTTTATTTTGGGCATTTTTCCCTGTCTCCCCATAGCACAATACTTTAATTTTAAATTTTGGGTACCTTTACTACCGGTGTTCTGACCAACCCAGCATCGGAAGACAGCAAGGTTTTCAATAGGATTGAGCAATGTGTGGAAGGGAGAAAGAACATAAAGCATGATCATTGTAAATCAGGAAAAGATTTATTAAGAAAATGGAGCTATTGACATTTTTTGTACAGTGATATGGTTGCTTTTCTTTCTTTATTTTTTTTTAATTTGATTGACTTGCAGCAGTTTACAGTGACTAACAGACCAAATAATCTAAGCGAGTGACTGACAGTGGGGGAGAGAAAATAAAAGCTCGCAGGACAAGAGGGGCACAATTATATAGAGAATAATAGATAGGTAAGTGTGTGTTATGGACTCTTTTTGCACACCAGAGATCTGTGATAACCCATAAACCTCGAGAACGAAGCTCGAGAGGTTTATAAGGTCATCACACACCGAAGGTGTATAAAAAAATCCAAAAACTCACACTTGCCTATCTTTTATTTTTTATAATTGCTGGTACAGGGAGTGAATGCCAAGAGCAGTTATGTTGTAATGCCAGTGACTCCCTCTCTCTCTGTGACTGATACACACACACACACACACACACACACACACACACACACACACACACTTCCTGTCCAGGAGGACATTTTTTTTTATTTATTTATTGTTTCTTAAAAAAGATGCTGTTTCTGACAATGCTAACCAGGAGGAAAGGTGAAAACAGTTATTTTTGAGGTTGTGCTAGGTCAGACCAAAGCCTCGACCGAGGCGTGTGCTGCAACAATGGCCAAATCAACCAAATAGCTTTCTTTTCCTGAAAAGGCAGGATCAACCAGATAGTTAAAAAAATGAACTTACTGTAGCCAAGCTAGAGTTAATTCTGGTGATTGGTACTGATCGGAGGTCATCGATAACAGGAAGGTGTAGCCTCCATGTTTTTTATATGGTCAGCCTGCCCACACAGAGATTAAGGGCCAATAACATGGCGCGCTACAAATGACTGACACTGGTTGTGATAGCAAGTTTTTAGAAATGCTGTAATAACCCGATTTCAGGTTATTACGGCATTTGAAACTTACCGTAATCCATTTTATAAATGGGATCACTAGTAATTATAAAAGATTTACATTCTCTAATGAGATGTAGATGGATTTTTTTTTCCTTTTTCTTGTATTTTTCTGAGTTGGAGTGTTTTTTTTAGATACACAGAGTGAGCAAGTGAGTCCCTGTAGTGATCTGGCGAGTGGCAAGCAGTGAGGGGAAGAGCCGAGAGAAACTTGTTTCTTGCAGGTGGCTTCCTAAACATTACTAAGTTACTGACAAGAGAAATAAACATTCTTGTGCAAATGGATTTTTGCTTTAGAAGAGTGGGGCCAGGAGTTACCAGACTGCCACCAGAGAGAGCAGGTGCAGGCTTGCTTTGGGAGTGGCAGCAGAATCGAAAGTTCAGACCATGGGACATGTTAGTGTTTTTTTTTCCTTTTTAAATCTTCTTTGTTTTCCTGCTGAAAGGGGCAAAAAAGTGAAGAGCTAGGGGCAACAGAGTTTCCGTAATCAGCCAGTGAGTCCAGGATGAGCCACGTTAGCAGGGGAAAAAATGGTGGTATTTGAATAATGAGTGTTCTAACAGCTCATTGATTTTTTTTTTCAATGCAGTCCTGCTTTTGAGTACTTGTTTTTACCTGTGCATCAAACAGATTTGATGCATATGAAAAAACAGTTAAAATGCAGGATTACCTCTCTCCATTTTATAAATGTATTTAGACCACTTCCATAAAAGAAAATGATAAACATTTATATTAAAAAAGGAGTTGATCACATTAAGTAACAAACCATTAGCACGGGATATGAATAAGGTATAAGTAAAGGATCTGATCGTAGATGGGAAAGCAAAAAGCATGGCTTGAGTTTTTTGATGTTTAAAATCTATTTTTTAGTAAACCAAGTGTGAATTATCTGGAAATCAGTGTTGCTTGCTGAATTAACATGGTCTAGGCTATTAGAACTAAAGCTAAATGCAAGGCCTTTAACATACAATAAACGGATGGCACAGACATTGCATTGGTCCGGCTGATCACTGATATCTTCAATGCAATGGACTCTGGCTTTGCAACAGGGGCCATCACTGATTTGACTAAGGCCTTTGATAAGGTTAACAAACACAAAACTAAACTTGCTGGGCCTTGATGAGCTCTCTTGCCTCTGGTTTAAAGTTTATCTCTCATGCAGGATGCAATTAGTAAAATGAAGAGGCTGCTTATGTTCCCTTTAGACCAATTACCGATGGGGTACTCCAGGGCTCAGTACTTGGTCCCTTGCTCTTTTCTCTATTTATAACTGACCTGCCTGGAAACTGTGGTGGGGCCAAGTCACTGCTTTATTCAGATGATGTTGTGCTGTACTAAAGCCACTTTGTCCCAGCCTTCCTAAACTCAGGGTTGGCAGAGGAGTGCAGGCAACTTGAAAATTGACTAAAAAATAATAAACTGGAGTTAAATACTATAAAGACTAAAGTAATGTTGTTTGGGACTTGAACGCTGGGACAGGACAAAGGGCCTGATGGGATTTGCCCAAGAATTCTAAAGAACTAAGGGTAGAACTAGTGACACCACTGACTACCCTCTTTAACAAATCATGGAAGGATGGGGTGGTACCTGAGGACTGGAGGAGGGTGGATGTGATTCCACTTCACAAAAGTGGGAGCAAGGCAGAGGCAGGAAATTACAGACCTGTTAGTTTGACCTCAGTGGTAGGGAAAATGATTGAATCACTTCTGAAGGAAAGAACTGTTGAGTACTTAAAGGCCAGTGGGGCACAGGACCGAAGGCAGCAAAGATTCACAGTGGGAAGGTCATGTCAGACATATCTAAGAGATTTATTTGACGGTGAGACCAAAGTAGTAGACTAGGGAGAGACTGTGGACAAGGCCTACCTAGACTTTAGCAAGGCATTTGACACAGACCTACACAAAAGATTATTCTACAAGTCAGTCAGCCTTGGAGTGGGTCCCAGGGTGGTAGCCTGGGTAAAAAAATTGGCTGGACAACAGGACACAGAGGGTAATAGTAAACAGAGTCCACTCCGAAGAAAGGGGGGTTACTAGTGGAGTACCGCAGGATTCAGTACTAAGACCAGTCCTCTTTAATGTCTTTAAAAGTGACATTGCAGAGAGACTGGAAGGAAAAGTATGTCTCTTTGCTATGACACAAATATCTGCAACAGGGTTGATACAGAAGGTGGGGTGGAAAGGATGAGAAGGGACTTGGCAAGGTTAGAGGAATGGTCAAATGTATGGCAGCTTAGATTCAATGCAAAGAAGTGCAAAGTAATGCACCTGGGAAACAAAAACCCAGGAGAAGAGTACACAATGGGGGGTGAGATACTAACAACAACAAAAATGGAACAGGACCTGGGGGTAGTCATATCACATGACATAAAGGTGGGCAAGCAATGTGAGAAGGCAGTAAGAAGGGCTGGGGGGATACTGGGATGTGTAGGGAGAGGCATCACCAGTAGGAAAAAGGAAGTTGTTATCCCTCTGTACAGACAGCTGGTGAGACCCAATCTGGAGTACTGCATGCAGTTCTGGAGACCCCATCTCCACAAGGACATAGACAGGATGGAGGCTGTCCAGAGGAGGGCAACTAAAATGGTGCAGGATCTACACCAGAAGATATACAAAGAGAGATTAAAGGAGCTTAATATGTATACCGTCAAGGAAAGGAGGGAGAGGGGGGTCATGATAAAAACCTTTCAAGTACCTCAAGGGAATCAAAAAGTCCAAGAAGGTAGCATCTTTCAGAAAAAGAGATGTGCAAGAACAAGGGGGCACAGTTTGAAGATAGAGGGGGGACGGCTCAGAGGTAATGTGAGGAAGTATTTTTTCACAGACAGGGTTGTGGATGTGTGGAACAGCCTTCTTGAGGAGGTAGTGGAGTCAAAAACAGTGGGGGAATTCAAGATTGCATGGGACAGACATAAGGCAAGTCTAGTGGGGAGTAGGAGGAATTAGGCTGTTGATTAACTAGGATCAGCAGCTTATCCATTAGGTAGGAAAATGAGCAGACTAGATTGGCCAAGTGGTCCTTATCTGACATCAGATTCTATGTTTCTATGTTTCTAAATCTTTATTCAATGTGTGACACCCAGATTGAAGTGGCAAATGTCCTAAAATACCTTGTTGTCCACCTTGACCAAGAATTAAGCTTCAGGCCTTATGTTGACTACCTGTCGAAAGCTGTCCATCGAAACATTGGACTAATGTTCTGTCTTAGGGCCTGCCTCACCCAGATGGTACTACTAACCATTGCCAATGGTATCCTGCTACCCTGGCTACTATATGGGGCCCTAGTACTGCAGTCAGTGAGGGAAACAGAGCACAGCAGGAGTAAGGTGTTATAGAACAAAACAGGATGTTTTACTGCTGGTGTCACCAGCAGGGACTGTCACTGCAGAGTTTTCTCCCCACTAAACTGGCCCTCCTTTGAAAGTAGGCTGGACCGCCCCCTCTCTGTGGATTACACACAAATTAGTCTGTGGTACCCCCCCCAGCCTGCGGCATATCATAAAGCCTAAGCCACAGCAGAGAACTCTCAGCTCCTCATCCAGCTCCCTCAGGGATGTTCCATACTCAAAAGCAGGCAGCAGATCCTTTGCCTGCTTTGTTCCAAAAATCTGGAACAATCTCCCTCCAGAAATCCGGGGCTGTGGAACTTTAACTGTCTTCAAAGTTAGTGTTAAGACCCTTTACCTGGGGAGAAGTCACTGTAATTGTTACCGGTGAAGAGTTTGGCTCATATATATATTTGGTCTGTATCAGTGTTCTTTTCTTGATCCATTTCTCCTCAGTTAATAAATTATGATATGACTATGATGTTATTAATGGATCTTGTGTAATGGCTTATGTATCTGCTCCATCTCTGTAACTTTACTTACTTTGTTTTGGTCTGTATATTTATTGCGTTACAACACTGAAGTGTATAACTGCTTTATTATTATGATCTGTTTCCCGTTAACTAAATCCGGGTCACCCCTGAAGAAGAGACTTCTTTAGTGTCTCAGTGGGCCTACCCAGTCAGCAAAATCCAATAAATAAATGAAAAATAAAGCTGAACATACTGCAGCTTCATGTGAGAGATTATTAATAAAGAGAAAAAAAGAGTAGCTGTCTAAGGCTAGAACTTGGCAGGACCCCAAACCTATTAGTGGCCATATGAGAGACGGTTCAATTGAATTTGACAATTTGGTGCCCGTTGGTACCCAGAGCAATAAATGTGAAACATAGCAAATGGTAACTGACCAAGTCAAAATCCTTGTATAAATCAACAAATACCACTCTCTATAAAAATCTGCTGACCAGGTTTGGAGCTTCCTATTAAAATATACTGACAGCCTTTCCAGTAAAGATTTTCTGGCTTCATAATACAAGGAGCCCATGGATTTTTTAAATAGTAGTTGGTACAATTAAAAAATGAAAAGTAAGTAAACAAATAAATAAAAGCAATAAAAATAATTACTGAGGCATCTAAAGGCCCCTATCTTTCATTCTTTAATATACATCTCCTTACTAGCAACATGCTCTTTAATAGCATATGAATAATGTTTTTGTTTTTTTTTGGTTTTCGTTTTTTTCCTTAGCCTGGTGGTCCCCCATTGCCCCTCCCACCTTATGGCAATGAGGGAGACATGGTATTTATATTTTTCCCCCTTAATTCCCAGAGCCTGGTATGCAGTCGTGCATGCGCATGGAGGCGCATGCGTCCCGCGACTCCAGTAATGGCCCCATCCTCCCTCTCAGCCTAGCGCCTAGGTTCTCCCCGGTCTGGCACTGCCACCTAGCCTCCACCAGGTGGTGACCAGGAGTCAGGAAAACCTCACATCCCTCCCCAGAAAGGGGAGCTGTCAGGTGACTGCTCAATCCTGACTCCTCACCCCCCCCCCAGCCGACCCCTGGTGGCCAAAGCTCACTCCTGAAACCAGGTTACCAGCATGGGATGAGGTGTGGCATCCAGCACCTCAACCATCTGAGCCACCAGTCTGACCTGCGTATGAATAAATGTTGATGTAAAAACTGAGTTTTGTATCCTTTTATTTTATGGCAACATTCTGTAGAGTTCTCTTCCTGGAACCAGGAACTTGGAGTTTTTATTATGTCACTGCATGGATTCAGAACGCTAAGCATAAGTCATTCAACTGTCAAAATAGTAACACAGAAACATAGAATTTGTCAGCAGATATGGACCACTTGGCCCACCTATTCAGTCCATTTTTCCTTACCTACAGTATCACCACAGATCCTACTTGATCTCCAGCTCTTTCTCCCTCCCCAGTTCCTTTCCACTATCATTCCCTTATGCCTAGCTCATGCATTCGGGAACACCACCACTAATTTTTGCCCTCACTACCTTGGCTGGTAGGCTGTTCTAGGAATCCACCACACTTTCTGTGATGAATTTCTTCCTCACATCTCTCCTGAATCTAGCCCCCTCCAGCTTCATAGCATGTCCTTTTGCTCTTGAGCACCTTTTTGTCTGAAAAATACTTTCCTCCTGTACCATATCTATCCCTGTGTAGTATTTTAAGGTCTTTATCATATCCCCCCCTCTCCCTTCTCTCTTCCAGGGTGCACATATTGAGTTCCTTTGGTCTCTCCTCATAGGGCTTTTGACGCAGATCCCATTCCATTTTAGTTGCCCTCCTTTGGACAACCTCCACTCTACTTCCTTCTGGAAATATGGCCTCTAGAACTGTGTACCATATTGTAGGTGAAGTTTAACCAGTGATCTATACAGAGGCATCACCAACTTCTCCTCCTGCTGTGATACTTCTCCCTCTGTACCCCAGCATCCCACTAGCCCTCCCAACTGCCTTGTTGCACTGCCTGGCCACCTCTAGGTCATCAGAGATGATGACCCACAGGTCTCCATCCTGGGTGGTGGTCGCCAGTAACATTCCCCCCAATTTTTACTCTGCCTCTGGGTTTTTGGGTCCCAAGTGCATTATTTTGCACTTTTTCACATTGAAATCCAGCTGCCATACCCTTGACCACTTCTCACATTTTCTTAGGTCTCTGTTCATCCTTTTCACCACCCTGCCAGGAGTGTCAGCCTGACTGCAGATTTTGTACTCAGTACTCAGAGTTCTGAATGCATATGGGACATACAACAGCCTGACTGAAAATATGCCATTTATTTCCATGAGAGAGGGGGCGAGACCATATCTCACATGTGGTAAAGCCTCAAGTGAGTTATAGAAATCTGGCCCCCTCACGAACAGGTAAGCAATGGGCTGACTGAAAATATTACATTTATTTTTATCTGCAGGCTTTGGCCTATATGTGACCTCACTCATGGCAGAGCCATGAGTGAGGTCTGTAGAGGCCAATCCCAGCAGATAGAAATAAATGTGATATTTTTAATCAGCCCATGGCATGTGCCATTTATACAATGACTGTACTTCTCTGACAAGATTCGTTCTTTCGATGAAGATTTTACTTTCAGTTTGATTTCACTGCACTAATTGTAACTGCAGCAAATGTCATGGTGTTGTCATCAGGCACTGTGCAAGCTGTTCTCCCGCTGGTTAAGCACTCCTTTGTGATCAGCCTAAGATGGAAATAAATGCTGATGACCCACCTAAGACTGAAATAAATTATTTATTTCTACTGCATGCCTGTCACACGTGAAAATACATGCATTTATTTGCAAAATTTGTATTCTCACAATCATTGTATAAATGGACATGATGTACCCACATACAAAATAAACATTTGTTTTTCACTTGTGTACCCAACAGTGAAAATAACACAATTTATTGGAATGACTTTAGAGTTACATAAGTTGCATAAATACAGTTACAAACTCCAAAATCCTGGTTCCAGGGAGAGAACTGCATGGAATGATGTCTGTCAGAAGAAAATACAAAACACACTTTTGTACATCAGCTTTTATTCAGGTACAGTTTATGTAAATGATTTGGAGGTAGTAATATTGTTTCTGAAATAGGAATATTACAGTTGCAAACTGTCATTGATGCTGTCCCCGTTAAAGTACAGTAATTATCAAATACAGAGCAATTATGCTAGCCATCTATTTTATAAGGAAAATATAAATCGATACCCAACCTTTGCTATAAGCTGCAGAAAACCCTTTGTTGGCCACATGCCGGTCAGAGTGGAAGATGATTGACATGACATGCCATGAAGAAGTAAATTGAGGTGGGAAGCTGTTTCCACAGAACATCCCCAGAAGGTTGCCTTCATCTTCAGAGGCACCATTGTAGATTTTAATGTAATCGTATTCACAGTAGTCATGATATTCCAGGTCAAAATGATGAAATGTGAGCAAAACAGATGATCCCTCCGCAACAACTATGAGCCAAGAACAATCTGTGTCATAGGGGTACAATCCAGGAAAATTTGGACTGGAGAAGTTGCCTGCCGAGGCAGAAAGAACACCTCCACATTTGACACCTGCAAAAAAACACAGAGGTGGAACAAAGCTTGTCTGTGCTTTACTTTAATAAATAGCTATGCAAGTTAGTTATTGATGCAAGCCTACCTCTATATTCAAAGAAGTCCATTACAGTACAGCTTTAAAAATGTGAAGTCTGGTTAACCATGGATTTCTGTACAATGGGGCTGGCAGATAATTTGAGTCCTTATTAAAAGCCCTGTGACAGCATCTGGGTGATACCATTTTCACATAAAAAAAATTCAGCAATCAACATGCAAAACATAAACCACAGTGTAAATAAAAAGAATAGAGTATTGAAAGAACTGTCACTTCTGTCCCTTTCAGTTTTCTTATCCTACATGGGGAGTAAAAAGATTCATTACATTATCACAAACAATAGACTTATTTTCCTTTACTTTTGATGATAGATACCTGTGAGTCACAGATGCATAGTCTGTTTTAGTGTGGTTTCTTATAACATACACAAAATAATTAAAAGAATTAAGCATACAAAATTGCTTTACCCAACACAAAAAGGCTGTCCTTAAAAGACCCCTTGACCTCCATTACTAAGGTACAGTAATTCACATCTCGTAGTAAAGAAAAGCTGAAAAGATATTTACCTTTCTTTGCATCTGATCTGTTGACCACACAGAGAACTATAGTTGCCACAACAAACTTGAGGGGGACGTTTTGCATAATTGAACAATGGAGCAGTATAATATGAAGTCCTTCAGCAATAATATTAACAATATTAGTTTTTAAAGCAACCTACAGTGAAGTAAAACTGGGGGATAGTAGAATTAACAGTGGGATTAATAATTCATCACTACTTTGAATTAGTAATCGGATCTATCCCCTGCTTCCTTCACTAAATTTTAATGGTCTGTATCAAATTTCTTTGTCATTTACACTCCACCAGATGCCTTGTCCATGTACACTGTGTGGGAAAGGGTACTTGATGTTATCCTGTGCACAGAGCTCTACAGTGGTGCCTTTTAAGGGGAAGTAAGGTTGTGCTGCAGGAAACTTTTCTAATTTATTTTATTTTTTTTTACAGTTGCAGTTGTTTAGACAAGCTCTGTTGTCCTATAAACAGAAAACAGAACATAAACCAGCAGACCAGTTACTTGGCTATGAGGATCACTGCCTCTACCATTTATACCCAAACTCCTTGAATTGCCTTCATATGAATAAGTCATGGTGTGTTGTACGGCATATACTGCTGGGCTTGATACTTCCAACAGAGTGACTCTAATTATTCACGATTTACAAACACTGTCTAACACCCACTATAAAGATATGCTTTTGTAACAACAAGAGCAGGCATTCGTGCCATACAGCATGTTCCCTTTTGTCAGAGCATAATGCTGAGGGGTTGCTGTACTCCAGCAGGAGTTTTTTTCTGATCCTTTTTTTTTTCTAAAATGGAAATAATTATAGGGAACAGTGTGACCCTGAGGTTAGAGCACTGATCTGTGCAGCTGGGGATCTTGTGTGCAGATAGAACCACAGTAAGGGACATGTGATGTGACCTGGGCATGTCACTTGATTACTTGCATGTCAGTCATCCCAGCTGAAAAATCAGCATCACACTCTCAGAAGAACAGAGTACTATGAATAATGTTATAAACTTTTTTTTATCTATAAATAGGCACAGACAGTGGATTCAGTACCGAAATAGCTGTACTGTAAGTTTACAAGTATTAAGCAAGCACAGTGCTACAATACAGCTGTTCACAATATAACACAACAGCCACATCTCTTACAAGAGAGTTACATCTCTTGTTAAAATACATCACCAAGAGCTCAGACTGCAGTAACAAAATCTGGACAGAGCCACTATGGCTGCTAATGCATTAACTTGGTAATGGTGTTTCATGGGCTTAAATGCAAAGATGAATTGATGTAGGCGGCTTTGTGTGTAAATTTCATTTTTGGTAAAGTTAGATCATTTGCCAGATTGATCCTGTGTTTCCCGTGTGTTTAAAGTGCTAATGGCGAGCGTGTCTTGTACTATGTGGGGAAGAAGAGGGAGCTCTGCATCAAGGTCTTCAAGTTATGGTAGAAGAATTGGTGCAGTGAGGGGAGGTATGGCTACACTGGGGACAGAGGGCAAACCTGGAAGGATTAGAGCCTATACTGAGGTGATGCCAGCTTCCATTAAGGAGGGAACCATAGTCCTCAGTGCACATTTTAAATATTACTTCGATGGATATCTAAAGTAGACAAGAGGTGATGGAACAAATGGGGGAGGCAGAAAGTGGGCCACCACAGGCTGAGATAGAGAGTACGGAGATCTCAAGCAGGGGGCTAGTAAAGGAGGAAGGGGCAGTCAAAGAAGAAAGGTGAGGAAGGAGGAACAATTGAAAAAAGGAGAAAGTGACAGAAAGAAAGCTGAGGGATGTCAAAATAGTGCAAAGTCTGCATCAGAAGCCCTATGAGAGGAAACTGAAAGAGTTCAATATGTACACACTGGAGGAGAGAAGGGAGAGTTGGAGCATGATGGAGCCCTTTAAATACATCATGTGGATTAATAAGGTACAAAGGGAGATATGTTTCAGAGAAAAAGGTGCTGTAGAACAAGGGGTCATGATATGAAGCTGGAAGGAGGTAGATTCAGGAGAGATGAGAGGAAGTGCTTCTTCACAGAAAGGGTGGTGGATTCCTAGAACAGCCTTCCATGGGAGGCAGTGGGGGTGAAACCAGTGGGGGTTTCAAAAATGCCTCAGATAGGCACAAAGGAACCCTGGAAGGAAGGAAGGAAGGGGATGGAAGAGAAAGTGGTATAGATCATGCTCGGTCTCCAGCAAAACTGATTATAATTAAAAATGGGCAGACTAGATGGGCCCAGTGATTATTATCTGCCATCAGTTTCTAAGTATGACAGGTTCAGCGATTCAAATGGATAAAGTGTAAAATTATTAATATGCACATTGTCAATACTGTAAACTGTGTGGTACAAATAATTCATGTTGTACTATGCTACACAGACATGATAATCAAATCAGTAATAATATATGCATTGAGCAAGGCTGAAAAAATCAAGGGGAACATGTGTGAAGGAATGTACTACTCACAGAGTTGTGACATCATGATAGGTACATACCGTATGAATTTACTGTAGTATTATTATGGTACCCAGCTGTATACCAACACTGAGTAAGCTACAATATGGGATTTTATTTATTTTTGTTTTATTTTTAATAATCCAGGCTGTGACAGGGAGATCCTGCCACTCTTGAGGACTGACCTTTTCTTAAATCTGTTGCAACAATTCTTCTATTTCTTAGCCTAATCTATCCTTTACAATTTCTAGTCCATAAGGTTGGCTACCTATGAGTGCCCCCTTCCTTTTCTTGACTATGCTATAGTGTCCTCTTTAATTTTCCTTTTCCTTCTCAGGTCCTCATACAGGGAGGTTATTGTGGTGACCTCCAAGCCGATGTTAAACAACAGGCTGTGTTCCTTGTTGTTGGATTTAGTATGCAATAGCACTGTTATAAAAAAAAAAAACTTGATATGTATGCCTTATGTGTATAAAACCTGTAAATGTTGAAGATACCATGACACTAGGGCTTTCTTATAAAGGCTAAAAGTCACTTAGGTGACTGTATTATAAAATTAAGCTACCAGGATAGAGATATCAGAAACCCCCCATTGTGTTATTTAAATGCATGTAAATTACAGATTGTTTGAGAGGTCCTTTGGCACCATGCATTCTGGCTTTAAGCTGAACCAGCCTAAAATGTCATGGTGATTTGCATATACATCCCATGATGCTTTGCACTATGGGGTATGTGTGATTTTGTGTTTCTTTGAAACTTGGCTTTATTGCCAATGCCCTTTGGTGTAACTCTTGCTTCAGTGCTTCTGAACTGAGGTTCTTTGTCTTCAGCTTGTTTTTTCTGTCAGTTTTTTTTTTGGTCTCCCCATCACCCAAACACACAAGGCCAACATAAAGAATAAAATAATTTTCACTAAACAGATAGATCAGTGGATCAGTAGGTGCTGAGTAAGTGCAGAGAAAGGACTTGCATAGTCTGTTGCTACAAACTGCTATATTGAAAAAGGGATATGCCATTGCTTAAGGTTATCCCCTGTGTTTTAAAATAAACATCACACAGAGATTGTGTGTTGAACCTGAAGTTGTGTGTCTGGTCCATCTGTTATCCCACAGCCCCTCCCCATAGACATTGTTTATACAGTAATAACAGATAGCCAAGGATGTTTTTGTTTTGTTTTTGTGAATTCATTTTGGGAAAATCACTTGTAATGGGATTGCAATTCTGTTCAACCAATTAACTTTTGGCTTGGAGGATGAAAGAAGGTGGAAGAGACAGTGCTGTAGATCAAGTTGGGT
Source organism: Neoceratodus forsteri (assembly GCA_016271365.2). NCBI lineage: Eukaryota > Metazoa > Chordata > Ceratodontiformes > Ceratodontidae > Neoceratodus > Neoceratodus forsteri. The sequence goes on from CM028136.1 coordinate 317,848,524, forward strand.
CTGCAGCAAAACTGAACATACAGTAATTAAATACAGGCAGACTAGATGGGCCCAGCGGTCATTATCTGCCATCAGTTTCTATGTTTTTCTATGTATGACAGGGCACGTGATTCAAATTGCTACAGTGTATTTTATTTATTTATTTTATTTAGTGAAGGAATCGGAATTACAACCTGAATCAAGGATTCCTTTGCAAAGGCTCCATGTCAGATATACATACATTACAAGAAATGACAAGATATACAATAATAAATATACAGAGAACTCACCAGAGTACATACATTGCAAGTTTAGAAACCATATATACAATAAGAGGCAAATAGTGAAGACAAGTTACAGATCAAGGGTGGAATGGACCAACACACGTCAAAGCATTAGATAAATGCAAAATTATTAAAATTAATTAAAATTTAAAATTATTAATATGTGCAACATCCATATGGTAAACTGTGTGGCACACATAATTCATGTTATACGATGCTACACAGACACGGTAATCAAATGGATAATAGAGGATAGAGGAGTTGAGACAGCTAGGTGTTGCAGGCTCAGTGGCAGCTGGTCACATGAGTTTTCCTGTGGACAGAGTGCAGAGGGATGCCCGGATACCTGCCAGTCATGTACAGTCTGATGGCATGCCTCTACACAACACTGGAGGTATACACGTGATGAGTATATTGTTTTCCTGTTTCCAAAGCTGTTTTTTCTAATACTTGCAGGTATTACTAGGAATTCTGAGACAACAGGAGATGTTGTACATCCATATATAGTTGTCTCATAATTATATAAAATGGTCATTTAGTTATCCCCCATGCATAAATGTGTGTAGTTTTCTCTGGGTTCCTTATCCCCACAAACGGCTGTGATAAGGAGTAAGAACTAATATAACTTTTTTTTAACTTTCATTATGCTCCTCTCTCTGGCCTCTTAGGACACTCTCTGGTGTGGTCTCTCAAACCGGCCAACTCCAGCTCCGCCTGAGGTTTCCCCAGACCTAGCCTCCATCCTGGGATCTCTCCTCACCCCACTACAGACCCCCAGCTCTGACCCCCCCAAGGTGGGACTGTCTACTCCTCTGGCACTCTACCTAGAATTTAATAGGGTGACCAGAGCAGGGAGGATATTCGGAGGCTGGCTGTGCTAGACCCAGCATTGAGTGTGGGGCCATCCACTGGACCCACCTTCAGCTTCCCAGGTGCCAGGGCCTTTTTCCTTGTTTCGAGTTACCAGAGGTGCAGACATACAATGACGCCAAGCGCATGACAGGTGCACTTCCTCGCCCATTTGCAGGATGTCTGCCACCACCTCCATACCCCATGTATGTGCCCCGCTAGTGGAAATGTTCCCAGTCTCCACTGGGAGCCACGGGAACTGTGGGATGCAGGACCCACCCTCCACAGGAGAGGAGAGCAGTCCATCAGATGATCAGTCCTCTCCTCCCTGGCCAACCCTGGTGACCCCAGTCCGCTCCCAAACATGGGTCACTGTCGTGGTGCGAGGTAAGGCTTGCGCCTCAACCCTCAGCATCACTGGGCTGGCTAAGAACTAATAGAAATTGCAATTGTCCAACTCCAAAGTGTAAAAGAATATGATGTGGGGAGGAGTACAAAATATTTCCCTTACACATCCAGCAAATGGTCCAGTGCTGCTTCATGCCAGCTGAGTAAATGCTAGAGTCTAAAAATTAGCCACTGGCTAAAATGCGCCCAGTGTTTAGCCACTTGTGAATTGAATTAGCCACTCTACAAACATGGTCTGATGCTGCTTTCCTGTCTCTGTGACCCAAACACCCTGGGGCTGTCCACTGTTTGGTGCTGGAATTGGACTGACAAATATCATATTCTCAAGGGGTTGGCAATATAGCCTAGAGGTTAGGGTAATGAGCTGTGAAAGAGTTTGGTACATCCAGCAGACCTCGGTTTTATTCCCACAACCTCCACCTACATGCTGTGTAACTCTGAGCAAGTCACTTAATCACCCCAGTGCTCCCAGGTCACCCCTAAAAACAGGCACTTGTGCCCAGTGGGCCTTAACCGGTCACCAAAAAAGAACAGAATTAAGGGGCAGTGAGTGAACTTGCTCTCTCTCTCTCTCTAGCAGGCTTTGCTCATAATTTTTGTCAAGACAAAAAAAAAGATCCTGAAATGTGGGTTCAGTGGTTTGTTTCTAACTAGTTGGTGGTGATTCCCTGGGCTTTTGTTTCACATATGTAGAACTGCTATTTAGTAGTACAAGATTTGAGTTTCATACAAGGTGGTCCTGTTTCAGGTCACAGTTTGACTAATGAACATGTATTGCAGACTGCACATGTTTAAACAGTGTGAGTCTAAATATTCACAAATAAAATTGACAAATGAACACACAGAGTTATGTGTTTTACATATTTCTAATTAATATGCTTTAGCACACACACACACACACACACACACACACACACACACACACACACTTTCTTTGGCTTCAGTGAGATTTAGAACATCTGAGGAGTCAGTTCATTGCATTACATTCTGTGACCTTTGACTTACTAGTCTCAGGGATGTTTAAGCAATAATGCATGACAGGGTGTGTGTTGTTATGAGATTTACACACGCCTCTGGTATGGTGTGACATGAGGCCGCAGGTCAAGTGCCATAAACCACCTGAGGCATGTGCAAATCTCACAACAGCACAAACCCTGGAGTGTATTATTGTGATTATAAAATGAAATTAAAGAACAAAATGTGGTTTTCATTGAAAACAAATCAATATGTTTATTAATTTTAAGAACTACAAGGTTTTGTTCTTCTGCCTATGATAAAATAGTACTATCAATGTGGCATCAATGGCGAACAAATCAATATTATTTATTAATTTCAAGAAATACAACATGTGTATATGGCATAAATATGGAACAATTGAGACAATGTACAACCAGAGAGCTCTGCAGATTATGTTGTTCTCTATGCAGAGTACATCTCTCATTGTTTGCAGAACTTGGGAAACCTCGTACCCTGTCACCAAAGTTGTGCTGATTCAAAGCGGGTGACAGGGAAACTTCCTGAGGAGATGGAATCATTGTAGGAGGTGCATGCATGTTTAATTTAATACCCACCCCCATTTCCCACGTGATCCAATGATACTTCAGCTGAGGGTGGATTCAGGGTTACTTCAGGAGGGGCCTGCATCTCCTACTAAGTTAGTGCCTGAGGGAGGAGTTGCTCACGCGTCATCACTAGCATGGTTACTGACTTTGACTGACATCCCATTCTGCATTACATGGTGGCGGGATTTGTAGTATTTCAACATTCAGGATACAAAGCTGCAGTGCTATGCCATCGGTCTCTGTCGGTCATAGTCGGTTGTCAATATCGCTCGGTACTGGTTCTGAGATTATTTCTCGAGTGGATGAACCATCACAAATGCTGTTTAGAAGTGCTCCCACGAAACCACCACAGAGGTTGAAAAAGGTACCTGACATTTTTATAATGTGTTTCTGGTCACTCTTTGAATGCTATGGTTCTCTGTCAGTTTAATTTTGGACAAACCCACTATCTGGGGAACGGTACCGTGATTAGTAAAACAAATGGCAGATTTAGAAAAAAACTAAACTTTCAGTCACTTGATCTACATGGTTTTACACATGTGATCAGGTGAGCACAGGTCAGCTGGGACTTCATCTGTGTGTTTGTTGTGAGATTTAAAGATGGCTAAAGCCTCAGGCTGACCAATCACTTTGGAGCATTTTTTCATGTCCATTTTATAATTAAGCAATAATGCATGACAGGGCACGTGTTGTTGTGGGATTTACACACATCTTGTGTGGTGTGTCATGAGGCACAGCAAGAAGTATGTAAATCCCACTACTACACATGCCCTGAAGTGCATTATCGCGATATAAAAATGAATCTGTTATTAAAATAGAAAAAAATAATCAGGTTCAAAGAAAGTAAACAGTTGATCAGCGGGATCATTACCGGTTGTCTGTTGCGGGAGTTACACACAGTCATGTGACATGTTTTGACCAATGAGGCTACAGGATTTTTGAGACCTATTTTATAATTGCTAATCTCTGGTTGTATTTCTTGACTAATGGCTAATCTGTCACACTCATGCTTTAAATGTGTTTTATTTCTCTGGCTTATTTAAAAACTCTCTTAAAAATGATGCACAAATTAAGACTGAAATACATGTACTGTTATTGTGACCATTATTTCCCATCAAAATTAAAAAAAAAACACTGTCAGAGTGAAAGAAAAAATACCAACCACTGCAGAATAGCATAGTTACAGATGGCAGCCTTGCTCTCCTGCAGTAAAAAAAATTAAAAACTTAACTCTGTGATGATCTGAGAAATCTGAACCTCATTCCTCACTGGGAAACACTAAGAGAAAAAGTAGTGCAGTAAACAGACTGCTTAGCAGAGGGATTGCTATAAAGCTCCAATAAAAAAAAGTCCTTTAAACATTTGGTGAGCTCTTTATTTCTACTGTCCTAGCAAAACATCTGCAGAGCTCCGCTCCGCAGCCATCAAAATGGATCAGGCACTGGGCCACCGGTGAAGCAGTAGCACTACCACTTGTGATACTGGTGACCAGGGTTCATTAGCGAGCCAGAGTCGTTGGAGGGCTGGCCGGGGGAAGAAGGATTGAGCACCCAATGAGCCGCTCTCCTTCTCCAGCAGGGGTGGGCAGCCTTCCTTGCTGCAATCCTGCCACCACCTGGGTGACCATGGGTGGTGCCAGTGCAGTAGGAGGAGGCACAATGCTAGGGGAGGGACGGGCATTGGCCGAGGACCGGTGAGGAGATGTGATTCTACGTGCCTCTGTCTCATTGGTCCTCCCCGAGCACTGATGCCCACAAGGGAGTGGGACCAGAAAACAAGAAAATGGACCCCACATTAAGTCTAGGCAACAGGCTCCTGCACTACAACCAACCATGGAGGGACCGGGGTGAACTTCAGCTGCACACTCCCCTGAGGCTTGGAGGAAGGTAAGAGAGAGGACCTTCTCTGCCCCTCCCTGGGGGTTAACCAGGGCTCAAGAGGAACATCGTCGACACATCACCAGGGAGCACAAACACCATGGCTGGCAGCAGACGCACATGCAGTGCAAAGTCCTCATCAGACACATAGAGCTGCTCTATGGCAGGCACCCTCTGTACCTTCCTCCAGACAGCCTGGCACATGTGAAAGAAGCAGCCATAGAGGAGGGCATTGGGAAACACAGCCCCAAATGATTTGATTGCAACCTGCTCAAAGTCCAACATGATGGACGTCGGGCAGAGGTCCGGATGAAGTCCCCATAGCTCAGTGAATGCACGAGTGTAAGCAGCATCCATCTTGCCAGTCAACAGGATGTACACAATGGGGATAACTGCACTGCACTGGACACTGTGCACGATGTACAACTGCCACAACATCAGGGGGTCTTGAAGGTGCCATCAGTGAACCATGTGTCACATGGAGCCATGTAGCGAAGGCACTTCTCTGCATTGAAGATGAGGCACCTGTCAGCCCTGCCACTGTGATACATGAGGAATGTCTCCCCCAAGAGTGTCTGTCTGTACTCCTCAGGGATTGTCAGGTTGCACAAGGATGTGGGCAGGGGGGGTGGCTGGCAGGCAGCCTTCTACACATGCTGTATTGTCTCTTCAGCAGTTCAACACTGGGCAGGTTCCCATCAACAGAGGGTGGTATTTTACTGAAGCATGCCATGACAACCAGAGGTGTGGTCTCACTGGACCTGGATGCCCTGTCCTTCAACTTTGTGACCGTTTCCCTGGCAGCAATGTGTCCCCAGTCAGGGACAAAGTTGTGCATGTTGACCACCTTGATAACAGCCTCTCTGGCAGTGAGCACTTGTGCCGTGCATTTCCCCCAGTAGTACTCCACACACTTCCAGTGCAACTTTCCAGCAGTGGCATGCTCCCTGTAGTAGAGGAAGCGTCATACTGCAGGAGGGTCTTCCCCTTTTGGCTCTTCACCTATTGGAGAGTCATCTCTGACACACACCACCCCAACACAGAACTTGGCACACTGGCAATACTGGCACAGGCTCCATGGTGCCACCATGACTGCCTGCAACCATTAAATAGCTTCATTTAACCTCCCTGGGTCTGACTGCTGAATGCAGCACACTTGCACAGGTGGGGGGGGGGCTGTATTCCCATAGCATGTTTGCCATGACTGACTGTTTGCTCTGACCTGCATGCCTCACACTGCCACGCTCCTCACTGCAGCTGCCCAGGGAAATCACCACACACCATGAGCAGTACACACAGTGTTTTCACACCATGGCATTCTGCACACTGAGTCCATTTCACCTGTGATGTTTTGACTGCAATGTTGTTGCGGCAACGTTTTCACACGGTTCCATTTAAACAGGCATCAAACCCTAGAGAGTCCCATTTTACATTTCTTTTTTCATTCAGCTTTTTGCCCCAAAACCTTCAACCTGCTTTTCTTGTTGGGTCTGTACACACCCCCTAAACCTATCCAACACACCACCCACTGTCCTAACCAGCGTGAGGTGGGGCTTGAGTGTGTCAGTCACTGATACTTAGATATCCTGAGGTACTTAGGGTTTTACCCTATGATTTGTGTCTTGCCCACAGCCTGCATTATTTTTTTTTATTTTTTTTTATTTTAGTCTTTTGGTAACAGGGTAAGGCCCACTAGGCACAAGTGCCTGTTTTCAGGGGTGACCTGGGAGCACTGGGCGGTTAAGTGACTTGCTCAGAGTCACACAGTATGCAAGTGGAGGTTGTGAGAATCAAACCCAGGTCTGGTCTGTTGGATGTACCAAGCTCATTCACAGCTAATACTCTAACCTCTAGGCTATACTGACAGCCCAGCAGTCTGCAGGGAAGGGAGGTCCAGAGACTTGAGTAAACTAGACCAGACAGACTTTGGTAGGGCTTTAGTTTGTCCTTTCTTATGGATGCAGTAGCAGACCATGCAATGGTCAGCGAAAGCATCTGATAGGATGGCAGTGGTAATAATGACAATTATGAAATGTGAGTATGATAACAGGATCCAGTCAAAAGTGACTGATTTGTGTGTGTGTTGGGGGTGGGAGGATTGAGACTGCTAGGCTAGCTAATGATCTGAGTGAGACTGAGGGACTCAATTTGGTCAATGTTATTTTTTGCCAAAGGGGAAAGTCAGTTTATATTTAGATCCCCAAGCACTACAAACTCACCTGAAGCCAAGAAGGAAGGAAGAGATGAGAGTATGGTTGGACAGGGTGGGAGCAGGATTGAGCAGTGGCTCTCCTCTCCTGGGAGGGGAGGGTCACCCTCCCGCAGTCCTGCCACCAACTGGTGGAGATGCAGTGGTGTAACAGGCAGGTTGGGTGACCAGTAGGGTGGGGCGTCCAGCAGTGCATTGTATGCATGTGCCTCCAGATGCATGAGCCAATGATGAGAGGGTGGGGGGATGGGAACATCAGGGAAAAAAGCATCATAAAGACATGAGAGAAAAAAAAATCTATATATTTCCTCCAAGCCTAATGAAGATTTTTGTTTCTTTTATAAGCAGTTTTTTAATTCTGTTGCCTCCTCTTGTTTGTGGTTCACCAGCGTATCACAATGGTTACTTGGAACACCCCAAGCTGCCCTTGAGTACACATTTTAAGCTTTAAAATTGTTCTGCCTCTGTATACTTTTTTACATGATTTCTATAGGGCATAAAGCACAAAATACATTTGCAGATGATAAATTGACTGATTTCTATGCAAGTATCTTTCAAGAGATGATTGAAAAATGTTCCATTGACTGCGCAATTGCATACTGCACAATCTTCACATTTAAAGAAACTCTTTGGGGGAGCCAAACTCATATTTTCCTTGCTGAGTAGGGGATGTGTTGGTACAAAATAGCTATGGGTTACAGATTCCCCAAACATTGGCCTTTACTGAGCAAAATTTTGGGTTCAGTACCAATTGTTTGTTCCAAAAGATAGTCGCTTTTTAATATATTTCTGATACATAGATACATAGACAGTGTAGGCAGATAGAGGCCTATGGCCCACCCAGTCTGCCCATTTGAGCTTGTAAGTTCAGTTTGTTTTCCTAGAAGTCTGTTGCCCTTACCCCTGACCTCCAGAATTCCTTTACTATCCCATGCATTCTTAAATCCGTGATTGTTTCAGCCCCACCACTTCCTCTGGCAGGGTGTTCCACTTGTCCACCACCGTTCTGTGAAGAAATTCTTTCTCATGTTTCCTCTGAATCGTCCTCCCTCAACTTCATCCCATGCCCTCTAGTCCTGGAACATCTTTTTCGCTTAAAAATAGTGTTTTCCTGCACCCTGTTCCTCCCTGTAAGATACTTGTATGTCTCTATCATATCCCTCTCTCCCTCCTCTCCTCAGGAGTACATGTTCAGTTCCTTCAACCTGTCTTCATAGGACTTGTGATGCAATCCATGCGCCATCTTTGTTGCCTTCTCTGAACCTTCTCTACCCTGTCTATGTCCTTACATTAGGTATGGTCTCCAGAACTGTACACTGTACTCCAGGTGGGGCCTCACTAGTGTCTTGTATAGCGGAATTATGACCTCCCTTTTCCTGCTGGTGATGCCCCTGCCTATACATCCCAGCATCCTATTTGCTTTACCTGCCTTGTCACACTGTTTCCCTACCTTGAGGTCATCAGAGATGATAACCCCAAGATCCCTTTCCTGCTTGGTGCATGCTATATCCTCACCCCCAACTGATATATTGTGCCAGGGTTTTTGTGCCCCATATGCATTATCTTGCACTTCTTTGCATTGAATTTCAACTGCCAAACCCCTGACCATTCTTCAAGTTTCTGCAGGTCGCTTCTCATTCTGTCTACACTCTCTGGTGTATCTACTCTGTTACAGAGCTTTGTGTCATCAGCGAACAGTGAAATTCTGCCTTCTAGGTCCTGTGCAATGTCACTGATGAAGATGTTGAATAGGACCGGTCCCAGCACTGATCCCTGTGGTACCCCACTGGTCACTCTTCCCTCTGTGGAGTGACAGCCATTTATCCACCACCCTCTGTGTCCTGCCACCTAGCCAGTTACCTACCACCACACTACTGTCCTGCCCACACCCATATTCCCAGTTTGTGTAATAGTCTTCTATGTGGCACAGTGTCAAGGCCTTGCTGAAGTCCAGATAGGCCATGTCCACTGCCTCCCTGATCCACCTCCTAGTCACCCAGTCAAAAATTCAACGAGGTTGGTCTGACATGACCTCCCCTGGTGAAACCATGCTGCCTTGGGTCCTGTAGTCCATTGACAACCAGATGTTCCACCAATCTCTCCTTCAGTAGTGCTTCCATGATCTTCCCCACTACCGAGGTGAGGCTGACTGGTCTGTAGTTCCCTGCTTCCTCTTTGTTCCCACTTTTGTATAAGGGGACTACATCTGCTGTCCTCCAGTCTTTGGGTACCTCCCCTGTTTCCAGTGATCGGCCAAACAGGATAGCCAGAGGTTCAGCCACCACCTCTCTTAGTTCTTTAAGGACCCTGGGGTGCACCCCATCTGGTCTCATTGTTTTATCAACTCTTATTACTTCCAGTTGCTTCAGGACCCTTTCTCGTGTAAGGGAACTTGTGTCCATTTTTGCACCATTCTCACCCCTTGTACTCCCTTCAGACCCATTACCCTCCTCTTCCTCAGTAAAGACTGAGCAGAAATACGTGTTCAATATGTCAGCTTTACTGTTTCATCCTCCCACGTGGCCCCCATCCTCCCCTTCAGTCTCACTATCCCTCCCTTTGTCTTTCTTTTTCACTTATATGTACCTGTAAAGGTTTTGTCCCTCTACCCACTGATTTTGCAATGTGTTCTTCTGTCTGAGCTTTGGCTTCCCTTACTGACCTCCCTGCCTCCCTTTGCTTCTCCTGGTACTTCTCCCTATCCCCTTCTGCCTGTGTCTTTTTGTATTGCCTGAATGCAATCTTTCTGGCTTTCACTTTCTTTGCTACCTCTTTGGAAAACCATAATGGTCTCCTCTTCCTTTTCCTCTTGCTAACCTGCTTAATGCATAATTCTGTTGTTCTTGTAATCCCCATTTTAAATACTGCCCACTGTTCCTCAACCCCTGATTCCTGTCCCATTCACCTTAATGCCTCTTTCAAGTATCTCCCCATTTTCCCAAAGTCTGCCCCCCTAAAATCCAGGATACGTGTTTTTGTGTGGCTTGGTTCTGCTCTTTCTGTGATTTCAAACCACAATGACTGGTGGTCACTGTTTCCCAGGTGCTCCCCCACTGTTACCCCCATCACACTGTCCCTGTTTGTGAGCACAAGGTCCAGTATTGCCTTCTGCCGAGTTGGTTCCATGACCAGTTGCTTGAGGAAGGCACCTTGAAGGGAGTCCAGGATAAATCTGCTCCTAGTTGATGCTGCTGCTGGGATGCTCCAGTCCACATCTGGAATATTGAAGTCTCCAACCAGTACTACCTCACCCTTGTCTGCCAAGGAGTGCTGAGAACGAGGAGCACTTGGATGACAGTGGGCTCATGGAGGGTTAGAGCGGTCAGGCAGAGGCACATCCCCCTGATGATATTTGTCACTCATTTTGATATATTTTAATCTGTGACAAATGTGACTGGAATGCAGAGTCTTATTTCCTTGTTGATTGGTCTTAGTAATTCCACAGGTCAGTTCTAGCCACTCTTTGGAGTGGCTGATCAAACACAATATATTTGTATCCTCTGCTTCTGTATGTTGTCTTTAACGCCATTGCTTGCTTGTGAAAATCTCAAGATCAGAGCAGTTTGAGGACTTGGCCGTAGACCAGTTTCTTTCAAGTCAGAGGAACTGGTCAAGTGGCCATATGGAGTACTGTACTATTGATCAAAGTTCTGGGTGAGAATTGTTGGCTAACAGCAGGCTATTTCCTGCTGTTGGTTTTTTATATTCCTCTCTGGAAAGCTTTTGAAATGCCTGCAAAAAGAAAGTCACATGCGAAAATTCAGCTCTGGTGGTATGGAGTGCATATGTGAACCTGAGATTTGGAAAATTGTTTTTACACCAATTCATAAAATCAGTGGCTTCTAGTTCTGTGCCACTTCACATCTCAGGATGTCATCTATGTAGCGGTGGTATCAGCAGAGATAAAATTATCCTTCTGTTGATTTTTTCAGGGCTCATAAACAATCTTCTCCTACCACCATCCTACTATAGGGAGAGGTTTTGCATAAGAGGGGTGCAGCTCTTATCCCCATGGCTGTACTGTACCACATAAGTGAAAACAAAATAATTATTTGTCAGGGTTAGATTCAAACCTCCTAGAAGAAAACTTGGTTCAATCAGATTCTCATTTTTTTGTTGCTCAAGCAATTGTTCACAATTGATGGAAGTATGTAATGGTTCTACACTGATTACCAACCAGCTACTATATACTCTGGCTTCCACCAAAAATTCCTGATTCGCTTGAGGATGCCCATGGTATCTCTTGTGTCTGGAGGCTGTTTGACTATCAAATCTTCTAAAAATAAATCTTTGAATTTTGGATTACTTTTCAATTAATAAGTAGTAGCAGCAGCAGGACACCACTAAAAAATGAAATATTGGCAGTAAGATATTTGTTATTGTCATCCCATCCCATCCCCTATGGACACTCTTCCTGGGTACCTCAATGAAAACAGGAACTTTTGTGCCATCAAAAAGGCCCCTTTTCTAGCATCTCTCAGCCCTTGTGCCTCCTAATTACTGTATCTCATAAATCTTCGCAGACATTCTAATCTGCTAAACTTTTACATGCACCCTAGTTCATAGAATCCTGTTACTGGAGGCCCTTAACATGTTTATCCTGGAAAAGAGGAAGTTCAGAGAGGACATGCTGTCAGTCTTCTGCATACTGAAGGGTACTGACAACGTCAAACAGATGGCAATGTTTTTTCTGGTGTTTTCCAGCAGGATGAGGGGAAAGCCATAAAGCTCAAAGGTGGTAAAATCAGGGGTAGCATTAGGAGGCCCTTTCATGTCCTAGAGGGTGGTGATTCTATGGAATAGCCTACTAGCAGATACAGTGGACATGAAGACAGTACAGGCCTTTAACATAAGACTGGAAATAGTTTTGCTTACCAAGGGAATTACAAGGTACCCTAGGTAGTAAGGTGGGTGGAAAATTCTTACAAAATTAATATGTTTGAATAGCAAACTTGTTAGTCCCTGCTTATGAAGTGTGGAGAGGGCAGGCTTGATGGACTTTAAATAAGTATGTTATCTTGGTCATCTTACTTATCTTGTTCAAGTTGATTGAATGCTACACCTGTACTTGAACTCTAGATTTAGTATTTGCCATATTGGTTCTTGTAAGAACAGATCCAGAAGCAAATGATTTGATACCTTTTAATGGACTGACATAGATGTAACAAAAAGAACAAAATGCTTTCGCTTTCGGACCAACAAGTACTTCATCAGAAGCGTAATGACAGTTATTTAGAAAAAAAACATACTTTTAACACCTGGATCATGCAGAAAAACCACAGAAAAAATCCCAATTGCTTTAAAATACTAATTAAAAAAAAACAGAAGATGATGTCAGAGAAGCTTAACAGTATCATGTCACCTTTAACTGGGAGAGTCTCAGGGTCAGAGGTGCTTAGTGCAGAAGACATACAAAGAACTCTACTGCATATAAATTAAATTGACATACAAGATGACAACTACTTGAGTAGATGGCTCTTAAATCAAATTATGAGTGTCACAATGTGTATAAGAATGCAGTTACTGAAAAACAACCCCCACCCAGATTAAAGACATACTAAAATTGTTTTAGGACTACAATAAGCATTTATGTATATATAACATACAAAGAATAACTAGTAAAGCTTTCTTAAAAAGATCAGTAGTTACACACTGTATGATGTGTAAAACTTAGCTGGACCCATTACCCAGCTATACTCTCCAGCTGGATATTATGCCCCATAAACTTCAAAAGCCTATGATGTAGTAACAGGACTTTATAAATGATAACATAAATATAAATTGACAGTATAAGTGTCAAACAAAAAACTACTTGTCAAGGACCACCAAGAAACTAAGACCATGCAGCCTGATATGTACAGATGTCACTAAATTCTCAGGGCTGGATATTCAAACTGTGCCATTCATAGGTGCAAGCCCTTGAGCTGTGCAAAATAGTTGTGCAGGGGTGTGTCCTGGGCGATATTCAAAGGAGTTGCGCTATTGAGCAACTCCTTTGAATATCACCCCCAGCCACAGCCACTGTGCATGGCTCAGTGGAACTTGTGCCACCGCAAGTTGACAGAGTGGAGCATTCAACTTGCGGTGGCGCAAGTACCATTGCGTCATGCCCAAAATCACGATATTCAAAAGGTGACATGCAAATGGGGCTATAATTCATGCAAGGTGCAGGGGGGGTCATTTGCATGTGATTATGTCCTCATTTGCATGCCATTATAGCATGCAGGTCGCTCGATCCCGAGGACTTGCCTGGCGCCCTGCCAGAGCAGCAGCCACATCGGGGCCCGGCGCCACGGCACCGATCGTGGGCATAGTGTACCTCCCCACCAGCCCGATCGCGGGCAGCAATGTAGCTCCCCCACTCCATTACATAGCCCTGGTGGTCCAGTGGACGGAAACTTGCCCAATCGAGATGCGTATGTGTAAAAAAAACACCCCCTCCCATTACATAGCCCTGGTGGTCAGTGGACCGAAATGCCCAATCGCGGTGGTATGTGTAAAACATCCACCCCTCCATTAATAGCCCTGGTGGTCCAGCAGACCGAAATGCCCGATCACGGGTGGTATGTGTAAAAACATCCCACCCCTCCCGTGCTACATCCCTGGTGGTCCAGTGGACCGAAATGCCCGATCGGCGGGTGGTATGTGTAAAAAAACTACCCCCTGAACATGACCCTGGAGGCTGGTGTCCCCACCCACCCACCCACGGCCCCACCACCCGCTCCCCGGCGGCCCGTGAGCAGCATCACCGCCTGCCAGCGCGCCAACAGCTGACGGCCGGTGAGACTGCCGCCATTGGTGCAGGCAAGAGCCAATGGGCTACAGCCATACACGACAGTCAGATTTGTGAATCTGGACTGTCATGTCACCATATGGAGCTACGCCCGACCGCAGCTCCATATCAATCACCAGACTGTCCGGGCAATCAAATCCGAAGCGGCGAAGCCGAGTGGGATGCTACCGCCCGCTGGCTGCGGGGAGTGGGGTGGTGAGGCTTAAAAGAGTGGGTGGGGTGGGACACTGCACCAGGGCTATATTCAGTAATTTACACACACCGCCGCGATCGGCACTCAACACGAAACCGCCGCTACGGAGGGTGGTTGTTCACATACCGCAGCGTCAGCATTCGCTCTGAACCACCGAAACCCGGGAAATGAGACTGAGCACACGACCGCGCGATCAGCCACCGATCCTCGACCACCGAAAATATGACGGAGAGGATGGGATGTTTTTGCATACGCCCAGCGATCGGGCATTTCGTCCACTGACCACCAGGGATATGTAAGGGGAGGAGGAGGAGGAGCCACATTGATGCCCGCGATTGGGCTGGTGGGGGGAGTACACTATGCTCGCGATCGGGCTGCAGGGGCACAGGGACTGGGTTGGGGGCCAGCCACAGGTGGCAGCTGCTGTGTTGCGCCCTGCAATACAGCAGCTCGCCTGTGGGTGGCCCTCGACTTAAGCCTTTTTTTTTGGCTCAAAGTCCTGCAGGCGCAGATTGGGGGTTGCGCCTGCACAACTCTGCACAGCCCGGCTGAATATCGGGCTGTGCAGTTTATGCATGGTTCCTCCCCCTCCAGTTCAGCATGCATTCATTTGCATTGCGCTGTTGCTCAGCATGTTTTCTGTGGCGCAACTGCCTCCTGCTGAATATCGCAGAATGGAGCAAGTTTGGACTTGCGCAGGCGCAACCCTATTGCGCATGGTGCAACCCTTTGAATATCTGGCCCTCAGTGTATAACAACTTGATGTACCGAAAATGTCTAAGGAATCTGAACAAGAACTACAAATTTAATTATCTCCCCTCCCCCGCCGCACACACAACACAGCCCATCCCACACCCCCATATCGGGGGGGGGGATAACTAGTTTTAAGGATATACACACACACACACACACACACACACACACACACACACTCTTAATGCACCATCATTCACATCAATCACTTCAATTGTTACTCAAAGGAATTCAACTTGTCTTGAAATTCCAGGTAAGAAGGATCATGTTTCCTAACATCTACAGAGTAAAAATGTGACACTATTTAACCTTACTCCTATCTGCGCAGTAACAGTCTAAGGATTCCAGATAGAACCACAATGAAATAAAACTTCCACCCTCCCCAGGGTAAGGTAACTAGAAGTAAATATACAGTATGTGAATAAGACAAGAGTCCTAGCATACCTACATTTCCACAAATCACTACAATATTAGCCTAATGTAAATAGATCTGTCTAGGTCCCCCATGCAAATGAGATCTCGCACCCAATATGTTCAGAGTTCAAAAATGTGGCAGTCTATAATAACACTACTGTATGTACAGTAATAGGCTAGGGAATCTGAATATGATGCAAAGGAATCAACCCCACTCCCAGGGGAAAGTAAATAGTAAGAAGGAATTACTATTCATTATGTGTGTGAAGTAAGAGTAATAACACACTTTGACTCCATGTATCTGAATAGAAGCCTACCTCAATGTGACAGCAAGCCCCACACCTGCCATATTCACATACCTCCCAACACACACACAAACACACACACACACACCACACCACACACACCGCACACACGCACACACCACACACCACACTCGCACGCACGTACGCACACCCCACACATGCTGAAGTCCTATAATGTGTCAGTCCGAAACGTTACGCTTCTGACGAAGGACTTGTTGGTCTGAAAGCTAAAGCACTTTGTTCTTTTTGTTACGTCTATGTTGGTCCATTAAAAGGTATCAAATCATTTGCTTCTGGATCTGGACCTGTACTTGGAAATCTATAAGTTTTTTGCAGCTATCATTTTCCTGTACAGATTACAAAATGCATTTAGCATAGTATTACACTGTTAATTTAATAATCTTTGAATTGTTTAGCTTGTAACAGCTCTACTAACTCTCCTGCTGTGACTGTTCTCTACAGAGCCTCCCCCAAGGTAGGTGTTACACGGAAACACAGAATGTGACGGCAGATAAGGGTCGCTGGGCCCATGCAGTCTGTCCATTTTTTTAATGTTCATTTTTTTGCTGCAAGACCTACTTGAGCTACGGTTCAATCTCTTCCACCCTCCTTCCTTATTCTGATTTCCTTGTGCCTGTCTCAGTCATTTTTGAATCCCACCATTGTTTTGCCCCCACTACCTCTGCTGAAAGATTCCAGGTATCCACCACTCTTTCTGTGAAGAAGTACTTCCATATCTCTCCTGAATTTACCCACTCCAGCTTCATAGTATGCCCCCTTTGTTCTAGAGCACATTTGACTCTGAAAAATGCCCCCCCTGTACCTTATTAACCTCCATGAGGTATTTAAAGGTCTTTATCATATCGCCCTCTCCTTCCTCTCTTCCAGGGGGTACATACTGTATTTTGCTCCTTTAGGGCCTTTGATGCTAACTCTGCATCGTTTTGATAGCCCTGCTCTGGACTGCCTCCACTCTGTCTGTGTCCTTCCTAAGATGTTGTTTCCAGAACTGGACACAGTCTTACCAGTGATCTATATAGGGGCAGCACCACCTCCCTCTTCCTGTTGGCGATAGCCCTTTCTATGCACCCCAGCACTGCACTGGCCCTTCTGACTGCCTTATCACACTGCCTGGCAACCTTTAGGTCATCCAATATGATTACCCATAGTTCTCTTTTCTGCTGGTCTTTGCCAGTATCACTGTACCCATTTTGTACTCTGCACCTGGGTTTCTAAGTCCCAAGTGCATTATTTTGTACTTTTTTGCATTAAAACCCAGCTACCATACCCTTGACCACTCTTCTGGTCTTTTCAGATCCCTGCCCATCCTTCCCACCCCCTCCCTCATAGAGTGTCCACTCTGTAGCAGATCTTGGTGTCATCTGCAAAGAAATAGACCTTCACTTTTGGTTTCTCCACTATGTCACTTATTAAGGCATTGAAGAGGACCAGTGCCAGCAATGATCCCTGAGGTACCCCACTGGTCACCCTCACTTCCTCAGAGCAAACTCCATTTACCACTACCCTCTGTGTGCTATCCACTAACCAGTTTCTTACCCAGATTACAACCTTATAACCCATCCCCAAGTTACCCAACTTGTTTACCAGTCTCTCATGTGGCATGGTATTAAAAGCCTTTCTGAAATCCAGGCAGACCTCGTTCACTGTTCCTGCTTGATCTAACTACTTAGTCAACCAGTCAAAGAAATCCATCAAATTTGTTTGGCATGACAGCCCCTCTGTGAAACCAGGCTGCCTTGGGTCCAGTAATCTGTTGGATACAATATATTCAACAATCCTTTCCTTCAGTAGTGTTTCCATTAACTTACCCACCACTGATGTCAAGCTGACAGGCGTATAATTGCACGCTTCTTCCTTGCTACCACTTTTGTGAAGTAGGACTACCTCAGCTCTTCTCCAGTCTTTCAGGACCATGCCAGTCTCCAGTGATCTGATAAATAGGTCTGTCATTAGTGCATATAGTACCTCCCTGTGCTCCATCAGCACCCTTGGATGTACCCTGTCTGGCCACATAGCTCTGTCTACCTTCAGGTTAACGAGTACTTTCCAGACTCTCTCCACAGAAAATGGACTAGTGTCCATTTCCCTTCCATTAAAGCTCCTGGTGTCTTTTTGTGGTCCTGCACCTTCCCCTTCTACTATGAATGCTGAGCAGAAGTATTTGTTTAAGACATTTGCTTTTTCTTGATCCCCTTTGTGCAGTCACCCTCCTTTCTCTTTAACCATACAATCTGTCCCTATGTCTTCATTTTTTAACATATCTAAAAAAATGTCTTGTCCACTTTTGATACTTCCTGAGCTATTCTTTATTCAGCTTATGCCTTTGCTCTCCTTACTGCTTTGTCAGCCTCTCTCTGTTTTCCCTGATACACTTCCCTATCTTCCTCTTTCTGGATCTCCTTATACCTTCTGAATGCTACTCTATTAGCCTTTACCTTTTCTGCTACCTCTTTCAAGAACCATAGCAGTGTCCTCTTACTGTTACTCTTTTTGTATTTTATTTGTTTATCCTCCTCGGCTTGCTGGCAAGCATCTGACCTCCTCCAGTCCCCAGTCACCACCTCACCCTTGGCATCCTCATGCCCTGTATCCCCCACAGATTAATCCTCATGGTAGGGCAGAAGGGAAGACAGCTGTCTCCCCCCCCACAAGTACATATGCAGAGTGAGTCTGGGAGTTCCTGAGGCAGCAGTGCCGGAGTACAGGAGGGGCTTCCATAGAGCTGGCAGCCATGTTTTCACTCTTTACATGGTCCCTCCCCCTCATGGCCGTGAATATGTGTGCGTGTCTCATGAATCCATGCTACTTGTCTCCCTAGCTCTGGCACTACCCCATATCCTCCACTGGGAGGCAGTCAAGGAGTGGGATGACATATCCACCCATCCCTGGGAGAGGAGAGCAGTAGTCGGATGCTCGATCCTCTCCTTCCCCTGCTGACCCCCCGGCAGCCTGTGATCACTCCCAAACATGGGTTGCCAACATGGCATGAGGTGTGGCATCTAGCAACTCAACCCTCAGTGCCACATTCTTTTACTTTTGTTTACATGATTGATACAGAGGTTTGTTGCCTTCACTATGCCCTCTTTTAGTTTAGCTCCCTTTTCCTGCACTCCCCAGGTCATCTCCCCCTGCCAGGTCATTCCTTAGGCTTTCACCCATCTTAGTAAAATCAGACTTCTGAAGTCCAGGATTCTTGCCATTGCATGGTTGGATTCTGCATCTGTTCTTATGTTGAACCGCACTGTACGATGATCACTGGACCCAAAATGGCTTCCCACCTTGGTGGCTGTAACATTGTCCTGTATTTCACCCAAATGTAGCTGCCCTATTGTGCAAAACTCCAAAAATAAAATGCGGAAAAAAATAATATGAGCTCAACTATCCTAAGCAATGAATGGCTAGGGTAGCCCAGTGGTCTAGAGGTAGTGTGTTACATTGCCAAGTAGGTGAGCTTAGCTTGGGAGCTGACTCAGGTGCCTGTAGTTGGGTGTCTAGGCATAAAAGGCAACTTTTTTTTTCTGGGAGGTTGGCTAAGGCAGAGAAATAGTCCAGGGCTCTGTGGGCACCTAAGCCCCAGAAATAGGCCAGGAGTCTGTGGCTGTCTAGGCCACAGAAGCTAGGGATATTTTCTTGATTTCAGGTGCAATCTAAGCTATTTTCTGGCATCTAAACTGATTAGTAAATTAGTAACACCCTATTAAAAAGAGAATAATTCATAGGCAGGTGTGTGTCATGAGGTTTTTTCACACCCGAGGTGTGTGATGACCCATAACCCTCAAGAGCGAAGCTTGAAAGGTTTATGTGGTCATCACACATGGTGTGTAAAAAAGCCTCGTAGACACACACATCCATGTTATAACTGTTGCAGGGTTTTACTTATAAAAACTGCCTATCTGGAGAGCAAGCATGACTAAGATTATTACATTACATGACTACACTATTAGCAGAGAGGAAGGAAGCAAGCGAAAATTTACAGAAAATTATTTTGTGAGCTAAAGGTCTTTTTTTTTTTACTTCATTTGTTAAATTCTGCAATGTCTACCAGAGAGAGAGAGAGAGCATGACGAAAGTTTGTGTGCAAGTTCGTGATTCCACTGAGCAGTTAAAAAAATGTCAGATTAAATGCTGTAATGACCAGGTGTGACATCATACCTGGTTATTATGGCACTTGAAACAACTCAAAAATGAGTTGCTAACAAGGGTCACCAGTTATTATAATCATATAAAACCTGCATTAAAGTTGTAAAAATGTTGAGAAAGTGATCCCAGACTATGCTTTACAGGAGGATCAGCATACAGTGGATTATAATGCTGCTTCAGTTTGCAATCACTGGGATGTTCCTTTGGATAATTAGTTACTTTTTTTAATACAAATGAGAACAGTCAGAAAGTAGGGTGATGAGATGAGGACAGGTCAGTCGCACTAATGAAAATCCCCACTAACGCTGCTTCAATTTCTAGACACTGGGCCATTCCAAAATAATAAAAGTTAAAAACCTCAATATGTGCACATTGGAGCAAAGATGGGAGAGGGGGGATATGATTGAGACTTTCAAATATCTTAAAGGCATAAATAAGATGGAAGGGGATAGCATCTTCCAGTATAAAAGTACAGTAGAACTAGAGGGCATGACATGAACTTGGAAGGGGGTCGCATAAGGGGTAACATGAGGAATTTCTTTTTGCAGAGAGGGTGCTGGATATGTGGAATGCCCTGCCTCAAGAGGTGGTGGGAATATGTACAGTGGAGGGATTCAAGCGGGCATGGGATAGGCACAAAGGACTCATACATATGAAGGGGGCATAGCTGAGGCCACTGACTTAGTAGAGGCAGTGGGAGCAAATTAGTAAAATAAGCAGACTGGATGGGCCTTGCAGTCCTTTTCTGCCACCAATTTCTATGTTTCTATGTAAATGTTTCAATACAAACAGCCAGCAAGCAGGGCTATAAGAAAAAAGGATAGGTCGTACTTGTGTTTGCTGACAAAAAAAATAATAAATGTATGATCTACTGCAGTAGACAGCTGAAAGTTAACTGTATATTTTTATATTATACTTGTTTAAATGGTCTTCAAATAGGGTCTGGCTGCCTGGTGGCACACAAACACCCACTGCCTGCAAGTCAGACAGAATCAACTCAAGTAGCCGATAGTTGCCCAGGCCCCCCACGCTGACCTAAGTCAGTCAGTCCCTAGCCCCCACAGACATCTTTTGTTTTAAGTTTTTAGTCTATTAATCAGCTTTCTTGATTGTATTTCTTCTTATAATATGAGGCAAAGAAGGAAGAAGGAGAATTTAGTTCACTTTGCCACAACTCTCTCCTGACACAAGGCAGATGAGATATTAGCGCAGTCTACAGAAACACCATACACAAGTGCTGTTACTGCTCTAATTACAACACAGGAATTAGTATTCTGCTTTTTCCAAGCATCTCCTAGTCCTTCTCCAAAGTGTCATTTGTCTTTTCATCTAGATCTTTCTGACTCACAAACTAGATTGCCAATCGGGAGCAGGGACTATCAATTTTGATCACCAGGCCCTGCTCCGATTGGCCTGCCCTTGCTGCAGCCACATGACTGCTGACACAGCCAGACATGTGCATGGTCATGTGCCCATATAACATTGTCTGTGGCAGATTAACTCCCCACCACCTGTACAATGTGTGTGAGAGGGTATAATCTGGCTCTTACGACTGCGGTCAAACCCCTAGCATCTCTCTGTGTCTGCCTCTTTATTTCCTGCTGCAGATCACCAAGGTTTGATGGTGATCTGTGGAGCTTGAAGACAAAGGGGCAAGGGTTGGAACACTGTTGGTGAAAGGGTCCGACTCAGAGGAGGATCAAATGGTGCTGAGGGCACAATACAATGAGTATCAGCACGCAATAACTCTGAAAAAAATCAGTATTCCTGTCACGAGTGATTGCTGCTGGAAGGAACTGGCCAGCTTAGCTTTTCAACACTGTGGACAGATTATTAAATCAGTCTGTCTTCAGTACTGCAGAGCCTTTTCTCTCAACAAGTGTGAGGAGTTTAACCAGTTCCTTCTGGACCAGTTGTCCTCTATTCAGGCTGGGATATCCTCAAACAGTCTGTTATTGGCTGGCATACCCTGTCTTTAATGGACAGAGGCACTCCATCTTTATGGACAGAATTTGAGCCAGTGTTGGCAGATGATGTCTTTTGAGTGGTTTCTGGACTCTGTCCCACCTTCTGAATGTTGGACCCAGGGCAGATTCCTGCTTCTCTTAGAGTGCTGGGATCTGCTCAGTCCAATTGTTGTGGAGATTGTTAGGTGTTCCATTGGGGAGGAAATTTTTCTATCTGCTCTGAAAAGGGTGGTGGTTAAACCCCTTCTTAAGAAATCTTCGCTGGGCCCTGATGTTCTTATCAATTACAGGTCCATCTCAATCCTTCCCCTTGTGGCGAAGTTGATGGAGAAGGTGGTGGTGGTGCAGTTGGAGCAACACCTGGAGAAATATGACATCTATGAGCCATTCCAGTATGGTTTCTGGCCTCACCATAGTATGGAGACCACTCTTGTCAGACTGCACCATGATCTCCTTCTAGTGAAAGATAGTGGATGTCATTCCATCCTTGTCCTGCTCAACCTTTCTTCAACCTTTGACATGGTGGATCATGTGGTGCTGTTGCCTCATCTGAGGTATTATGTGGGATTTGCAGGGATGGTGTTGTGGTGGTTTGAGTCCTATATGTCCAGCAGAGTGCAGCAGGTGACACTTGGCTCTTTTACATCGAGTATTGCTGTATTCTACTGTAGTGTGCTTCACGGGTCAATTCACGGAGGCAGTATAGCGCAGTGGTCTAAGGCTCTGAGCTGCAAATCTGGTGACATCCAGCAGACCAGACCTGGGTTTGAATCCCACAGCTTCCACCTGCATACTGTGTGACCCTGAGCAAGTCACTTAACCTCCTTGTGCTCCCAGGTCGCTCCTGTAAAAAAGCTTTCAGCTTAGTGTGCTATACCTGGTTAAACAACTAAATAAATTCTACCTCCCATGCTGTTGACCAGGTACATGTTGCTGTTGGGGAAACTCATTAGCTGCTGTGGCTTGAGTTTTCATTGTTATGCTGATGATACCCAGCTGTATATATCTTGTGCCCCTGATAATGGTGCAGCTGTCTCAGAAGTGAGTGAGTGCTTTAGGGAAATTTAGGACTGGATGGAGACCAGCTGGCTTAGATTAAACCCATCAAAGCTGGAGGTGTTACTGGTAAAGTCATATCGGTTGGGTTCAGCAGTGATGAGTAGTGATGCCATCTTACCTTTGTTGGATGGTGTGACACTTGGAACTGCAGATAGGGTGAGGAATCTGGGGGTCATTGTGGTCTCCAAGCTGACCTTAGAATATCAGATGTCAGCTGTTGTCTGCAGTGGCTTTTACTATCTCTGAAACATCTCATGGATAAAGGCTTGTCTTGAACTGACTGACCTAGCAACACTGATGCACACCTTCATAAAGTCAAGGTTGAATTACTGTAATGCTCTATATCTGGGTTTATCCACAAATTGTTTAATCATTTGGAACTAGTCTAGAAAGCAGCAGCCCGGCTGGCTGCTGGGACCCCACAGTTCAAGCATATCATGCCAGTTCTCCATGCTTGTCACTGGTTGCCAGTGTAGTGATGCATGAACTTCAATGTGTGCTCGTTAAACTACAAGGCCCTTCATGGTCTGGGTCTGGGCTACATGAAAGAACCCCTAATCCCTTATGCTCCTGGCTGCTCCCTTGGGTCAGTGGAGGCAGACCTCTAGTCAGTGCCAAGGTCTCACTTGAAATCTTCGAGTGATAGGGCATTCAGAGTAGCAGCCCCATTTCTGTGGAATGCCCTTTCATGTGGGGTGACAGATGCTCCATCATTGGCCATATTAAAAGGTCCCTGACAACTCATCTTTTTACACTTGAGTTTTGGACCTGGCGCTGTTATGTGAGTGTTTGTGAGATTTTGTATTTTGTGTAATGCATTGATTTAAACTAATTTATTGATTTTGCTGTGTAGTTTGTGAGGCACTCAGAGCCCCTTGGATTGGGTGCCATACAAATAAAACTACCTTGCCTTTATTTGTGTAGAGTTAGATAAAAAATACTTAAAAACAATTAAGTATACTTCATATATCATTTGTCATCAATCAACTTTAAAGTAATCAGTGATGTACATCTGTTTCACTTTATTTGTCATGACTTATTTCATTTTATCATCAAAGTTCTCTCTCTCATCTCCTTGCAGTGCTGTCCAGGGAAAGTACAGAGACTGGAGATAGGGAAAGGAGAGTGAATGACTATGAAGTGGCTGGGCTAAAACCCACCACCTACTTGGTAGACCTTAGACCTTGTACACCTTTTAACAATTTTCCACTGAAATGTTGGGCACTGACACTGAAAATGTAGGAAAATGAGGGACACTGGCCTTTATAATGTGGGGTACATTAACAAACATAAGGAGACACAAACTTAGAACCCAAGGAGCTAGTGACAACAGCACTCCACCCCTAATCAGAGTTTAGACACTATTTTTAAAATCTAACAATGAGGTGATAATGACTCACATCAAGTCTTTGGTGGGGTCCCCACTGTGCGCTCCAAGATGCCAGGTAATTTCAGCTGTTAAATAGCTACTAAATACACCTGACCATCTGGAACAATGAGTTATATTTGCCTAAGAACTAGGCACAGGGTCATAATGTGACAGCTAAAACCACACTTTCACACAACGCCGCAGACACAACGGCATGCGCTCTAACAACATTGGGAGAAAATTCTGACCAAAACAACAAGAGCGCATGCCGTTCAAAAAACAAGTCTCTTTCTTTTTGCTGTGGACTTCAACCCCCTGCACCCCCAGATGTGAGGGGCTTTGACCCCGTAATCCCCTTATTATAATCAACTCGAGGGGGTTGGGCTTTGGAGAAAGGGGAAACCTCGGAACGAGGAAAAAGGTTTTTTTTGTTTGTTTTTTTAAAAAGCCGAGTTACAGTGTCACCCGGGGAGAACCAAACCACAGCCCCAGGTCCCCGATGCCACTGGAGGCAGGTGCTCTAGCAACTCTACCACGGGATTGACTCAGCCAAGCACTGCCCCAGCAGCATCCTTCATGTTTTGTCATGGCAACCTACAGTGACAGGGGTAGTGGTTCTTACCATATGCTGAAACAACCCCTGTTGCTGTATAGCCATTCGCGCTTCCTACAGCGCGTCATTCCATGCTTGGTTTTGTCAGTGCTATATTGACCCAGTACCTAAGAACCTGCTAAAGTAAGGACTTTTAACTTTATTGACAGCCATAGAAAACCTGCAATAGTCAGGATGGACAAGTAGGGGGCTAGCTGCATGAGTCCAGGTCAGTTTGCACGGTTCCACCAAGCCATAGTCGACAGGAAATTTGTCGATCAGCATTACAGCAATGGCTCAATGCCGACAGTCAGCATAGTGCCAACAGTAGAAGACAGTGTTTTTTGTGGGGGTATCGCCCCCAGCACTGCCCCTTGCAGAAGGTTCTGCCCCCTGCACACCCCACATTTTTAGATTATCAGCTCTGAGTCATAGTTGTTTCAGGGATGGTGCGAAATCACCAGAGAAACCAGTGTCAGTAATACCATTGACCATTACAGCGAACTGCCAGTGGTATCGCTGTAAAGGTCTTTGCAGTATTTCCATCACTATTTCAACATTATACAAGTTTGCACAATGCCCTGGACAAGTAAAACAATGTTAAAATTGACCCTTGCTCCTTATATGAAATTTTTCTTTTCCTTACCTCTGAATTTTTTTTTATTTTTTGCTGTTTTTCTCTCCTCTCAGTGCGGTTCTCCATCTGGAAGGTGCCCCCAGCCCCATCCCCTGGCATCCACCAGCCGGCATTGGCACTTGCCCCCTGGCCTTGCTCCCCTGGTGGGGCTGGCAGGGTTCCCCAACCCCCACCAGAGACTGGATCCAGTGTGGCCAGTGCCATGGCTAGCTGGGACCGGGGCCTGTGAGGTGTCCTCCTTCATCCACTGCACTGCTTGTCCCATTTTTCATGCTCCCTGTGGGCATGTGGCATGCAATGACACATACGATGGGGTCATGCACAATCCCATGCATGCCCATGTCAACTGTCTGCCGCGCTCCCACCCCACATTGTTGTGGCTCCGTGTTGCCGAACCCTAGCCTCCACTAGGGGTCAAGTGTGCACCAGCCGCTGATCTCCCCCTTCCCTGGAGATGGAGAGCAGTCCATCGGATGTTCGATCCATCTCCTCCCCCTGCTGACCCATGGTGGCCCATGCTCATTCCCAAACATGGATTGCCGGCATGAGGTGTGGCGTCCAGCACCTCAACCCTCAGAACCACTGGGCTGACTACTCCTGACAGTTTTAATCATTTCTTCATCAATGATGTTGTTCAAAATCTCACAATCATTCTTATAGATAAAATAGTCCTCAACAGTGCATTGTAAAATATTTCTTATTAAGACATTTACAACAAGTAGAAAATAGGGACCATTATGCACTGTGTCAGCACCTGTGACATGGTGGATAATAGAATATCATGAGAAACATACAGCATGTACATTGGAAAGTGCTGACAAATGGTGGATAGAGAGGGTGGCAGATAATAGAGGGAATTTCCATAGAAAGAGAACACTACAGGAGGTCAGGTCGGTGGATAAAGAGGGTGGCAGATAATAGAGTGGTGGATAATCAAGACTGCACTATATATTTTAAAAACACATTGAGTAGGGGGATGTGGCTGACAGGGTATCATGTCAGTCACTTTCTAGCTGGGCTGTCATGGGCACAAACCTCAAACAGCTAAAAATGCAGTAATTACTCTCTCTTCTGAAAAATCCTGAGGTCCTAACGGCAATGTCCCATGGCATCCAGCAAGCAACAGAAAAGGTAGACTAAGCTGATCTTTGAGCTGATTTCAACCACTGGAGTCAGACCTCCCACCACAAGACACGCAACACATTCCAGACAGCTAAACATGCAGCATTATGTCTGAAATGGAAAAATCGCTGGCAGGCATGCCGACTATGTTGCATAATCTACAATGAGACATGAATGCAAGGTTTTCAAATATTACAGCTCATAAAACTCATCTGCAGGGAATAGTTACTGAACTCTTGGAAACCACTGCAGGTCACACATCATGCCTAGATGAAGTAGAAAAGAGAATTAGTGAGTTCGAGTATACTGTGGCAGACCTGGGAACTAAACAGGTGCCCTGAAAGCTACAGTAGAGGAACTAGAAAATCAACCTGATCTCCAAGGGAACAGAGCCTGGTGATCGAAACTGAGAATTACTGGGTTTTCTGAAGGTCTGGAGGGAAGGAATCCAGACTTCATAGTGTACAAGTGTATGGTGGAAAAATTAAAAATGGGACTGGAGGTTGAGAGATTTGAGGTTGACTGGACTCACCAAACAGGCCCAAAATGCCCAAAGAGAAGCTACGGCATTTTTTAATAAAATATTTGAGATACACTGATAAGGAGAAAATGCTACAGGCTGACAAAGCCTAGGACCTGATTCAGGTGAACAGTGGCAGGATCCTCATCTTTCAAGATTTTAGCCGTGACATGCAATATAAGAGGCAGCAATTCAGCTGGGTCAAATAGAAGATGCATAACAGGGGCTTGGTATTTGCCCATCTTTACCCTTCACGGTTGTGTTTCTCTGAACCAGGCAGACTGCTGAAGTATTTCACAGACCCCCTGCCTCAAAGTAGAGAGGCTTATTGACACCGAAGATGATGACTCAGATGGAAGAAACCAAGTTCACAGCAGGGCATTGACTCACTGAGGAGTAATCCTTCTATGCAACTAACTAATGTCTTACTTCTTTTGACCCACACACTATCAAATAGTCTTTCAATTACCTTTTAGATCCTTGATCCCCTTTTCCCAACCCATTAAATCCTTAGGCCCACACAGTCATGAGTGCCCCTTCCACACACAGACTGGCTGAACATGCTTGCAGTAAAATCCACTGGATATCACTGTCTGTGCGCTAACTCTCTGATTATCACTTACCTCTTAGCAGAAGCTCTCCTGTTGTAAACATCCAGTGACGTCAATTAAGTTGTGGCAGTTACAGTTAATTTCCCAGGCTTAAGACTGTTAACGTGTGTGTGGAGTTGCAGGTAAGTACAGAGCCGGGGGAGGCAGGGGCATCAGCAGGATTCTGTAAGTGTGTGTGCGTGTGGGGGGAGCACATGCCCTCATCAGTGACTTTTTCCAACAAAGGGTCCAAGGAGGTTTGCCTCCTAGAAGGAATTTTGAAAATAGTGGTTGTAAATGGCACATTTTAAAGCATATTCTATGAAATCTCCATTAAGACAAGCCCCTTAACTCACTAGCTGAAATCACCAAAAGCAGCAGAACACTTAAGCCAGGGAATAAGGGAACATATTTATTCTAGAATTGCTTTACTGAATCAGTCTTTTAATCAGGTCCTCTCACCCAAACTGCATACAAAGAAAGAAAACAGATTGATGATTGACTTTTCCTATTCACAACAGAGGGTGCAAGGGTACTTGCCCCCTAAAAGAAATTTTGAAGAATTTAGTGGCAGATGATGCGTTTTAGAAGTTCATTCTATGAACTCTTCAGCAAGACAAGCATATGAATTTACTAGCTGAAACCATGCAATACAGCAGGACATTTGAGCCAGAGAATGAGGGAACATGCTTAGTCTAGAATTGATTTATTACCTCAGTCTTTTAATCAGGTTACCACAACTACACTTATTTGATCCTGCCGTGTAATTCAGGAATTTTCTGCGGTGATGGCAGCAGGAAGTAAAAGATCAATATGTCTGTTTCACAGTTTGGCAAATCTGTCAATGACTTCATCTGAATTTATTAGTTTTGTTGCCCCACCCTCTATTGCTAATGTGGTAAGACCACTACGTCTGCCCTGACCTATTGTGTTTCTCAGGTATGTTTTTATTCATTTTGAAGCACTGAATGACGATTCTCATGAACATGTAGTGACTGGTATGGCAAGAGGAATGGTACCTAATTGATGGATTCCAGGAAACGTAGCCAGTGGTAGTGATTTAAGCAATGAAGAGATGTTCTGTGGACAGAATTCAGCAACAGACATTCAATAAATGTTTGTGGTACAATCAAGTTTTCTTCAGGAAGTTTTACTCTATAGCGATTGCACAAAACATTTAGTGTTATCTAAAAATAAAGCAGTTGCTGGTTTCAAAGCCTGAACTGCTTTCAAAAGGTCTAGACCCCTTTTGAAAATCATTGTCTCAATCCTAAAATCATATTGTCCACAACAGGGTAGTAAATTTTAGCTTTGTAACCTGTTTCTGAAGTAACTGATTGCTGTTCACTAAGTCTCATGTCAACAGGCATCAAAATGAGCTGCTATGTGATGGGTGTGCCATGGATGTGTCCTTTCTTCTGTTATACTGTCAGGGGCAATTTTAAGTAGTACAGTGAATACTGTTGCTTCATGGATTAATTATTTTAATTTATCCTCATTTCTGAATGAAACCAAGGTGTCAATAAATGCTTCTTTGGCAATGCCAGCACTGACAAGATATAAATCTTCAGTCAGTAGTAGATTGTGGAGTCCTTCTGCAAATCTGAGAATGAGATCAAAGAGAAAAAGACAAAAGACAGTGTTGAATGACATCAGAAAGTTGTAAAGGCCTTGGGTGCATTTCCGTGGTCATGATGAAAGAGATAAGGCAGTATGGACTTATAAAATATGTTTCAGTGCTCTCAGTGCTCTTTTCTGACATCCCCACCTAGTGTTGCTCAAAGCTGTGACTTTGTATGTTCTGTCAAACATCATGTCTTGCTGCATCTGTTTCAGCCTGTTGCTGTGTACTACAGATTTGGAAAAGAATGTATGCACACATTGCATAGTCCCAAAAATCTTTTACTTCAGGAATGCACTGACATGAATCAACAAGAGAGAGAGATTTAACTTATATGTGTAACACAGACAGTTGAGGATGGTCATTTTTGAAAAGCTCCTGAATGCCATTAAGATGGCCACTCATGACACTTGCACCATAATATGCTTGGGCATCAAAAGCAACTTCATGCTCAAAAATATCAATTTTTTTCAAGGTCTCATTAATGGTACAACAAAAAACCCTTACATACAGTTCTGAACCTTTAATGAAGCACAAAAAACATTAAACAGGTTTTCTGTCATTAACATACCTCACACATATCCTCCTTTGTTCCTGACATGAAATGTCTCTACTGTCATCAGATAAAACTTACGAATTTAGCATTTGTTCTTCTTGCACAATTGCATCTGTATGCAACCCATGCCCCAGTTACCAACAGCGTGTGGCAACAGAGACTGCCCTTTCCATGCCACAAGCAGGGAAAACAGGCCACCAGATGGCATAAACAAAAAGGCATCACCCCTTACATTGAGGTCATACCAGCTCAGCAGTCTAAAGGGGTCGGGGGTTTAGGGCACAAAATAACGTTTATATTTATTCTGGATTCTGGGGAGAGGTGCCAGGCATATGTTACGTCTAAAACTATCACAACAGGGGCCCCAATAACAATCCATACTGGAAGCAGAGATCTAATGTCCATACAGGAACTGGGATTGTGAAGTATGGCTTTATTCTGACAACAAGATGGCAAATTGCAGACAGGGTGGGCCCCCAAGATTTGGTACTGTACAGGCACAGAAACTGACTTTTTAGGGCAATTTCAAGCAACTTTTTACCACACACACTTCAAACTGTCAATCCCTCTCTACTAGGAGTACTAGGTCAGAACAGCTCCAACAAGAATACCGTCAGCAGGAAGGGTGCGGAAAAAATAGTGCCGATATTTCTTATCACACCAGTGTTAAAGTCCCGATCTGCGAAACCTTTTGGAGACCAGGGTTAGAACCCTGGTCTCCACTGTTGCCTGGCCGAGTTGCTCTATGCCCCAACCCTCCATGCCATGGGAGCACCTCAGCTGGGCTCCTGGATTCTGATGCCCTTGTCTGTATAGCAGTACCATGGACAGAGACCAGTGAAGCACATATGGCTAGCACTGTAAATCCCTGCTCCTTGTTCCTGGTAGCGCTATACAGACCAGCTTGCTCTTGACTGGCACTATAACTGTAGTGCTCATCTAACTGGATACCGTACTGGCAATACTTGAACTTTTCTTCCAACAAAAATGCATTGTCTTGTGGGAGTTGCCACACACTTTAGTACACACACTTCCAAAGTGTCATTCTTGAGGGAGTTGCACACTTTAAGAAAAACATTTATCCTGGAACAATGACATCCATTAACATTCCCCATTTAAACTGGTGCCATATGTGAATCAGTTAGCACTGACCGGGGAATCAAACTGGGGTTATGCCCAACCCTACCCCATGCTCAGTCTGTGCCTTTCTTTCTGGGTTACACCAAACTGGATCCTTCATTTCCCACAAAATGCTAAATGGCATCCGAAACTTTAACTTTAAACATTCAGCACATTGTTGTGGTGAAACAGGGGTCCTGACAGGTGCACTCTAGCCTTATCTGTGGGCACATACACCTCAGACCAACCCCCAAATTCAGTCCCATAAATCTGTACTTACAGCTTGGTTGCTTTCTTTTGCAGACATGGAGAACTTGAACTAAAAAAACTCTCCTCTTCCAGGTAGCTTTTCATAGATCCAAACTGTACACCTTTTCTCTTGTCACCTGAACCACATTGGGATCTTCAGGGGATTGCCCCTTGGCACCACTGAAACACAATCTATTCAGACAGGTCTCCACCACTTCAGTTGGCACTGATGCTGTTCTCCAAACTAGGGAGAGAAACAAACAACTGAGGTCCTTCACCCAGTCAGCTACTGGACTGACCAGCAGGAACCTCACTGCAGAGTTCCTCTCTGTTAGAGCTCCCACACTGAACTAACTGCACTACCATCTGAACATTCTAAAACTCCCCAGAGCAGCTGGTTCCAAAGTGGCTTATGCTGTTGTGAGAATTCTAAATGACATAATCTATCCTCTGCTCAGGTAAGCTGAGAAAACAATGATGTCATCTCCCCACAGCTCCTAATGAGCTCTCTACCTTCCTAGGACTAACCTGATAAGATTCTAGCAACCCCAGGGGACTGGGTGGTTACATGTAATACAGGATGCGGCACACTGATTCGTACCATTCTGAGATTCTGCTGAAATATATATATATATATATATATATATATATATATATATATATATATATAATTAATGTTTTATTAACTTCATGAGTAATTCACATAC
Organism: Neoceratodus forsteri; assembly: GCA_016271365.2. Lineage (NCBI taxonomy): Eukaryota > Metazoa > Chordata > Ceratodontiformes > Ceratodontidae > Neoceratodus > Neoceratodus forsteri. The sequence continues at coordinate 317,880,419 of CM028136.1, forward strand.
TTACACACAATTCCAACTCTCATATTCATATTTCATTTTCTAATATCCTTAGATACGCCACACGCTATATTTCATTTATTTAATCATTTCATATTCCATATATGTATAGAAATATAAGATTTAATTAGAGCAAACTTTTTTTTTCTCCCCCCCCCCACCTCGGGCAATAATCTATATTGTCCATAATGGTTATAATAAATCAGTTAATTCTCTCCAAGTAGCTTCTTGCACATCTTGGTCTAAATCAATTTCTTCCCATAGTGCCTCATTCTGTACTGCTTCTTTAAACATATACCACCATTTATTTCTATTAAACGCATCCAGGTTGGGGGAATTCCAATTTTCAAGAATTAATCTCTTTGTTGTTATTGTTCCAATACAAAAGAGTTTGATGTCTCTTTTATTCAATTCATATTAAGCAGTTATTCAAAATAAATGTCTCAAATTTAAGTTGGAGTGATTTATGTAAGATTTCTCCTAATAATTATTTAGTTATTTTCCACTATTCCTGCAAAGATTTACATTTCCAGATAGTGACATCAATCCCCTAACTCCCCACAGTTATGCCAACAATTCTTATGACCTGATTTTGCTATAATCCCTAATATTTGAGGTGTATAATATGCATGGTCTATCATTTTCTTTTGTATGGTTTTATTTTTTGCATAAGAATAGTCTTTATTAATTTGTATTCTTAAGTCTTTCCATTGTTGTGCTGAAAGATTCATCTCTCTCCTTCTGAATTCCATTTATTATTAGTTTTGTTCCAAGGATCTCTAGTTTTACAAATACGTAAACTATAGATTAATTGTGACGTTTTCCTTTTTGTGTTTTGCATAAACTTGTTTTGTTGTATTTGTTCAATTTGTAAGTTTGTTGTCCTATTTTTCCCCAAATTCTTTTAATAAGTATGTATTTTACAGTTAGATATATGAATATAGTTTGATTTTGTAAAAAGAGAAAGAGTTCTTTAAATTCTATCAATGTACCAAAGTTAGATCCCTTTAACTGTTCCCATTTGTTGATTTTTTTTCTAAATCTTTTTTATACTTAATTATTAATTTTTTTAGTTCTGTTTTTCCCCAAATTTTTATACATAACCATGGGTAAATAATACTAGTTTGCATATAGTATCCGGCATTTAAGATCTCTCTCTTAATAGATGCAAGAATGAGTGGAACTTTGAAATTTGGATTAATTTCATGTAACCAATTATCCAAGGATGCTGAATTTAAACCCTCCCAAAATTCTAATTCCCATATAATATTATTGTCTGATGACTGAAAAGCCCATTCCCATAATCATTTAATCTGGAAAGAGACAGCATAACTCTTAGGATCTGGTCAACTATATCCTCCTTCTGATCTACGAATAATCAATTGGTTCCATGGGATTCTTGATCCCCCCCACCACCACCACCACCACCACAGACAGTTTAGAAAGGTTATTTTTACATCTGAAAACTATAACACACTGGGGGCACCAATAATATTATGAATTACATATATAAGATGAGGCAATGCCATCATCTTTATAGTCTCTATGTGGCTCCATAAAGATAAAGAGAACTCTTCCCAGTTCTCCAACAATTTCTTGATTTTGGCCTTTGCATAATCGTAATTAACTTTAATTATTTCTAATTGGTTATTTGTTAAAGTTATTCCCAGGTACTTGCATTTATTATCTATTATAAAAACATTTTAATTTCTTGATTAATTATATAATCCTCTCTGTAAATCTCAATTATGATAGATTTCTGTTTATTAAGTTTGTAGCCCACTAAGGAGCTGTATTCCTCTATTTCTTGTAGTACATATGGTAACGTATGGTTTATGTCTTGTAAAGTCAGCAAAATATCATCAGCAAAAATATTTAGTTTTACATGCTGGTTTTTATATATTAATCCTTTTATTCTTTGGTTTGTCTTATTTTACATAACAATGGTTCTAAGGCCAAGATAAAGAGTATAGGAGAAAGGGGGCATCCCTGTCTTACTCCGTTCATCATAGAAAAAAGGAACTTAAGTATGAGTTAATCTCAAAATGGACTGAGGTATTAGTACAGAGGTTTTTTACAATGTTTACTAATTTGTCTGGTGAGCCCTAGTAATGTAGTATGTTTAACAAATAGGTTCTATCCAATAGGTTGAATGCTTTTAATGCATCAATTGCTATTGCATGTGCCTGAATTTTACATTTTTTCATGTAATGCATTAAAGCCTGTACTTTTCTATTAGCTTCAGAAATTGTTCTTCCTTTAACAAAACCAAACTGGTCATTATTTATACATACAGGAAAGACATCTTTAATTATATCTGCTATTAGATGGGTTATAATTTTGTAATCTAGATTTAATAATGCTATTGGTCTATAGCTAACAATTTTACTTGGATTTTTTTCAAGTTTCAGTATAAAAATAATTTTGGCTTCTTGCATTGTTTTTGGTATTTGAACGTTATATACATATAGTTCTTGAATTAGTTTATCTAACCAAGGAATTAAGTCTTTTATAAAGGTGTTGTAAAATTCACTGGCAAACCCATCTATTCCAGGACTTTTATTTTTTGGCATTGATTTAATGGCTTTCATTATTTCTTCCTTAGTGAAATTGTCCTCTTGCATTCTATAGTGGGGTAGTTCAGTTTTAGAAGGGTATTCATATATTATTTGTTCTGATGGATTAAGATGCCTCTAATAGATACCTTCTTATGTTTTTTCAATAGCTTCCCCTATTTCTACACCTGTGTAGTATCTATTGCCTTCTTCATCCTCCAGATAACTTATTATAGCTTGTTCTTTTTGTTTTTTAGCAAATACGCTAACACCTTCCCAGATTTATCTCCCTGAAAGTATCTTACTTGTTTTATTTTTTTACATTATATGCAATTTATTTATTATCTCTAATTTTTTCAGTTTAAGGTCGTACCATTCTTGTTCATAGTTATCATAATTCTGTATAATTAAGGTATCTAGTTCTTTTAGTCTTCTGTCTAATATTGCTTGTTCATTACTTTCCTTTTTCCTCTCATAGGCCATGTATGAAATAATAATGCCCCTTACTACTGCTTTAAATGTGTCCTATAATGTGGACACCTGTTTTGAATTATCATAATTAAATTGCCAGAATTCTTTTATCACCAGTTTAAATTTTTGTACCAGTGTAGGATCTTTTAATAGGTTGTTATTCAGTCTCCATTGTTTTGTAAAATACCTTTGTGGGTTCTATATTATTATAGCCATTTCTATTAAAGCTTGATCAGATAGTTGGATAGTGTTAATTTTACTTGTACAGTAATACCTTTGATGTTAATATTTTGGAAGTAAATATATAATCAGCTCTCGAGAACACCTTAGTTTTTTATCATGGTGTGTGAAATCCTTATCCTGGGGATGATATTTTCTCCAGATGTCATTTAAGTCATGTATCTGTAAAAAAATTACAATTAATGCAGCTTGATAGTTATTAATTGGTATAGTTTTTGATGCTTTGTCCATCTTTGGGTTCACTAAGATGTTGAAATCACCCATTAAGATTATATTCTGAGCTTGTATCATGGTCAGAACTCTGGTTATTTCTGCCAAAAAGGAAGCATACTGTGTAAAGGGTGCATAAATAGAACCCACTCTTAGTATAAAATTATTTATTTTAAAATTTATGACAACTATTCTACCTTCCATATCTTGGTATTTATCTAAAATTGAGGTACACATATTTTTCCTTATTAATAAAGCAATCCCTGCTCTTTTCCTTTTTCCTTCAGCAGCAAAAACATGTGTGATCCACTTCTGTTTCAACTTAAGAATTTCTTGCTTCTTTAAGTATGTCTCTTCAAGTGCGATGCAGTGCACCTGTGATTTTTTTCAAATATTTCAACAATCTCGATCTCTGAATTGGGTAATATAAACCATTTACATTTAATGAGGCAAATTTAAAAGATTCTTTAACCATTTTTAATCTTTGTATGACTATAACCACCATGGAGCCCAACATTTTTGTCCAGAGGCCCCCCCCCCCCAGTGTATCCAGTATAGGTACGTTATGTACATGTGTTGAAATCCACTTGGATTTCTCAAACCATAATTTCAATTAGCTCTTTACTTTCTCCCCCCCCCCAGCCATTTGCTGATTAAAATGCACCTATGAAAAGTTATGTTAACAAAATGGAAAACAACAAGAAAAAAAGAAAAAAGTTATTGGGAATCCATAAAAAAGGATTTAAAACATTTTAAAGAATCTTTTTCTGTTTCTTCAACAGTACTATAGACTAGACAAACTCCATCTATGACAAATTTCAGTTTAGATGGATACAATAGGGTTGCCTCATGACCTTTCGTCTATAGTTTATGCCTCATGAAATCATATTTCTTTCTGTCATGGACTATTTCTGCTGGTAGGTCATGGTAGATGGAGATTTGTGCTCCTTGCAAAGTTATTCTTTTTCTTCTTATAGACCTGAGTCATCAAAACATCTTTATCTTCTGACTTCATAAACTTAACAATGACTGGTCTTGGATTTAACTGTTTTACTTCCCTTGTTTGTGTTCTGAAAGTTCTGTGCGCTCTGTCTATTTCCATTTTAAATTTTGAAATGTCTTCCTCCATGTAAGCTGAAAAGATTTGCTGTAAGGATTCCTTTAATGATTTCTCATTGTCCCATAATTCAGGCATGCCTAAGATTTGAATGTTTTTCCTCTTGGATCATGCTTTATATTCTATTAGTTTGTTTTTAAGATCTTGGCTAGTGTCTTCTAAGGTTTTAATACATCTTTCTACTGGAATAACATCATCCTCTAGCTTAGATACTCTTTCCTGTATTTCTTTTATGTCTGCTTTTATTTGTTTGTTTTCAACTATTAAGATGTTTACTGTACTTTGGATTTTGTCCATTTTGAGTTCTATTTTTTCTATATTTTGAAGTCTCTGGGTAACTTTGTCTAATTTATTGAGAATTTTGTTTGCCCATTGCGGTAGTTCAGATTCTGGGTCATCTTTGCTGATATCAGGAGAGGGATCAGGTTCGGAAAGATTTGAAGCAGGTCTGCTTTTCTTCAAGTTAGGTAGATTCTGTCACCATAGATGCATCGTGCCCTTCTTTCAAAAAAGTCAGCGCTGGATTTAAAACCTTTTGTTCCTTCAATTCACCTTTCTTCTGTGGGGAGTCCTTTTCTATACCTTGACGTGCAGCACATTTAGTTGTTTTATTTCTTTGTTGAGACCTTTTTTCCCACCCGTGGTTTCTTTGGATAACAAAAGTGTACGGGCTTTTGTACGACTTGAAGAAGACTGTGGCACTTTCAAAGCCACAAACTTAAGGAGCATTTTTTCTTTGAGTTCATTGCCAGCCCATAGCCTCTCAGAATTTTATGTTTTACACTCCATTTCCTCCAGTGTTACAGAATCTCATTAAATGATACTGCAAGCAAATGCCATAGCACACCCACGTGTGCCTGGGTGTGTGTGAGCTCCTTCGTCTTCCTAGCTCAACACGTCATAATACATCGCCCTCTGCTAAGATATGTATTGCATTTGATGGGATGGAATCATTGACTTAAAGCACTCTGTCAAACTTTTTAACCAAATCTAAAATCTCCTTAAAACTTCCTTTATTAACACTCTACTCATCTTCATTGTGACCATGGAAAGGTAATCCTAGCTGACTCAAATGTAGAGTTATTTCAAGCAGTCTCTTCATGTATTCCCTTCCTTTTAGAATTTCCTTAACCTTGCCTGCTTGTATAGTGACATTACACATTTACTTTGTGCACTTACATGCAAACCAGGCAGCCATTGCACTACTAAGAGTGTGAGTTGAAGTGTGTGTTCTAAATTTTTCCAGGGCATTTTTCAATTTTGAAACCCACGAACTGTAAATGTTTCATCAGCACATCCCTACCCACACATGAAACATTGACATACAAAGCAGACTGCATGCTGTTTTTCACAGCTGTACTCCAACCAACAAAAATATTTGTACTACTAATGATTAAAACCACGTCTTTACCCTCCATAAATTTTTACTACTGAAATCAGTCACAGGCTGAATGGGGCCTTCCTCTTTATGCCAAAGTCAGTGGTGGTGTTGTTATTATCAGCAATTGCAGAAACTGTAAAGGACTGTGGCAAGTCTGATTCAGTGGAAGTAGAAGACTGTTAGACCATTCGGTAGTTATATCTGCTGTTGTGATGTTATAAGTAGCAATGAGGCCTTCAATCAGACATACTGAGTTACTTGTTTGATTGCTGAAAAATGTATCAGCATAATCAATCACCATTAAATCTGTGCACATGTTATCATTCGCTGTAGATGATGATACTGATGAAGAACTTAAATCTTGCTCTTTTGCCAGCTGTTGCTGTTCCCATATTGCAGGAAGACAATATGTCATGACTCATTGTCTCTTTTGTTATTTACCTTTAGTAGAATTTATACCGAAATATTAAAACAGTAACGCAGGTTACATCAACTGAGACTACCTTGGTTGTAGCCAATAAACAATTAGCGATGATGTGAAACCCCTAAGTCCAGAAGAAATTATACACCCCACTCACACACACACAGTAGGCAGTAAAGCAGTTAGATAGTGACATGACGATGGCAAAACCTCTGTTTTTACCTGGTGCCAGAATAAATGACACACCCAGAAAAGGTTGGTAATAAAGTAATTAGTTACATGATTTTTCTGGGACCAGAAGAAATGATACACCCAGGAAGGGAGAAACAAGTAGACAATAAAGCAGTTAGTTATGTGATTTTTCTGGGGCCAGAAGAAATGAAACACCCAGAAAAAGGTAGTCAATGAAGAAATTTGATAGTTACAGCATGACAACAGTGACGACCCCTGCCTAGATTATTTTCTGGAACTATACAAAATACTCTGTGGGCACTAAAGAAATTTGGACTGTGGGTCAGCAAACCCTGCTGTTGTTTATTTTGTAGGCCAATAAAAAAAGACCTTATAGGACATAAAGCAATAAGAGGAGGCAACCCCTGCTTTTATTATTTCCTGGGGATATACCCCATGTGAACCAAGACTGTAAGCAATAGAACAACTAAAGTGCCAGCAAACCCTGATGGCATTTATATTCTGTGGTATGAGAAATACCCTGTGGGCAATAACACACTATGGTCTGAGCCAGCAAACACTGCTGTTATTTATATCAGGGGTAGGAGCTAGTGAAATAAAATGTGAGCAATAAAACACATCAGACTGCATAACAGGCACTGCCAGCAAACACTGCTGTTATTTACTTCTGAAGTAGGAGAAATACCCTGTGGGCAAAAAAGCTGTATGGACTGCACCAGCAAACACTGCTGTTATATTTCAGGGGTAGGAGAAATATGCTGTGGGTAGTAATGCACTATGGTCTGTGCCACAAAACACTGCTGTTATTTATTCTAAGGGTAGGAGAAATACCCTGTGGGCAATAATGTCATACATACTGAGCCAGCAAACACTGCTGCTATTTATTTCAAGGGTAATAGATGGAGAAATACAATGTGGGCAAAAAGCATTTCAGACTGCTTGACAAGCACTGCCAGCAAGCACTGCTGTTATTTATTTCTGGAGTAACAGTCGGAGACATATAATGTGGGCAGTAGAGCACTTCAGACTGCATGATATGCACTGGCAGGAAATACTGCTGTTCTTTATCTCTAGGATAGGAGAAATACACTGTGGGCAGTATTGCACTAGGGACTGTGCCAGCAAATGCTGCTGTTCTTTATTTCTAAGATAAGAAACATACACTGTGAGCAGTAATGCACTACAAGTACTGCCAGCAAACACTGCTGTTATTTATTTCTAGGGTAGAAGAAATACACTGTGGGCAGTAATGCACTAGGGACTGTGCCAGCAAACACTGCTATTTATTTTAAGGGTAGGAGATGGAGAAATACAATGTGGTCAAAAAAGCACTTCAGATTGCTTGACAAGCACTGCAGGCAAACACTGCTGTTATTTACTTCTGGAGTAAGAGTCGGAGACATATAATGTGGACAGTAAAGCACTTCAGATGCATGATATGCACTGGCAGGGAACACAGCTGTTATTTATTTCTAGGATAGGATAAATACACTGTGAGCAGTAATGCACTAGGGACTGTGCCAGCAAACACTGCTGTTATTTATTTCTAGGATAGGAAAAATACACTGTGGACAGTAATGCACTAGGGACTGTGACAGCAAACACTGCTGTTATTTATTTCTAGGATAGGAAAAACACACTTTGGGCAGTAATGCACTACAGACTGTGCCAGCAAACATTGATGTTATTTATTTCTAGAGTAGGAGAAATACACTGTGAGCAGTAATGCACTAAACATAGAAACCTAGAAGTTGACGGCAGATAAGGACCGCAAGGCCCATCCAGTCTGCCCATTTTTTCTACCTTATGAATGTGCCATTGGCCTGTACTCTGTTTATGGCCTGTCTGCTCATACTCATCTGTATTGCTCCCTTATGCCTATCCCACGCATAGTTGAAGCCCTGCACTGTATTCATATCTACCACTTCCTGAGGTAGGCCATTCCATGCATCCACTCTGCTTTCTGTGAAAAAGAACTTCTTCACATTACCCCTTAATCGGTCTCCCTCTAATCTCATGCTGTGTCCTCCTGTTCTGCTATTTTTCTTATTTTGAAACATGTTAGACTTTTTCACCTTGTTAATGCCCTTAAGATGTTTGAATGTTTTGATCATATCACCTCTGTCCCTCCTTTGCTCTAGGGTATACATATTGAGCTTCATTAATCTGTCCTCATATGTTTTCTGATGCAGTCCCTGCACCATTTTGGTTGCCCTTTTCTGGACTGCTCCATTTTGTTAATGTCTTTGTGTAGGTGCAGCCTCCTGTACTGCATGCAGTACTCCAGATGAGGCCTAACCAGTGTCTTGTAAAGAGCATTATTACCTCCCTCTTACGACTTGTGATACTCCTACTAATACACCCCAACATCCCTCTAACCTTATCTACTGCTTTAGTGGTCTGCTTGGATGATTTCAGGTCATCTGTGATGATGATGCTCTAGTCTCTTTCTTCCCTTGTAATTGCCAGCAACTCCACTCCCAACCTATAGATAGCTTCAGGGTTTCTCTTTCCTATGTGCATGATTATGCACTTCTTTGCATTAAACTCCAGTTGCCATTCTTCTGACAATTTTGTCAGTTTATCCAGATCTCTTCTCATTCTGCCTACCCCACCTGGATCATCTACTCTGCTGCAGATCTTGGTGTCATCTGCAAACAGACAAACCTTACCCTCCAGTCCATCCACAATGTCACTGATGAAGATATTGAAGAGGACTGGCCCCAGAACTGATCCCTGAGGTATCCCACTTGTGACTTGCATCTCCTCTGACTATACTGTTTACCACCACTCTCTGTTTTCTGCCCGCCAACCAGTTTGCCACCCAGCTGACCAACTTCTGACTCACCCTGAGCTTACCCATCTTGTTGATCAATCTTCTATGTGGAACACTGTCAAAAGCTTTGCTGAAGTCAAGGTAGGTGACATCAACTGCTGCCCCTTGGTCCACCACTCTGGTTACCCAATCAAAGAAATCTATGAGATTAGTTTGGGAGGACCTTCCTGTTGTAAACCCATGCTGTCTTGGATCCTGTGCTCCTATGGATTCCAGGTGTTCCACTATCCTTTCCTTAAGGAGTGCTTCCATAATCTTTCCCACTACTGAGGTAAGACTGACTGGTCTGTAGTTCCCTGCCTCCTCCCTGTTACCACTCCACTCTTGTGGAGTGGGATCACATGAGCCCTCCTCCAGTCTTCTGGAACCTCTCCTGTGTTCAGAGACTCACTAAACAGTTTTGATAATGACTCTGCTAGTCCCACTCTTAGCTTCTTTAGTACCCTGGAATGTATGCCATCAGGTCCCATTGCCTTGTCCAATCTGAGCTTAGCGAGCCTTTGTAGGACCCTTTCTTTTGTGAAGGGACAAGTGCACACCTCCCTCCCCCCTGTGTCCATGGTGCTGAGCTGTGGGCCCTGCCCTACCTTCTTCTCAGCAAATACTGAACAGAAGTATCTATTTAGGATACATGCTTTTCCTTGGTCCTCCTCCACATACTCCTCCTTATCCCCTTTGATCTTAGTAATACCCCCTCTGAACTTTCTCCTTTCACTAACATATCTATAGAAAGTCTTACCTCCTTCTTTTACTATTCGTGCTAGTGTTTCCTCAATTTGAGCCTTTGCCTGTCTTACTGCCTTCCCTGCTTCCCTTAGGGAAGTTTAGTATGCCTCCCTATCTTCATCCTGCTGAATTCCCTTATATTTTCTGAAGGCCAACCTTTTGGCTCTGATTTTTTCTACTACTGTTTTTGAGAACCAAAGTGGTTTCCTCCTTCTTTTGCTCTTGCTTTTCTCTCTAACACAACGGGATGTTGCTTCAAGTATTGCATCCTTAATGCTTGCCCACTTTGCCTGTACACCCTCACCTGAATTTCTTCTTGCCAGGGCTAGCTTAACTCTCTTGGCCATCGTATCAAAGTCAGCTCCTCTGAAGTCCCATATTTTTGCATTAGAATGGGATGGTTTAGTTCTAGTGGCCAAACTGAACCATACCATGTGATGGTCACTGGCCCCCAGGTGACCTTCTATGTGGAGACCTGTGATCTTTTCCCTGTTAGTCAGTATGAGATCCAGCATAGCTCTGTCTCTTGTAGGTTGTTGTACCAGTTGTTTGAGGCCCCCCCCCCGCAGAGAATCCACTATGTGTCTAGTTCTGGTGGATGTTCCTGCTGGTATTGACTAATCTGTATCTGGCATGTTGAAGTCTCCTATTATCAGAACCTCCCATTTAGCTGTCATGTTTTGTATATCTTCTAAGAGTAATGTGTCTATGTCCTCTCTCTGGTACGGAGGCATGTAGACAACCCCAGTTCGTATGGCTGTCCCATTTCCTGTTTCTAGGGTGAGCCACAGTTCTTCTGACTCCTTACATGTATTCTGAATTTCTGTAGCTTTGATATTTTCATTGACATAAAGGGCCACCCGCCCCCTTTTTTGCACCTCAGTCTCTTCCGAATAGTACATAGCTGGATACTGAAGTCTCCCAAGTGTGGTTACTGGTGAACCATGTCTCGTTAATGTCTATTATGTCCAGTTTAGCCTCTGTCATTGTTGCCTGCAGGTCTGGGATCTTGTTTCCCAGACTGCAGACATTTGTGTACATGATTTTCCATTGGCCAGATTTTGGTGTGTTAGTTGTCGGGTGAGGTCTGGCATTTCCCTTGTGCATCGTATGGGGAGCAAGACCTTTTTCCTTACCTGGTGCTGCAAATAAACTACAAACATGCTGAACTCCTGTTTGATCACTAGCTGAGGAGGGAAGGGTGTTCTTCCTGTTTGATGTATCGGGTGCTGCACCCCCTTCCCATGTGCTAATTTAAATATTCTACAAAGACGTCAAACTTCTGCCTCAATGCACTGACTCCCTATTTAGTCAGATGCAGTCCATCGAATTTAAAAACTTTCACTCCCAAAACTGTCATCAGTTGCCTACAAATTTGTATCCTTTTTCCTGCCACCAGCCCTTGAGCCACATGTTTAGCTCCCCTGTCTCCCCTTCTCTGACCTTCCGTCCATCTGCCCCACCCCCCCAAGCCAGCAGGATCTCAGAGAAGGAAATGCTGGATGAAATGGATAACAGTTTATCTCCCAGCCTGGAAGGTGTTCACTGGTCTCCACAACTGACCAGCTGGTGAGATTGTTAGTCCCTGTGTATACCAGGACATCGATGTTTTCTCCTGCTTCCTGCATGATTTTAGCAATGTAGTCAGTGTCTGTCCATGCTGATGTACCTGGGAGACATCTGACCATTACCTCCAGCTGAAGGTAGGTATCAACTCCCTGAATCATGGAGTCTCCTATGATTAGAAGTGTTTTGGATTTCTTTTTTGCTTTTTTTGTTTTGGTCCTCATTTTGGATGAGTTTTGTTGTGGCAGATCCTGTGCTGCAGTGTCCTGCTCTGCAGTGTCCTCTGCCCCTTTGTTTGATTTCGGAGATAGAGGCAGTTACCTGTTTGTAGTTTTTATATGGTTTGTGGAGGTGATATTTTGGAGAGCACTGAGTGATGGGGCACCTGATTTTCCCCTCCTAACCACCTGCCAACCTCCCGGACCAACTACCCTCTGTGGTCGAGGTGCTTCAGTTGGATGTTGGAGAAATGGTGGGCGGTTCTTATGTTTCCTCCTGAATATGCAATTTGAGGCACACAAAAAAAAACAAACTTTAAAGCAGGATCACTCAGATAAATCAACTCATGGAATAAAACTCTCCTCCTCACAGCTGATATCTTCTTGCTAAGTAGAGCTGCCATTTTTTTAAATCCCTCCCACACCCAATATACAGCCCAATAGAAGGCTGAACCACAAACCTAGGGACATCTGCTCCCTACGAACCACACATCACACCCTAGCAACCAGCCCTAAGTCCCAAAATACAATGTGGCTATCAACATTGTTTTTCTCATATTTTAAAAACAAAAAATGTTAAAACCACATTTATTTTACTTATGGGGGCACCATACATTATAAAAAAATAGTAGCTGGGCAACTTTATGCCCAACCAGTGTGTTGTGCCACCTTGGGATTCTGATTCCCACAGACCACTTGAGCTTTGCTCTCAAGGTCACAGGGAATCCGAACCTCTCAGTGGCACAACATACTGGCTGTGCATGGTTGCCCATCCACTATTCTCTGTTTGTCCTTCTGCTGTCCATGCACATTGTTGTAAAATGGCACTGAACATGCTTGACTGCATATGGGTAAGCAGGCAGCAATGAGCATGGAGGCAGGAAAAGGGACCTTTGAGCAGATTATCATAATGAACATGCGCACAATCGCACAGCTTCAGCACCATTGTCAAGCAGCATGAGTGGGATTTGACTGGTAGTATTTCGAGACTTCGTGATGGATTGTTTGCTTGGCACGTGGGGGAGCAGCAGCCTCCAGGAAGTAACTCTTATGATGACTATACATCTCTCAAGTGGCACCTCGCTTTAGCTGACAGACCACAGCTATATGCAGGTTATTGTGTTTTCCAGGTCACACCTGGAAATGAGTCTTGGCTCAGTGTGACTTTCCTGGTTACCAAATGTTAAATAAATTGTTCTTCATCAACTAAGGCTCAGGCCACCAACAAAGTTTAAAAATATTTGACCTAGCACTTCAGCACTATGAGATGATTTGCAGAGCCACTTACTGATCAGCGGGGGGGATCTATCCTTCTGCCCTAACTTTCCTTTACTTGCTGTTCACAGATTAGATGCTACGTGTGTTGAAGTTTTCTCTTATCTGTTCTTTACGAGCTTTGAAAACAGACAATACAACTGCTATCAGTTTGCAAAGGATTCTGAGTCTCAATCTGCTTAACCTGACCATGGGGGGATAATTGGTTTTGTTCTTACTTTACTTGTACTTGGTCTATAGCATTATTATGCTTTTGGTTGGGGGGGTCAGGTGGCAGGACAGAGGTATGTTGGGGGGCAGACCTCAATGAGAAAAAACATACCAAGTCAATATGCTGTTTTAAGAATGCTGCAGGCAAAACTGTGTGGCATAAACAGAGTGCGGTACAACAGCTACAGGGGACACAATAGCACATTTAAGAAATGAGGAGACGTAGTAGCACTGCACCTTTAGCTTTTGGCCAGGAGGCAGTGCTGCAGAGGATAAGAACTCTGCTGGAGGGTGGTCCTCTGAGCAGCAGCTGTAACATCACAAGTGGGGTTCCCCAAGGATCAGTTCTGGGCCCTACACGAAAAAGTAATATAACAAAAAAGGAAAGATCCCTATGTGGTTTAATAAATCCATTAGTTCTCAAATTAAGTTAAAAGTAAAATTATTCAAGAAACTAAAAACCAGTACGCCACTAGAAAAAAGCACTATCCTCACTAAATATAGACTGGCCGTTAAAACTTTAAAACATATGATCAAACAATCCAAAGCAAAACTGAATTTAGACTAGCACATATGAAAGACTGCCACAAGTCCCTATTCTCATATTTAAATAACAAGAAAGGTAATAAGAGGGAATTAGGGCCACTAATCCAAATTGGTGTTAGACTGTGATCAGACTCAGACATGGCAAACTAAACTTTTTTTTGCTCAGTATTCTCAAAATCAGATACCAACTCCCTGGCCCCTCCTATTTTCAGTTCAAATCTAACCATCCCCAATATAACTACCCTGGACATTCTGCAAGCCCCTAAGAAACTCAAGAATACCACCAGTCCTGGACCAGACAACATTCACCCAAGGTTTCTGACTGAAAACGCACAATCTATTTCCCTTCCCTTATCAATTATTTTTAACAAATCCCTAAAGGAAAGTTCAATTCCAAATGACTGGCATACTGCAATAGTTACTCCAATATTCAAGAAAGGAAACAAAGGGAATGTCCAAAACTATCGCCCTATCAGCCTAACCTCCGTTGTTGGCAAACTTATGGAAAGGATCATTAAAGCACACTTAGAGAAGGAAATTATTGAGCTGAACATTCAAGATGAAACTCAGCACGGTTTTAGACCAGGTCACTCATGCACTACCAACCTAATCGCATTTTATAATCATGTTATCAGCAATCTTGACAACGAGGTCCCCATGGACGTGGTACAGCTGGACTTTAGCTGAGCCTTTGACAAGGTCCCACACAATAAACTAATAAGGAAGCCAAATGATATGGGTATATCCCCTTACCTAGTGAGTTGGATAAATTACTGGTTATCACATAGGCAACAGAAGGTTAAAATAAATAGCATACTCTCAGACTGGGGTAACATCACAAGTGGGGTCCCCAGGGATCAGTCCTGGGCTCTACTCTATTTACCATCTTCAAAAGTGACACGCAAACCGGATCCAATAGCTACCTATCCAAATTTGCAGATGACACCAAACTGGAGGGAAGAATTACCTGCCCAGATAGCACTGCCCCTCTAGTTGCTGACTTGGAACAACTAGAACAATGGGCCAAATGAAATGACATGTCCTTTAATCAAGATAAATGTGTTGTCCTACATCTTGGTGAAAACAATCCAATTTACTTAAGCAATAATACCCGAGAGGGTGGGCAGTATTGAGCAATACCGGACCGCCCAGGGGCGTAATGAGGCCCGACGCCGCAGGCGGAGGGCCTTATAGCCCCTGGAAGGTCCGGTATTGTCCATACCGCCCACCCTCGAGGGTATTATTGCATTTAGAAAATGGGCACTGTAAAAAACATAAGTTAAATAAAAAGAAAATTAATAAAAAAATAGTTTAAAGTAATTTTGTAAAAAAAATAGTTCCTCCGCCTGCATTAGAATGATGTTTTTTTGGGCCCCTCTGAAGAGTGAGAAAACATGCAGTTTGATTTAAACTGTGCTTTTATTTAAATGTGTCGCCCCAGTGGACTCAGAAGACCGAGCATGTCAAAGCCCTGCCAGTCCGGTAAAAAATACAGCCCGCAAAAGAAATGAAGAATACTTTGTAAAAGTTAACAGCCAGCATATTTACGGCTGGTAATGTGCTGCACTTTCGCCGTCCTGATGCCCAAGCCTTCAGTTTCACTGTTTACCGCTTCCATGTCTTCGGGGGTCGCGCGACATCCGTGTTGTAAAGAAATGAAGAATACTTTTTAAAAGTTAACAGCCAGCATATTTACGTCTGGTAATGTGCTGCGCTCTCGCCATCCTGATGCCCAAGCCTTCAGTTTCACTGTTTACCGCTTCCATGTCTTTGGGGGTCGCGCGACATCCGTGTTGTGTGACTGAAATGCAGTTGAGGTTTGTAACTGAAGCAAGGAAAGTGAATGCAGCCCAGCAGAAGGGAATGTGTGTGTGAGTGGGAAAGACAGAGATAGAGCAGCAGTGGCAAGCCGGCAAGTAAAACAAAAACGTTTTCTAAGCCACTGTGTGATGACAGGGGACAGGGACGAAAGGACATGTGGGGGAGCTCAGCCAATTTATTTCGCAGTTGGTGGCTTTGGATTAATAGAGAGCTGTGTGCGATTTATTTTCTGAATGAGGGGACATAAGCTGCTTTCTGTGCATTCTCTATGGTTTCTGTGACAGAACTTAATTGGCTTTCTGAAGTCGCACTCTGGAAATGTCCAAGCAGCACACAAAAGCGTACATAGTACAAAAAGAAATAAAATGATGGTTTGTGAATGGGAAACAGGTATTTTTGTTTTGGGCAGTTACTAGGTGGTGGTAGATGTGATAAGAAGTAAGTCTGTATGTGGGAGGGGGTCTCACTGACTATCTCGGTAAAGTATGATAAAAAAAAATGGCGGTAGTTTCAAATTGTGTGCCCAGTGCTGCACCAATCATAAAGCAGGCTGGGCACAAGGATACTTGGCTAGGCATGAGGCAGGTTAGGGCTGGAAATTTTTATTTGGTGGGCATCTATTGAAAGTTAATGTACCCCTTTGGAATAGGTACCAGCCAATCAGATGCCTCCAAATAAAAAGCCCATTTTCTAATACCTAAATAAACTCCCACTTAAATCAACTACCTGTGAGAGAGACCTAGATATTCTCATTAATAACAAACTCTCTGCCAGCGACCACTGTATGTCAAAATGGCAAATGGGCTACTAAAACAAATTGAATGTACCTTTGTTACCCATACTGAGCAGTGTCTTATCCCATTATACAGGATGTACATCAGGCCATATACTGATTGGGGTCCCCCTTTTGGAACCCTTATCTAAAAGGAGATAAAGCCCATCTGAATAGGTCTAGAGAAGAGTAACCAAAATGATCCCAAGACTATCACATCTAGATTATACAACAAGACTACAGTTTACAGGGCTCCACTCATTGAGAACTAGAAGAAGTAGAGGTGACCTACTCCTTATTTATAAACTACTTCATACGTCCAAACTTATGAAACAGTGTGGCCTTTCATACTCACAAAGACGGATTGTCCCTAGACTACATAACAAACTGCTCGAGGTACGATCATTCAAAACTACTAAAAGGGGAAGTTTTTTCTCCATACGTGCACCTAGATTATGGAACACTCTACCTCAAGAGTTTGGTGGATTCCGTCTACTACAGCTCATTTAAAAACAAAGTAGACCTTTGGATTAATGGTAACTCGCTATGGGTCTAAAGTCCTACAGTTTGTGGGGGACAATCTAGATGGGCCTCTGCCTCCTTTTGTCCCTTTAAACCAAGTAAACCAAGTGGAGGGCAGTGCAGTGTCTGTGGACTGGGGTTCTATTCCCAGATTGGCTGTTTTTTTTTTTATCCTTGTATTTAGTGTTGTGCAGTTGTCAAATCACCCCCCGGCTGAGTTTCTCCCCATCCCAGAGTTGATTCCCCCCCACCCTGGAGGTGGTTATTTTAAGTTGGGGTGGTTCAGGAGGTACAGCATACCGTAACGGGGGTGCGGGTGGCAGAACCTCCAGTAAAAAGCAATATTTTTCCTTTGGGCACTCAGCATTATTACTGCTATGTGTTTTTACTGAGCGCCTTGTTTGGTGTTGCTGTATTGACAGCACAGTATGTTGCTGCACTGTTTTTGTACGCGACATTATGACCCCGTGCTGGAAAAAAAACATTACTTTGTTCTGATTAGTTTATTAAGTACAGATAGCAAAGCTATGCTAAGCCTTAAAATAGTGACAGATCTGAGCCTAGATAGGTTGGACCTGGACTTTCTCCCAAACTTTTAGACATTAATGGTTGACAGAATCACAGCTATGATCTGAAAGGTGAAGGGTTTAAGAAATGTGGGTAAATGTGAAAGGGTGCTTGGTAGAGTTAAAATATTAAAAACAAATGTTCTTTTGATGCAGGAAACACACACATGTCCAAGGTGGAATTGTGATGAATCAGTGAGAGCTATAGGGGAAGATAGGTGGGCTCGAGCTTTAGCTCTAAAGGGGGGCATCTGGTTCCCTCCATCATTTCCAGTTGATATTACCTTTAGTAAAGTGGATAGAGAGGAAAGATTTGCACTCACCCAGGTTCCACTTCACTCAGGGGAATCCTTTGCTGGAGTCTCATATATAGCTCTAATATAGAAGACAGAAACTTCTGTCAGAAACTGGCTCAGGAAATGCCTCCAATTACTGGTCCCTGGCTCATGTGAGTGGACTACTGTTGTGTCATTCACACTGTCCTGGACGGATCAAACATGAACTCAGTCCCCCCCCCCATGGAATGTTTGAGCCCTGGGAGACCTGTCAGCAACATATAACCTCACTGACATTTGGAGGTACTGTAACTCTACAGAGCAAAAATATTTTTTTTCTTGCATGCCTATTTAGAGCCTTCAGACTGGACCCAACCCTCCTTAAAAGCAAAGAAACATAGAAACAGAAATTGTCAAAAGACAACCCTATACATTGTATGTGGCCACTGACCCTAGGTGATTAATGGCTTTTCATCACTCCCTCCCCTCTCAAGCTTCCCCTGTGCCTGTCCCAGGCATGCTTAAACCCCTCCACTGTGCTTGCCCCCACTACCTCCTGTGGCAGACTATTCCAAGCATTGACTACCCTTTCTGTGTTGAAAAACTTATTCACATTACTTCTTAATCTACCCCCTTCCAATTTCATATTGTGCCTCCTTGTTCTAGTACTTTTTCTATACTGGAAAAGGTCCCCCACCTGCACCTTGTTTATACCCCTGAGGTACTTGAAAGTTTCAGTCATGTCCCCCTGCTGTCTCCTCCAGTGAGCACATATTGAGGTCCCTTAGTCTCTCCTCATATGTTTTGTGATGTAAGTCCTGCACCATCTTTGTTGCCCTTCTCTGGACAGTCTCCACCTTATCTATGTCCTTGCACAGTTATGACCTCCAGAGCTGCATGCAGTACTCCAGGTGAGACCTTACCAATGTTTTATACAATGGCATCACCACCTCCTGCCTCTTGCTAGTGATACCCCTGCCTATGCACCCCAGCATGCCACTGGCCTTCCCTGCGACCTTTGTGCACTGCTTTGATACCTTAAGGTCATCAAAGGTGATAACCCCTAGGTCCCTTTCCTCTTTGGTGACAGTCGGCTCCTCTCCCTCCAACCTATAGTTCTCCTCAGGGTTCTCTCTACCCAGGTACATTATTTTGTACTTCTTTGCATTGAACCTCAGTTGCCACATCTCCGACCATCTTTCAAGCTTCCCCAGGTTCCTCTTCATTTTCTGCAACCCTTCTGGAGTATCTACCCTGTTGCAGATCTTGGTGTCATCTGCAAACAGACAGACCTTTCCTTCCAGCCCCTCTGCAATGTCACTAATGAAGACATTGAACAGGACTGGTCCTACTACTGATCCCTGTGGTATTCCACTGATCATGGCCCTCTCCCCAGATTGTACCCCATTTACCACTATCCTCTGTCTCCTGTCTGTTAACCAGTTCCTAACCCAGTTCTCCACTTTGTCTCCCATGCCCAGACAACCCATCTTGTTAATCAGCCTTCTATGTAGGACGGTGTTGAAGGCTTTGCTGAAATCTAGGTAGATGACATCTACCGCCCCTCTATGATTTATTTCCCTAGTCACCCAATCAAAAAAGTCTATTAGATTCATTTGACATGATCTTCCTGCTGCAAATTCGTGTTGCCTCAGATCCTGAGCACCACTGGATTCTATATGTGCTGCTATCTTTTCTTTCAGCATTGTCTCCATGATCTTTCTCACTACTGAGATGAGGTTAACTGGCCTGTAGTTCCCTGTGTCCTCCCTACTGCCGATTTTGTGCAGTGGGACTACATGTGCCATCCTCCATTCCTCTGGAATGACACCCATGTTGAATGACTCTGTGAACAGGGCCACCAGAGGCACTGCTAGTTCCCTTTGCAGCTCCTTTAATATCCCCAGGGGGATGCCATCTGGCCTCATGGCCTTATCCACCTTCAGCTTTGTGAGTTTTTCCAGAACTCTCTCCACTGTGAATGGGCTGGTGCCCACTTCTCTCCCCCCCCCGCCCCCCACTGCCTCTGCAACCCAACTGTGGTCCTTCACCCTTCCCCTCCTTAGTGAACACTGAGCAGAAGTATTTGTTCAGTATCTCTGCCTTGTCCAGATCCCCCTCCTTACACTCTCTCTTCCAAATTTGAGCCTCACAACCCCTCCCCCCCGGTTTTTCTTCTTTCACTGGTGTTCCTATAAAATGCCTTATCCCCTTTATTTACAGACCATGCTAATCCCTCTTCTGTCTGCGCCTTCACCCTTCTAACAGCCTTCCCTGCTTCCCTTAGACATTCAAGGTATACTTCCCTGTCCTCCTCCCTTTCACTACCCTTACATTTCCTGAAACTCAGCCTTTTAGCCCTGCCTTTGTCCCCCACCTTATTGGAGAACCATAGTGATTTCCTTCTTCTTTTCCCTTTGGCCACTATCCTAACACATTGGTTTGTTATATCCACTATGGCTCCTTTCAGTTTCTCCCATTGTTCTTCCACACCCTCTATTACCTCTCCCTTTCCCAGGACTGCTTGCATATATCTACCCATTTCAGTGAAATCAACTCTCCTGAAATCTAATACTCTTGCCCTTGTGTGGCTTCATTGAGTCCATGTGTCTATGTTGAACCACACCATGTGGTGGTCACTGGACCCCAGCTGCCCTTCCACCTGTATTTCTTTGACTCTGTTCCCACTGGTCCATAACAGGTCCAGAACTGACTTGTCCCTGGTTGGCTCATGCACCAGCTGCCTGAGTCCAACCCCCTGCAGGGATTCCAGGATGGCTGTGCTTCTGGCTGAAGCAGCCACCTAGGCAGCCTAATCCACGTCTGGCATATTGAAATCCCCCCAGTAGTAGGATTTTGCCTTTAGCTGCCACGTCATGTATGTTCTCTACTAGTTCCCTGTCTACTTTCTCCCTCTGTGCCGAGGTCTGTAGATCACCCCTGTGCGTATTGCTGTTCTACTCCCTGGCTCCAGGGTGACCCACATTACCTCGGTCTCCCCCTGTCTTCCCTGAACCTCTGTAGCTTTATACCACTCTCTGATGTACAGGGCCACTCCCCCACCCTTTTTACCCTTCCTGTCTCTCCTGAACGGGGTATAGCCTGATACATTGACTTCCCAGCCATGATTAGCAGAGTACCAATTCTCTGTTATTGCTGCTGTAACCCCCAGTAGGCAGTAAACTGACAGGGCTACTACTCCTGCCTGGGTGGCTATGGACAGGTTGAGGGGCCTTGGTCCTATGACGCGGTGCCTCCATTTTTATAACTTGAAATTTGGGGAGAAAGGTGTCACTCGGCATGGTGACTAGGTTCTGCTACTCTGCACAGGGGCATCCAAATAACTCCGGACACAGGAAGCAATAACTGTAATGTCCAATACCAGAAGTTGGGATGCTACAGTGTGGCTTTTATTCACATCCAATGGAATAACAAAGCATAGATGGACCCCCACGGCGCTAAACTCCTGGTAATGCAGATTTATGGAGATCAGAACACATCCTCTTTACACTGAAACCCTCAGGTTTCAAAACACTCTGGGCACTCTGCCCTAACTTGTACTCTTCTCTTCTCTGGGTTTCCCTGGCTTGGATCCCTGACCAGCCCTCTGAACTACCTTACTTCCATGGCTCGGCTCTCATGTTAGCCCTTTGGACACTTTCCATATAGCATGGAGCATTTGTTGGTGGCTCCTTAAACCACCTCTGAGCACTTCTGGCTCCATCAGGGAATCTTCTTCAACAATCCCACATCTGGGTACTTTCTTCAGGCATTGGCCAAGTACCTGAGAGAAAGCAACAGGTGCCCCAAAGCAAACCCGTAGAGGTGAATTTGGTTACTACTGATGGGGGTTCTCCCACCTCTCGCTCCCATAATTCATACCCGGCCATTTCTCTGGACTCTAACACCTCATCCTCTGAAAACACTTTACTGTGTAGATTCTCTTTAAATGTATGTCATATTTAATCTACTGTTTCTTCCATCCCACTTGTGCTCAACTTGAACCATACTTAATAGGTGGCTATGTCCATTTTTCTAGACCCCCACAGAGTTAAGCAGTCCAATTCTCACAACTTTCAAAAACCGTACTTGGCTGTCTTTTCCTGAACCCACAGTAACAGTCACTTAGATTCATCTTATCTCAGGTGACAACACATTGGCCCTTTATCAGAGCAGACTCACCCCTTGGTTGCAGGTGCCCCACAGTTTTTTCTTCTTCTTCAAAGAAACCTCAACCAAAACTTCTGGTGCCTCAGCACGAACCTAGATTTAGGCAGCTTCTTCTTCCTCTAGCCAGGCCAGGGGATTATCCCTGGAAGTAGATGGAAACCTTCCCCCCATCCCAGCAGGAATGGGGCCCTGAACCACTGGAAGCAGTCTCTACCACTTCACTTGGCTCTTCTTGTGGTTCTTCTTCAGGTGAGAACACACACCTCAACAAAAATATAGCTCTTTGTCAGAGCTTAGGGCTCTAAGGGCCTGCAGCTGCAGCACACCTCTTACTCTACAGAGCCCACTATTGAACTATTACAGACTGACTTCAAATTCCCCAACATTCTATCCTAACCTCCAACTGCAACATTCCAGTGTGGCTTATGCAGCTGTGACAGTTCTAAAATGATGTCATCCCTCAGTCCCAGCTGAGACTGAGAACAGAGTGAGACAGTGCGAAATCTATTTAACTGGAGTTTCACAAGCTGCCTTCCCTGCCTGCCACTAGGTCTAACAGGGATTCTTGTAACCCCGGGTAACAGGGGGGTTACACTGCTATGTCAAGGTCTGCATCTTCCAACAAGGCTTCCAGGTCTGGGACCTTATTTCCTAGGCTACGGACATTCGTAAGCTTGACCTTCCCATGTTTTACAGTCTGCCCTCCCTCTGCTCTTGTTCTCCCTCTCCAGCATCTTCCCTCACCCCAGTTTCCTTTCCTATATGCTCTTGCCCCTTCCTGTAACACTTGTAATACATCTTCACCTACCTGCCCCTCCCTGCCTGCTTTAGCTGTTCCTGTAGTCAACTTATGTTCCTGCATGTTCCCATGGAAGGGTGTTCCTAAGCCTCCTGACCCTCCTGGCTCTCCCCCCTTGGCCAGTTTAAATGCTCACCGCTAAAGCATTTAAGCTTCTCACTAAGGACCAAGGTCCTCTTCTCAGACAGATGCAGGCCATCCTCCTTATATAAGCTCGCATCTGCCCATGTCAGGTCCCAGTCCTCTGTGAAGCCAAAACCC
Organism: Neoceratodus forsteri; assembly: GCA_016271365.2. Taxonomy (NCBI): domain Eukaryota; kingdom Metazoa; phylum Chordata; order Ceratodontiformes; family Ceratodontidae; genus Neoceratodus; species Neoceratodus forsteri. Next base: position 317,903,566 of record CM028136.1, read on the forward strand.
TCCCTTCACACCAATCCTTCAACTAGGAGTTGAAGGTACGGATGTGGAGTGCCCTAGCTTCACCTGTGCCCTGGACAGGTAGCATCTCCAAGAATGAGACGTAGCATGCTATCTGTTTCAGGTTTCCCCCAGCTTCTTGAAATCCTCCTGGACTCTGGCTAACTCCACCCTTCTCCTGGCCAGGTCATTGGTCCCTTGGTAGACAATGACATCCAGCTGCTCCCTCCTAGCTATTACCATAGCAATCTTATAGATCCGCTTCCCATCCCTCCACGCAGCACTTCCTGGGAGGAACTTGACTTCCTCTCTCCCCTGCTAGGTGTCCTTAACTCCACTCCCTGGACAACAGAGTCCCCCATTAGGAGAAGCTTCCCCCTTCTCCAGGGTCCCCTGCCTCCCTTCGCTGGGGCTCCATCCTGGAGGACCCTCCCATTCCCCCTGGTCCCAGCCTCGGGTTGCTGAGTGGGGCTTTCCTGTTCCTCCAAAACAGTATAGGAATTACTAAGCGGGACCGGTTGGGGGATGTGCTTTCAACCCCCCTCCCTCACCCTCCCTAAGTCTACTATAGTCCAATCATTCCTCTTCCCTGGCATCCTTTGAGATACAGGTTTTGGACCAGGTGGACTATCAACAGTTTATCTCCCTAGCCATACAGTAATACTTGACTCACAATTAGAGTGAGGGCACATCATACTTCACATGGTGGGAGGCCCTGAAGGTGCGATACCATCCTGTATGCTAAACATAAGAAATGCATGATGAGCAGGAGATGAAACTATTAGAAAGTAAGGTAGCAGCCTTTAAACAGGCTAATATGCACATACCCTCACCACCCCTTTATCATATCCTGCAAAAGCTTAAATAGAAGCTCAACACATTAAGTACTGCCCAAGTAGAGAGAGAGACATTCTTTTTGTAGGGGCGGGGCAATAGTTTGGCATGGCAATTACAGTGAACAGAAGGGAAAAGAACAGCAGCGTGGATTTGGAGGGAGGGAGACGGTGTGGTCACTGACCAGGCCAGGATAAGGGAGGTATTCTGTGACTTTTAGAAAAATTAATACATCTGGGAGGTATCCTCTACTTCTGACCCATGGACCATTTTCTTTCAAAAGTCTGTGGTGAATCCTATAGAACCCAATCAAACAGAGTTAATCACTAGCCCCTTCACCTGTGCAGAAGTACTGACAGCTATTAAAGGCTTTGGTGGTGGGGGATGCAAGGCACAAGGCCCAGATAGGCTGCTGACTGATTTTTTTTTTTATGTTTGTTGGACTGCTCATGGGCCCCCTTCTGTGACATGCTCAAACAAAGCTTTGCTAAAGGAGAGTTGTAAGAGTGTTGGACGTTGACTGGGACTTCAGGTTGAACAGAGATGTACATTTGATGTTTTTTGTTTTGAATGGACTGGCTGTGACTTATACTATGGCTATGAAACAAAGACATTTAAAAAAAAATAAAGGATAGTTACCCCCCTCAAAGTGATATGCTACCATCACTGCTGTGCCAAAGCCAAACAGGGACCCTGCTCAGTGCTCATCATATCTCCCAATCCCCCTGTTCACAATGAACTATAAAGTAGCAGCTAAAATAATTACTACCAGAATTGAAGGTATCCTTCCCACGTGCATACATTTGGACCAAGTCAACTTTATGAAGGGCAAGCAAGGGTAACACAACATTTGAAGAACCATTAAGCAAGAAAGCAATTCTTTATTCATAAAACACTATTCCAACAGATCATAGCGTTGAACAAGTATTATAAAAACAATTATCAATCAAGTCATACCAACAAAACAGATAAAACAGCAGGACTGTAAATGTTAAGAAAAGCTGAATCAAATAAATAAGATTTGGGGTCAGCTTTAAAGGCCTCAATGGACGGCACTCTCTGATCCGATGAGGTAAAGAATTCTACAGGGTCGGAGCTGCAAAAGCAAAAGATCTAGCTCCCAAAGTTGTAAAATGGACCCTGGGAATCTCTAGCAATCCCTCATCAGTGGAATGGAGAGAGTGAAAGAGGCAGTAGGGACGAAGGAGATCTTGCAGATACCGCAGTCCCTGTCCATGTAGGGCTTTACAGGTCAGTAACCTGACCTTGAAGGTGATCCTCCACTGCACCGGCAGCCAGTGCAGGCCGCAGACCACAGGTGTGATGTGGCAAGATCTCAATAAACCAGTCAACCACCTGGCAGTCGCATTCTGCACCAGCTGTAGGTAGTGAAGGTCCACCCCCGGTAACCCTAGGTATAGGGCATTGCAGTAATCAAGGCGCAAGATCACAAAGGCATGAACCAGAGTCGGAAGTAGTGGTGGGCAAAGTCTCCAAACTTAGCTATGCAAAGTACTTTGAGTATAAATGCAGAATTCGTGTAGTGCTCCACATTACGAAGTGTATTACTTTGTCTTAGTTTAAGATGTGAAGTTCCATTGGTTTCAAAGGACTATGCGATAACTTCGCTTTGTGTACAACTTCTCCCTTATTTTTAAAGTGAAGTGCCATTGATTTGAATGGACTTTGCATTAACTTCGCCTTGTTAATGCTCTCTAAAGCAAATTTTGCAGTGATTCATGGGATGGCAGGTCACATGGGCTCTATATTGTCTTGCACAGCTTCAGTTTATCATAGTGTGTATAGTGGAAAGCTGGAGACAGTTTGCTCTCAGAGCTCTGAGATTCAGACACTCTAAAAAACCTTTAAAAATGCCTTTTTGCCACAAAATTTTATGTCAAAATTTAGTACATCGGGCGTTACTATATAATGCTAGACTGCCCTGTGTTTTTCTGAAACGTTAACTGCAATACGATACATATGTGCTGACTTGCACCCTCACACCAGATGGCGGCTGCAAGAACTACACCACTGCAGACTACATTTAAAAAAAAGCAAGTAACAAATAACTGCAGGTAAAAATTTCTATACCCCATGGTGCTCCGATGAAGCTGAAACTCAGACTCAAATATTACACAACTTCATCGGAGCACCCGGGGGGGGGGTGGAGCTCCCCCACAGAAACAATAGTATCAAAAGACATAGCTGTTTGTATTGCTGTCACTTGAAGTGAAACTGTTTTTAAGTGTTCTGTGATATAATTCTTTTTGTCTGTGGGGGTGCTCCTCCCCCCCCTCACACACCTCATATGCTCTGATGCAGTTGTGCGATAATGAGCATGGTTTTGTTGTAAAATAATCATTGTAATTATTCTTTCTGTGATGGTGCTCCACTCCTCACATCCCCCGGGTACTCTGATGAAGCTGAAACTCAAACTCAGTATTACACAGCTTCATCGAAGCACCCGGGAGATGTGGAGGGCAGGTCACCCCCACAGAAACAATAATATCACAAAATGTTGTCACTCGAAGTGAATGTGTTTTTAAGTGTACAGTGATTTCAGCATATAGTGTGTGTCTTTGCTCAGCTTTTGTTGTATTTGGGGGGACTCCGCCCCACACACACACCCGCTGTATTTTCTGTACAACTGTATTTTTGGAAGTAAATTGCTAGCTGAAATAATTGTCCCTGGCTGTATACAGTAGCCTTAGCAGACTCATCAACATTCAGTACTTTGCTTGCAAACAGATGTGCACACATATCACACACCACACACATTACCATAAATCATATAGCGGCTGCTACCAGTCCAGCATTGTATGGTAGCACCATACATTGATTGCAGGAAACCCTTGTGTGTTGATATCATCGAGCGTTTATTGATTTTGTGTGCATACTGAATGTTAATTTAGTCCATTCAGTCTCTGTACTGACAGACACTGTAGAAGTGTGCTTCGGGAGAGGGGCATATCTGTGGTGAAGGGAGATTTACAGTGAGAAAGGCAGTCTTTCTGTAACCCCTAGGTGGTGCTATCCCAAGGGCTACTACCCCTGCCTGCTTGGCTAGTAGCAGGTTAAGGGGCCTGAGTTCTGAAATGGGTGCATCCACCCGGAGACCAGGGTTGGTAGTGGTCAAACTAACCTGGGCACAGCCCTCTGGAACACTGTAACCCCCTCCTTCCCCTCTAGTGGCCTGAACACTGTACAATAATCACTTTCACAATACCCTGGTACACCACACAAGTACCCACACTGTTTGCACTTACCACCAGGGCTGGTTCCTCTGGCTTGACCCGGGGAACCCCCTGTAAAACAAGGTTATGCACAGCAAATAGCAACAGTACATTACTTTGAGCACAAACTGGAACCACAGTCAGATTACATGCAGAAAAAGTTAGATCTGATTTATTCAGGGGACGTGAACAAGGGAAGGGCAAAATCAAGTTAATTAGCTTAAAGGTTATATCAATCAAGCAGTTATGCATGTGCTTTGAGTCCCCCCACACAGCCCACCTCTGGGTACCCAGGTGGAGAAGAGATGGGCTAGCCAGGACTGTTGCCTGGGGTTGCAGCTGGTTGGGGCCCTGTGATGGAAAACACAACATGCACAGTACACAATATTTGTAATCCAGAGCCAGAGGGCTCAGTTTGTAAAGGAAACGAAACAACAAGACAATCAGATGACACACTCAGATTAAGTTGTTATTGCAGGGAGCTACCATGGTATTTACTCATGATACCCAAGACTGGACACAGGCTGGATGAAAATCGAGACTGCAGGTGGTTGATCTGGAATGCCAGGAGAAGCAGGGCCCACATGAGTCGCAGAGGCGTCGTTCCTGTTCAAGCGTGGAGCAGGGGACTGATCCCCAGGCAGGTCTCTCGTCGATGGCTTCTCTGTTTAGTGGGTAGTCTGGCTGGGCCAGTCTGGCAAGGCCCGGACTGCATGGAGACAAATTCGGATGCAGTCCGTTTTGGGCTGGATACAGCTTCCAGCAAGCAGAACATAGTTCAAACAGTGGGGGAATAACTCACGACCCACTAGCAGCTCATAGCACATTTACATGTAAGGGAATTCTACTGTACCAGGCAAAGTGCTCCCCGGTCACAATCGCAAAGCCTCTGCACACACCGGGAGCTTAGGGGTAGCTGGAACTCCTGACAGGCCAATCGCATTCAGCAAAATCTTCAGTCTTCTCCAGGTTGAGCCTGGCCATCTTCAGTAGCTTACTTTAGTCACACAAACTTGGATTTAGTCCAAAATAATTCTCTTCTCTCCCTCTCAGGAGCAGCACACCGACATGCAGGCCAAAAACTTAGCCTTTTTAGAGTTCTCCCATGCGAATCCACTCAGGATTGCTGCTCAGAATCATTTCAGCTCCTTCTTGTTCAGCTTCCAGCTTAGGTCTAACTGAAAACTGCAAGCAGCCCGGGACTTCCCCAAGATCCAAAAGGTTTGGTTGGCTGATTTGGCTGTCAGTCAAAGCAAGAGCTCCCCCTTCAGTTGCAAAAAAGGAGCAAAAAGTTCAAACTACAGTTCCTACAGATTTTGAATTCAGACAGCTCCTGTAGTCTGGCTAGATCCCACCAGTACTGTTTAGTCCAATTTGCAGTCCAGGACCAAGATAGCGGAGACAAACAAAACAGTCCTTGCTACAAAGAAAGCAGGTTAGACAAACTACATTATCATTATCACTCTAAATGATTTTCAGCAAATAGTTACATCTTTCAACAGAGCTCCCTCTCAGATTACTTAAGCTGCAATTTCACAGCTCTTAAAGAGACAGTACACAGAGGCTGTGCAGACTCTGGTAATCACATTTAAACTGCTAAAATGCAGGACACCAGCCTGGCAGTGAGCATTTAGGCAAGCTCAAGGAAGACTTTTTTGGGAACCCCCATTTGTAGGGGGGTTACATTTCTAACTGTTGTTGGGTATCTGTTGTGTTAGTATTTGTGTGTTCATGTACACACAGTAATGCTTGTAGAAATTTTTGATAATATTTTGCTGTTTGCTGTGGTGCCGTGCATATTTTCAGTTGGTTTAAAAGATTTGGTGGCAGTGTACTGAACTGTTACATTTTCTGCACATTACCTGTAGTGTGCGTGTGTGTGTGTGTGTGTGTGTGTGTGTGTGTCTGTGCGTTCCATCAAGTGAGACACAATTTATTGTGCCACACTGTAATCGCAGCACTCTGAGTCTCTTATCCATCTGTGGTATTTTTGTACTGCTTCGTTCTATCCACTAGGTGGAGTGGTACTGCAGCATCCCCCCGCAAAAGGTATCATTTTTCCATTCCATTTTTTGATTTGTGTGACCACTGGTTAAGGTGTTGTTGTGCCTGTGTGGCTGTATCTCTTGAGTGTGCAATCTCCATCTGTCTGTGTGTCTGCATCTGTTTAGGGTCCAGTCTCCATCTGTAAGCCACAGTTGTTTTTTGGCTTCCCATCCAGCCCAAAGTTAAGAAATCTAAATTTGTTGCTAATTTTGTGTGTAATCCAAAAAATGCCTGCAAAGAGATGTGTATGCAAAGATGTTTCTGGCCATGGCACTGCTGCTGAGAGTGGTCATGGGCGTGCTGGTATGCAGCATAAGGGCATAGCTGATGACAGTAAAATGATTTCTTGGAGTATGTTTTTCATAGTGCAATCAGTTGAAGTTGCTTCAGTAATGATTGGAGATGATGTTGTCTCCGTCTTCCCTGGTGGTGGTTGTAGTGAAGTTGCTGATGGCATGATTACTGGCCCAAGTTCAACCCGTGACAAGCTAACAGGTTGCCAAAATATTGTGAACTCTGAAGACGTGAGTCAGACTGTAGTTGATGTCACACTCCCCATACCTGTCCCCACAGTAGTTGAACATGGTTCTAATCCTGACGATGACTCACAGTCGCAATGTAAATTTTCCATTGCTGTTGAGGTTATTCCTGGGCCATCCAACAACTCAAATGTTGAAGAAAAAATAGTGGATGATCATAATGAGACTGTGGTTGGAACATGTTCTCCACAGGACAGCATCCAAACTGAAATTGTGGATGCAGATGATGATTATGATGATTTCAGCGACCCCGATTGGGAACCAGAGAAAAAGAAAGCAAAGGTGGCTGTGTGCAAACAGTCTGTTAGTAAATCAACCCCTCCTCAAAGTTGTGATGTAGCTGTGCCTGTTGATGATGATGGCCTCATAATAGTCCAAGTCTGTCCAACAGACCTCATGCAGTAAACCCCCCTTTCAGTGTCTAAAAAACTGGAGTCAAATATGCAGCCTCAGGTACATGTGAAAAGTGGCTTCAAAATCCCTCATTTGGGATTTTTTTCTACAAGATGCAAGTGATGAAACAGTGGCAATCTGCCAGCTTTGCCAAGTACGTGTGAGGCACGATAAAAAGGGTAGACATCTGGGCACCGGGGACCAGTATACACATCTGAAGAGCAGGTACAAGGCACTGTGGACTCGGCATCAGAGGGGACTAATGCTATAGTGGGGCGTTCACCCTCATCTACCTTATTGAGAATGGTATCCCCTTCCTTGACTGTAAGTAGCCCAAGTAGCCATGTCTATAGCAGTGATGAAATTACACCTGAGGATTACTACAGGCATGAGGAGGAGGAGGAGGATTTTGAATTGTCAAGTAGTGGTCAGAGTAGCAGTGGCAGTGGCCTATGCAGTATTTCTAGTCCAACATCAACCCTTGTGCTTAAAGCAGGTGAAAATTACATCATTTGTTGACTATGCGCCCCTCAGCATCACACAGCAAAAGCACCACACCCATGACAGTTCACAGAGCAGAGCCATTTTGCATGCCATGTGCAAAATGAGTAACAACGCAGCCCATGTTTCACAGTCTTTTTGCCTGGAATATGAAATACCCATGAAATCATGTGGTGTCACGTGAACTGAATGCTGCTGTCATGGAAATGCTGGCAATTGATCTTTTGCTCTTCTTTGAGGAGAATTCAGGATTCCGGCATTTTGCGGCACATGCCTATCCCAAATGGAAAGTCCCATCCAGAATCTACTTTTCCACCCATGCTGTCCCTGATTTATACGGACTGTGACAGAGTCAGTAAGACATGCTCTTCAGCATTCCTCCTCACCATACATTCACTTAAGTATGGATATGTGGACAAGTGGCAAAATTGTGGGTAGTTCCTTTTTGTGTATTACTGCACATTGGGTACAGGTGCCAGGGGTTGTCTGTGCTGGCGGTATTGGAAAGCAGTTTAATAAGGTAGACTGTCATGGTAGCAACCTTCAGGGGATTAGACAGCATGCAACACTTCCAATTCGCAGTGTTGGCAGGGTCCCACACAGATGAAATCATGCTAGACTTGCTACTGACAGAAACCGATGAGTGGCTGAAACCTCTGTCCTTCAAAGCTGGCTTTATAGCTAGTGACAATGGATCAAACATTGTTAAATGTATCAGCAATGGTGGCTTTGTGAAGGTTCCCTGCATGGCTCACTGTTTAAATCTTGTGGTACAGGAGTTTCTGCAGCACCCTGACATCAAGCAAATGCTGACAGTTGCACTCTGCATCTGTGCACACTTTGTATGCTCTGGAAAGGCCCGAGACCAACTTAGGCAGCTGCAGATTCAAAACACCCTCCCTCAGCACCGCCTCAAGCTGGAAGTTGTCACATGCTGGAACTCAACACTTTACATGGCAGAGTGGTTGTATGAATAGCACAAAGCCATCTTGGAATACCTAGTAATGCACACTAGCCATGACAGTTCGGGACATCAGTGTCTATGACAACTGAACAGTGGTGCCTCATGGATTCAGTGCTATCAATTTTGAGGACATTTGAACATGCAACACAGACAGTGAGTGGTGACACTGCATCCATTAGTCAAGCCATTCCACTGCTGTGGGTGCTGAGGCAGACTGTGTTGAATCTGCAGCCTAGCCTTGATGTGTCCAGAGATAGGTCAAGCAGTGCATTACTGAAACACATGCTAACAATATTCAACCGCAATCGCCACATTGCCACTATTCAGCAAAGTGCAGAATTTGGAATAGCAACAATGCTAGACCCACGATACAAACATGGCATTGCATCCTTACTGGAGGGAAGGCCTGATCAGGTTCAAAACCTTACTGGACAGCTGGTGCAATTGTTTCATGGGGCATAGAAGTCACATGCAACATTTGGCAAATCACATCAAAACAAGACTGAAGGTCACTGTGGTTTAAGCTCATCCAGTAAGGTGGCTGCAGGACGGGGGAGGGTGTCAGCAAAACAGGTTGCCACTAACCCACTTTGGGGTGCCTTGTCTCAAGTAAGAATCTGTGACCTTGATGAAGCCTGTGAACAGGTGGATGACCCATCATCAGTACTGCGTGCAGCACAGAGAATGGTTGAGGTTTATTTGGTGGAAAACATGCATGTCAGTACTTGACGATCCTCTGCTGTACTGGAGTGGTAAGGTAAATGAATGGCCAGGGCTGACTTCAGTAGTACTGAAGTACCTAACCAGCCCACCCTCCAGTGTAAGTGTGGAGACGGTGTTCAGTTCTGCGGGGGCACTAGTGCGTGACCGTCATACTAACCTCTCACCTACTAATGTCAGCATGCTGACATTTATAAAAATGAATCAAGGTCACATTCCAAGCTGAACTATCACATCAGTATTTGTACCCCTTCACGATGATGGTTGTGCTGATGATGTGGGGGAAGCAGACCATCCTGGTGGCAGCGTCAAATGGATTACCATTGAGGTTGATGACTCAGTCATGGAAAAAGAATTCCTGAGTGGGCACAATTCTGACCTTGAAGACTGTGAGGGCAGCTTCCTCTTTGATCAGAAGGATGAGGATGATGGTGCTGGTAGTGTGTAACAGGTTTAAAGGCTGTCACATTTCTGTAATGTTACCTTATATTTTTCTTTTATAAAAGAACAGTGTCCTTGACTCTCATTCCATATGATAGATGTGCACGGATAATGACCCATCATTCTATTTTACCTTCCCATTGGTAGATTTTCAAAGTACAGTTAACAGAATGTGCACTGCTGTCATTGACAAACTCAGTCAGAGGCATCATAAACACAACTGTCCAGTTTTTGTCAGCATTTCAATCCTGCTGATTAAATGACGGCTATCCTCCTGCTGAGTACTCAAAGACTGTAACACACCATATCCAGCCACCCATCTTGATGAGAGTGGGAGACAGGGAATGTGTACCTGTGTCCATGCTCAATGAACAATCCCGCAGCCAGCCACAGCCACCCGTCTTGATAAGAGTGAGAGACAGAGAATGTGTACCTGTGCCCATGTTTAATGACTGATCACACAGCCAGCCACAGCCACCCATCTTGATGAGAGTGAGAGACAGAGAATGTGTACCAGTGCCCATGCTCCGAAGGAACCCGCAGCCAACTGCAGCCACCATTTTTCATATTATCATTATTTTACAGTGAGTATGTACTAATTTGTTATACTGTGGATTTTCCCTTGAACTGTGTGAATGATTCCTTAGCCATTATATAGATGACTTTGTCACCAAATACCAGCAAGTGATTTTTGTTTTTTTTTCACAGGTTCGACATGCAAACAGTGTAACAGGTCTGGACCCAGAGTATTGTCGTGCCACACAGCCACCTAACGGATATCATTTTCAGGTAAGTATCAGTCATATTTCATCTGTTCTTTTTTGTCTTTCATTTTGCAAAGCTGGTGTAAAGCATACAACGGAGGTGAGATACAGGCCAGATAATATATTTTTCATGCACATCTGTCACTGGCTTACTTCAGCATGACATGGTTGTACTAAATTTTATCCTGGTCATCATGACAACACATCATGTAATGTAACTTAAGTTAATAGAGTGTGCCAGTGCACGTCACAAGCACTAAACTTGTCAGCTGCTGTTGTAGTGGCTTACTAATAGTTTGATATTTTAAGCTGGATATAACAGACAGAAACAGCCACACTTGTAACAGAGGCCCAGATATTCAAAGGGGTTGCATCTGGTGCGATGGAGTTGCGCCAGCGCAACCCCGCATTGTGCCCCAGTGGGATGTTGAGAAGGCTGCCTGGCACAGCACAAATTCCGGGGTGCAATGATAATGTATGCGGCGCAGATGCAGGGGGCATGCCCATGCATATGCAGCACATCCCAATATTCAGTCCAAGATGTGCAGTGTAAATGCCGGCGCACCCCTGCACTGCATCGCATTGGGAGGGCTCAAAGTGGAGCCCGTGCAGAGTAGGAACAATTGCCAGCCACCCACAGGTGGGTTGCTGTATTAGAGGGCGCAACCCAGCAGCCCAGTCGTGGGTGACCACCAGCCTGCCCAGAACACCGTCTGCAAGCACTCACAACTCTGGTGGTCTAGTGGAACCCCCCCGGTCCATAGCCATGATCGCGCGGTATATGTTAATAAAGAAATCCCTGGTACTCTAGTGCCCCCCCCCAGTTCCCGATTCCCCGATAAGTATGAAATATGACCATCCCTGGTGGTCTAGTGGTCCCCTCCCACCTGAGTCCCTGATAAATGTCATATGACATCCTGGTGGTCTAGTGGAACCTCCCCTGCCTGTTGCCGTGATCACGGTACAATCCCATGTTGAAATGCCCTGAGGATCCAGTGGCACCCCCATCCCACCCACCCACACAGAACCCCTTGCTCACCCCACTCACCCTCCCATCATCGGCGGGTGGCTTCATCCTGCCCACACCTGCCCAGCCTTCTTGCCGAATGCAGGTACAGTATGGGCTGTAAGCCCATTGGTCTCAGTGTGACCAATGGGCTTGCAGGGCATTGTACTAGACAGTCACAAATATATGGAATGTAGTCATTCACAGATTTGGGACTGTTTCATCACAGTATGCCCTGAGCCCATTGGTCCACACTGGGGACCAATGGCTTACAGCCCATACTGTACCTGTCATTTGGTGAGCGGCTCGATGCAGGGGGCAAGGATTCTGTGTGGGTGGGTGGGCGGGGGGTGCCCCGATCACCAGGGCATTTCTAACACAGAAGTTTACCATGATTGTGGCAATGGGTGGGGAGGTTCCACTAGACCACCAGGGATGTCATATTGACACTTATTGGGGACTCGGGTGGGAGGGGAGACCACTAGGGATGATCATCTTCCATACTTATCATGGAATGGGGGACTGGGGGAGCCACTAAATGACCAGGGAATTCTTTATTAACATACACTATGCAATCATGGCTGCAGGGCGGGGGATGCCCAGGATCCCCCAGCACACGTCATGCTGTGCAGGGCGCCAAGCACAAGTCGCTGGCCTGCCCTGTGCAAGGCATGCAAGCGGGGCCATAATGACATGCAAATGGCCCCATTTGTACCTTGTATATATTATGGCCTCATTTGCATGCCCCCTGCTGACTATCATGGGTGATGCAACTGCACTTGCCCTGGCGCATCCCTGAGCTCCCTATCTGTGGCTTGCGCCGGTGCAGTGCCACTGCGCTATGTGCAGTTTTTGCACTGACCATGAAATATTCAACGGTGCTGTGCCATGGTGCAGCACCATTGAATATCACTTGGGCTTGGACCCGGCGCATCACAGTTGCGCTGTGCCCAGGCTTGTGCCACTGCCTGGCGCAGTCTGAATATCCCAACCAGAATGCTTTAGTGCAATGAAGTCAGAATAATTTCTTCATCTTTTTGCAGGTAACATTTAGGTGTTGTGTGCTGCCATCGGTGCTTTCTTCAAATTAGAACACATGCAACTTGTATGAATCTGGAGGATACACATAAAACCTGCAAAGAAGACAAAACCATTATTGAAACTTGTTTGTAAACAGATATTATTAACTAGGATTAGGAATATAAGGAAAGGAAGGGCAGCATTTTTTTATGTTACTTTTTTTAAACTAGTTTCAGGGGGTGTTTTTAACAAAATTTTTTGATGAAACAAGGTTAGGACTGAGAAAGAAAGACAGAACACAAAATGAAAATTATACAGCAAACAAAAACTCTAAGGTTCTAGGTTGTGGTGAGACAGCAGCAGTTGGAGTATGGACATAATCTGCAATTGGTGACCCTCCATACACTCCAACTGCTCCTCAAGCTTCTCCACCCTGTTGGTAAGGTAGTCTACCACGCTCCACATAACACCCAAATCAGCCTGGGTGGCAGGTATTGTTGCAGGGTTTCTTCCGGAGTCATCACATGCAGGTGCATGTTCTGGAGTAGCCACTTGCTTCTTGGTCCTTCTGCACTTCGCACCCCATACAGGCAGAGGCCATGCTGCCACCTTCTGCCCAGCGGGTGCATTCCCTCCATGTTCTGCCACTTTGGCCTCCCACTCCACACAGTGGTGGTTAGCAAGGTGCATGCGTTGCCCACCTGTCCCCAGATGACTACCCCTGAGTCCACGATGCACAAGCACATCACATATCTTACATTTCACAACACTGGGGTCACCGGGAAGTGAAGTGAAGAACTCCTGCACAACAGAGCTGCGGGGAGGACCGGGCACAGGCGGGGGAGGCCCAGGTATTATGGTTATGGCCTGCTGCTGGTGCACAATTTGGGGGGGGGACAACCTGCTGCTACTGTGGCTTCTGCATGACTTCCAGCTCCTGCTGCTGCTGCTGATCCACAAGGGCAATGACAGGCAGTGAGGGGGCAGTGGTAGGTGCCACCGGTGGGGGTGCTTGCATCGCACCAGTGCCTCCTCTTTCAGGAAGGGAAGCACTATTAGCAGCACTAAATACAGTGCTGCGATTGATACGAAGGATGCCACCATGCATATGTGGCCTCATACACTGTCCTCTACATGCCCCAGAGGAAACAAAACCACCTCTCTCCATTTTACACACAAAAAAAAAATCACTATTAAAATCAACTATTGATGCAAAAATAAAAAGACGTAAACTAAGGAATCAGGACATGGAATAAGAAATCACAATCCAAAGGGGCACAACTAAAAACAACAAATAGACAACTAAACTACCAAAAAGCTCTAAATGCAATGAAATATTTAAGATTTAACTCTCTCTCTCTCTCTCTCTCTCTTTGCTACAGACAAAGCTCCTTCACCAAGTCTAGGCAAGACAAAAGAGAAACTATTTTACTGTCTGACTGATTAACTTCCTGCCTGCAGCAGGTGACCTGCAGACTGTGAATCTATGAATCATGTTTCATTATCACTCACTTTACCTTTGTGTAAAAATAAGGCGAAGTCAATGCGAAGTTGGCAACGCGCAGTCGCTCATTATGATGGGCACTTTGTGTAGCCATAAACAAATGCAAAGTTGCCACTTCGCCAAGGAATTTTAACTTTGCTGTGTCTCTAGTCGAAAGATCATCTGATGGGACCAGGTGTTTTATCCGGGCGATATTTCTCAAATGGTAAAAAGAGGTTTTGACAATGGCCGACACCTGAGATTTAAGTGTCGTCTCGCTATCAAACATAACGCCCAGATTCCACACCCGGTCAGAGGACACTAGCTGGCTGCCTCCTAGCCAAAGTCTGGATGGCTGCCCAGTCAATGACCCTCTCCTTGACTACCCAAGTCGATCTGAGACCTTACACGAGAAAGGGTCCTGAAGGAACTGGAAGTAATAAGAGTTGACAAAGCAATGGGGCCAGATGGGGTGCACCCCAGGGTCCTTAAAGAACTAAGAGAGGTGGTGGCTGAACCTCTGGCTATCCTGTTCAGCCAATCACTGGAAACAGGGGAGGTACCCAAAGACTGGAGGACAGCAGATGTAGTCCCCTTATACAAAAGTGGGAACAAAGAGGAAGCAGGGAACTACAGACCAGTCAGCCTCACCTCCGGTAGTGGGAAAGATCATGGAAGCACTACTGAAGAGAGATTGGTGGAACATCTGGTTGTCAATGGACTACAGGACCCAAGGCAGCATGGTTTCACCAGGGAGGTCATGTCAGACCAACCTCATTGAATTTTTGACTGGGTGACTAGGAGGTGGATCAGGGAGGGCAGTGGACATGGCCTATCTGGACTTCAGCAAGGCCTTTGACACTGTGCCACATGAAGACTATTACACAAACTGGGGAATATGGGTGTGGGCAGGATAGTAGTGTGGTGGGTAGGTAACTGGCTGGGTGGCAGGACACAGAGGGTGGTGGTAAATGGCTGTCACTCCACAGAGGGAAGAGTGACCAGTGGGGTACCACAGGGATCAGTGCTGGGACGGTCCTATTCAACATCTTCATCAGTGACATTGCACAGGATATAGAAGGCAGAATTTCACTGTTCGCTGATGACACAAAGCTCTGTAATAGAGTAGACACACCAGAGGGTGTAGACAGAATGAGAAGGGACCTGCAGAAACTTGAAGAATGGTCAAGGGTTTGGCAGTTGAAATTCAATGCAAAGAAGTGCAAGATAATGCATATGGGCACAAAACCTGGCACAATATATCAGTTGGGGGTGAGGATATAGCATGCACCAAGCAGGAAAGGGATCTTGGGGTTGTCATCTCTGATGACCTCAAGGTAGGAAACAGTGTGACAAGGCATCAGGTAAAGCAAATAGGATGCTGGGATGTATATAGGCAGGGCATCTGTGGGGAAAAGGGAGATCATAATTCCGCTATACAAGACACTAGTGAGGCCCCACCTGGAGTACAGTGTACAGTTCTGGAGACCATACCTACGTAAGGACATAGACAGGGTAGAGAAGGTTCAGAGGAGGGCAACAAAGATGGTGCATGGGTTGCATCACAAATCCTATGAAGACAGGTTGAAGGAACTGAACATGTACTCCTGGAGGAGAGGAGGAGGGGATATGATAGAAACATACAAGTATCTTACAGGGAGGAACAGGGTGCAGGAAAACACTATTTTAAGCGAAAAGATGTTTCAGGACTAGAGGGCATGGGATGAAGTTGGAGGGAGGACGATTCAGAGGAAACATGAGAAAGAATTTCTTCACAGAACGGGTGGTGGACAAGTGGAACACCCTGCCAGAGGAAGTGGTGGGGGCTGAAACAATCACGGGATTTAAGAATGCATGGGATAGACATAAAGGAATTCTAGAGGTCAGGGGTAAGGGGAAATAGACTTCTAGGAAAACAAACTGAACTTACAAGCTCAAATGGGCAGACTAGGTGGGCCATAGGCCCTTATCTGCCGACACTGTCTATGTATCTATGTATCTATGTATCTATGTTAACATTATTTATAGATGGTCTAAAACAGCTGGGATTCATAGAGCAGCGGTCCTTGCACTGGACACGGAAAAGGCATTCAACTGCATTTAGCTGGGGGTATATGTCTGAATATTTGCAGAGATATGGGATTAGTGACCAGCTAATAAAGTGGATTTGGGCTCTCTACTCATCCTGTACAGCACAAATTCTGATAAATGGCAGCCTATCCCCACCTTTTAATTTGTGAAGGTGCACCCGCCAAGGCTGCCCCTTGTTTCCTCTCACACACATGCTTACATTAGGGCCCCTGGCCATGGCCATTAGAAACCATGTAGGTATTCAGGGCTTTGTGTGTTGTGGGGGGACAGAGAGCACAAAACAGCTCTCTTTGCTGATGATCTACTCATGAATCTACAAAACCCATCAGAAAGGTTTCCTAAGAGTCACACCCTGTTAAACTGAGTATGGTTTTCTCTCAGGTCATAACATCAGCTGAACTAGGAGGGAGTTCATGCATACAGGGAAACTTAATAGAGAAGATGTCGTGCTTAACCCCCTGGAAGTGTAGAAGTACATACAATACCATTAAATAGCTTGGGGTATACATCACACCAAAATGAATTCACCTAGTCTGGAAAAACTACACCCCCTTGCTATATAGTATCAGGGAGGACCTTGAAAGATGGAGGGTGCTAGTGCTAGGCACAATAAATGTCATCAAAATGTATATTCTTTCAAAGTGCCTCTATCTCTTTCAGGCATTGCCCATTCATTTACCTGGATCCTTTTTCAGGTAGCTGGACTCTAACATTCATAAGATTATATGGAATGGTGAAAATCACAGAACTATATTGCAAATGCTAATAAAATTGGGGGGAACCCTACCCCATTTCAAGTATCATTACTGGGCATCCCAGCTGGCCTGTGTCCCTTCAGGAAAATATTCTTGTCTGTTAGCTTGGGTAGTGTTAGAGGAAAAGGAATTGGAGAAAGACTTACAAAGATGCCTGTCCCCCTCGCTAGAGGCCCCCACTATACCATATGTGCCCAACCCCTTAACGAAAAACACTGTATGTATTTGGGTGATAGCCCAGTTGTATGCAGGGGGCCTATTACTATTATTATGTGATTGGAGTTTTCCTTTCATGGAGATTATTGGGCAGCCTACCTGGCATGTTGGAACCTCATTTATTCTCTACACATGGCACACTACTCCAGCCATGCCCCCTCCACCCCCCATCCTCTTTCTCTTATGAGGCTAGGGTGTCTCTCTTTGCATCATTGGGTCCTCTTGGTACTTGTTTTAGATATCCTCCCCTCTTCTCCACTTACCCCTGTAAACAGGAATGCACCCAATTTCTTAGGTTGCTTTTAAGCACCCTTAAACTACTCCTACTTCTACTACTGCTTTGCACAGGCAATTCTGAATTAAACCCAGGTCCACTTTTCACTATTTCTGCTCCTTCAGAATTGGCCCATCTTAAAGGAATGAGTCTACTGCATATACATGCTTGTAGTCTCCTAAGGAAATTTGCCTCTATTCAGTCTTGGGTTTATCATACTAAGCCAGATGTACTGGTAATTACTGAATCTTGGCTTAGACAATCTACGCTGGATCATGAAATAAACCTCCCATCCTATAATGTCCTCCGAACTGACAGACAGTCCAGAGGTGGAGGGGTAGCTATATACATCCAAGACAAATTTACTGCTTCAGTCACCGACTGCACCACAATACCAAAGGAGTCTGAATGCCTGATGCTAATGGTTCAGCTTTCTTCTTCCATGTCTCTTTGCATCATAGGATGTTATAGACCACCCTCTGGGGAGCTTAACATTTTGAACCATCTGTGTAATGTATTGCATACGCTGTTATCGGAGGTCATCATTATGGGTTATTTCAACCTCGACTGGTTCTCTGCTAGTTCCAGATCTCTAAAAGATATTTATTACACCTTCAGACTTACTCAACTCATTACTGAAGTCACTCGCACTAATAAGAAAAATCCTGCTAATAGTACTTTGATTGATCTCATCTTAGTAAGTAAATCTCATCTCTTCACTCATTCAGGAGTCCTTTTTACTGATCTCAGTGATCACTGTTCCATTGCATGTGTGAGGTCTTTATCTAAATCATATTCTGCCTCCAGATACACCGTTAAAAGAAGTTGACTTTACCTTGACCCACATGCCTCTCAGATTTACAGAACTCTCTGCACTGGCAAGATTTCTATCTGGCCACAACAGTGACTGAGGCCTATGAGATTTTCCAGAACATTGTACTTGGTACCATAAATAATCATGCACCTATGGTCACAATTCGCACAAAGAAAAAATTGTGCCCTTGGTTTACAGCCAGCCTGAAGACTGCTCTGTTCAGCAGGGATATACTCTGCAAAAAAGATCGGAAAACAAAACTCCCTTCTAACTGGTCAGCTTTCAGAATGGCTAAGAATCATTGTATGAAACTCATCAAGGAAGAAAAAGTTAATTACTTCGGTTCTGAATTAGACTCCTCTACCAAGTGCTCTGTTAAATTCTGGAAGACTCTCAAGGACATTGAAGGGCATGCATCAGTAAACTCACTCCCTGTTAAAATCTCTTCTGGTGGCACCTCCACTAATGACAAGCAGACAATCCTTGAACTCCTAAACAATAATTTTGCTACCGCAGGGCTAGCATTTGATTCCTCCCCCACCAACACTCTCTGCTCACAACTTTGTGCCCAAGATCCAGCATGTCAAATTATTGATACTGCTGCTCAAGATGCAGCATTCTCCTTCCACCCAGTATCATTGAAAGAAGTAGAAGACTTACTTCATGATCTGGACACTAGTAAGAGGGCAGGCGCTGATCTTATTGATCCTTATTTCTTGAAACTTAGCTACCACATCTTGGCTGTGCCAATTACTCATCTCTTCAATCTATCCTTTGCTCAGGGTGACCTCAGTGTAGAAAACCACCCAGATTATCCCTCTGCTCAAATCGGGTGATTTGAGTGATCTAAATAATTATAGACCAACTTCCCTGCTTCCTATTCTCTCCAACCTGCTTCAGAAATTAGTTAACTCTCAACTCAGGAACTATTTGGACTCTTCTAACCTGCTTAATCCAGTGCAGTCAGGATTCAGACTGTGTCACAGTATGATATCCGTGCTTGCCAAGGTCATGAATGACTGGCAGATTTCCTCGGATTTGAAGAACTATGTGTGTGCCTTATTCCTTGATCTAAGCAAAACGTTTGACACGGTGAACCACGACTTTCTTCTGGTAACTCTGCAAAAAACTAGTCTGGACTCCCTTTCGATGAAGTGGTTTACTAGTTGTAGTGATAGTATAATATGTTGATTATTGTGACTCCATTTTGTATTATGTGACTCCATTTTACATGCTGCTTCATTTAATTGGTGTTTTGCTCTTTAGATAGCCTCATTATTATGTTTTGCTTCAGACAGTGTATTTTGCTGACTTGAAGGTCGCATATTATCAGGCAACCTGTTTTTGTAGTTTTGTTTAAACTTCTGCTTAGCTCATAGTGTTCTAGGTACCCGGCCAGTGTTTGGAGCACAGTGACCTAGCAGGTGTGGGGAATTCTGAGCAGTCCTTATCGTGTGAATTTGCAACATCCTGGAAGCCCGGCCAGCTTCTAGAATGTGGGAAAATAACACAATGAAGGCTGCACGGTTATTTTTAGCATAGAATAAGATATAAATGGGACTTTCCAGATGCCTGGTTTGAAGCCTCTCCTGCAGGGTGGGACGATTGCTGGGGGCCAGTTCCCGTTCGGAGACTCTAGCCAGGCTGACAAGGGGCTTCTCAGCCATTGGAAGAGGGCTTGATGATGCTTTATTGAATCGGTGATGTATCATGTTTTGCTTAATTGAAGTATATATTAATGCTGATAGTAATATTTAATGAATGAATGCTAAAGTGTAATCATTAATGCTGATAGTGACATTGCTGTTACATGAAGTGTAATTATCTTTTGCTTGCAATAAATTGTGCTGATGTGTGAATGCCAAGTGTGATTATTCCTTTGTGACTCTTCGATTAGGCAAGACAATTTTGGCGTAGTCGGCAGGATTCGAAAATAAAATATCTATTTTTAGGAAAAAGGATGAGTTCTTTTTTTTTAAAGGTGTATTAAGGCTCAAACATGCAAGGGCAACTGCCCTTTGTACTTGTAATTTATGCTTGCTGCAAGTATATACTGTTAGAGCCAATGATGGCTTTCACAGTTCAGGCTGCTTTTAGGAGAAAAGCAGTGGCTGATTAAGTGAAGTTAGATAAGCAATATCTAGAGAAAGAAAAATGAACTACTGTGGATGTACGCACAGTAGGTGACTACAGATGGGATGATTTGAAAATCCCCCCCCCCCCATGTTGCCTATCTGTGTAGTTTCAAGTTTTCTGTATACATTTGATCCTAAACCCAAGTACTGGGGACCTCTACCAGATGGATCTCAACCTAGTACTGTTAGAGATTTTTGTTTGTTTTGTTTTTAAACTGCAAACCAGAGCTCTGGAAAAGACTTGGTTTGGCAGGTTACTAAAATGGCTAAAGAAAACCTTTCAAAGGGTTAAAACCTTTGAAAGAGTTAATAGCTGCAGCGTTTGAAATTATCACGAAGGTTCTGCAGTCAGTTTTCTTACTTAGACTAGTGTATCGGAAAAGAAGAAGAAAAATACCTTGGCACCGGGTAAGTCTGAATTTTTTTTTATTCAAAGTTGTTTTATATCTGTGTTCTGTAATTATGTTCTGTTGTCAAGGTTGCGAGACAGGATTGACTGCCTTCAGTGCACAACAGGTTACAGAGAAAAAAAAAAAGAGAGAAGAAGTTTCTTTGCCTCATAGCTGACTGTTTTAATTGGCTTTATTTTTAATGGAACATTTGTGCTGCCTAGATAGGGTCAGTGAAGAACTTTTGTTTGCTTAGAGCAGGTAGTGTTGATGGTGAAGAATTATGACGTCATATAGATTGTAATGTGCAGAAAGAGTTGTAGTTTGCAAGCAACGTGCCAAGCCACTGCTAGGTGAAAATGTAATGTGTTAACAGCTATAAATGGCTTTATCATAAAACCAGAAACTTTTTGCAAAATGGCAGAGTGCCATATTTAGTTATGTGATACGAGATGTGTTCACTTACAGATGATGTGTTTAAACAGTGTTTTGTTCTGGAAAGATTTGGCATGGCAATATGTATAAATGTGTTGGTTTAAAAATTGTCAGTGTTACAAGACAGGCAGGAGGCAGCACATATATCTAAACCACGTACAGTTTTCTAATGGAACTATGGGCATTACCTCAGCAAATTGGTGTGAAACAATGTCAGTCTTATTTTGTGTTAAGTATTTCTTTTGTTGTGTATGTGTGTGTACTGTCTTGGCCAGCAGTTTTATTGTGTAAAAGATATTTTAATATTGGTGGTGTTCAAGGACACTACAGGAATGGCTGGGTTTGAATGACCCTTGCATGCACACTGTGACCTTTTGCACGTTATTTGACCTCTTCTGTGTTTCAACATTTTATGTTACTACCAGTTCAAACTTGATGTGTATTCCATGCCTAAAGCATAACTTTTCACACAAAATGTATGTTTTCATGAAAGCACACCACAAGAGTGAACATGTAATTGACTTTTTATTGCAAAACTAGTATTCTAAGTGAAGAGGAACAAACTTTTACAATTTTGAAAAAGGACTATTACAGCTGTTTTTGAGAGTTTACCATCTACAGAGATACGTGCATGCGGTATTACCATCAATCTGGACATTTTGTCATGCTTAGGATAAAGGAACCCAGGGACGCTTGGCTTTTATCCTATGGAAATAATCTTGTTTTATTTTAAACTGAGTGTGTTTGTTTTGTTGTTTGTCTGTATTTCACAGCTAACCTTTTTATTGCTACAGTATTCGAGTCTTTTGCACCTCGAGCTGTGTCTTCCACCAGTAGGAGCTTGGAGGGAGGGTGTAGCTACCCTTCCTCCCTTCCAGTGTAATACCCACAAAGGTTGCAAGGTACATGTCATATTTATACTGATTCATGGTCTGTAGCCAATGGTTTAACAACCTGGCTGCCCATTTGGGCTAAGGATGAGTGGAAAATTTATTCGAAAGAAATATGGGAAAGAACTGTGGCAGGAAATATGGACTATGGTGCAAAATACTCAGACCGCTGTATTTCATGTTGATGCTCATTGTGTTTCAGATACACTAGAACGATGGTATTCTATTGCAGATGAAAAAGCTAAGATTCTTTCAGTGGATATTGAAGAAACTCAAAGTCAGCAGTTATCAGTGCTGGCAAATGGGCACATCAAAATGGACATTTGGGAGAAAAGCCACTTACAGGTGGGCATATAGTAGGGTTACCCTAACATTGGATTTAGTTAAAACTGTTATTGCTCAGTGTCCTATATGCCAACATGGGCAACAAAGACCAATCCCTCATATTGTGAAAGGACAATTGGGGGGGGGGAGCCTATGAAAATGGAAAGAGAATTTGCATGAAGCATTACAGATTTTAAATAATAGACCAATTGGAGAATCTGAGACCCCCTTAATGCGAATGATAACTCCTAATTTGCAAGTGCAGGCTTACTCAATTACAGAAACAGTGTTATACTGGGAAATTACACCAGGAGCTCTGTCTCCTTGCAGGGCAACCCCAGAAGCTGCTGGACTTGATTTACATGCCCTTCAAGAATACAGAATAAACAGTAGAAACATTCAAGTGATAGAAACTGGTATTGGAATACAAATTCCACTGAGACATTTTGGTTGATAGCACCTAAATCAGAACTAGCCCTCAAGGGAATACAAATTTTGGGAGGGTGATTGATTGTGATTATCAAGGAGAAGTGAAAGTAATTTTGTTGAATAGTAGAGAACAAAATCTGTTAATTCAACAGTATGACAGAGTGGCTCAATTGTTAATTATTCCAGTTAACAAAGTGACCCCTAAAGGGACAAGCCCCACACTCTTAACAGCAAGGGGATAAAGGTTTAGATCTACAGGAGGTTTTAACAATGGTGCAAAATATGGGTTACAAACCCAAATGGCCCTCCTGAACCAGCTGAGGTGATAGCCACCGGACGAGACAACACTGTGCTAGTCATCAGATCAGGGAAAGAAAATGGAATACGTGCCTGCACATAAATGTTTTCTTCAGAATAATGGAATTTGTGTCTTTCTAGGTCCAGCAATGGATTTTAAAAGGAATGCTGGTGTGTCTTATGGTCCATTTGGCAGAGCTAGTTACCCTGGAGGAAGGATTCAAAGGGTTAACTGTAATGACACTGGTTGTAAAGGAACCTGGAGTTGGAAAAATGATACCAAAGATAGAACCCAGGGAACTTTAGCTGCCCATCCGGACAGAAGTGTGGTACTGAACATGACATTCTCACCAGGGGTCAATCTCTGGATGACAACTGGTGGCTCAGGACAATATGCCTACGAAACAGATGAAATCTCTTTGCAGAATAAGACTGCTATTAAATGTTGCAACTTACCAATAGTTGCATGGTGACCGTATAACATAGACTTGATTGCTGCATGAATCAAACAGACATTTTCAATGCAAGTATTACTTTGATTGACATAGACACGTTATTCTGCATGAATGCTACTGCAATAACTAATAGAACTACTTGGGCAGATCACATTACAGTGTTGAAAATCATCCTGTAATTAGCAATGATAGTATAGTTAAGTTCCATCCACATGTACATCAGTAAGCGCAGCGGTATCAGAAAATGTAATCCATTTTAACATAACGCTTATGTTTAGTAGAAAATGCAAATATAAAGAGCTTGGTATGATACGCTATTAGGTGGAGCAGGGGCAGGCATGGGAATTTTAAATAGTGTGGATATAGAAACACTGACTAACAGGCTTCAGGCAGTAGGAATTGATGTATTTAGCTTAATTAACTTACAAGCTCAATGGATGCCAACTGTTTTCTTATCCCAAAGATTAACTTTGAATTATGATTTTGAGTTCTTGCAGTTATTTAATGCTTCACAGGTATGGGGAATGGGAGTAGCAGAAAATATTTCACGATTTATTGATTGGACAGAATGCACACTGCGACATATGTATTCTATAATGCAAAGAAATAAGGCCCAGAGTGATTTAATGAGTAATAATGAATATGTGTGGAGGACCGTGTTCAAATCATGGATTCCCAGTAATCATTGGATTGTAATGTCATCCACCACAGTAAAATGCACAGGTCCCTGATAATGAGCAGAAGCTTATTTTGTATTGGCAGCCCAATATTTTAGATCAATCAAGATTGAATATCTCGTTAAATAAAATTAAACAGATAATTCAGGAAACAGATGTAATGCAGGCTCATTTGGCAATAAGAAATAAATCATTAGTGCAAAGTCAGGTGCAAACTACGATAGTTAAAAATAAAATGATTGATTTAAGTTCCAAGATTCAACAAGAGACTACTCATTATTGGTGGGATATTTTACAGGATGGTCTCCATCAACTACAAAAGTGTTAAATATTCTGATACATCCTATCATAATCATTGCTGTAGTGACAATTATCTTGCTTATTTGGACTTGTTACTTATCATGTTATATTCGTAGTAATTTTGCTATGGTACCAATATCATACAAATTGTATTCACAATAATCAAAGGACCGAATGTAGTGATAGTATAATATGTTGATTATTGTGACTCCATTTTGTATTATGTGACTCCATTTTACATGCTGCTTTATTTAATTGGTGTTTTGCTCTTTAGATAGCCTCATTATTATGTTTTGCTTCAGACAGTGTATTTTGCTGACTTGAAGGTCGCATATTATCAGGCAACCTGTTTTTGTAGTTTTGTTTAAACTTCTGCTTAGCTCATAGTGTTCTAGGCACCCGGCCAGTGTTTGGAGCACAGTGACCTAGCAGGTGTGGGGAATTCTGAGCAGTCCTTATCGTGTGAATTTGCAACGCCCTGAAGCCCGGCCAGCTTCTAGAATGTGGGAAAATAACACAATGAAGGCTGCACGGTTATTTTTAGCATAGAATAAGATATAAATGGGACTTTCCAGATGCCTGGTTTGAAGCCTCTCCTGCAGGGTGGACGCAACGCTGTGGGGCCAGTTCCTGGTTCGAGAGACTGCTAGCCAGGCTGACAAGGGGGCTTCCCAGCCATTGGAAGAGGGCTTGGATGATGCTTTATTGAATCGGTGATGTATCATGTTTTGCTTAATTGAAGTATATATTAATGCTGATAGTAATATTGCTAATGAATGAATGCTAAAGTGTAATCATTAATGCTGATAGTGACATTGCTGTTACATGAAGTGTAATTATCTTTTGCTTGCAATAAATTGTGCTGATGTGTGAATGCCAAGTGTGATTATTCCTTTGTGACTCTTCGATTAGGCAAGACACTAGTTACCTTTCTAGTCATTTTCAACAGGTGAAAGATGAAGGTGAGCTCCCCCTCCCCCCTCACAACTCTGCAGAGAGGTGTACCACAGGGGGCCCATCCTGGGACCTCTACTTTTTTGCACTTTATATTAACGACATTGACCAAGGAATCAAATCAGCCAATATTCATCTGTTTGCGGATGATACTGTCCTCTAAATTGATCGACCCACTACAGAACATGCTTGTGTGGACCTCAAACTAGAATGTAATCACCTGCAGTTAAATCTATTGAATCAAAAACTTTCATTAAATGCCCAAAGAGTCAAGGCCATGTTCTTCTTCCCATTCATCAATGCCCCACATCCAGCGATACTAAGAGCAGTGCCTCAAAGTATCACGCTTCCAGGTGAATCTTTAGACTTCTGGAAAAATTTAACTACTTGGGAGTCTGGATTGATCATAAGCTAACATTCTCCGAGCATATTGAGGAACTGTTGAAAAAACTTGGCGTCTTCTACAGGATTAAGCACCTTCTCATGCAGGATGCCAAAAAGAGGTTGGTCCAAACCACCTTCCTATCACTATTTTTTTTTAACCAGGAGAGATATATTAAGCCAAAAGCTTGTTTACATGTATGACCTGGGAGCACAAGGAAGTTAAGTGACTTGCTCAGGGTTGCGCAGTATGCAAGTGGGGCTGTGGGATTCAAACCCAGGTCTCCAGGTTTGCAGCTCAGAGCCTTAAACCACTGTGTTAGACTTATTTATTTATTCAATCTCAGATTACAAATACCTTTGAGCAGAATGTTGCTCATTTACAAAGGCTCCACATCAGAGGAAGGTGTTACAATAAAAAAAAGGAGGTACAAACGCATTCAATGGTTACATCAGAACATAGAAAATCAATAATGCATGTATGGAAATAAAGATCTAAATGGTGAGAGGGCCGGGGAGATGAGGTGGAAGGAGAATTAGAACAGCGAGGTAAGACACAGGAGAGATGCAAAATCTAGGAGGGATAGGAGAATAAGGCAGCCAGAGGCCTTGTCATAGATTTGGGAGAGGGGTGTGGGAGGAGGAGGGGGGCAAAAGGGGAAGAAAGGGATGGTAAGAAAAAAGAGAGATGGCTACCTGAAGGCATGCTAAGTACATAGAAGGGAGAGTCAGAGGAGAACGATCAAGGAGGGGGTGAGGTAAAGGGGGAGATGACAGAGGGGGAAAAGGGATTGTAATGGCAAGAGTGGCCAATGACCAGGAAACCTGGTAAGTGCATCAAAGGGTGAAATGAAAGTGGTAGGGGTAGGCAATGTGGGAAATAAGGTGTAGCAATCACAAGCGCTTTCAGTTAGGAGATGCTGCTGAAGCATTTGTTTGAATTGGGTAAGGAGGCTACGTAGCATGGTCTGCTGGTTGTTTAGCTTATTAAACCACAGAGGGGCTCTGTACTGAAAGGATCATTGGTACTGAGCAGTCAGACAGCGAGGAACTAGCAGGAGGTAAGAATCAGAGGTGCGGGTGAATTGTGTCTTACGGGATTCGTTTAACAGACAACCAATGCTCGGAGATAGTAAACCAAGAAGTACTTTTTTGGTCAGAAGGCAGATTTGGTATTTTATCCTGTTGCTTAGCTGAAGCCAGCCTGATTGGGCGTATAACTCACAGGTGTGGGTTAGGCAATCTGCTCCCGTGATTAGCCAACAGACCTTGTTCAGGGTGACCGTGAGTCTTTTTAGTGACATGGATGTTGCGGCACTGTATATGATTAGACCATAATTGATAATCGAGAGTACCGAGCTGTGAACTGTAGTCATCAGGGCTTGTGGGGTCAGACTCCATCTGTGTCTGTAGAGGAGCCCAAGTCTTGTGTTGATATCTCTAGCAACATTTCCTATGTGAGACGCAAAAGTGAGGTGACAATCCAGGGTTAAAGCTAGGTACTTGAAAAGCTGAATTTGTTCAGTGGGTGTCCATGGTTGTTTGTGACTGTGAGTGCGTGCACCTTAAACATATTCAGAGAGGATCAGAATAACTAGACTTTAGTTTTCTTGTAGTTTAGCACTAATTTGTGTTTATTAAACCATCTCTGTGCATCAGAGAAACCTTGTTGAAGATTGTTTTCAAGTGAGATGGGATCTGAATGGCTAGTAAAGATGACCACATCATCTGCATGGAGGAGAGTACGCTGGTTGCAGGCAGCTGGGAGGTTGTTCAGGAAAATACTGTACAATAGGGGCCCCAGAATAGAGCCTTGAAGTACCCCAGATCAGACAGCCCTCTGCTCAGAGACTACATTTGGTATCCTCACCCTCTGAAGTCTAACACTGAGGTAGCTTACGAACCATTTCTGAGCGTTTGGAGCAACCCCAATTTTAGAGAGTTGGCTGAGCAAGAGCAAGTGATTCACTGTATCAAAGGCCTTTGTTAGATCAACAAAGGCTGCACCTGCAAGCTTGTCTTGATCAATGGATTGATGTATGAAGCTAGTGAAGTCTAGCAGCGCTGAGGTAGTACTGTGTCCCTTTCTAAAACCATGCTGTTGTGGGCACTGGATAGAGTAGGTTTCCACATGAGCAACTAGATGGTTGGAAATGATTCGCTCAAGCACCTTGGAGTGTGGAGGGAGTATAGATATTGGCCTATAGTTGCCCTGTAGGGAACGATCACCAGCTTTATGCACTGGAGTTACAATGGCCATTTTCCATGCATCCAGGAACTGAGACAGGTTTAGAATCTTAGTTATGGGTAGGAGAACTTCATCTAAGGTTAGGGTGATAAGCTTAAGGTCAAGTCTATCACCACTGTATGTAGTGTCTCTTAGAACCTTAACTAGTAGTTTTCTGACAAGGTTGCAGGAGACCTTTTTAAAATAGAAGGGGGGTGTGCTCAGTGCTCTTTTCATGCCCGTGGCTTGCAGAGTGGGCAGCATTATCGTCGAAAAAGTTATGGGGGAGGACTCTGGTCAGATTGGTAAAAGCATCATTAAAGGTGTTGTAAATTTCCAGCGGGTCAGCGGAAGGGGTGCCATTAATGTTTAGCATTGTAGGCGACACTTTAGATTCTTTGCCAGTGATGTCTTTTATATTGGACTAGAACTTGCTATCACCCCAAGACCTGGTAAGCATTTCTCTGTGGTACTTGTGTTTTGCCTGGCAAGTCTCCCTCATGCAGTTGTTTCTAGCTGCTTTATAGGCTTGTATGTCCAGCTGTTTACCAGTGGCTTTTGCACATTGCCAGAGGTGGTTCCAAAGCTTCATTTTGTAAAGGAGATCAGAAGTGATCCAAGGGTTCACAGTACCCCAGACCTTCATCTTTTTGAGAGGGGCATGCATGTCACAAGCTGTGTTGAAGACCCTTATGAAGTGACTGAAGGCTACATTAATGTTATCAGTTATATCCAGCAGATTCCAGTCCTGGGCACAAAGCTGTTGTTTTACAAGGTCCAGGTGTCCATGTTTAAGTATCCTGTTGTGTAAGGTTTGGGGAGGGGGATATGGAATTTATTTGTCCAGCTGCATGTGATTTGGGGAGTGGTCACTGATAGAGTCCGGGTGCACTGTTACATTGGAAAGGCGGTTAGGTTGGTTACAAATTATCCAGTTGAGGGTGGTGCTAGTCCCTGTTTTATAGTTCATTCTGGTAGGTGTATTAATGAGTTGGGTTGGGTGGAGTGATGTTGGTGCCTCCTTTAGTGAGCTGATTGCAGGTGACAGCCAGTTTAAGTAGAAATCGCCCATGATAATTCTCTGCGAGGTGATTTTGTGAGTGGAGATGGTCAAGGAAACTGAGAAGACCAGTGGCAGGATCTTTGGGTAGTACATAGACTGATAGTACTGATAGTGATTTAAGGTGAGCCCCCAGCAGCACTTTTATTGCCAATGCCTGGGTGGTACCTCCAAGATTGAACGCTGGCATAGCATGCCCCTTTAAAGATTTTTTTTAGGAATATGGCGCATCCAGCGCCATGCTTGAACAGCCTATCGAGCCTGAACATAGTGTACTGAGGAAGGGCTACTGCCGAATCAGGTATTTTGGGGGTCAACCAGGTCTCAACAACAGATAGTATGTCAGGGTTGTGCTGAGTTACCTAGACTTTCAGGGTGTCAAGTTTGCTTAGTAGGCTGCAGATATTAATTGTGACCAATTTAATGGTACCTTGTTTAGGGCAGGCACTGCATGTGGTAGTTGTTTCAGGTCCTGGATTAGGATGAATGTTTCCAGAAAATAGAAGCAGCATAAAGGCAATCCTGAGTAGGAGCTCTCTTAGAGATTTGGTGAGACACTTGACCCTCCTGCAAACACAGCAGCGTTTTATTTTTTTCCTGTTTAAAACAATGAGGATGGTGGAGACTGCAGTGGCATGCTGACGGGTATTTACTCCATCTAAAGGCCAAATAATAGTTGGGTGTTGGATCATAGAGGTAGTCCATGGTCCCTTATTAATGCTGAAAATGTTCCCAGTTGAGCAACCTTTGTTGTAGTGGGAGTTGTTCAGAATTTCAATTTTAGGCAAGTATGCCAAGGTAAAGTTAATATTAATTGCGAGATATGGCAGAGTTAGGAGAATAAGAATGGAAAATGCATTCATAGGGAGTTGAGATTTTAAGGTTATGGTTACAAAGAGAGTGAGTGAGGGAGAGATTGCTATGTACCTGTAAACTAGACGAGCCAGGGTACAAGAATAAGGTTCAAATAGTGATTAGTAAGTAGCCAATGGTAGAAAAATAGATGGAGCCTGAGCATATTTAATAGCAACCAAAGTTGAGGCAGGTGGGCGGGAAAAAAATATATGAGACAAAGTTCACAATACAAGGGTCGGAGAGCAACCCACGATTTTAGTCCAGAAAATGAAATTTCCAGGCAGCCAATTGCAAAGCAGCCTGATCCTTGTTGTCCAATCGCGGATCAGGCAGAGGAGGTTGCCGTCCAATCAGTCAGGAGGCAGAGGAGCCAACAGAGCCCGAGGGAGACGTACCTTTTCAGCTGAGAGTGGCTGCTTGGCGGTGGGTCCGAGGATGGTGGCCGCTGGCCAGAAGAGCGGGGCACAGCCGCTTGCTGCAGCCCTAGTCAGGGGCTCCTGTCTGTGGGGGAGAGCAGGAAAGAAATTGACTGGACTATGCTGACTTCCTTTATGGTCAAGCTCCTACCTCTGTGCTATCCAAGCTCGACATTGTATATCACCAAGCCCTAAGGTTTATCTCTGGAGTGCTGTAATCCACCCACCACTGCTCCCTCTATGTCCTAGTAGGTTGGACATCCCTTAATTTTAAAAGGCAAAGAAACGTTGCCCTTTGGACATTTAGGGCAATTACCAAGATGCCTCTGCAGCATATCTCATTCTGTATGCCTTTCTGTACCATAGGTAGTTACTCCCTGAGAAGTCTTTCTTACATTTCACTTTTCATCCCTAAAGTCAACTCACACTTTGGTAGATCCTCCATAAGTTACGCACTTCCACAACTTTGGAATAAGCTTCAAAAAAACTTTGAAGTTGGCTATTCCCATAAAACTGTCCTCTTTCAAAACGCTTTACATAGACTCCTTCAAAGAGTCCTGTAATTGTTTCTCCTGATGGTTGGTTATATTTGTAATGGCTTTGGCTACCATATCCTCCTGCTGCCCTTCATTTCTCCCTTCCCCTATATGTATCCTCCCTTCTTCCTTTTTACCTCTCCTCGGGAGACTTCTATGAATTTACTGTATATTTATATGGATGTACATACTATGATTGTTTATATTGTATATAAGGCTGTGTAATTTATGTCCTAGTTATGATTCCTGTCTTGTTGTACTTACATACTGTTACACAACCCTTCAATTGTGAACTTATATACTAATGCTTGCTCAATGGTGTTTCGCCTGGTAAAATAAAGATTGAGTTGATTTGATTTAGGACCTTGAGACTTTTTGTGTACTGACAGCTTCATCAGCTCAGTAATAACCTCACAGGCCTCTCTAATATAGCTATGCCATCACTATTCGAGGATGAACTTTACAAACCTCAGCTCTGCATTAAACCATTATCTATATACTATAAGTTAGCACAGGGCAGTGGAGAACCCACCCTTCAAGATATTATTAATAAATGGGAGACGGACATGAACGCATGGTTCACCCTTCAGGTCTGAGCTGCTGCTGAGCAGCATATGGCAGAGTGCTCTTGAAGTAATAAACTGCATCTGGATCAACTACATTCATTATACCAAGTTTATTATTACTTGAAAAAGCATCACTCTGTATATCAAGATAAGTCACTTATGTCCCCTAAGTGTGGTATTAACGAGGGTGCATTTATTCACAGGGCTGTGACATGCCACATGATTACCACCTTCTGGCATGGTGTGCATGATATTATGGAACAAGTTCTAGATGTCAGGCTGCCTCAATTCCTCTCAGAGCTCCTACTGTGTGCAGATCCTGATAGACACAATGTGAAGGGATGGTCTAGGCCTCTGGTCCATTGCACTGGTGAATGCCAGGAAAACTATAACCCAACAGTGGATGGCCATCGAGCAGACCACCATCCACTAATGAGCTAAAAACATGATGCTCTGCTTAAAGTTGGGAAAAATGAGTTCTCCCAGCTATGGGACCCCCTCTTGAAGATGACAGAAAACAATGGATCTCCAATTTAAGAGACTGCCTTAACTCATTACCTCCTGGGTGGCCATTTAGTGACAATGGATAGTTCGGACTTCATATGGAGCTATTGGAGGTAATGAGTTAATGTGCTTCTGCCTGTTTTTGTGAATTTTAGGCATATGCATATATTTACCAGCTCAATTACAGGGCTTACAATGGAATGGCTTTCTGACAAAGTTATAGAATGATTCACTTCTATGACAGAACCTTTGTACAGTTTGCAGTTTCAATTTTATGCAGATGATACGCAGCCATTTCTATTGTTTGGCCCTGGGGAGAGAAATGCCGTTGGCTTGCTAAATGGCTGCCTGTCTATGATCAGTGGCTGGATAGTCTCCAGCTGGCTCAGGCTGAATCCAAACAAGATCGAAGTGCTACTGGTGGACTTGGATATCTGGAAGGCAGCTGGACTGCATAGGGTCATGGCTGGATTGCATCTTGGCCCTATCCAGTTTACAGCAGAGAGTGGGTGAATAATCTGGGCATTATTATGAAACATAAGCTGACACTAGAATATCTGGTGTCGGCTGTGGTCCATGGTACTTTCTTTCATCTGAGGAACATCTTGCGGATCAAGCCCTTTCTCTGCTCTCAGGACCTGAAGTCCTTGGTTCATGCCATCGTGACATCCAGACTGGACTACTTTGATGCTCTTTATCTTGGGCTATCTGGAGGTTTGATATGCCACTTGCAGCTGGTGTAGAATGCTGCAGCTCAATTGATTGCTGGAGTTTCCCACTCCAAGCATCTCTCTCTCTCCTGCTCTGCAGACGTTGCACTGGTTGCCTGTGAGATGGCATCTCCTTCAAGATAGGTTTCTTGACATATAAAGCACTACATGATCTGAGTCCCAGCTACCTAAAAGAGCTCCTATATCCATATGCTCCTAACTGCCTTTGTCGCTCTTCAGAGCTGGGCCACTTACAGGTTCCCAGATCTTGATTGAAACTATGGGAGCCGGACTTTTGTGGTGGCAGCTGCAGTTTTCTGGAACCAGCTGCTGCGTGAGCTTCAGGAGGCCCCCTCAGTTGATTTCTTTAAACAGGATTTAAAATATTTTCTTTTTCATAGGACTTACCAAAATTTGACTCAAACTATTGTATTTATGGTCTAAATTTGTACTGTAAGATATTTATCTGCTGTTGTTTATCGGTATTTTATTTGTTTTTGTAAGGCACCTAGAGCCTAAGGGATTGGACACCAAAGAAATAAATATTCTGCTACTACTACATCATCAATTTGTAACATGGCCTGCATTAAAGAACTTTACTGTATGTGTTGCATTGTTGTTTTCACTTCAATAAAATCTGTTTAAAAAAAACACGAGTGAGATTCTGCTTATAAAGCTTTTTCAATATGCTCAAACACAAATTAGAAATGAAGTCAGGTTTTAAAGCATTTTTTCAGACACCTGGTTGTGGTTTTGTGGTATGTTTCACATTTCAGCTGCATGTTAACTCTGTGGTACGTAACGTGATGTAGCATAGTGTGGTGTCAATTTCATGTAAACTCCCCTCACTGTGAAACATGGCACCTCCAGCTCTTGCTGAGAATCTAACCATTCAGCTGAAGAGAAACTCCCCATAACTGGAAGGCTAGAGTGCCCCGTCAACTTTCATGCTTGCAGTCTCATTGACCACACCAAGAGGGTTCTCAGTCATTTGCTGTTTGCATACCTCTCAACTGTAATGAATTTCGCATAGTGCTATGAATTTTACACTCAAACTTTATCTTGTTCTGCAAAGGTTTACTGACACTACTCACAATGTGAGAGCTATTGCTGGACACACAAACTAATGAAAAAATTGAAATAAACTGATAGAAATAATCCTTAACACTAAACATATGGGGCCCACTATTCTTAGACATCTATTTCTGTAAGTTAAGAAATTGTTACACATTTTGGTCACTTGTTCTGAATTTTAAAGGCCAGAGCTATGTATGGCTGTTCATGACTTAGCACTACTTTTGCTATTGATGGCTTTCATTGCTAGATGGTTCTGCTGTGCACAGCCTGCTTAGTCTCATATACTCACCCCCCAGGAAACACCTGGAAACAAGTTGTCACAGCTTAGTGTGCCTTTCCTGGTAAAAAAAAAAATTAATTACAAAACATACAGCACTCCTTCCCCTTAATTAGAGCAAGGCATCTCATATGTTTGTCACCATTGTTATGTTTTCTCCCTCCTTGTGGGTAGATGCACTTCTAGCCATTGCTGGGAATCAGACCTACCACCTGAGACCTGAAAGCAGCAGCTCTAACCATTCACCAAAAGGAATATTCTCCCTCTTTGGAAGGTTAGGGTGACCCATTAAGTTTTAGATTTGCAATCTCATTGACCTCCATTGGACATCTTTTTTGCTGTTAGTTATTCAGCACTCCTTCTGCTATTCAGAGCTTTTGCTAGCTACATTAAATACCTCCATATACTTCATATTGCCATCTCCGCTCCACTGGGGAGAATCTGTGTTGGATCCCCCAAGCCCACCTTAAATTGTCAGGTGACAGGGCCTTTGCAGTGGCAACGCCTTGGCTGTGAAACTCTACTTCCAGATGTTTGCAGTAGTTCCTTGTTGGTTTTTAAGAAAGTTATGAAAACACATCCGTTTACCCTGGCTTTTAATGATTTTTCATAATGATGATTAATTTAGGAGGCTATTTGTGTAATGTATTGTATATGATATTTTAATTTGTGCTTGCTAATTGTATTCTATGGTTTTATGTAGAGAGCTCGAATTGGGGCGCTATATAAACAAGCATTTGTCAATGCCGAATGTTGCTTGCTTGTATGTGCTGTTTAGGTATTTGGAAGTGACAGTTTCATGCCTGCCTCCCAAGACATCCACTGTGTCTTTCCGTTCAGTATTCACAGAAGAGTGGGAGGGGCAAGGGCCACAGCAGTACAGCAGTTGCCAAGGGGGTGATGAGGTGGACAATAGTCCATTCAAGGCAAAAGAGTCCTGCAGGAGCTCACTAAATTGAAGGTAGACAAAGCGATGGAACCAGATGGCATACACTTCAAGGATATAACAGAACTGCAAGAGGAGATAGCAGTACCTCTGGCAGCCATGTTCACTGAGTCATTCAACATGAGTGAATTGGAAGAGGGCACATGTGGTCCCTCTACACAAGTCCGCTCAGCAGGGAGGAGGCAGGGAACAAAGGCCATTCAGCCTCACCTCAGTAGTGGGGAAGATCGTGGAGACATTGCTTAAAGAAAGGATAGTGGGGCATCTAGATGCCATCGAACCCAGGACCATAGACAACATGGATTCACAGTGGGGACATCATGTCAGATAAATCTGGTTGATTTATTTGACTGGGTGACAAAGGAAGTGAATCAGGGTGGGGAGGACAACGCTACCTTGATTTCAGCAAAGCCTTTGACACCATCCCACATAGGAGGCTGATAAACTAGCTGGGTAGGCTGGACATGGGGAAAGGGTGGTAAACTGGGTTATAAACTGGCTAACAGACAGGAGGCAGAGAGTGGTGGTAAATGGTATGCAGTCTAGGGAGAGGGGGCGACCAGTGGGGTGCTGCAGGGATCGGTCCTGGAACCAGTTCTGTTCAATGTCTTCATTAGTAATATTGCAGAACATCTGAAGGGAATTTTTTCACCAAATTTTCAACATAGCCATTTTAAGACCTCTGCTCATGAATAGTGTCACTGTGATTTTCTTAATTTGCCCCGTACATTGATTTCGCACACCGACTGCGCCATTGTACGCTACATGGGCGGAAACATTTTGGGTGAGATGTGAAAATGACAGCTGTACTGCTTATAAGAGGTGTGGTAAAACAGCAATGTTGAAAATCTGGGGTAATATTGAAAATTTGCGAACTTCTGACGTCTTTGAGGAACTGTACAACGCGCTCGTGAAACAGTCATTTTTGAATTTTTTCACCAAATTTTCAACATAGCCATTTTAACACCTGAGCTCATGAACAGTGTCACTGTGATTTTCTTAATTTGTCCCGTACATTGATCTCGCACACCGACTGCGCCATTGTGTGCTACATGGGCAGAAACATGTTTTGGGTGAGATGTGAAAAATGGCAGCTGTACTACTCATAAGAAGGTGTGATAAGATGGCAATGTTGGAAATCTGGAGTGAAAATATTGAAAATTCGCAAACTTACGAGCGTGTGTAGGAACTGCGCAACGCACGCTCAGAAACAGTCATTTTTAGAATTTTTTATCAAATTTTCAATATAGCCATTGTAAGATCTCTCTGCTCATGAACAGTGTCACTGTGATTTTCTTAATTTGTCCTGTACATTGATTTCAAGACACCGATCGCGCCATTTGTGCGCTACATGGGTGGAAACACATTTTGGGTGAGATGTGAAAAATGACAGCTATACTACTCATAAGGAGGTGTGGTAAAATGGTAATGTTGAAAATCTGGAGTGAAATATTAAAATTTTCGAACTTACGAGCCTGCGTGAGGAACTGCACAGCGACGCCGTAAACAATCATTTTGAATTTTGCAGCTTATAATTAATTAATGGTTAGACTCATGAATGATGTCACTGTCATGGCATTATTCAGGCCCAAAGAGATTTTGCAGTGACTGCGCAGTGACTGTAAATCACTCCTTCGGCCTGAATAACGCCATGACAGTGACATCATTCATGAGAAGGGGTCCCAAAACCCCATGTTGAAAATTTGCAAAATTCTACAAATGCCGAGATATGCAACAAAGTTGAAACCCTCATTCTAGCCCATCATACAGCTTACCGGCATTTCCTCAGTTCGCGGTCGGCTTTGAAGAGTGCAGACGGTTCCCGGTCCATCAAGATCGCTCGGCCGGAGTCCAGGTAAGTATGGGGTGAGAGGGGTGGGGAGGCTGGTGTGTGCAGGGTGGTGTGGGTAGTGGGAGGGGGATGGGACGCCCGGGACCGCTTTTGTTTTACAGTTTTTTAAAAAAAAGACTACGTGGATGTTTGCCACGCTGGGGTGGGCTCCCAGCATGGCACAAGGGCGTTAAGAGTTCAGCCCGACGGAGATTGGGCACCCCGTCGGCCAAGGATCGCTTGCCACGCTGGGGTGGGCTCCCAGCATGGCACTTACTACTGGGGGGCGCAGCTCAGCCGGCGGAGATTGGGCACCCGTCAGCTATACAGTGCATGCGGGGAGCAGGCGCGACGCCGCGGTGTAGTTCGTGGGAGTTGCGCAAGAGCAGCCGATATCTTATCGGTGCTCACTGGAAGCGTGAAGCTCCCTTTCAATCAGGGGACAGCATTGCATTTTGGAGCTTGTCAAGACAGCTCCAAAATGCATTGG
Organism: Neoceratodus forsteri; assembly: GCA_016271365.2. NCBI lineage: Eukaryota > Metazoa > Chordata > Ceratodontiformes > Ceratodontidae > Neoceratodus > Neoceratodus forsteri. Next base: position 317,940,818 of record CM028136.1, read on the forward strand.
CTTACAGGCCGCGCCTGCCAACACACTGACTGAATTGGAGGAGGAGGTGACACACCTCCGAAATCTCCGATGATGGCACTATGTTTCTTGCACATGCGTGCAAGCCACATAAAAATTACTTACTCACTTACTAGATCTGGCCCTGCTTTGCATAGACAGCTTTTTCTTATATACAGTACACATGACATGGTGCAGCATGCCACACAGGGCATAATGTATTTGACTCCAATGTACTGTTATAACTGGACTGCACCAAGTTCTCCAGGAAGCCAGAAAAGCTCACACCACCACATTTGTTTAATAATGATGCTATCATCTAAGATAAGAACTCACAATGCATGGTCTGCCCTAGGTTTTCAACTTCATCTAAAATCTAGTCACCCTATCTGTTAGAAATAAGACTAGAACAGCTAACACTTGTTCAAAGCCAGATCCTTGAGACTATTGACTATTTCTAGCTTCCAACAGTCTATCAAGTGTAATGACTTCCCGCAACACATCCACCTAAAAGTCAACCATAAATCAGTGCAGCAAACAGCTTGGCCCAAAGGCACTGTCTGTGATTTTAGAAAATTAGGAGAGCACTTGTGAAAGTGCATGGACAAGAATGATGACACTCCTGCTAAACGATGGGCTTTGTAATGGCACGAGCACTGGCATGAATATTCTGAACTTCCTTGGCAACCAAGGTTTCTGTAATGATCATTTCTACAATATTTCTCACTCCTTGCAGCATCCTGATATTAGTCTGACTGCTCCAGTGCACTGTTCTGCATGTAAGGCAATCTATAATATAAAATTCTAGTCTATGATAGCCTACTTTGTCATAAAGCACATGCATTCTGTTGATCCTGAAAAGAAAATTAAATGTTTCTATTCCTTTTTGAAGTTGCCTATAACAATTTTATACAAGTTACACTTAATATCAATGGACTGGGTAGTCAACTGTATTTATAGGTAGCACAAGAGAGATTATTTAAATTACTGTTTAAAGAACTGTACACATTGACAGGTTTAAAATCAGTTTCAATTGTTTGGCGAGGTTGGGCGAGGGAAAGTAAACAGGGCAGTGAAATAAATAGTTGCACCATTAGCAACCTAGCTGTACACACCAAGGGGCAGCCCTTTGTGAAGACATGGGTTTATCTTAACTGGAAATGCTGAGATATGCTTTCATGAAACAAACTTTTGCAATACCTAGTCAGAGTCTAGCGAGAACCAAATAGGAGGCACAAAGCTACTGTACAGGTAAGAGCTAATAATTTTAATGGGCACTGCTGCCAGTAACAACACTTTTGCATATATTGTGTAGCCTATAATTTTTTATTGCTACATCCCAGATTACTTACCCAGGATAGCACATAGAGATCAAGTGATTTGTTCAAGGTTATAAAGTTAGTATGTCAGTGACTGGAATGGGGTATAAAGCTGGCATCTCCTGGTTTGCATCTCTATGCATAAACCACTAGACCTCTGTTTACTGCCAAATCATATATACAAATAAAGCGAATGACAAGTGTCATGCCTTTCAATGTCCTGCCTCATAAATCAGGGACAAGGCTTAACAAAATCAGTGACAAAGACCCCAAATCAGGGACACATCTCAAAAATCGGTACTATTCACACAGAAAGTTGAAAGAATAAGGGAATTAGTGTAAGATATAATTTTTGAAGAACAGGTCTGTAACTTAAATGTTTGACATTTTATGCTTACAGTGCCCACTGTTCTGTCACAAAAGCACAAATGTTACAAGGAACAGAATAAAAATCTAAGGCAAATTTAGGGATGTCCCTGAAAATCAGGGACAGTTGATAGGCATGCCAAGTGTCTAGGAAATTAAATAAACTATAATCCATGACAAGGCATGCCTGTATGAGGCATTAATACATGCCCCGGGTGGCAGTCAATCAGGTCAGTCTGCCTGATATCAGTGGTGGGAAAGTTAATGGAATCACCACTGAAGGAAAGGATTGTGGAATATCTTGAATCCAGAGGGTTACAAGATCCAGTGCAGCATGGTTTCACAAGGGGGGGGGGATGTCAAATGAATCTGATAGATTTCTTTAACTGGGTGATGAAGGAACTAGATCAGGGTGGAGTGGTGGATGTGGACTGAGTAGATTTCAGTAAGGCATTCAACACTGTTCCACATACAAGACTAGTAAGCAAGCTGGATTGATTAGAAGTAGGTCCAAAAGTGGTAAACTGGATTAGAAATGTGTTAGGGGATAGGTGACAGAGGGTAGTAGTAAACAGAGTTCACTCCAATGGAGGGTGACCAGTGGGGTGCCTCAGGGATCAGTGCTGGGACCAGTCCTCTTTAATGTCTTTATAAGTGACACTGAAGAGGATCTGGAAGGGAAGATCTGCCTCTTTGCAGATGAGACCAAAATCTGCAATAGGGTGGAGAGGGTGCACACTCCAAGAGGGTGGAAAGGATAAGCAGAGACCTGAGAAAACTAGAGGAGTGGTCCAAGGGTATGGCAGATTGGTTTCAATGTGAAATAGTGCAGAATAATTTACTTAGGGCACAGAAACCCTGGGGCACAGTACAAAATCGGTGGAGTGGTATTGATGACCACCACATAGGAAAGAGACCTGGGGATAATCATATTGGATGACCTAAAGGTGGCCAGGCAGTGTGACAAGGCAGTAGGAAGGGCAGGTGGGATGCTGAGGTGCATATGCAGGGGTATCACCAGCAGAAAAAGGGAGGTTGTGTTGCCTCTGTATAGATCGCTGGTAAGACCCCACCTAGAGTACTGTGTCCAGTTCTGGAGACCACATCTCTGGAAGGACATAGACAGCATGGAGGCAGTCCGGAGGAGGGTAACTAAAATGGTGCAGGGTCTGCATCAAAAGTCTTATGTGGAGAGGCTAAAGGACCTCAATATGTCTACCCTTGAACAGATGAGGGAGTGTGGAGATATGATTGAGACCTTTAAATACCTCACAGGTAAGGGGGGAGAATTTTTCAGAAGAAAATGTGCTCAAGAACAAGAGGATATGCTATGAAGCTGGAGGAGGGTAGATTCTGGAGACATGTGAGGAAGTACTTTGTCACAAAAAGAGTGGTGGATTCCTGGAACAGCCTTCCAGCGGAAGTGGTGGGGGGGGCAAAAGGAGTGGTGGGGTTCAAAAATGCATGGGATAAGCATAAAGGATACACAGTGGAAAGAAAGGGGGGAGGCAGAAAGAGCTGTAGATTGGGCATGGTCTGATACAATGGTGTAAGTAGTGAGAAATGGGCAGACTGGTTGGGTCAAGTGGTCCTTATCGACCATCAAATTCTATGTTTCTATGTTTCTGGGTGGTTGTGAGACACGAGGCCAAAGTCTTTAATGCCTGGTACACCCATAGCTTGGAGTGGGTTATTGCACTTATAAAATGGAAACTTTTTTTTAATGGAAAAATATTTTATTTTCATTTAACTAGGCTGTTGATAGGTAGATTAGAGTAAGTTAGTTACTAACTGTGCATATATCATAGATTAACCAATGGTGTTTAGATCAATGAGGGTGTTAGAATTCTGAAGCCTATTTTATAATTTAAAATGTAACATTCAGACACTATTCAGCTTCTATTCCATTCATTTTCTGTATCGGTCTCCAGTCATTCTTTATTACAGAGGACATTTGCAGGAAACAGGATTTATTAGAGAGGGCATTTGCAGGAAACAGGATTTTGCCATCACCCCCTTCCCAGCCCCTGGCTTCATCTGCTTCTCCTTCTGTTAATGTCACAACACTTCATTCATGACATATGAACATACAAAACTGCCTGCAAATATAGGTCACATGGTCTATCAAGTCTACTCGAGTGTGCAGCTAGCCATCCACTTACACTGCAGCTGCCCCTCCCTACCCTTCCTGCATAACGGTGACCCTCTCCCTCACTTTGTCCCACCCTCTCTTAAAACTGCCCACTGATGTACAGAAAACCACCTCTTTGGGCAGTGTGTGCCACACAGACACCACCCTTTCTGTGAAAAAGTGCCTCCTTATTTCTCTCCCGGATCTTCCACCCTCCGGCCCCAGCCCATGCCCCCTTGTGTCCCTCCCTCCCTTTAACTTAAAAATCCCCTCTGTACTAGTCTTGTTTATACCCTACATAAATTTAAAAGTCTCTGTCCTATCCCCCTATCCCTCCTCTCTTCCAGGGAATACATGTTCAGTTCCTTCAGCCTCTCATTGTAGTGTTTGTCTTCCATTCCCTGGACCATCCTTGTTGCTCTGTGTTGTACCCCCTCCAGTAACTTAACATCCTTCTTCAAGTATGGGAGCCAGTACTGCATGCAGTACTCCAAGTGGGCTTCACCAACAACCTGTACAGTGGCAGGATCACCTCCTCTCTCCTGGAGGTGATACTGCTAGCAATACACCCAAGCATCTTATTGACTTTAGTTGCTGCTTTCCTGCACTCAAGTTACTGACATCACTATTAGTTACTGTGGAAATTATCACAGTGACAGAAACAGACAATGAGGATGACTTCAGCAATAGGAAAGGCAGGACAAGCAGGTGATGACTGGAGGACAAGATTCTGTTTTCAGTGAAAAGGGAGGAAAGCTCTGAGAGATGTGGGAATGAGGCCACGGATGACTGTGTGCAAGTGTCACAATCTTACATAATAAGCACAAGAATTTTAACATCAATCTTCAGCTTGATTTAGGAGCCAGTACAAAGTAGAATATATAAGGGACAAAGAAGATACACACTGGTAACACTATACCAGTCATAGCTCAAGCTTCAGTGTCCTCTTGATACTGGAGTTTTCTGTTCCATAAGAAATGTTCAAATAAGGTCACAGAAGTTATTTGTGAAATAACCAACTCTTAGATGATCTTTTAAAGCTCATGGCTAGGATGTGGAGTTTAGGGTACATACAGTAAGTGGGGCATAAGAATCTCCACCTTTGTAACCAGTTAGAAACCTGCCTACCCTACAATTTGAGAAAAAAAAAGATTATTTTGTTTTACATAAAATTGCTGCCTATAATAGTAATCATTGGACATTATAACCAGATAATCTATGAGACAGCCTTAGTTAAAATGCTTATATGTCAGATTTCAAGACCACCTGTTAATCTTCATCTTGGTCTTCATAAGAAAATCAATACACTATATAGCTGTGGGTAATTATTGTACCTTCAGATGTAGCCTGAATACACTGAAATGCATCTTGTGAGTTCAGTAAAATGCAGGCTGCATATTGTATTTTGTTACAGGTAGTACAGTACATCAACTTTTCTCATCATTCTCAAGGTCAAAACATTTATTAAAACTGTATGTTTTAGTTTTTTTACATCTGGGTTGACAACCTGACTCGGCCCCCCCTAACCTGCCTGAACCATGCCTCATAGAGGGACGTGGACCATAGCCCGGGGCACCTCCCATGTCTAGAAATACAGGATGGTAGCATCTCACTGGCAGCCATTCCCTGCAAGCAGCTCCCATTCTGGATGCTTCTCTTCTCCCATCACAGACCAACAGGGTGCTGCCTAAATAAGTCCCTGCAACACCCTAGTGGAGCCACTCTCCATTCTTCAACTATGCCCCACACAGGGAGGCCCCACCAGCTCCTAGACCTTTACTTCATTCCAGTTCTTTACCTGCCTTCTGCCAGACTGGCCCTCTGCAATTCATTTAAATTTTTTCCTTGTTGCCAGGGCCCAATGTGACAATGGCTCTATAGAGTTACCCCAAGGTTGGTCAAAAATTAATTTAGTGGTGCACCCCTGCACGTCGATCCCTGCAAAGCATTTATGGAGAATGGCAATATATTTAACTTAGTAACAATTTCATCTAGGCACTCTTGTGTTAGTCAAGACTCTGATCCCTTATTATATTTAGAATATGGCACAGGACACAGGGCACCACACTTAAAGGTGATCTAAACCCACACCTGTTGTAAACTTTTATAGGGTATTTGTCACCCTTCAGTCCTATTTCTGTATCTGTAAGGGGTTGAACAGACTCAGTGGTTTGTTACTACAGTCAAGCCGTAGCCCCCTATAGCTACCCTGGGTGTCTCAGTTTCCTGGTGAAGTCTCATTTGTTCTTGAGTGCTGCATTAACATGAAAAGATATCACATTTCATGTTAGTCCCTACAGAATGTCTGCTAATTTAGAATAACAAAGCAGGCAGCAGCAAAGGCCTGAAGTATTGCGGTTACCTTTAGTTAGCTTCAAAACCTTCTTAAAAGGGCTATAGTATGATACTGTATGTTCTTGTATTGTAATTGTTTTCACTGTGCTTTCTACAGCATTATGATAGCAGTGGCCCTACAAACAATTCAAAAAGACTGACTCAGCTTTGTAGCTAAGCATATGAGAAAATCCCATGCCCCCCCCCGCATCGCAGCATTGATAATCAAATAACATGCATACTCATAATGCATGAAAGCAGGTGAAAAAATTATACTTCATACAATTTAGTCACCTTATTGTAATGCTACACTGCACTGCTGTTTAAGCTAGGTCAAGCCTATGTCACAGTCTCATGAGATTTGGAGCATTGATGGAAACAAGCTCAGAGCAAAAACAAAGAGAAAATGGAGATCCCGAGATCCCCTCACTGCAAAATGGGGGTATGCATTCTTTACAAAAGTCAGTAAACAGAACAATACCACTGATGCTGACAGCATAAGCTTAACTGGGCAGACTGAAAACATATCACTTTGGATTTCTTTTATTACTGTAGAGCTCCTTTAAATAAGGAACTAGTTGCAGGCCCACAATTTATTTACAAAGCACTGCTCACAGTAAGTGGAAGAACTACACAGTTGGAGCCCTGACTGCAATCCAGCAATTGACCCAAAGAAATAGTATTTACAAGTCCCAAACCCATAAGCAAAGAGATCCACATGCAGTAGTAGCAATACATATTCACATTTCGTAAGGTCTCCATTGCAGCCACTAGGGGACCTGGGTTACCACAGAGTTGGGCCTTTGAGAAGGTGAGGGAGCAGGGGATAATTCCCAGGGCCCAGCACCAAGAGGGGCCCAGGTCGCCCTGCATACTTTATGCAGGGAAGAGGCTGTGAGCTGGTAGGGGCCCTAGAATCTGAACTTTCCCCATGGCCCATAATTCCTCTCAAGGGGCCTGCCACAGTGTACCCACACCCCAAACAGCATAACTATTTACAGCCCATCTTCCTGACAGCTGGTGAGTGGTATACCCTCCTGGGTAGCACAATATGGCACCTGGACATGGGCACCAAAGACAATTAGATAGAATAGGCTCACTGCATCTTTTACCCTACCCTCAGTCATCAATGTCTCAGCGGCACCCCTCTGATGCTTAGCCATTAGCTCTGGCAACATGCTCCCCAAGTGGGAGAAAGGTTATCAACAGGGAAACTGTAGGTCATACTTCTGAACCCGGAGAAACTTGTAGCAATTGCCATCAGGCAGCCGTCCTTGAAGGTGGACCTCCAACAGACCCTTGCTGTCACCCCTCAAACTCTTGCCAGGGCTCCAGCACACAGAGACTCAACCAGAGGGAACCAGTACCACAATGAACCCAGGACCCTGCCACCATTTCAAGCCTGTGGGTCCTCTCTGGCAGGTTGCAGCAGGTGCATGCCATTCCGTGTGTGCCCGAGTCCCTCCAGCTCCTTTCACCTGAACTGAAGACTCTAACTCAGCACTACACTTTGGCAGGACTGGAGTCCCATATTTATACCCAGAGAGGGCAGACTGAAAAAAAGCAAGGAAAGTACAGGGGTCAACAAGCACAGGACTTACACAACAGATTGTCAACTCTCTTATGCTGGGGCTGACATTGCAGTAAACAGGAAAAAAAAAATATTTAAATTTCCTGATAGGGGCTAGACCATTTAACAGTTTGAAAATAAAAGAAGCAGATCGACTGCTTTATAACCCCTATCTTTTTATAGGGCAGTTATGTGTGTTTTTAATTTAACTGTACCATAGTTTATGTAAGTATTTCCATCTTGTTTCACTTCAGAGTGGTGTGAAGCTGTAGAGAGAAATCACGGAACCGGTTCCAGTTACTGGAACAGTTTAGTAATCTAAAGAGATGAATAAAAAGGAACAAGGGGAGAAAACGACCTTAAAAGGGAAACTAGCTGCAAACACAACTGATACCAAACTTGCTTTCAGAACCTCTGTCAAAAAGGAAAATGAAAAAAGGGCTTCACATCCTAAGCAAGTAAGTCAATTCTAATGAATCTCACAGTACTGTTCTGGTATTGACAGTGAACAAATATTGACAGAAAGGTACCAAAATAAAAATACTGTTTCAATAATATAACACTGACTGGAATAACGAACAGTCCTGAACGCCTTGATAAAAGAGGACTAACAAGTGACATAAAAGTCTAGCAAGAGAATTAGTCTGCTGTTCTAACCACTAGTGACATTATGTTCCTCCAGTAAAGTCAGCCTTTATAGATACCATCCAGCCTCTCTGTTTGTGCCCCTCTGCCTCGGATTGGTAGACTGTACCTCAGTCAGTAACTTCATGATACCTGCCAGGTGCAGGGATGTCCCTTGCTTCCTATAGCATCTGTCTTTGGCCTCAGGAGGTAATATTAAGTGTTTTGTTTTAGTTGCGTTTTTTCCTTTTTTGTTTTCCCTTACCCCTCACTCCATTTGTCAGGGTCACCCCAGCTGCACCCTTTATCCAGGTGATAGGCAGATGCAGAGGTGGATCTAGAAGTTTGTCATGGGGGTAACATTTTTGTCAAGATGGTAGCCCTTTTCCCCCAGAAATGAAAAATGCCCCTTTTTAAAGCTTAAATTATGCTAAAAGAGCTACTGTTTGCTGGTCTAAGTGGGTAACAGGTGCTACTTGGCTACATAGCAGGATATGCTCATGGGCAGATAAGTGGCTGCCTTCCCCATGGATCCTTCACAAGGAGTGACCAGATACCAGGCAGCATGTGTCCTCCATCTCCAAGAATCAAGTGCCTCACTTCTTCCATAGGCCCAGCCTCAGCCAAAGCCACCACAAGTTTGGGATCCCAGGCCTGCATGCAAATACAGGCCAGTGCCTGGGGTGTCCTTTATCTGCCTGCCTTGTTGCTGCTGCTTGCCGGGCCCTCTGCTACTTGCTGCCACTTCTTCAACTCCGCTGCTCTGGGGTCCTCATGCCCTCTGTTTCTCTCCCTGCTACAGCTGCTTTTCCTTACTGTGCCTCTGCCATCCAGCTGCTGCCATTCCCTGGTGACTGCTCAGACTCCATGGTGGGCATACTCTCTCCCCCTTCCTTGGCTGGCTCCTTGTCCCTTCCATTGTTGCTCCTGCCTTGTCGTTATTGCTGGCAATGGACTGTTTTTCCTGCAGCTGCCTGACTCCTCTGGTGGCTGCTGCCTTCCCTTCTGCCACCTCCCCACATGGTGAGTGCTTACTGGGGCTGGCTCCTTCTCCCCCTGTTTGTCTTGCCTGGCTGTCTTTGCTTTCCTGTCATCCCTGCCTGCCAGGCTGCCTGTCACCGGGTCCATCTGGTTGTGTTTTCGGCCATGCTTTACCTCCTGTGTTTTGCTTTTGGGCTTCATGCTGCCCTTCAGCTCAGATGCTTGCCCTGTATCACCCCTCATGGGTTCAGCACGCTTCACCTTCAGCTTTGTACTGCTTCTTTGCAATGGTGGCCAGGCTCACACTAGACAGTTCTCAAGCCTGCACTCTACTGCTCCATAACTCCCACCAGCCTGCCCAAGTTGCTGTCCTGTAATCTCTTTGGGGCTCACTTTTACTCTCACTATCTACTATTCCTACTCTACTAACTACATTCAGGCAAGTGCCTCACCAACCTTCAGTGGGCACATGCCTTCCTACAACAGTGCATATGTCCACTCTCAGCCCTTCAAGGTTCCAGTACACTTTTGCCTCTCTGACTTCATACTGCAACACTCTTGCTTTCACCCTCTGTGGCTTTGTACTGCAATAATCAGTACACTTTTGCCATTAATGGCTTTGTATCGCACCAACCCGACCCCCTCAAGGGATCATTTTCCTGTATCTACAAGCCCTATCAGGAGCGAATTCAGGATGTCAGGCCTGAAGCAGTGGTTTTCAAGCATCTCCTTTTCGTTGGGGTGTTTGAGCCGTAACACTCCTTGGCATAGCCACAGCTATGCCTCCACATGGCAGGCCTTTGGCTCCTCTGTGGTTGAAAACCTTCTGTCGGAATGAGATGCTCACATCTTTCCCAGTATGCGGCCTGGGTGGGTAATATTTCATTCAATGCCTGTAGGGATGACAACCTGAAGCCTTGGTTCTCCAGAGGTTTTACTTCACAGGGGTTTTTCCTCTCCTCCATGATGATGGTCATAAAATGAGTTTCCTAGGGTGTAGTAAGTTTATTTCATCAGATGGGCTGTGGTGTAGTAGGTTTACTCTGGATGAGTTGGGACCTGGAAGGTGGCTCTGTTCCTTCCCTGGTTGCTTCACTTGTGTCCTTCCCTCTTTCTTTAGTAGAAGTTGATGTTTCAGCAGTTCTATTACATGCCTTTGGTTCTACTTTTGGCTTCTTTCCTACGGTACCTTTAACCAAAGGACTGTGTCCTGCGGCACCTGCAGGAGTGGAATCCTCCTCAAGAGGGTTCCTGTGCTTCCTGTACCCTGAATGGGTGGTAGTTTACCAAGAACAAACAGCAGGAAAGGCCACATACACCACAAGTCACTCAGGCTTGCAGTCCATACGTTGCACAAGCACTACACTCCAAGCAACCAACTGTAGTATCTACTCCATACATTGTTGCCTGCTGCACCAGTGAATCATAAAGCCATGTATGGGATTCAGTGAAGCAGTGGTGACACCCATCATGACTCCCAACCAATGATTCCTAAGCGTATTATAGCCCAGGCATCCTCTGGAGGCCCATAGATGTGCTTTACCATCCTTCCGCCTCTCCTCCAGTGACTCGTATTTCTCAATCTGGGCTTATTTCCTAAGGTATCTTTTCCAAAGGACTGCATCCTGCAGCACCGTTAGGAGTGAGACCCTCCTCAAGAGGGTTCTGTGCCTCCGGTATCCCGAAAGGGTGATAGTTCACCAGGAACAGAAAGCATGGAATGCCACCTCCACCAGAAGCTACTCAGGCTTGCAATGATAACACTACACAAGCAAAGCACTCCAAGCAACCAGCTCTGCCACCTACTCCATATATAGTTGCCCGCTGGACCAGTGAAACAAATAAAATCTACTCTAGTTCTGAAACCTTCCCTGCCCCTCTCCCCAGGTCACAGCTAGAAACAAGGTTATGTAATTTATGTTTGCTTACCTGCCTAGTTTAAATTAGTTTTAATAAAGAGCCAACTACCTGTGATAAGTAACTGTAACAGCAATTTGACTCACCCTGGCTGTTCCGGGGCCCCCCGGGGTCTACACTGCACACTCCTCCAAGATGTCCGGCCTGGGTTCCGGAGTGGAGAGAAGTGGCACAATGCCTGTACCTGGGGTAATGGCAGGGAATGCCTGTGAACAGATTGCAGGTTACCACCCCCCCCCCCCGGAAATATACCCAAAAGCTGCCCCCAAAGACACTGCCCCACACAATAACAATTCCATCCTCTTGCAATGATTCACAGTACCAGAATATAACATTAGCAATTAACAGTATTTATTTAGGGAGAAGGTAAGAAAAAGGAGGAAAATAGCACAACAACAGTAATAACTGGCTGAAACAATTTCACCCCACACAATCCCCACCTCCCACCTATGGGTGCACCCGTCTTCTCAATGACAGCTACCCAAAAGGTCTCTAAAGTCCCTTAGGTGGGTACCACACCACAGTGTAGATGTCAATTCTTAGGGTCTTCCACTGCGGCCCAATACTTTTAAACATACAGCTTTGCTTGAATTTCAGGTCTGGGAGCAGTTTTCTGACAGAGTCTTGCCCAGGACCTAACCCCCTGATTTTAACCAGCTAGCTAACTAAATAATGACTCCCCAAAGCTGCATCTGAGGGGTACTTACAGTTCAGAAGTTCAAAGGGGGTGGTGGAAACTTGGTTCACAGTAACATGGAGGTACCAGAGGTTTGCTGGTGGTGCACCATAATAGCAGGGCTCACTGGAGAACTGATGACGCTGGTCTTCACCTGTGTGGCCTTTCCAATCTTCTCTTCTGAGGCCTTTGTGGACAGTGTTCACCAGGCAGGACTCTCGACGTCTTCCTCTCTGGTCTTCTTCCACAGTGGTCTGGGGGACAGGGCAGGCTTAGCCCCTGGCTTCTGATGTGGCACACTCTTTTCCTCTGCTGGGCTCTGGCTCAGTCTCTAACCACAGCACTCACACTTAGACTTCTCGAATTACCATTGTGGCTGGGCTCTGATTCAGTCTCTAGCCTCAGCACACACGCAGTCTCTCAGGCTTGCAGCGCTTAGAGTCTCAAACATACCCCACCATGGGGGAAACACAGTGCCTCAGTCTCTGGTTGTGGAGGCAGAACTCTTAACTCACAACTGCAGCAATCTGTAATTCAAATTACACCACTTACAGTCTTTGCTCACACACTGCAGCTCTTAACTTTTTCTCCTTCTCTGGCTACAAAACTCCCAAATCCTCTTTCAGCAGCAGGCTCCAAAATCTCTCCCTTCATCTGGCAGCAGCCCAGGCTCTTTGAAGCCCTCTGCTTATCTGGAACAAGTTGGGGTTGAGCAGGCCATTGGTGTCTGGGTGCGGGTAATGGACTTGGAAGCCCACAGCAGACTACCCTGCACTCCTCACTCCCTGGAATCCCAAAACAAATCCCCTTTTAGCAGGCTGGCAGCATCATTTATAGTTTTTGAAGAGCCTTCTTCTGAATGGCTAAAGTCCTCCCGGGAAAACTTGGTGCCCTACAACATTTACCCAGCAGCACCCCCCCCCCCCGGCTGCAGAAGTCCCCTGGGGGGCTGCCATGTTTGTTTACATATTTCCCCAGCCAACACAGTCCCGATATTCATACATGAAGCCCATTCAGGGGCTACCACTTTTATACCCTGGCTCCACTTCCCTTTTGGGAGCCAGGACACCTTTTATTTGGTTGGTGGGAGACCCCTTTATCCCGTCAGGGTTCCCAAAACATTTCTTCTTTTTTGGGTGATCTTTTTGAGTGCCTTCAGGAATGGAGCAGTGCTCCTTTAAATTTCTGTGCCCGGCAGCCGCTCATGCTCAGATGGTGTCTGGCAGCCATGTTTTTTAGTTACTTTCGTCGGTCCCCACATGGCAACTCCTGGGACTAAACTACTGCCTGCCAGGGTGCCTGGAGCCATGGAAACCACTCTTGGAATTTAGACCCTATCTGTATATGGGGCCAAGACACCAAGGATCGGAGTCTGCAGCTGCGGGCCAAAGATTATTGTCTCACCAGGGACCACTACCAGGACATTGGAGGGAGCATTGGGGCTGTAGCCCTAATAGGTAAGCCCCATTTGGAGGGGGCTTACATAATTTTATTCCTTCAACCACTTTATGGCAGTTATGAAACAGACCAGGAGGGAGGTCATTACAAGTAGATGAGTGCTGTCAGTTATTGACAGCCAAATTGGGTAGCTAAAGAAATAGACTCCCCCATACTTTGGCAATGGAATAAGTTCATGTGTTCCAAGACTTCATATGAGAGTCTAGACTAGTGGTACTCACCAAGTTTTCATGAGAGGGTCAAAAGTCAGAGATGATTCTCCCATCGAGGACCATGTTGAGCACCATGCATTTTTTGCTCAGGGTTCTTTTTCTTTGTGGTTATTTTTGTATGCCCTTTACAATCTGCTTGTGTGTTCTTGCCATCTCTCTCACGCTTTCTTGTATTTTTTTAGCTGTTCCCTTTGTTTTTTGTATCCCTCTTATTGGTTTCCTCTATTTCCTGCCAGGTGGCATCAGCATTCTGAAACTGACTAATTATTTTTAGAATGCTGACAGCATGGAAGTGCAAAATGCCAGTACAGAATGAGTGGGAGCTGCCAAGGCATTTTAAGCTATATCAGGGACTGGGGATGGAGGGAGGTGCAACTGGACTACCAGGTCCCACACCACTGACTAGGCACCTCCACTTCTGAATGTGTACTCCAGAGGGGTTACAGCAATCCCTCTGGCCCTGTCACAGGGATTAATCATGGGAGATTCTCAGAGGTAAGCTGTAGGAATGGTTGGGTGATGGGGTGAGATGGATCAGCTGAAAAGGGGGCCAGTCTGAAGAAAGAGGCAAAAACTTAGAATGAAATCAAAAAGAATTTTAGCCAAAGTTCTGGTCCATGTTTGAACCAAGTTTGTCCATGTCAATATTAAATATGTAACACCTACATTACTGACATTGATCATGCATGGCTGGGCTTTTGTAGTCGGTGCAATAAAGAAACCAAATGGCATTTTTTATTTCTTAAACAAATCCTTATTTTTCAGTGGAAATACTTAACAAATGTGTTCTATCAAACGCACTTGGTTTATACAGTTTTTATCCTGTGTATCCTTTAGGACAAAAAAATGTAAAACCATAACATTTGTTGAAAATATTTTTGTATAATATGTATTGAAGTAGTCACTGCCTGAGTATAACATGCAAGCAGCTACACTCAACAGGTAGTATATTCAGCACAGGATAAACACCATGGGTGCATTGTGAGACATGAGACAAAGTCAAGTGCCTTCAACTGTACACCTTCCCTGAGAAATCTGTATATCCCATGATGAATTCACATCCTGGAGTGTGTTCTTACACTCCTACAATGTTTTTTGAAAGAAAAAAATGATAAATATAAATCTAGTGATTAGGTCAGGAGGAGTCGGGTTGTGTACTTGTACAACTAGGAAAATTACACACCTTTGGAATATTGTTGACCAATCAGATTGCTTCAATTTTCCACGCCATTTTAGAACAACATTTGAAGTTTTATATTATTTAAAGCAGCAGTATTAGTTAGTCATCATGTTGTACTTTTGGCAAAACATCACTATAGAAGTTTTTATTTTCATTGTCTTTCATTCCTGAGCTGAGAACTGTGATTTTGAAGACTTTAAATGTTCTTGCTCCCTTGCAATGCCCACCATAAAAAAAAAAATTAAACGTCTTGGTGTAGTGTGCTGCTGTTTACAAACAGACATCGGCTAGTACCATCATAATACATCTACAGTACTAATCCAGTATTTACAGTCAACAGGTACCCTCAGTAGAAGACCTTTTTAAATATTGCAGGAGGTGGTCTTCTTTAATGACTTGTGTCATTAATTACAAAAATAGTAATTATACAAGTTTTTTTTATATATCTGAGGAAACTGAAAAGATTCTGATTATGAATCTAAGGATGTCAGAAATACATGTTTGCCAAAAAACATATGATGAAAAGCTTTGCCAGCTAACAAATAATGCTGCTTCAAATGTTTAGATTTTTTAAAATATTTCATACTTGATGCCAGTGGAGCTCGGTGGTACTGCCCTTAGCCCTGGACTAGAAGGGGACTTGGGTCCATACTTACTATTAACACTGCTGTGCTGACTAGTAGAGGGGTGATACCTTGCTAGAGGTACTGCAATTCAACAGACCTATTAAATACAGGCCCAGTGGCCTGACGGTAGGACTACTGCCCACCACATTGGTAACCTGGGGATCGGGAGCAATCTCGGGTTGCTGGGGGCTGGCCGGGGAGGACAGGACTGAGCATCTGAAGGACTGCTCTCCTCTCCCAGGGAAGGAGGATGGCCATTTCCACTGATTGACTGCCATCAGGTGGTGGCCTTATGTTAGTATGGTACTGAAGAGCAGAGAAGAAGGGTAGAGTTGTGGCTTCCGCAGTGTGCGTGTGCCTCCACATGTGTACACCAGCATGCCACCATGGCATGCTGTTCGGGGACTAAATAGGTCGAAAAAGTAGCCTGTGATGATGGTGACCATGACTGAGCGCTTGCAAAAAGGGTGACTCAATCACGGTGCCTGTGCACAGGGCTACCGGGCAGGGAGGGCGACCGAATGGGGGGGTCAGCGAATATAGCAACAGGATGTCGCTATATTTACATGTGCGTGGGAGGGGAGGGACCATGCCGTGCGATGGGTGGAAGGGGAGAGAGGGTTTGTGGGGTGTAGTGTGGGGTGTAGTGTGGCATTGGGCCACCAAGCTGGCCACATTTCATGGTGGGTTGGTGGCAGGCTAGGGTTGGGAGGGTGCCAGGTTCAGTTCTGGGCACGTTTGTTTTTTGCGCCAGTCCTGAGAATCCATTAGTGGGGGGGTGCGCAGCACCCCACATAAAAAACATCTAAGTCTCCTGTGCCCTTTTGCTGCGCGCCACGTGTGTACATTGGCAAAATTGATTTTTGGCAATGTACACTCACCCAAATGGTGATTACCTTTCCGTGATCACATGGAACTGGTTGAAAATGGTAGGTGAGGCAGGTGTACATGATGCTGTGCCTGCTGACCTCCATACACTCCACCAGCAGGACCCAGCCTGGATTCATATCTTGGGGGGGAGGAGAGCCCCACCCTCTTGACCCCACCAGATTGGGGATAATCCATGGGGGGGGGTCACCTGAGCTGGACAAGTAAGCCTGGGGAGGTTAGAGGGGGGTGGAGGATGGCGGAGACAGGGCTGAAGGGAGACCTGCCTGCCTCAGCCACGAGGTACAAAATGTACAAAATGTATATGGGAAAGAGCCATTAAACTGTGATCCCTTTGTCTTGAGTGTGGCGCTTATCTAGTTAAACAGCTCAAGGCCCTTTTTAAAAAGAGAATGTCCTGTGTTCTGGTCAAAATATTCTGGCTCACACTAAGTCCTGTGGCTGTGTTTATCTATATAAAGTCCCAGTCCTACCAACATATAACTAATTGGTTCTCAAAGCACGCTGAAATACAGTGCAAATGAAAAGTGCCATATCAATCCAAAGTTTATTCTGTATCTGTGCAGTAAGGTATGACATGGTGTGCTGCGTGTTATGGTGGGGTAATGGCATGCCTCAGGAAGTGAAGTGAGGCATGAGGCAAAATGAGTGCCTTATACACTCAAGAAGTGCAGCTATCCCACAGTTAGGAACACTCTGGAGTGCCTTACTGTGATTAAAAAGTGGTTCCTCTGATTTGTATTTTAAAAATGAATAATGAGACTCAGACAGTTAAGTACTTTGACCTGTGCTGCTGTACTGGAATAATGCACAGTCATGTGATCACTTATGACCAGTCACAGGTCTTGTTCTCTCTAAATTCTAACTGAACACCACAGGAACATTAATTCAATTGTTAACTTGTTCATTCTACAGCTGGCAATACCCAATGCTACTACCAGTAGCACACCTTCAGTTCTTCAGCAAGAAAGGCAATTCTCCAAAGCTCTGGAAACTAAAAATACTGTCGTGAGCCTTCGGGGGCTGATAGCTGGACAGAGGTTCACAAAGGGATTTAAGGTAGTTATTTATGTTACATTTTTTCTATAGAGACTGCACTGATGGCATAGAGTTTAAGGCATTCTCCTTCCAGTAAATGGATAAGGTGTTGTAGTCCTGAGCCCTGGTCCTTGTCAAATTCACAAGGAGGTAGACTACTGTATATATGGATCTACAAGTCTACCTTGCATATAAGTTGACCACTCATATTTTACAAGGAAGATATAAGTACCAGTAGCTGTTGTGAGGGGTGCTCTCTCCTTTGGAGCAGGTCTCCTTCTGTCAGTGACAGAATGACTGCCATCTGATGGCCCTAGGGAGGGAGCCATTTTGCACCAAACTGACCACTGTACTACCTCCTAGCAACAGATATAGAACATGCTGATTGGTGTAAAGTCACACAAGTGCCAATACCAGGTCCCATCCAGTCATTGACGACACAGTCATGATGCCATTGGGCATTCTTCGTGCCACCCAGCCACTGCGGTTGCTTGATCCTGGAGTCCCTTGTCATCCAATCAGTTGCAGCTGAAAAGCAGCACAGAGGTCAACCAGTGGCGGAGCCAGGTTTGGGAGCATTTGTGAGCCAGGGGGCCCATTCATTCAATCACAGGCTCCACAATGGGCACTAAACAGTGACTAAAGATAGTGGAGGGGTGCCACTACTCACACTGGAGCAGCCAGGAGGGGTGACTGCCCCCCCCCC
The DNA here is from genome assembly GCA_016271365.2 of Neoceratodus forsteri. Taxonomy (NCBI): domain Eukaryota; kingdom Metazoa; phylum Chordata; order Ceratodontiformes; family Ceratodontidae; genus Neoceratodus; species Neoceratodus forsteri. The sequence goes on from CM028136.1 coordinate 317,958,841, forward strand.
CCAGCTCCACCACTGAGGTCAACCTTCAGTGGGTCTGATTTGTGGTGGAGCTGGGAAAGGCAAGATGTTGGATGTAACATGGAGGAAAGGGATCCAGGACTTAATGCATATTCAAGACAACACAGACTATAGCCTTTTGATGGAGGGTCTCTTCTCTGGCAGGATCCACATCAAGATAGCAGGTAAAGGCTGCCTGATAACCCAGAGATAACTTATCATGTTACTGTGGCAGTGACCTGCCTTCAGGAATGAGCCTGGGATGCCAGTAAGTAGGCAGTCCCTGTCAGGGAGACTTGCCCCTGGCAGTGGCAGTGGCAAGGCAAGAATGGTGACATCCCATTTCAGGGAGCACAGTGACCCCTGTTGACAGGCCTTGGAGGGTTTCATCTCCAGTCGCTAGGGAGGCTGTGAGCCTAGGAGGCCACAGTGGCAATGTACGGCACCTGAGAGTGTGATTGGAGGTGGGAAGAATATGAGAAAATGGGTGGGGGGGGGCCACTTGGTCAGGGTCAGATTGAAGGCAGGTACTCTTGGACCCCACTTTACTGTGAGTTGTTTAATGTACCTGTCAAGATGGAACTGTGAGTAGCCAGCCCGCTGGCGCAGCAGTAGGGCTACCGCTCATGGCACCAGCAACCCAGGTTCGGGAACAGACTTGGGGGGGCTGGAGGGTCGGCCGGGGAGGAGGATTGAGCACCCAGCTGCTGCTCTCCTCTGGGAGGGGTGGATGCATGTCCCCAGCTCACCGCCACCTGGGGACCACGGGTGGAGGTGCAGCGGACTGTATACAGAAGGAGGGAGGACATAATGGAGACCGAGCTACCAAGACGCTCCCGACATGCGCCCATCCCTAGGTTTCTCTAGCGTGCTCATGTCCTGTGGGAGGGGACAGAAAAACGGAAAAAGGAGCCTGCCGTGGAGGACGGAGACGGGACCCGACTGCCCCAGATAATCCATAACCAGGCTACGGTTGGATGCCGCAGATGGACCTCTTGATGCACACTAATGGACTGGAGGGGGTTATGGGGTTCCCCCTTCCTCCCCGCCTGGGGGGGTAGGCGAGGCAACATGGAGGTAGGTCCGAGTGACACCACGGTAGGTACCCGGAGAAGGATTAGGGGATCACAGTCTAGGGACTTCCTGAAGAAGTTCCACCACGGCAGAGAGAAGGGAGCTAAAAAAAAATATATAAAGAAATAAATAAAGATGGAACTGTGAGGCTGCCAGACCTGAGGAGTAACAGCCAGAGGTCAGGGATAAAAACCCATAAGGGAAAAAAGGACCACAGATGAGGTCTGTAGCCAGTGAGTAGTTCTTGGAGAACAGAAAAAATGGAAAAAAAAGAACAATAAAAATAATCTTTCCTTTATTATCATCATCTAAATGTAATACTGTCAAAAATCAGGTCTCATCTGTAGGCAGCCTACTGTATTAACAATGCAACCAACAATGAGTTTACTTTTCCCATAGTACAGTACCTATACATCTCCTGCGAGGGTATTATCATACAGCCATAATACATTGGATTGTAAGTTGTCAGCGTCATCATCTTGCAGTAAGTTTTTGCACGATGGAGCCGCCCACACTGACGTGTCTACATGCACATTGTCGGTGCACAGCATTGCCTACATAATGCAAGCAGGCCACTACCACTTCATTTCTCTTCTCCTAATGTCAAGCGAGTGAAAGTTGGGCCAGTGCAAGCTGTTTTTAAAACACTGTATTTTTATTGATGGAATTTATTTTTCTCTGGTACAGTAGCTACTCCTTTGGGAACTGTCAATCACTATTGTATGGCATTGCAAAGTAAGGCACTTTTTAGTCATTGTCACTGCGGAACCCCAATTTATCTTGAGGACCCCCATGGGCTGTGTGCGTTGCTTGGGCCTATACCACGACATGAAAAACTGTGCAATTTGCCAGGATTTCAGCCAAACTACACAGAGACAAAGGCAACAAGCATTTGTCAATGCCAAATGTTTGCTTGCTGGCATTGGCAGTGGTAGTGTAGAAGTTACAGAGCTGCGTAATAGGAATGGCAGTGAAGTACTGAACTGAAGCCAACCCCACCACCACCCTGCAGAGAGTGACAGGCATTGGGGTGTGTCTTTGGGTCATCAGGCATAACGGCCACGCCTTACTTCACCACACCACCCTGCAGACACTGACAAGTGCCACAGTGTGCCTTGGGGTCTTTGCCCTTTGTGCACCCTATTCCATCAGGAAGTACAGTGAGATGGGTGCGTATAGGAGAATGGGGTGAACTTTGAGGCCGAGAGTCCAAGGCATACCTCGATGCCTCTCACTGGCTGCAGGGTGCGGAATGGTATGAGCATTACAGGCAAGAATCCCAAGTCACATCCCTGATGTCTGTCATTCTCTACAGGGTTGGGCGCTATGGTTGGAAACCCTAACACCTCAGGCATTCGTTGGTATTTTCACTTCAAATTTTCAACATGGTTTTTTTGTGACCCCACCTCATGAACAGTGGCAATATCAGTTTTAGCCGAAAGCTGCTTATGCACAGCGACTACCGCATTTAGCACCACAGGTGCAAAAACATTCTGAACAGGATGTAAAAAATGACAGCTGTACTGTTCATGGGGAGGTGTAAAAAATGGCAATGTTGCAAATCTGCAGTAAAAATATTAAAAAAACTGGTGAAGTCACGAGCGTGCATAGAAACTGTGCAACGCACACCCGTAATGTAATTAGTTTAGGGAATTTTTACAGCAGATTGTCAACACAGGCATTTTGGGACCTCCGATCATGAACAGTGTCACTGTGATTTTCTTTATCTGTCCCAAACAATGATTTCCCACAGCGACCACGCATCTCTGCGCTGAAAGTGTGAAAACACATTTTGGCCATGTTGTGAAAAATGACAGCTGTACTGTTCATAATGAAGTGTGGAAAAATGCCACTGGTGAATATCTAGACTGAAAATATTACAAAGTCATGAACTTACGAGGGTGCATGGAAACTGCGCAATGCTCACTCGTAACACAGTCATTTTATGGACTTTTGTCACCAAATTTTCAACATAGCCATTTTAAGACCTCTGCTCATGAACAGTGTAACTGTGATTTTCTTAATCTGTCCCAAACATTGGTTTTGCACACCGACTGCACCATTGAGCGCTACATGTGCGAAAACACATTTTGGGCGACATGTGAAAAATGGCAGCTGTACTGTTCATTAGGAAATGTAATAAAATGGCAATGTTGAAAATCTGGAGTGAAAATATTGAAAATTCGCAAACTTACGAGCGTGCATAGGAACTGCTCAACGCACGCTCATAAAACAGTCATTTTTATGTTGCTTGCACGCATGTGCAAGAAACATAGTGCCATCATCGGAGATTTCGAGGTGTGTCACCTCCTCCTCCAATTCAGTCAGTGTGTTACAGGCTGCCTCAGCCATCGCATTTGGAGCTGTCTCATGACACGCCCAAAATGCAGTGGCATACAGTTGAAAGGGGAGCCATGCTTCAGTGAGCAGCGATAAGAGGCTGCTCACGCGCAGCTCCCCCGCAGGCATGCGCGCCCGCATGATGACTGTATAGCCGACGGGTGCCCAATCCCTGTCGGCTGAGCTGCGCCCCTCCCCAGAAAGCTGCTACCTGGGAGCCCACCCCAGCGTGGCAAGCGTATTTTGCCGACGGGGTGTCCAATCCCCGCCGGGCTGGAATGCCCCTCCACAAATTTCATGGCCGACTGGGGTGCCCAATCCTCGTCAGCTGAACCCCCCGTCTTTGCCACGCTGGGAGCCCACCCCAGCGTGAGCAACAAATTATAGGCCGACGGGGTGCCCAACCTCGTCGGCTGAACACCCCCCAACGCCTCATGCCACGCTTGGAGCCCAGCCCAGCGTGGCAAAGGGTCCCACGTCGTTTTTTTTTAAATACCTGAAAGCCGAAACGGTCCCGCGACGCTCTCCCAACCCTCCCACAACTCGCACTCCACCCACTGCGCACCCAGTTTTCCCACACCCCCCACCCCATACTTACCTCCGGACTCGCGCAACGATCTTCGTGGACTGGAACACTTCTGCACTCTTCAAAGCCGACTCAAACTGAGGAAATGCCGTAAGCTGTATAATGGGCTACAGAGGGGTTTCAACTTTGTTGCATATTCAGGCATTTTTGGAATTTGCTTCACCAAATTTTCAACTGTGACTGTGCCAGGTGATTTCGCCGAAGTGATGGAAATCACCCTCGGGCCTGAATACCGCCATACAGTGACATCATTCATGAGAAGGGGTCCCAAAACCCCATGTTGAAAATTTGGTGCCAAAATTCCAAAATGACTGTTTTACTAGCGCATGCTATGCAGTTCCTACGCAGGCTCGTAAGTTCGCAAAATTTCAATATTTTCACCCAGATTTTCAACATTGCCATTTTACCACACCTTCTTATGAGTAGTACAGCTGTCATTTTCACATCTCACCTAAAATGTGTTTCCACCATGTAGCGCAGAATGGTGCAGTGGTTTGAAATCAATGTACAGGACAAATTAAGAAAATCACAGTGACACTGTTCATGAGCAGAGGTCTTAAATGGCTATGTTGAAAATTTGGTGAAAAATTCCTGAAATGACTGTTTTATTAGTGTGCGACGCAGTTCCTACATACGCTCGTAAGTTTGCGAATTTTCAATATTTTCACTCCAGATTTTCAACATTGGCATTTTATCACACCTCCTCATGAGTAGTACAGCTGTCATTTTTCACATCCTGCCCAAAACATGTTTCTGCCCATGTAGCGCACAATGGCGCAGTCGGTGTGCGAACTCAATGTATGGGACACATTAAGAAAATCACAGTGACACTGATCATGAGCAGAGGTCTTAAAATGCCTATGTTGAAAATTTGGTGAAAAAATTCCTAAAAATGACTGTTTTACGAGTGTGCGTTGCACTGTTCCTACGCACGCTCGTAAGTTTGCGAATTTTCAATATTTTCACCCAGATTTTCAACATTGCCATTTTACCGCACCTCCTCATGAGCAGTACAGCTGTCATTTTTCACATCCTGCCCAAAAAATGTTTCTGCCCATGTAGCGAACAATGGTGCAATCGGTGTGCGAACTCAGTGTATGGGACACATTAAGAGAATCACAGTGTCACTGTTCATGAGCAGAGATCTTAAAGTGGGAATTTTTAAAATTTGGTGAAAGAATTCCTAAAAATTACTGTTTTACAAGTGTGCATTGCACAGTTCCCACGCACGCTCGTAGGTTTGCGAATTTTCAATATTTCCACTCCAGATTTTCAACATTGCCATTTTACCACACCTCCTTATGAGCAGTACAGCTGTCATTTTTCACATCCTGCCCAAAACGTGTTTCCCACCATGTAGCGTAATAATGGCGCAGTCAGTGTGCAAACTCAATGTATGGGACATTAACAAAATCACAGTGACACTGTTGATGAGCAGAGGTCTTAAAATGGCTATGTTGAAAATTTGATGAAAAATTCCTAAAATGACTGTTTTGACGACAGCATTGCGCAGTTCCACGCGACGCCGTAAGTTCGCAAATTTTCAATATTTGCACTCCAATGACTTCCAAATACCTAAACAGCACATAGAAGCAAGCAACATTCGGCATTGACAAATGCTTGTTAGGAATTTTTTCACCAAATTTTCAACATAGCCATTTTAAGACCTCTGCTCATGAACAGTGTCACTGTGATTTTCTTAATGTGTCCCATACATTGATTTCGCACACCGATTGCGCCATTGTGCGCTATATGAGCAGAAACATGTTTTGGGCAAGATGTGACAAATGACAGCTGTACTGCTCATAAGGAAGTGTAATAAAATGGAAATGTTGAAAATCTGGATTGAAAATATTGAAATTCATAAACTTACTGAAGCGCAGAGAACTGCGCTACAACGCATGTAAAACAGTCATTTTAGAATTTTTCACCAAATTTTCAACATAGCCATTTTAAGACCTCTGCTCATGAACAGTGTCACTGTGATTTTCTTAATGTGTCCCATACATTGATTTCAAGACACCGACTGCGCCATTGTGCGCCATATGGGCGAAACACATTTTGGGCAAGATGTAAAATGACAGCTGTACTGCTCATAAGGAGGTGTGGTAAAATGGCAATGTTGAAAATCTGGAGTGAAAATATTGAACATTCGTAAACTTACGAGCCTGCGTAGGAACTGCACGACGCATGCTTGTAAAACAGTCATTTTTTGGAATATTTCCACCAAATTTTTAAAATAGGCTTCTTGAGGACCCACCTTATGAACACTGGCAGTGTCATTTCGTTAATCATTCCGGAAAGGTGATTTCGTGCAGTGGCTGCAAAATCACCCTTCGGGCCCGAGTAACGCCATGACAGTGAAGTATTCATGAGAAGGGGTCCCAAAAACCCCATGTTGAAAATTTGGTGCAAAAATTCCAAAAAATGCCTGAGATATGCAATAAAGTTGAAAAACCCCTATCTATCCCATTATACAGCTTACCGGCATTTCCTCAGTTCGCAGTCGGCTTTGAAGAGTGCAGACGCATTCCCCGGTCCACTCAAGATCGCGCCCAGACCCGGAGGTAAGTTTGGGGTGGGGGTGGGAGGCAGGTGCAGTGGATGGGTGCGGTTGTGGGAGGGGCCAGGGAGAAGCCGAGGACAGTTTTTATTTACAGTTTTTTTTTCCAATGACGGTGGATGTTTGCCATGCTGGGGTGGGCTCCAGCATGGCACAAGGACGGCTGGTTGGGGGCTGTGGGAGCCGATGGGATTGGGCACCCCATCGCCATATCATCAGCTGCCACGCTGGGTGGGCACCCAGCGTCGCATGGAAGGCTTTGGGGAGTGCAGCACAGCCGACGGGGATTGGGCACCCCGCCGGCTATACAGTGTGTGCATGGGGCAGCACGCAGTATGCGTGCGTGTGTTGTGTGTGTGTGTAGGGGATGCTGCGCATGAGCAGGTGATATCTTATCGCTGCTCACTGAAGCATAGCTCCCTCTTTCAACTGTACGCCACTGCATTTTGGAGCTGTCATAGACAGCTCCAGCATGCATTGGAGGACTGGGGCTGCGCCTGACAACACACTGACTGAATTGGAAGAGGGGGTGACACACCTCCGAAAACTCGGATGATGGCACTATGTTTCTTGCACATGCGTGCAAGCAAACATAAAAAGTGCTAGAGCATTTGCTTGAGAAAATCAGCAAGACTGCTGCAGTGCCTGTCAAGTTGCCAAATGTGCTGCCAACACTGGCAAAGTAAAAATCTTCAACAATGGAAAAGGGAGGCTTTGAACTCACCACGTAAATTGATGCTGCTTTCCCCAGTGAGGTCTGTCATCTGGTCGATGTCTTCAGCATCACTGACAGAGAGCCACTGGAGTCGATGGGAGTTGGACTGCTTGTCAGGGAGTTGATGTCACTCCCCATTCATCAGTGATCCAGATCCCCACTCTCTAAAGAGAATGGTAAGTCAAACTATTTGTCTGTTACACTGATGAAACAGGCATGTCCAGCCCTACAATGCCAGAACTCCAACCTGCAACAGTCTTGGATCTGATAGCCAAGGTGCTGCAGCATCTTACTAGCACCTCTGGAACTGTGTTGTTAAATTGAAGGGGTCCCATTGATGTCAGTAACAGGGGCAGTCCTGTCACCTTCGATGGCTTCAGCCATCATCACCATTCCAAGTGTACTATAAGCAGACATCTCTGTTCTGATAAGGAGATTACTGCCTACTCCCACAGTCAATGACACAGTTCACTTCCCAGCCAATGCCTCCAGCATTGCCGGCTGGCCCTGTTGTACCTGCTTAGGCACTTCTTCCATGTCTGTGACTCCCCAGCCTCTTCCCCTAGAGAAAAAGGAGGACAGAGACCACAGTTCTGACCTCTTGGATAAGGAAGAGGATTGAGGAGAACAGCTGTTTATTGGGGGGGAAGTGTATGTATATGTGTGTGTGTGGGGGGGGGTTGAGGGTTGAGATTCAAACATTTTTATGTTTTCTTCCACCCATGAGCAGGAAGCACAGTGGAGGGGTTTAAACATGCCTGTGACAAGCACAGGGGGACCATGGGCAGGAAGGGAGTAATGAAAAGCCATTGGCCACTTAGGGTGAATGGATGCATACATGTATAGGGACTACAGACAAACTGGATGAGCCTAGCGGTCCTTATCTGCCAAAAATTTCTATGTTTCCATGACCCCAATTTGCATTTTTTTTCCACTCACTGGGGCAGAAAGATGTGGCTGATTTCACTGTGCCCTCAGGGAGTGAAGCTACTGTCCAGTAGAGGCCCTGTTCTTCTTCTGAGGACTCAGCACCTTCAAAGCATTGATGAGGCAAATCCAAGAGACCCTGACCTTCGACTTGGAAGAAGATGATTCTTTAAAAAAAGAATCGGTGTGATGTTTTGGAAGTGGAAAGTACCTCCTCAGTGGTCATGCCTCCTATCCATGCTGATCCAGAGGATGCCACCCTGACTGCCTACCACAGCAGGGAAGCAGCATCTAGTCCCAGATCAAACTCAGCAGCTTTAGGTGTGGCAGGACCACAAACAACTAATCGTACAAGATCCACAACATCTGGGCATACACCTCACCACAAACAACACAACGCACAAAGAACTGTGCAAAGATTTTCTATTACATATTAAACAGGTCTCACCTTGAGAAAGTGCTAGTTTTGGTGCAAAACCTTTTTCTCTAAACCACTGCTGCTTTTGAGTATCAATCTGTTTAATATGTAATAAACATTTTAATGCAGTCATGTGATGCAAAGCTAGGAGAAGCAGCATCAGATTGGAGCTCCACCAAAAACTGCAGAAAATACCTATAAAAACCTATGTATCCTGCCAATATTGGATATCTTTTTAACTATCTTGCCTTTGTCTTTCTATTGCCTGCTGACAATGGAACTAGAAATGGTGGCACACTTACCGTCCAAGGAGCATCAGCAGTTTTCAAGTGGTGATGCAGATAGCATACAGGCCCTAGCCCTGAAACCTAAGCAGCCTTGTCGGAGCATTTCACCTCCCTCTGCAGTTAAAGGAACCCCGCAGGCTGCCACTACAGAGCAATTATACGAAGAATTAACTTCCATTAAGGAAGCAGTTTTTTCTCTGATCTCAGACTTCAAAGACCTCAAGCCTGCCATACAAGAACTGGCCCAGAGAGTTTCCGATACAGAGGTACGGATTTCATTCATCAAAGACCAGCAAACAAGAATTGAACCTGAAATGGTTACCCTGCGCTCCAACTTGTCAAAATGTGAAGATAAAGTCGATGAGCTTGAGGGCCACAGCAGATGCAACTTAGTGTCGCTGGGGCTACCTGAAGGTGAAGAGGGACCTAACACCATCAATTTTTTTCAGACGTTCTGCACCAAAGTAGCTGGTCCCTCACCTAAGGGTCCATCATATATTACAGAGACGGTGCATAGGGCACTGCCTCTGAAGCCTAGCCCTGGAGATCCACTGTGCCCGATAATCTTCAAGTTGCTGAACTACCTAGACAGGGACCACATTCCCTGGGAAACCCATAAACTGGATGTCCTTCAATGGGAGGGTGAAAGACTAAGATTAGTCCAGGATCTAACTTTCAAAGTGCGGCAATCCAGAGAGGAATACTGGTCCCTTCAATACAAACTCTGGGCTGCCCAAATCAAACATCGGATGTTGTATTCTGCCCACCTGGAGGTACAAATATTATCGGGCATACAGCATTTTGACATAGCAACTGCAGCGGTGGCAGAATTACCTTAGCTCTTCCCAGAACTGTTCAGTAAAAAAGGGTGAGCTCCCAGTAGTACATTACGCTCTGTCTGTGGTGAACTTCTGCCTACCAATGTAGCCTTCTGTTTTTTTCTCTTGTCACTGATCCTTGTAATTTAGACCAATGACTTTACCCTGCATGTAAGGGTCTCTTGCTTGTTTCTGTTGGTATGAACTTATGGCTTCGGGACGTTTTACTGGAAAGCCAAAGAATGAGTGCCTTCTCACTCCATAACCTACGAGAGGGCTGTTACACTAGCAATATCTTACTTTATTTCTCTGCCTACTCACCCTATTTATGTTTATAACTCTATGCAATCAGAAAGCCCACCATGCAGCGGTAGGGTTACCGCTCGCAGCGCCAGCGACCCGGGTTCAGGAACGGACCCCGGGCTACTGGAGGGTCAGGCAGGGGAAGGAGAATTGAGCGCCCAGAGACCGCTCTCCTCCTCCGGGGTGGGGTGGGTTGCATGCCCTACCGCGCTACCGCCACCTGGGTGACCACGGGTGGAGGTGCAACGGGACTGCAGAAAGAAGGGAGGGGGGACATGGGCCGGGGACTTGAGCACTCGCACATTTCATGCGGCGCCGCCCCTAGGTTCCCTAGCATGCCAACATCCTGGGGAGGGGACAGAAAACCAAAAAAACCTGCGGTGCCCCTCAGACGGAGCTCCAGGCCCCGATCCCAATGCCCCTGCCGCACCGGAGACAGAGTCCCAATGAAATACAGACACGTCAGGGCGGAGAAAAGGGAGGGCCCCATCCCGTACCTGCCTGGGGGTATAACCAAGGCTCCATGGGGGGACAGACTGCGCCGGTGACTGGACAGATGAGCAAGGATGAACTAGGCCATGGGAGCCTCCCAAAGGTGAGGAAGCACCGCAGCGAGAAGGGGGCATAAAGAGAAAAAAAATTAAAAAACTCTATGCAAACTTATATGGGGTTATTCCCCCTTTTCTTTTGATGTCTGATGTCAGAGAGTACTGAGCATGCCTGCTGGCCTGCAGTGAATCATTTGGAGATGAGGGTCTGCTGGTACACATTTTGTTTCTGCCTATCCAGTTACCACGTTCATCACTAGGCTTCTTTTTGAGAACTGATAATTTGTCAATTATCTATTCCATCTAGCTGCTATTATGTTTGGACACTGTTACTAGTTAGCCTGCAATATTAACATGCAGTAGAAACTCCTAAGTCACTGGTGGCTCTGTTTTTCAAGTTGATTTTTTGAGTTGAACGTCTGTTACTACAGCACTGGACTTTTCTTAAGATCTCCGTTTATAGCAATTCATGGTGTTATGGGACTGTTTACCAAGATTCATTAAGTATTGTTTGCACTTAAGTTCTTCGGTGGTGTCCTTTTCTTTTTTGCTGGAGAACGAATTGGAAATTTTATATTCTAGCACTTAACTCGTACCGTGAGATTTTCACAGTTTTATGGGCAGGGAAAGGGCTCCCTCCAGTGGTGAATATAGATAATAGAATTTATTTTTGCAGGAACAACCTAATAGGTGTGAGATCTTTTACTGACTCGCACTTTTCTAGGCTCTTCTTCATTCTCTTAATAAAATAGGGGTGAATTTGTTACCTAAGAGACAGAGTGGGCTAATTCCATTTGTTTACCTCTTTTAGATAACTATCTTCTGTAATAAGGTTGACCCTGCTCTTCAGCTTAGTGATTTTTATTTTTTTAAGAGCAATTTTTTAGTAATAGTTTTGCATCATTTTTACGCTGGTAAAAGTTGTTCCTGCAGTTTGCTGCTGATCTGTTAATTCCAATTCCAATTCTAACTTAATTTTGTTTTAATACAGTCCTTGAGTTGGAGCCTCCCCCTACATTTGCTTTGTTAATGGTTAATACTGCTACTTGAGATAATTGCTGCAGGTATTTTATTAGAAGTAGATATGTTTAATTCAAAACTGCTTCTTATTTGTGGGGAGGGGGTGGAGTGAGTTGTAGGCTGTTCTCCGAGTTAGTTCATTGTGGGCCATATGTTGAGGAGGGGCCATTTGGCCCTATAGTAGTAGTATTTTTTTTTTTTTTTTTTTTAATAAAGAGGGGTTATTTTACCTTTTGTAGTTTTTAGTTATTTGCTTTAGGTGTTATATGGATTTTTTGGGAAGGGGAAGTGGTGGATATATTCATGTATGGAGGGGAGGAGTCCCTGCAGTCTATTTTGGTCGAGTCTGTACACTATTGAAGCCATCCCCTAAGGATTTGTTTCTATTTCCCTGTATAACAAAACCGGCAAAACCGTGGAATATTCTTACATGGAATATCAGAGGTGGTCAGTCCCGGATTAAATGACAAGCTATTTTAAAGCACTAAAAGACCTTGCAAACCCATATCACTTGTTTGCAGGAGACCCATATTATAGCTAGCTAAGTTTCTTTATTCAGGTGGACTTAGGTAGGCCAGGCATTTGGTGCCAGTAATAGTCTTTAGAGGGGAGTAGTTATTTTGCTGCATCGATCCGTCCCCTTTTCCCTCTTATCCGAGGTAAGGGATAAAGAGGAACGATATATCTTTACACATGGCTGTTTGGATCCCATGGAGCTCATTTTAGGTTCAGTCTATGGGCTTAATAATGACGCCCCCTCTTTTTATTCCAGCTTAACTGTCACCTTAGCTCCCTATTTGGACCTTCCCTGGATTTTGTGGGGAGACTGGAATTTTGTTATACATAATGATATGGATAGAACTTACCTGCTAAATTCAGGTTTATCACCGACTCAGCGAGGCCGTAGAGATTTTACAGATAGTTCAGGCCTGGCTGACCCCTGGCATGTGTTGTATCCCACTAGCCAGGAATATACTTTTTATTCCCATCCTCATAATTCTTAGTTTAGACTCACTCGACTATTTTTATTTACCAGTTTGTTGCTTACCACAATTTATGAATGTCAACTAGAACCCATAGTCACCTCAATTAAACGTATATTAGATATTACATTCAGATCTGACCGAGACCTTACCTGGTCCTTGAACACTCATCACCTGTCTGATCCTCAAATAGTTACTCGCTTAAAGAATTATTTTAAAACCTCTATTGAAGTGAATTGGTTTTCTATACCTGCTCTGAATCTAGCCTGGGGAGCCCTAAAATGTCAATGGTGTGGTGAACTCATATACCTTTGCTACTAAGTGCAAGAAAGAAACTTCCTCCTGAACCAATTCATTACTTACTCCTATTCAAGATAATGAAAAAAATCTCTCCCTGGCTACCCCTGAGAACATCTGGACTCGCCTCTTCCAACTTAGAGCACAATATTTACCCTTTTGTTTGAACAAGCTCAACATTCCCTGCAAGCCTTAAAAGCCACATATGTGGGTCAGGGGAAAAGGCTAGCAAATTGCTAGCTATTAGACTGAGACAGACAGTAGCAGCTTACTGGCTTAAACTTCTTTATGACCGCATAACTCTTTCCCCCATTGTCAAGGCAAGGGAAATGGCCCATATTTTTAAGGATTATTACTTGAGTTTATATTCTACAGACTCAGCGGTGGGGGGCCAGTAAGAAAATATGTATCCCTTTCTGAAAAACGTTCCACTACCATGTCTGTCTGGATCACATGCTCTGAACCTGGGACATCTCATCTTGGAGGCAGAGGTTAGAGCTGTTATTACTTCCCTTGCTTTAGACAAGGCCCCAGGTTCCGATGGATTTGCCCCAAACTTTTATAAACTTTTCCCTGATGACCTTGCTCCACTTTGACCTCACTCTATAACTATTTACATTCCTCTGACCTATTGGAGACTTTATTGTTGGAAGCCCGTATTGTTGTGCTACCCAAACCCAGTAAAAATGAGTCATGCACTGAAAATTGTAGACCAATTTCCCTTATTAATGTTGACGTTAGCATTTTTGTTAAACGTTTGGCTTCCTGTCTTGACCAGATTTGGGGTGATCTGACTGGTCCAGAGCAGGTAGGTTTTATGAAGGGGGGTCTTTCTAGCGACCACTTTCATAAATTGTTTCGTCTAATTTCCACATCCTTGGATGGAGGATTAGATTTGGTTCCGGTCTCTCTGGATGCCTTTGATAGGGTTGATTGGCCCTATCTGTTCTGGATTCTGCAACAGTATGGTTTCCCGGATTCCTTCTTTCGATGGGTGTGAAGTCTCTACTCTCGCCCCACTGCCAGAGTTCTGTGTAATGGAGTGCTTTTGGACCCTTTCCCTATTTTGAGGGGCACCCATCAAGGCTGCCACCTATCTCCCTATCTCTTCAAATCTTGAGCCCTTAACCAAAAAAAATCCATGCCCTTTCTGGAATATCCGGTATCACTATGGGTACTCAGGAACTGAAGATTTCCACTTATGCAGGTGATATTTTACTGCATTTATCAAATATTAATAATAATAAACTTTATTTTTATGGGAACTTTCAAAACCAAGGCACCTAACAAAAGTAAAATCACATAATTAAAAATTGCACAGCAACATAATCAGTAACACATCTCAAGGCCAATAATATAATCATAAAATCTTAAACACTTTCCATCCATTAAATGCCATAGGCTTGACTCCATAACCAGATTTTCAGTGCTTGTTTAAAACCCTCCATGGTCATGCGCTCACATAACCAACGGGGTAAAGAATTCCAGAGGGTAGGAGCCACATACATAAATCTTCTGGCCCCAGGAGATTTCAAGCATACCCTCGGATCCTCTAGCAACCCCTTGTTGGCTGAGCGGAGTGATCGCTAGGGGCAATGAGGAACTAGGAGCTCTTTCAGGTAGTCTGGGCCAAGTCCATATAGGGCTTTAAAAGTCAGCAAATCGACTTTAAAGATGATCCGCCACTGAACTGTCAGCCAGTGCAGTCCGCACAATACTGGTGAACTATGACAGGACCGCGAGGATCCCGTCAACAACCGTGCCGCAGCATTCTGCACTAGCTGCAAATGGTGGATTTCCACCCCAGGTAGCCCTAGGTACAGGGAGTTGCAGTAGTCCAAGCACGAGGTCACAAAGGCGTGAATCAAAGTAGGAAGGTCATCAGACAGAACAAGGTGCCTGATCCTGGCGATATTCCTCAGATGGTAGAATGAGGAACTGACAACATCTGATACCTGAGAATGCAGGGTTAGCCCATCATCAAAAATTACCCCCAGGTTCCGCACCCATTCAGAAGTTGGGAGTGGCTCACTCCCAAGATATAAAAACCAGAGGGTGAGCCCCCCCAAACCTCTCTATCCGGCCACCAGAATCCACAACCAATACCTCTGTCTTATCAGTGTTCAACTTAAGCCAGCTGGCATTCATCCACTCCTGGATTTTGGCAAGACAGTTATTAAAGACTGAGACAGCTCCATCCAGATCGGAGGGAAAAGAACGGTAGAGCTGGGTATCATCAGCATAGCAGTGAAACCTCAGCCCATACCTTCTTACAATGTCTCCGAGGGGCAGCATATATACTCCGAACAACATGGGGGACAGCACTGATCCCTGAGGAACTCCACATGTTAACGAGACCGGGTCCGAGGAAAAAAACCCTGACACCACCCTCTGAGATCTTCCCGTGAGGAACGATGTAAACCACTTGAGGACCGTACCCGACAGTCCACAAATGAACCTCAGGTGATCAAGCAGCAACCCAAGCTCCACAGTATCAAACGCTGATGAGAGATCTAGGAGGACCAAGATAGAATGGATCCTCCTGTCTCTAGCCATCAGGAGATCATTGAGCACCCGAATCAGTGCTGTCTCAGTACTATGCTTCTTTCGAAATCCAGACTGGAGGGGTTCTTAGATGGCATGGATGGTCAAGTGGTCCTCCAGCTGTGTGGCCTCTACCTTCTCAATCACCTTCACCACAAAGGGAAGGTTAGAGATTGGTCTGTAGTTAGCAAGGCAGTCTGGGTCCAAAGAAGCTTTCTTCATGAGTGGTGTTACCACCGACTCTATTAGGGAGCTTGGAAACTCACCCGTCTCCAGGGAGCACCAGACTATCCGAGCTAGGACCAGGCCAATGACATCACTACAACCCAAAATTAAGGAAGTAGGTCCCGGATCCAAACTACAGCATGTAGGATGCACACTCTGGACAATCCGCATAGCATCCATGAAAGCCGGCCAGCCAAAGGTACTCCAAGGAAGACAAAGATATGCGAACCCGGACTGGTCCACCACAGTGCCCATACAGTGTGCCAGATGGAAAGCAGATCTGATGTCGGCAACCTTATTTGCAAAAAATCAAGCAAATCCTGTTACCTCTCTCCAATTGGCGCAGTGAAGGTTCAAGAGAAAAAGAAAGCATTCAGGAAGTACAAGGAATTGCAGCAGGAGCAGGACAGAGAACTGTATCAGTTAAAGCAAAAGGAGGCTGGGAAGGCAGTCAGAACAGCAAAGGCCCAAACTGAGGAAAAGATAGCCAACTCAGTTAAGAAGGGGAATAAAACCTTTTATAGGTACATCTGGGAGCAAAGGAAGACCAAGGGAGGGATAGTGAGGCTTAATAAAGGGAGGAGGGTGGGCAGAGGGAGAATGTGAAAAGGCAGAGATACTAAACAAATATTTTTGCTCAGTATTTACAAAGGAAGAGGGAGGTACATAAAACAAACAGTAGTAACACTCTGGATACAGAAGTTGATACCAGCCCATTTACAGAAGAAAGGGTTCTGAAAGAACTCTTAAAACTGAAGGTGGACAAAGCAATGGGGCCTGATGGGATTCATCCCAGAATTCTAAAAGAACTAAGGTAGAACTAGTGACACCACTGACTACCTCTTTAACAAATCATGGGAGGATGGGGTGGTACCCGAGGACTGGAGGAGGGCAGATGTGATTCCCTTCACAAAAGTGGGAGCAAGGCAGAAGCAGGAAACTATAGACCTGTTAGTTTAACCTCAGTGATAGGGAAAATGATGGAATCACTTCTAAAGGAAAGAATTGTCGAGTATCTAGAGGCCAGAGGGCACAAGACCCTAGGCAGCATGGATTCACAGCGGAAGGTCATGCCAGACGAATCTGATAGATTTCTTTGACTGGGTGACCAAAGTAGTAGATCAGGGAGGGCTGTGGACATGGCCTACCTAGACTTTAGCAAGGCATTTGACACAGTACCACACAAAAGATTAATATAAGTTAGCCAGCCTGGGAGTGGGTCCCAAGATGACAGCCTGGGTAAAGAATTGGCTAGAGAATAGGACACAGAGAGTAATAGTAAATGGAGTCCACCAGAAGAAAGGAGGGTTACTAGCGGGTACCGCAGGGTTCAGTATTAGGACCAGTCCTCTTCAATGTCTTTATAAGCGACATTGCAGAAGGACTGAAGGAAAAGTATGTCTCTGCAGATGACACTAAGATCTGCAACAGAGTTGATGCACAGGGTGGGTGGAAAGGATGAGAAGGGACTTGGCAAGGTTAGAGGAATGGTCAAATGTATGGCAGCTTAGATTCAATGCTAAGAAGTGAGGTAATGCACCTGGGAAACAAAACCCAGGGAAGAGTACACAATGGGGGTGAGATACTAACAACAACAAAAATGGAAAGGGACCTGGGGGTAGTCATATCAGATGACCTAAAGGTGGGCAAGCAATGTGAGAAGGCAGCAAGGAGGGTTGGGGGATACTGGGATGCATAGGGAGAGGCATCACCAGTAGAAAACAGGAAGTTATTATCCCTCTGTACAGACAGCTGGTGAGACCCCATCTGGAGTACTGTGTGCAGTTCTGGAGACCCAATCTCCGAGAAAGACATAGACAGGATGGAAGCTGTCCAGAGGAGGGCAACTAAAATGGTGCAGGGTCTGCACCGGAAGACATATGAAGAGAGACTTAAGGAGCTTAATATGTATAGCCTCGAGGAAAGGAGGGAGAGGGGGGACATGATAGAAACTTTCAAGTACCTCAAGGGAATCAACAAAGTCCAAGAGGGTAGCATCTTTCAAAAAAAGAGGTGTGCAAGAACAAGAGGGCACAATTTGAAGATAGAGGGGGCGGCTCAGAGGTAATTTAAGGAAGTATTTTTTCACAGAGAGGGTTGTGGATGCATGGAACGGCCTTCCGGAGGAGGTTGTGGAGTCAAAATCAGTGGTGGAATTCAAGCATGCATGGGATAGTCATAAGGCAATTCTGGGGGGTGGGGGTAGAAAGAAGTAGGCTGCTGGTTAACTAGGATCTGCAGCTTATCCAGTAGGTAGGGAAATGGGCAGACTGGGTGGGCCAAGCGGTCCTTATCTGCCGTCAAATTCTATGTTTCTATGTTTCTATGTTTCTATCGGTTAGCTAACAATTTGGGGTATTCTCTGGTTATAAACTTAATTTATACAAAACTGTTGTTTTTCCTTTCTCCCCCATGTTTACAAATCCGATTGTGATATATTTGGCCTACAATGGGAAGCAAAAAGCTTAACATACTTGGGTATTCAAATATCCACTGACAAATCCCTGCTAAAATCATTGAATCTAGAACCCTTAATAAAGCAAATTGCCCAAGACTTGGACAGGTGGAAATCATTACCTCTTATCTTATGGAGTAAGTCTAACATCATAAAAATGAACATTCTCCCTCGACTTCTATAACCCTTAGGTATGCTGAATATTGTTTTGCCGATGCTGGTTTAAGAATCTGCAGAGAATGCTGTCCACTTTTCTATGGGCTCAAACTGTAATGCTGTTCCTATGACAAATTAGTGCATCCAAGGAAGTTTGGTGGGCTTTAATTACCTCATTTTTTAAGATATTACTTTGCTTCCCATGGAGTTAAGTACTTTCTTTGGGGTCTTTCAGATACCTTGATACCACCCACCCACCTTCCTTCTTGGTTTACAATTGAAAACGACTTATGCTCTCAGTATCAAATTGGTCTCAGATCTGTATTATTTCTACCCCCCACATAAGCTTCCTCAACCTCTCAAATCTACAACGATATTCTGGTCTCTCCAAGTGCACGCTCAACTCTGTAAACATCTTCTATGTCAAAGTCCTTGCTCAACCACTCCTCAATAACCTTAATATTGTTATTGATAAAAAGCCCTTGAGTGACCGTCGTTGGTCACACTTTGGTACCTCCACACTCTCGGACTTCATAGTGGATGGGACATTAACTTCTTTTGACCAATACCAGGTGAAGATTGATGCTCCTGCATCTCAGGTTTTTCAGTTTTGGCAACTTCGTCATTGCCTCGGTAACTGTTTAGGCCCTCCACCATGGCCTTCTTGTTCTGGCTTCTTCTTTACAAATCTAGTGAACATAGTGCAGCAAGACCACTCGATTTCCCACCTATATACAGGTATAGGTCAAATACTCTGGAATTCGGTCTCCCCGGTAGCATTTTATTGGGCTAACATGCTTCATATCAAGCGTGATAATGAGTAATGGTTTCGCATTTGGACTAATGTATATAAATATGTTAAACAGGACAGATTTTGGTTGAGCAAGTTAACATTTTGCATGGATTATATATTTTTCCTACTAAACTCTGTAGAATGGAGAGAGCTGAGACGCCTATTTGTCCTCATTGTAATGAAGCTGAAGGCTCCTTATATCATATGTTGTGGTCTTGCTTGCAAATTGCTTCATTTTGGCATCTTATTCAATCTAAATTAGACCCCACATTAGGTCTCCAAGATGCTTTTACTCCTGAAGTTTGCATTTCGGGCAACTATACTTCGTTTATGCGGACTTCTCGTAAAGCTCATATGGCTTTAATATCCGCTGTCACTAAATTAATTTTGAGGCATTGGCTTAACCCCACTCTCCCTACTTGGCCTGAATGGCTTGCAGAAATTCTTTCATCTTTAAAAATTAAGAAATCTATAGCTAGTTTTTTCAAGTCATTGCATGTGTATAGGTCCAAATGGGAAACCTCATATACTTCTGTTTTCTATATCACCAAGTTACTTGGCTCCTTTACACTAATGGGACTACAGGGATGGGGGGGGGGACTTGAGGGGGGTTATGCTTGTAGTGTTTTTACTTTTGTGATTAGGAGGTACAGGTTCTTTTTCCTTATTCCCATTTTTTTGTTTGCTTGCACGCATGCACAAGAAACATTATGCGGCAACTTAGGAGAGAAGTGGGTTGTGGAGGTGCGGCAGTGTGGCGGCCAATGCCAGCACTGCATTTGTGGGCTTGGTGGTGTGCACCCAGTGCAGCCCAGTGTCCTGATGACACTGGTTCTACAGAAGTGCCACCAACTTAAAACGATTTGGCCACTGCAAGGAGGGGCCACCTCATTTTTGCAGCGTCAGCAATTCTACTCCCTGTCGGCATAATGTTCCCACCCCCTCAATTTCTGCTGTGTGCTGAGGGGGTGCACAGTCCCCCTTGGCATCATGCACTCACCCCTGTTTCTGCGCTGATGGGAGGCCCAATCCCCATCAGCTTTGGTCCCCCTCCCCACAAATGCATGTTGCACACTGGGAGCCCACCCTAGTGTACCAAACAACACCTGCAAAAGAAGAAAGCCAACCTGCGTTGTCTTTTTTTTTGCTGTAAAACAAGAAAACGGTCCCTCGCAGTCTTTCCTGCCCCCCCTCCAACCAGCACCCACCCTCTGCTCACCCTGCCTCCCCACACCCCCCCTCACCCCATACGTAGCTCCAGAGCCCAGGCGCGATGATCTTCGTGGACCGGAACACGCCTGCACTCTTCAAAGCCAACAGCTAACTGAAGAAATGCCGGTAAGCTGTATAATGGCATAAATAGGGGTTTTTCAACTTTGTTGCATATCTCGGGCATTTTGGGAATTTTGTACCAAATTTCAACATGGGTTATTGGGACCCCTCCTCATGAATTCAGTCACTGTCATGGCATTATTCAGTCCCAAAAGGTGATTTCACAGTCAGTCGCTGGAATCACCTTTCAGGACCGAAACTGAAACAACAGTGCCACTGTTCATGAGGTGGGCTCTCAAAGCCTATGTTGCAAATTTGGTGAATAAAATCAAAAAATTACTGTTTCCACGAGCATGCATTAGCAGTTTCCCCACGCGCTTCGTAACTTCATGAATTTGTAATATTTCACTCCAGATTTTCAACACTGGCATTTTTACACACCTCCTTATGAACAGTACAGCTGTCATTTTACACATCCTGGCCGAAATGTGTTTTCACACTTCCGCCATAAAATAGCACGGTCGTGTTCATGAGCAGAGGTCCTAAAATGTCTACGTTGAAAATTTGGTGATGAAAGTCCATAAAATGACTGTGTTACAAGCATGTGTTGCACAGTTTCCGCGCACCCATGTAACTTCGCAAATTTGCAATATTTTCACACCACATTTTCAACACTGGCATTTTTTCACACCTCCTTATGAACAGTACAGCTGTCATTTTTCACATCCTGGCCAAAATGTGTTTTTTGCACTTCCGGTGCAGAATAGCACGGTTGCAGTGGGAAATCAGTGTTTGGAACAGAGTAACAACAAGCGAGTGAGAGAGGGGGAGTGAGCAAGCTCAATGGAGCTCTGTCAGGACTGCTGTGGATTTCTTTGTGGACAGAAAAAGGTGCCAATGCAGGCAGGAGCCCAGTACAAAAGGGCAGCCTACAGCATCAGGAAAAACAGAACAAGCGAGTGAGAGAGGGGGAGTGAGTGAGCTCAACGGAGCTCTGTCGGGACTGCTACAGATTTCTTTGTGGGCAGAAAAAGGTGCCAACGCAGGCAGGAGCCCAGTACAAAAGGGCCGTCTGTAGCACCAGGAGAAACAGAACGAGCGAGTGAGAGAGGGAGAGTGAGCGAGCTCAACGGAGCTCTGTCGGGACTTTAGAGTTGCCCACCCACCTGCCCAGGGTCCTGTGTGGTCCTATATTACAGCAGGGTCTCTGGGGTGGAGACAAAGCAATGATTGGATATTTTTATGTTTGCTGTAATAATACAGATTTAGTTGTTCTGTTTATTTCTCTAACTAAGCTAACTACTGAGCTATACTGTTAGGATTGCTGTAATAATACATATTTATTTGTTCTGTTTATCTCTCTAACTGAGCTGAGTAATACTTGGAGTGTAATACAATTTCTAACTAGGCTAAGTGAAACTATGAGGGCTGAGAACAAAAAGTATGGTAGCTGAGGGGTGAAAAACGGAGAAGGAGGCTTTAGGATTGCTACAGTGATACAGTATCTAACGGATGAGATTTGAGACTGAATTAACCCGGTCAGCAAGTGGTAGTAGGGGGACTAGTGTGGGGGGGAAACAGGAATTTGAGTTAATAGGGCCCTAACAGTTGTAGTAGGGTACAGAAACCGGGAGTAAGAGCCCATAACATAAGATGGGGGGCCGAAATGTGGCAGGTGCCACGTGTCAATAGGGTGGGCAACTTTGGAAGGGTGGTGGGGTGTACAGGGTGTGGGTCTGCCATGATCCTGGACTGGGCTTGGAGGATGGTGGGGTGTATGCTCTGTAGACAACTGGCTAGTTTGAGGGAGGAACTGTGGAGGTTAGGGAGGAGTCTAAGTGGCAGGGCAGCTCAGTATGGTAGGCATCCTGGCTGGGGGGGGGAATAGGGATGACAAGGGGGACAGGGAAGAACAACTAGGACTGAAACTAACCCCAGTATCAGAGACACTAGCAGAAAAGAGAGGAGAAGGGAAGGGATGCCGAGGTGAGGAGGGGCCTCCTGATGGGGAGGAAGAGACCATGAGGAGTACCAGGGGAGAGAGCAGATGGCTGCGGGTAATGAGGGACCAGGGTGGGACCGGGAGGGGCAAGAGGGAACAAGTAGGAGGGAACTGATAGGGGAAACGGATGTAGGAAGGGTATCGACTAGGAATAGATTCGAGCTCTGCTATGGGGGAGCAGGAACATACTGAGGGGGGACAAGCGGGCATGAGAGGGATGGCAACAGGTAGGGGAAGAGATAACGAGATGAAAGGGTAGAAGGGGCTAGTAAGGAAGGAGGGGTGACTGAAGGAGAAGGCTATGGGAAGGATGGGAGGGGCATCACTATCGGGTTCGAAGGGAATGGGGGCTCTAAATCGACAACAACGGTGATAAGAGAGGGGTTGGAAATTAGCAGGGGAGGAGGGGAGGTCAACATGGGAAGCCCAGTAGGAAGTAGTCAGGCTGGGAAGGGGTTCAAGGGGAATGGGAGGAATAAAGCAGAGAAAAGGGGTGAGGCAGAAGTAGGGGGTGCAGATACAGAAGTCACAGAGGGTGCAGCTGGCGGGGGTAAGGGACAGGGAAGAACGAATCCTGGGGTGGTGGAAGGGGCATTAAAAGGGAAAGGGGGTAAGGGGTTGGGGGTACTTGTCCTGAGGGATTCTATACTGAAAGGAGTGAGATGGGGCAGAAGGTGGGAAAGACACAGCCGTATTTGGGTTGAAGCTATCCCCGGGTTGACTGCAGGAGGGGCAGGCACTGCTCAAATGTGCAGCGAGGGGAGGAAGAAACCTCATTTACTGTTGCATGTGGGTACAAACGACTTGGCAGGGAGACTGTGGAAGTAGTGAGAGGAGGTTCTAGGAATTGAGCAGGCAGTGTGAGAGTATGGGGGAGTCAGTGGCATTCTCGGAGGTACTCACAGTAACATGTGCAAGCATGGGGAGGAAAGGTAGGACCTAGGAGTTCAATGAGTGGCTGAGGGATTGGTGCCACACCAAAAATTTTGGGTTAGTGACTAACTGGGGTAGGGTCTGGGGGAATAGTGACTTGTACATGGCGGACAGGTTACACTTGAGCAGGGAGGGGATGGGAGTGTTAAAGGTGGGATTAGAGGGGTATATCTCTACTAAGGTGGATTTAAACTAGTGGAGAAGGGTGG
The DNA here is from genome assembly GCA_016271365.2 of Neoceratodus forsteri. NCBI lineage: Eukaryota > Metazoa > Chordata > Ceratodontiformes > Ceratodontidae > Neoceratodus > Neoceratodus forsteri. Next base: position 317,982,306 of record CM028136.1, read on the forward strand.
CCAAAAGACTGAGGTTAGTAGAAAGGTCCAGACAGGGGAGCCTAATGAGCTCACCCTCCTAGATATAGGTAAAGGCAGAGGTGTAGTAACCTTGGGAGGGGGCGGGCAGAGTGGTCTGAGTGTAATACAGAAGGCACCACCACCACCCAGTAAGAATAACAAGGAGAAAGGGTGTGGACTACCAGGAGGAGGGACACAGGCCAAGGAGAAGAGTGAGAAGAAGGAGGGTATGGGTGGAAGGTGGTCTCTCAACACAAGAAGCCTAGGGGAAAAAATTGCAGAGCTTCAGGCACTCCTTTCAGAGGGGAAGGTGGACACTGCTGCAGTGACAGAGACTTGGGCCACAGAGTACCATGATTGGGACTTGACAATCCCGGGATACAGGATATACAGCAGGGACCGGGGAGTTGGAAGGGGGTTGCACTTTATGTGAAAGAAGGGATCAAATGCATAATGGACGGGGGGGGGTGGGAGAGAAGAGGACAGAGGCACTTTGGGTGCAACTGCTGGACTCCAAGAGCAGAAAGCTGAGGCTGGGAGTGGTGTACAGACCACCAGCCCAACCCGAGGAACTGGATGGGAAGTTGGCAGAGCAGATAAGGAGGGTCTGTAGAAGGGGGAGTGTGGTGATAGTGGGGGATTTTAACCTACCAGGGGTTGACTGCAGCACCCTGGCCACTAGCAGTACCAGGGAGCAGGTGCTCCTTGATGCATTCCAGGACAGCCTTCTGATGCAATTGGTAAGTGAGCATACAAGGCATGGTAGCACTCTGGACCTAGTACTGGCAAATGGGGAGGCGGTGAGGGAGGTAAAGGTGGAGGACCCACTAGTGGGTTGCGACCACCAAACAGTGTGGTTCGTTCTCATGCTGGGCAGGGAGACAGGAGGCACAGGCATTAAGGTGGTGGACTTTAGTAGGGTGGACTTTGGGAGGATGGGAGAAATACTGTGAGGGAGACTCCAGGATATAAGGCCGGGGATGGATGCAGAACAAAAGTGTGGAGTCCTAAAGGCTAGGCTAACAGAGGCCACAGTAGCCTGCACCAGGGCCAGGCATAAGAAGAGCAGAGCCAAGAAACCATGCTGGCTGAACAAGGAAGTGCTGTAAGGGGTAAGGGCATAGAGGACTGCATACTGGAAGTACAGGAGAACAGGGAAGGGAGAGGATAAGGAGGCTTACAGAAGTCAGTCAAGGGAGGTGGCCAGGAGGGTGAAAAAAGCTAAAGTCTCCAGGGAATGAAGGTTAGCACAGGGCATAAAGGGAGGGGAAAGGGACTTTTTAAGGTATGTCAGGGAAAAGAGAAAGTGCAAGGAACATGTCGCGAGAATAAAGCGGGGAACGGATGGGGTGGAAAAGGGGGAGGAGCAAGCGGAAATTCTAAATGAGTACTTCTGCTCCATTTTCACTAAGGAGAGGGATGGTCCACTACCAGTATGGGCTGGGGGGGTGGAGAAAGGAGAGAGAAGGTGACGGACAAAGTGATCACACGGACTAGGGTGCTAGAGGGGCTGAGGGCAGTAAGGGTAGACAAGGCACCAGGTCCCGATGGCATCCACCCCAGGGTGCTGAGGGAGATGGCGGAGCTGTTAGCTGAGCCACTGGCAGATTTGTTCAACACCTCCCTGGAAACGGGCCCTAGGACTGGAGGGTGGCCCATGTGGTGCCCATACACAAGAGTGGGCCTAGGGAGGAGCCAGGAAATTATTGGATGGTCAGACTCATGTCCATAGTGGGTACGCTTATGGAGAAGATACTTAAGCAGAGGCTGGTGGCATTCCTAGAGAGTAATGGCCTCCAAGATGGGCGGTAACATGGGTTCGTCTCAAGGAGATCTTCACAAACCAGCCTAATAGAGTATTATGACTGGGTGACAAGGGAGGTGGACAGGGGCCATGCAGTACATGTCCTGTACTTGGACTTCAGTAAGGCCTTTGATACAGTGCCTCATGGGAGACTGGGGGGAAGGTGACAGCAGTGGGGTTGGGAAAAAAGCTGACTAAATGGGTTATACGGGAGGGTGCAGAGAGTGGTGGGGGGGGAGCTCTCGGCACCTAGAGCAGTGACAATTAGGGTGCTGCAGGGGTCAGTACTGGGCCCGGTGTTATTTGGGCTCTTTATCTCTGATATAGCACATGGAGTGGGGAGCAGGGTTAGTCTGTTCGTAGTTGATACCAAATTGGGAGCAGTGGTGGACAAAGAGGATGGGTGGGAAAAACTGCAGGCAGACCTAACCAAAGTAGAGCTATGGTTGGTGGAGTGGCAGCTAGGATTCAATGCAAACAAGTGTAAGGTGATGCACTTCAGGCCTAAAAACCAGAAGAGGGACTACTGGTTGGGGGGGTGAGGTTGGGGATCACAGAGAAGGAGAAGGAACTAGGGGTGTTGGTAACTGGGAGCATGAACAACTCAGCCCAGTGTAGGAGAGCAGCAGTGAAGGCAAACAGGATGCTGGGGTGCATCACAGTGGGGTTCTCATCCAGACACAGGGATGTGATCCTACCTCTCTACAGATCATTAGTCAGACCGCACCTGGAGTACTGTGTGCAATACTGCAGGCCAGACCTGAGGAGAGATACAAAGTTACTGGAGAGGGTGCAAAGGAGGGCAAAAAAATGTTAGAGGGGATGGAAGGAAAGGAATATGAAGTTAGGCTGAATGAGCTGAACATGTACACACTGGAGGAGAGGAGGGATGGGGGAATATGATTGAAGCATTTAAATACCTGAGGGGGGTTAATAAACCTAGCACCGAGGGTGTGTTTAAACTGAGGAGTGGAAGAGAGATTAGGGGACATGGACTAAGGTTGGAAGGGGGGTGTTTCTAGAGGGAAATGAGGAGGCACTACTTCACTGAGAGGGTGGTGTCTAGTTGGAATGTGCTTCCAGAGGCAGTGGTAACATGTAGGGCAGTCAATAGTTTCAGGAAAGGACTGGGATAACGCAAGCGGAAGAGTCAGGGGAGCAGGGGCTGGGACAAGCGGGGAGGAACTGAGGGGGAGGAGGCTGGGGCAGCTGCAATCTAGGGTGCTAGCTGCACACTAGGGCAGATTTAGATAGACTGATTGGTCTGTTCTGCTGGCAGATTTGTATGTTCGTATGTATGTTCATATGTAAAATCACAGTGACTCTGTTTATGAGCAGAGGTCCTAAAATGCCTATGTTGAAAACCTGGTGACAAACGTCCATAAAATAACTGTGTTACAAGCGTGCATTGAGCAGTTTCCACGCACCCTCACAACTTCGCAAATTTGTAGTACTTTCATTCCAGATTTCCAACATTGGCATTTTTTTAGACCTCCTTATGAACAGTACAGCTGTCATTTTTTACATCCTGCCTGAAATATGTGTTTACACATCTGGCGCAGAATAGCGTGGTTGCTCTGGGAAATCAATGTTCGGGACAGATTAAGAAAATCATACTGACAGTGTTCATGAGCAGAGGTCACAAAATGCCTATGTTGAAAATTTGGTGAAATAATTCCACTAAACGACTGTGTTACACACATGCAGTTTCCACGTATGCTCGGAAGTTCTAGCATTTTTAATATTTTCACTACCGATTTTCAACATTGCCATCTGGCGCAAAATGGCACAGTCGCTGTGGGAACTCAAAGTTCGGGGCACATTGACAAACACACAGTGCCACTGTTCATGAGAAGTGGTCCCAAATGCTTTCATGAGGTGGGGGTCACAAAAAGGCCACGTTGAAAATGTTTAGTGCAAATACCATCAAACACCCGTGGCGTTAGGGTTTCTAACTGTAACGTCCCACCCTGTACAGACTGACAGGCATCAGGGGTGTGCCTTTGGATTGCCGACTGTAATGCTCATGCTGTTCCACCCCCACCCCCCCCACCTTGCAGCCAGTGACAGGTATCAAGGTGTGCCTTGGACTCTTCGACCCCAGAGTTCACCCCATTCTCCTATATTGCACCCATTTTAGCATATGTCCTTGTGTAGTGGGGTGACTAAAAAGCCGAACACACCAAGGCACACCTCAACACTTGTCGGTGTCTGCAGGATAGGGTGAGGTGAAATGGCATGAATGTTATGGGTAACAACCCAAACGCATACCCCAATGCCTGTCCATCTCTGCAGGTTGGAGGTGGGGTTGGCGTGAAGTTCAATACTTCACTGCCATTTCTACTCTGCATCTGTCTAACTCCTGCATTTCCAATGCTAATATCAGCAAGCAAACATTCGGCATTGACAAATGTTTGTTAGTTATGTATTTATATTGTTTTTAAAGGAAAACTAACATAGAAACATAGACTTTGATGGCAGATAAGGACCGCTTGACCCACCTAGTCTGCCCATTTCCCTACCTAATGGATAAGCTGCAGATCCTAGTTAACCAACAGCCTACTTCCTCCTACACCCCACTAGAATTGCTTTATGTCTGTCCCATGCATTCTTGAATTCCCACACTGTTTTTGACTCCACAACCTCCTCAGGAAGGCTGTTCCATGCATCCACAACCCTCTCTGTGAAAAATACTTCCTCACATTACCTCTGAGCCCTCCCCTCTATCTTCAAATTGTGCCCCCTTGTTCTTGCACATCTCTTTTTTTCTGAAACATGCTACCCTCTTGGACTTTGTTGATTCCCTTGAGGTACTTGAAAGTTTCTGTCATGTCCCCTCTCTCCCTCCTTTCCTCGAGGGCATACATATTAAGCTCCTTTAGACTGTCTTTGTATGTCTTCTGGTGCAGACCCTGCACCATTTTGGTTGCCCTCCTCAATGTATCAGTATTGTTACCAATGGAAATCTGCTTTACATAAGCTTTTGGCTGAACCTGTAACACTTTAGGGGCAGAATTGTAACCCATTTAGTTGCCCCTTCCTTTATAGCTGTAGGCATCCATCTTCTAAATCACAGGCACAGGAAATGACATCACATCAGGGGAAAACAGAGGAAAAATACAGTGCTGTCAGTCATTTACAATGAATAGTTTTTGATCCCCTCAACTCTCGGTGACATTTGAGGTAAATTGTGCTGATGGCATTTTCAGGCATCAGCATCCCTGATATCTTACAAATTTGTAAAGCCACTGTGCCATGGAGCTACAAGTATATTGCTCTGTTGTAAAAAAAATGTTGGGTGCTGCCAGTGCCAACAGTTTCCGAGCTCCTTTCAGGTTCTATTGATTTGTACAATGTTTTGTGACATTTCATGATATTGAGTGAAATGTTTTGCACCTATGTGGTTTGCAAAGAGTCCTGCTAGTACCACTCTAAACAATGTTTGCTCCAGTGCTGTTTTAGATTTCTTTGCACTGAAAAAGTTGTGTATAATTTTGATTTCGCTAGCATCATTTTGTGTAATAAGAGGCAGTGTGATCCATTGCTTTGAACACCAGATTTGCACTTTGGAGGTCACAGATGCAAACCTCAGTAGAGCCAAATACTAACAGTGTGACCTTCAGCAAGTGACTTGACCTCCCTGTGCTCCATTCCACTCAGCTCTACAAATGAGTAGAAATAGGATGCCACTGGAAACAAGATGTTACATCTCAACTAGGCTACCTTTGATAAATCAGTCATTGTTTTATGCTAGTGTGTGATTGGGAAACATAGCAGCATAGACTTTGATGGCAGATAAGGACCACTTCGCCCACCCAGTCTGCCCATTTCCCTACCTAATGGATAAGCTGCAGATCCTAGCTAACCAACAGCCTACTTACAAAGGTTACAGAGGTAGTTTCAAGCTTTAGAAGACTTTCATCCATCGTGCTTGCCAGCATTTTCCCTTAAAACACTAAAGTTTTGTTTATGCAGTAGTTCTCTAACCTTATTTTAAAAATTGCCATTTTATCACTTGACACCACTTCTACAAGCAGCCTGTTCTATAGGTACCACCCTCTGGCTAAACCAGTGTTTTCTCTTCAGATTATTCCAGTTCTCCACACTAAGCTTCAGGGGGTGACCTCTTGAAACATGTACATCATGTTTTAATACTAACCCAAAATCTTCCCATAAGGTGTTGTCTTGCAGGGCTCTATACAGCATACACATGTCCGCCCTTACTCTTCTGTATTGCAGAGTATACAAACGAAGATATTTTAACCTTTCCAAGTATGCAACATTCTGGAGTGTTTTCACAGCTTTAGTTGCTCTTTTTTTGGATCCTTTCTATTTTATTGATGTCTTGTTTCTTATAAGGTGACCAAAGTTGGGCACAGTACTCAAGGTGGGGCCTCACCAGTGACTTATACAGTGGCATTATCACCTTACTTTCTCTGCTACTGATTTGCCTAAGAATACAGTTTAAGACCTGGTTTGCTCTATTTACTATCCTGTGATAGTGAATATCAAATTTCATATCTGCCGTTATTGTAATTCCCAAGTATCTCTCTCTTCTGTTGAGTCTCATACTGTAACCCCCTAGGTTATATTAATAATGCTCATCTTTTTACCCATGTGTATCACCATATACTTTCCTAAGTTCAGCTCCAATTTGTTTTTAGTAGTCCATTCATATATGTAGTCCAGAGTATGTTGCAATTTGTTTACGTCAGTACAGTTGTTACTACTGCTCCTATTCTGCAGTCATCTGCAAATCTGGATATCCATATATTAGAACAACTGGTTAGTAGTGACATTATATATATGTTGAAGAGACAAGGGCCCAGCACTGAACCCTGTGGAACACCGCTACTCACCCCTGCCCAGTCCGACAAAACACCATTCACCATCACCCTCTGTCTACTGCCCCCCAACCATTCCTCTGTCCACCTCACAATGTTGTTATTTAATATGAATTCTCTAAGTGTGTTTATTAATTCACTATGGGGAAGTTTATCAAAGGCCTTAGAGAAATCCTTCTTACTTTCTCCTTCCTTCTTCCCCACCAAAATTGCCTTATGTCTGTCCCATGCATTCTTGAATTCTACCACTGTTTTTGACCCCACGACCTCCTCAGGAAGGCCGTTCCATGCACCCACCACCCTCTCCATGAAAAAATACTTCCTCACGTTGCCCCTGAGCCGTCCCCCTTCTATCTTCAGATTGTGCCCCCTTGTTCTTGCACATCTCTTTTTCTGAACAATGCTACCCTTTTGGACTTTGTTGATTCCCTTATGGTACTTGAAAATTTCTATCATGTCCCCCCTCTCCCTCCTTTCCTTGAGGGCATACGCATGAAGCTCCTTTAGTCTCTCTTCATATGGCTTCTGGTATAAACCCTGCACCATTTTTAGTTGCTCTCCTTTGGACCATCTCCATCCTGTCTATGTCTTTGCAGAGATGGGGTCTCTAGAACTGCACGCAGTACTCCAGATGGGGTTTCACCAACTGTCTGTACAGAGGGATAACAACTCCCCATTTTCTACTGGTGATGCCTCTCCCTGTGCATCCCAGTATCCCCCAAGCCCTCCTTACTGCCTTCTCACATTGCTGCCTACCTTTAGGTAATCTGATATGACTACCCCCAGGTCCCCTTTCCATTTTTCTTGTTGTTAGTACCCCCCGCCCCCACACTGTGTACTCTTCCCCTGGGTTTTTGTTTCCCATGTATATTATTTTGCACTACTTTGCACTGAATCTAAGCTGCCATACTTTTGACCATTCCTCCAACCTTGCTAAGTCCCTTCTCATCCTTTCCACCCCCCCCCTTGTATATCAATCAAGTTGCAGATCTTTGTGTCATCTGCAAAGAGGCATACTTTTCCTTCCAGTCCCTCCGCAATGTTACTTATAAAGACATTAAAAAGGACCGGTCCCAGTGCTGAACCCTGTGGTATCACATTAGTAACCTCCCCTTTCTTCAGAGTGGACTCTGTTTACTATTACCCTCTGTGTCTTGTTGTCCAGCCAATGTTTTACCCAGGCTACTACCCTGGGACCCACTCCCAGGCTGGCTAACTTGTTTATTAATATTTTGTGTGACTGTGTCAAATGCCTTGCTAAAGTCTAGGTAGGCCATGTCCACAGCCCCTCCCTGGTCTACTACTGTGGTCACCCAGTCAAAGAAATCTATTAGATTTATCTGACATGACCTTCCCACTGTGACTCCATGCTGCTTTGGATCCTGTGCCCCACTGGCCTCTAGGTACTCAACAATTCTTTCTTTCAGAAGTGATTCCATCATTTTCCCTACCACTGAGGTCAAACTAACAGGTCTGTAGTTTCCTGCCTCTGCTTTGCTCCCACTTTTGTGTAGGGGAATCACATATGCCCTCCTCCAGTCCTCAGGTACCACACCAGCCTCCCATGATTTGTTAAAAAAGGGTAGTCAGTGGTGTCACTAGTTCTCCCCTTAGTTCTTTTAGAATTCTGGGGTGAATCCCTTCAGGCCTCATTGCTTTGTCCACCTTCAGTTTTAGGAGTTCCTTCAGGGCCCTGCCTTCTGTGAATGGACTGGTATTGACCCCCCCCCCCAATCCAGAGTGCTTCTAGTGATTAGTTTAGGTACCTCCCCCTCCTCTTCTTTTGTGACTACTGAGCCAAAGTATTCATTCAGTATCCCTGCTTTTTCACTGTTACCTGCTGCTCACCCACCCTCCACTTTATTATGCCTCACTATCCTCCCTTGGTCTTTCTCTGCTCCCTAATGTACATATAAAAGGTTTTATCCCCTTGCTTAACTGAGTTGGCTATCTTTTCCTTGGTTTGGGCCTTTATTATTCTGACTGCCTTCCCCGCTTCCTTCTGCTTTAACTGGCACAGTTCTCTGTCCTGTTCCTTCTGTGTTTCCTTATACTTCCTGAATGCTATCTTTTTCTCCCTTACCTTCCCCGCCACCTCTTTTGAGAACCATGATGTTTTATTTCTTTCATTTTGATTTATTTGCTTCACACAAAGGCTTGTTGTCTCTGTGATGGCAGTTTTGGTTTTTCCCCATTGTTTCTCCACCCTCCCTTCTGGTCCATCTGCTAGTGCTTTTCTGAGGCACTCTCTCATTTTGCCAAAGTCAGCCCTCCTAAAGTCCAGTACCCTTGCTTTTGTATGGCCTGACTCTACGGCTGTGTTTATCATGTACCGCACTGTTTGGTAGTCACTTGTTCCCAGATGGCTACCCAATTCTAAATCTGAGATCCTGTCTCCATCCCAGTTTGAGAGTACCAGGTCTAAGATTGCTCCCTCCCAAGTGGGTTCCAACACTAGCTGTCTGAGGCATGCCCCCTGTAAGGCATCGAGAATGACCCTGCTCTTGGATGTGGCTGCAACAAAAGTGATCCAGTTAACATCTGGCATATTCAGGTCCCCTATCAACAATATCTCCCCTTTTACTGCCATCCTAAGGATGCCGTCTGTCATTTCCATGTCCATTTATTCCCTGAGATGGGGGTCTGTATACAACCTCTGTGCAGATTGTGGTGTCATTTCCTGTCTCCAGGGTGACCCACAGTGCCTTCTCTCCTCCCTGTTTACCCTTTAGTTCCATTGCTTTGATCCCTTCCCTTACGTAGAGAATTACTCTTCCTTTTCCTCTTTTACCCTCCCTGTCCCTCCTGTAGATTGTATACCCTGGTATGTTGACATCCCAGTCATGGTTCTCTGTGTACCATGTTTCTGTGACTGCCATGATATCCAGGCGTCCCTCTTTCATCAAGGCCACTAGTTCAGGGAACTTATTACCCAGACTATGGGCATTGGTACTCATTGCCCTCCATTTATTGATGGTCTTACCCCTTTTAGCCCCATCCCTGTCCTTACTGTCTTTGCCTTTTTCACCATTTACCCCTGTCCTTCTCCCTATGGACTTCTCTACCTTGATGTTTGCCTCGCTAACTACCCTGTTTTGTGAGGGAAGGCTGGGATTTCCCTGCTCCTTTTCAGTGCCTCTCTCCTTGGTTAGTTTAAATGCTTGCCAATGAAGCATTTAAATCTATCACCTAGGATTCTGGGTCCCCTCCTGGACAGATGAAGACCATTGCGCCAGTATAGGCCTGTATCGCTCCAGATGGACCCCCAGTCCTCAATGAAGCCAAAACCCTGAGCTCTGCACCAGTTTTTCAACCATTCATTGAATCCCATGGTGTGGAGCACCCTAGCCTCACCCATGCCAGAGACAGGCAGCACCTCTGAGAAGGTTACCGTGTGTGCTACTTGTCTAAGGCCCCTCCCCAACTCCACAAACTCCTCCTGCATTGCTCTAATCCCATTCCCAGCCAGGTCATTTATCCCTAGGTGGACAATGACATCCAGCTCCCTCTCCTGTGCTGCTGCTCTAGCGTCCTGAGGATTTGCTCCCTGTCCCTCCAAGCTGTGGCACTGGGAAGGCACCTTACCTCCCTCCCTCTTTCCCCCCTTCCCCAGTTCTAACCTTTTAAAAACTGAGTCCCCCTTTGGGGTCTTGTACCACCCTCCTGTGGGTCTCCTTTGTGGAAGTTCCCAGCATCCTCCTTGGTCTCCACTGCAGGTGCCTCCATAGAGGAACCACACTCCACCAGAGCAGCGTATGTATTGTGGAGAGGTACAACTGGAGGGATGCACCTCTATTCCACCATCCTCACCCTCTCTGAGCCCACTGTGGTCAAATCTCTCCTTCTTCTTGGCAACCTCTGAGGCAGTGGCGGTGACCCTGGTGGTCCCTAGGTGGGAAAGGAGGTCCCCCAAATCCTGGCTAACTCAGCCTGGAGACTAGCAACCTCCTCCCTCAGCCCAGTGAGATGTCTGCAGATGGGACAACACCGCATCCTCCAGAATGTCTCCTGGAAGGCTGCTGCACAACAGCCACTGCACTGCACTGCACCACTCACGTCATGTCTTATTTGTGGCCCCTTGCCTGTTGCTTTGTATGTTTACTCTTTCCTCTTTTTATTTCCTCTTTTTTTTTCTCCCTACTTTCCTACTGCCTTTGTGCCCTTACAGCTCCTGCTCTTCCTCTTCTGGGACAGGAAGTTCCTGTATTTCTCAGTAGTCTCCTTCTTAGTTGCTCAGAGTCAGACCTCCAGCAGCTAGGGGGGGAGGGACAGCTACTCATTTTTTTCTTCTAGGATGGTGAGTCTTTTGTGCCTCTGTGATCACTCCCTTCCTGCTCCCAAACAGGAAGTTCTTGTTGTCAGTCAAATCTAGATCCTATAAAACTGGAACTGGCTAAGAGTGGGCTATATAATCCCAGTAGTACAAAAGTAAAGTTCTGGCAGCACCTCCTTCCTCTTGCTACTCTCTGTCAAAAGCTATCTAGGGCAGTTTTAAATGCAAACACCTGATTTTCTACTGCATAAGCCACACCCCCTAATTTACATCTCTCTTTTTCACCTAGCTAACTGCACAGATAACAGTTCCCTTCACTCAACTCAGACAAGCACACTAACTCTTGGTTTTGTTTTTGTTTTTGTTTGTCTTTTACCTTAATTGAAGGTCCCAGTAGTAGAGAAGTAAGTTCTAGAAGCACCTCCTTCCTCTTGCTGCTCTCTGCCAAAAGCTATCTAGGGTAGTTTTAAACGCAAACACCCGCTTTTCTGCTGCCTAAGCCACACACCCTAATTTACATCTCTCTTTTCACCTAGCTAACTGCACAGATAACAGTTCCCTTCACTCAACTCGGACAAGCACACTAACTCTTGTTTTTTTTTGTTTTGTTTAGTTTGTTTTTTACCCTAATTGAAGGTCCCAGTAGTAAGTTCCAGTTCTTTAGTCCCAGTAGTAGAGAAGTAAATTTCTAGCAGCACCTCCTTTCTCGTGCTGCTCTCTGCCAAAAGGTATAAGTGATACTGGTGATACTCACTAGAGGACCTTTTTAAGGGTTCAAAAATTAAAAGTATTTATTTGAACACTTTAGAAATAGGCTTTCTTTTATCAAAATAAAAAAGAGGGTTTATTTTCTTCATAACCGTAGCTTTTTCACTCTATCTTGCCTTTCCAACATAAAATATACAGCAGCTCCTCAGCTCATTGAGGCATGACTGTTTCCATGCCAACAAGTACAGAGCACTCTAAAATACTTAATACTTTGTAAATGTACAAATGTTCTGCTTTACTGTAGCACAGAAAAAGTATTGCAAGCAGCACCTGCTGTAGTACTGCTTTATTTTAGCACAGAAAACTTATTGCAAGCAGCACCTGCTGCAGTACTGCAGGCCTATTGGTGTGCTGACCTCAGCTAGTCTCTAATTTACTGATTGCAGCTGGGAGAGTCAGGGAACTGAAATGGTCATGCCTCAATGAGATGAGGAACTGCTGTATATTTTATGTTGGAAAGGCAAAATAGAGTGAAAAAGCTGCAGTTATAATGAAAATAAACCTGTTTTTTTATTTTGATAAAAGAAAACCTATTTTCAGAGTGTTCAAATAAATACTTTTAATTTTTGAACCCTTAAAAGGGTCCTCTATTGAGTATTCCCAATATCACTTATACCAGTTATCTTCCCAATCACACACCAGCACAAGACAATAACTAATTTATCAAAGGTAGCCTAGTTGAGATGTAACATCTTGTTTCCAGTGGGATCCTAATTCTACCCATCTGTACAGCTGAGTGGAATGGAGCACAGGGAGGTCAAGTCACTTGCTGAAGGTCACACTGTTGGTATTTGGCTCTACTGAAGTTTGCATCTGTGACCTCCCAAGTGCAAATCTGGTGTTTAAACCAATGGACCATACTTCTTCATTACACAAAATGATGCTAGCGAAACAAAAATTATACACAACTGCTTCAGTACAAAGAAATGTAAACAGCAATGGTGCAAACATTGTTTAGAGTGGTACTAGCAGGACTTTTTGCAAACCACATAGGTGCAAAACATTTCACTCAACTGAAATGTCACAAAACATTGTACAAATCAACAGAACCCTAAAGGAGCTTGGAAACTGTTGGCACTGGCAGCATACAACTTTTTTACAACAGGACAATATACTTGTAGCTCCATGACACAGTGGCTTTGCAAATTTGTAAGATGGCAGGGATGATGATACCTGAAAATGCCATCAACACAGTTTACTGCAAATGTCACTGACAGTTAAGGGGATCAAAAATTATTCAATGTAAAATGTTTTTTCCAACTATTTTTCCCTCTGGTCATGGCTAGTGGAACCTCTCTCAGATATCCTGTTCGGTTCCTGCCCGCCTGAGGCCCCTCCATACTGTGCCTCCTCTCTCCCCCCCCTTTCTGCAGCCAGCACCCCTGGTTTAACCCACCCGGGATGGGTCGCCCCTCCTCTTGGGCGCTGTTGCATGTCAGACTCTAGCTTGCAGGTAAGAGCCCAGGTGGAGGACCTGGAAGGCCAGTCGGAGAGAGCCCGGCAATAGGCATGGGGGACAGGTGCCGGTGCCTGTCCCACGAGCCGGTGTTTTCCCTGTTCTGCACTCTCCCTCCCGTCGTGGTGCACCCCTGATGCTATGGCACACGGCAACCCTGCCTGCATCAGCTACGCTAGTTACGTGCCGCCCGGCTTGCTACAACACTCCCGGTCTCCACTGGGGGTCGCTGACATGCTGGGTCGTCCCCCCCCTTGCATCCCGGGGAGGAGAGCACCACAAGAGCACTCATCCTCAACCCTACCCCTGCCAACCCCCGGTGCCCCGAGATCACTCCCAAACCTGGGTCGCCGGCGTAGTGCAAGGTGTGGCATCCAGTGCCTTAGCTCTCAGTGCCACCGGGCCAGCTATTCATTGTAAATTACTGACAGCACTGTATTTTCCCTCTGTTTTTCCCCGATGTGATGTAATTTCCTGCACCTGTGATTTTAGAAGATGGATGCCTGCTGCTATAAAAGGAGGGGCAACTAAATGGGTTACAATTCTGACCCTAAAAGTGTTACAGGTTCAACCAATAGCTTATGTAAAGCAAATTTCCATTGGTAATAATACTGATACATTTTATAATTTATATTTCATGTTAGTTTCCCTTCAAGTACAGTGTTTCCTTTTGTTGTTATTTCCTTATTGTATCATGATTACTTTTTTTTTATAGTCTTGGAATGTATGTCCTAGAATTCTTAATATAGTAAATTGCAAAAAAAAAAAAAAATTTTAATGCACAGTGCTGCGTGCTGTTTGTTGTTTGTGGTGAGGCAAATATGTTCAGAAGTTGGGGATCATGAATGATATGAAGTATCTAGCCTCTGGGGATACAAAATAATACTTTTCCCAGATACTTTCCCACTCATGATCGTGGATGCACATGACAGGTCTCAAGCTCCCATTAAGATGATTACCAGACCATCAATAAGGAGTCCAAGAAATTGGATAATCTGGACGAATGCACCTTTGCCTTAGTCTCCCTTGGCCTGGGTATTGCCAATTATCAAGCATATCTGACAAAGTATTAGAACTGCACATGTAGAGATTTGAACTGTAGTATATCTCTTGGGCCTGACAAGGCTGAAGCCCTTTAATGTGTGCCTCAGATTCAGAAGTCAACGAGCATCTCTTGGGCCCAGTCTATGATGCCTTAGATGTGTCAGTCAGGGCGGCCATTTCTGGCATTTGTTGAGATGTCACTCTTGACTCCATGTTACAGAACTTGCCTAGGATGTGCAGCAGTTGATCCTGAATGTCCCCTTCTAGAGCAATAAGCTCTTTGACTCAGAAGTAGAAACCATTCTCAATGAGCTAGAGACCTCCAGGAAGTCATAAGAACATAACAATTTGCCAGCAGAAGGCGACTGTGCAATCCATCTAGTCTGCTCGAGATGTCTACCCCCCCCATCTACTGCTCTTGTTGAGGTGACCACATTGACTGTCCCATGCCTGTTTGAATTCTCTGACGGTCTTAGCCACCACCATCTCAGGTGGCAGGCTGTTCCAAAGGTCCACAACCCTCTCTGTGAAAAAGTACTTCCTAACATTGGTTCTATATTTACTGCCAACCAGGCATAAGTTGTGCCCTCTTGTACACAGTCATATTTTCCTGAAAGAGGTTACCAGTATGTACTGCATTTATCCCTTCAACAAATTTAAATGTTTCTATCATGTCTCCTCTGTTCCTTCTCTGCTCCAGGGAGAATAGATTTAACTGGTTGAGCCTATTTTCATAAGGTTCGTGGTGTAGTCCCTGCACATCTTGGTGGCTCTCCTCTGCAGGGATTCCAGATGGTCTATGTTCTTTTTGAAGGTGTGGCCTCCAGAACTGCACACAGTACTCCAAGTGAGGCCTCACCAAGGCCCTATAGAATGGGATGATTACCTCATGCTTTCTGCTAGTAATACCTCTACCTATGCATCCAAGAATGCTGCTTGCCCTTAGTGCTGCTTTTTCGCACTGCTTTCCTACCTTTAAATCATCCGATATCATACTCCTTGATCCTGTTCCCATCTTTGTCTTCTCCAATTGCTGCCCTTCCAGGACATACCATAGTTATTTCCTGGGTTCTTTTTACCAAAGTGCATTATCTTATACTTTTTGGTGTTGAATTTCAGCTGCTGTTTCTTGGACTTTCCCTCCAGGTTTCTTAGATCTGCCTCCATTCCTTGGACCCCTTCCTGTGTGTCCCTCCTGCTGCAGAGCTTTGTATCATCTGCAAACAGGCAGATTTTCCCTTTCAGTCACTCAGCAATGTCGTTGATGAATATGTTGAAAAGGACTGGGCCAAGCACTGATCCCCATAGAACCCCACTGGTTATTCTCCCCTCCTGCAACAAGGTGCTATTTACAGTATCATAACTCACTGTCCTGTAGCCAGCTTTTAATCCAGTTGACCACTTTCTGGCCTATGTCGGCTTGCTCCAATTTAGTTGCTAGCCTTCTGTGTGGAACTGTACCAAAGCTTTGCTAAAACCCAGATATACTATGTCCAAAACTGTATCTTGGTTCACTGCTCTTGTAACCTAGTCAAAGAATTCTATCATATTTGTTTGGCATGACTGTCCTGCCATGAAGCCATGCTGCTTTGGGTCAAGTTTCCCAATTCTTTCAGGTACTTCACTACCCTTTCTTTAAGTAATGTCTCCATTACTTTACCCACCACTGAGGTCAGGCTGACTGGGTGGTAAACTACTGCTACCTCCCTGCTACCACTCTTGTGCAATGGCACAGCTGAGGCCCTTCTCCAGTCCTGTGGCACTATGTCATCTTCCAGTGACTTGTTAAATAGTTCGGGTAGTGGGGCTGCAAGTTCTTCCTGCAGTTCCTTCAAAACACTTGGGTGTATTCCATCCGGCCCCATTGCCTCGTCCATCTTTAATTTAGACAGCTCCTCAAGGACCCTTTCTTTTGTAAAGGTGCTAGTGTCTACTCCACTGTTGTGGAGACGTGCCTTGACTAGAGCTGGACCATTACCTTTGTCTTTATGGATAAAGACCGAGCAGAAGAATTCGTTGAGTACTTTTGCTTTATCTTTGTCATTCTCCACCAGCTGTCACTCTTTAGTTGTTAACATGGTTATTCCTCCCTTATACTTTCTTTTTTCCTGTATATAATAAAAGAATGTTGTGGCCCCTCTCTTTATTCCCTGAGCTATTCTTTCCTCTGTCTGGGCCTCAGCTACCCTAATTGCTTTTTCCTGCTTCCCTGAGTTTCATCCTTTATTCATCTCAATCCTTCTTGGATTTGGTCCCCTTGTATTTTCTATAAGCTTTTTTCTTATCTCTAATTATAGTCAATACCTCTTCGGAAAACCAAAGTGGCTTCTTTGATTTTCTGGATTTGTTTATTTGTTTTGTGCATAATGCCGTGACTGTCATTATAGAGTTATTCAGTTTTATCCTGGCGTCTTCCACGTTCCCTGTTGCATTGGTTACCAGCAGTTCTTTAATACTTTCCCTCATTCTTGGGAAATTTGCTTTTCTGAAATCAAGCACACTGAGTTTGGTGTGACAAGGGCTCTCTGTGTTGTTAATCGAGAACCAGACTGACATGTGGGTGCTGGTGCCCAGGCTGATCCCCACTTGCACATCTGACACCCTGGCATGGTTTATGAGTACCAGGTCTAGAATAGGAGATTCCCTAGTGGGTGACACTACCAGTTGATTAAGTCCCATCCCATAGTGCGATGAGGAATTCTCTACTCCTCTCTGAGGAGGAAGTGAAGATGGACCATTCCACATCTGGTAGACTGAAGTCCCCAACCAGTAGTAACTCACCTTTGTCAGCCATCCTCAGTATGTTTTCCAGGAGGTCAGGAGGTCATTATCCTTCTCAATCTCCTGCATAGGTCTGTAGATAATTCCTACCCAGATAGGTTCCCTGTTACCAGCTCCCAGAGTGATCCATAGGGCCTCTGCATCGCTGTGCTGTCCCTGGATTTCAGTTGCACTGATCCCATCTCTGATATACATAGCCACCTCCCCACCACCCTTTTTTCCTCTTGTGGTCTCTCCAGAGTATCCAGGGATAGCAATGTCCCAGGTGTGGTTCTCTGTGAACCAAGTCTTTGTGATAGCGACCCAATCAAGGTGGGCCTTGGCCATCATGGCACTGAGGTCTGGGATTTTGTTTGGAAGGCTACGAACATTTATGCACATTGCCTTCTATCCCTGGTTAATCCTGCTTGCTGCGTGATTACTCTGTTTACATTTTGTGTCCTTAGTGCGCTTTCTGTTTCTAGTGCATTTGGAACATCTTTGTGGAATTCCCCAACCTTTGTCACGTGTGGTGGTTGTGATGTAGCGTTCTGTTACTGTTGACATGTTTGATGATGGGAGAGGGGCATCAGCTGGTCCAGAAGATACAACGGTTGCTGGTGCCCCTTCCTCTCCTACTAGTTTAAATGACTGACAAAGACATTGAAAATTTGACCGAGAAAGTGTGTCCCTCCTTTGTAAGGTGCAGGCCATCGAACTTAAAGAACTTCCGTCCCCAGAAATTTTGCCAGTTCCCAATGTAGCCATGCCCCCTATTCTGACACCAGTTTTTAAGCCAGGTATTAAGCTTGCAGATGTCCTCATCTCTGATCTTCTTCTTGCTGGTGCCCCTTTCCCACACAGGCAGAATCACTGAAAAGTAGATGCTGGACAAAAAGGAAGTTAGTTTTTCACCGAGTTTTGTTAGATTTTGCTTAGTCTCCTCCACAGACTGACTAGTTAGGTCATTTGTGCCAATATGGATCAGAATGGGTGTGTCATGCTTGGTGTTGTCCACAATGTCCTCAATGCAGTCTGTGTCTCTCCATGCTGATGTTCTTGGGAGGCATCTTACTGCAATCTCCAATCAGCCCCTTTGGTGGATGTGAGACTCCACTCCACGTATCATAGAGTCTCCTGTTATTAGTACATGCTTTTTTTGTCTTTGGTGACCTTTGATTTGGTTAGCTTCTCCATTCATTGTTTGTGATCCTCTTCCACTGGATTGCCTGCTTTGGCAGTAGCTATGGATGCCGGTGGGGAGAACCTATTTGACCTGTGAATTGGTTTTGGAGTCACCGTGGCACTGCTCTTTGGGTTAGCTTTGGTATTTCTGACCAACTGCCATCCCCCTGGTCTGCTAGTTCTCTGGGGGAGTTGTGTTGGTGGTAGGCAGGCAAAGTTTGATAACGGTGAAGTGTTGTGATGCGTACAGTGGTTGAGTTGTGCCTGAGGTACAGTAGGTGATCTCGGCCCATGCTGCATGGATCTGAGAGCACAGCTCCTTGAGGGCAGAGCATGTAAGACAATGCCCCACAGGTATTACAAATGCTCTTGTGACTAGGGTCCCACAAAATCCATAGTTCACAATGTCCATTTGTCTGCAGGCGTGAAGCCAGATGGAAAGGATCGGACAAGTTCTTTGGATGGAAAGAGAAAGGAAATTCCCAAGAGTGGAGTCAGAAGAAAAATATCTGACCTGTACTTTGGATGGAAACAGAAAGTAAACCTTTTCTGAATAGCATCTCCCTGTTCTTAGGTAGGGTTTGCAGAAAAAAGAAACAGACAGTCCTGAGTGAAACAAGGCAGGGGGTGTGGATGAAATAAAGGTTCTTTGAAGGAGGGCAGTGAAGAAGAAACTTTTTTTTGTTTAGATTTTATTGATCAGCGCTGTTTCCTGTACTGTTGCAGGAAGTGGGTATTACCTGCAGGTTGTAAAGAGCAAGGACCCAGGGGAGGGTAGTCCAATGCTTCCACTGGGAGGTGAGAAAAACAATCAGTATAGTGCCTAACTAACTGGACCTTTCAAATCTTCCTTGTGTTGGAAGGTACTAAGCCTTTGTCAGTTCCACCCCACAATTACACACCAGATTCACACAGGGCTTCCTGAATCTAATCCCCTGGAAGAGCTGTGGAAGAAAAACAATTGTCTCCTTCAGTGTGAGAAAGAGAGCTCAAACTGCAGAACCTGTAAACACAAAACAAAACAGTAACTCTGCTTAGCCTAAAGAGAGATCAAACTGCAAAACCTGTAAGCACAAAACAAAATAGTAACAAAACAGTAACATTGCTTAGCAAAAAGAAGCCTTAATGTGCATGTTTACATGCACTTAGTAATCTCATTCAAATATGAATACTGAGAAATATGGTTACTGAATCAGATTATGCAGATCCTTGTAAACAGAAGAATTCTCATTCAAATCAGATTTCTTGAATTTGTAGAAATCCGATTCACATACCTGGGTTTTCTTGTTCAAATCTGATTACTGGATCATGTAAACAGATCTGGTAGCATTTTTTGATTAACAAATATTATCTTTTGAAGTTTTAACAGGCAAAACCTGCAAGAACAATTAAAATCTGGGGGGTGATAATAGGTTTGTTAGGTAATTACATGTACTAGATGGATGTGTATGTGTATGAAAATGTTCTAGAACTTTAGTTAAAGTGCCTAAAAGAGAAAGAAAAAAATGTTTTTTTAAAGGTAAATATATATTTTAAACATACATTTTTTTTTGTTTTGAAAGTTGCTATGCATGTTAGGATAAACATTTTATCTATATATTTTTATTTCAGTTTAAATTGACCCTTGCCTCCTGTCTAGTATGATACCCTTCTTTCCAAATTTTGGGTCTATTTAGCCCTTTGGTTTACAATTGAAGTGATAAAAGAAGTTCCTTTGGACCAGGTTTACAGCAGTATTTTCAGAAGTGCAGTGCCTGTTCTTTGGTATACTAGTTCTACATTGTAGTCACAAGAAAACAGTGATTGAGGAAAACATACTAACATACAAAGAAGCCAACAGAAGAAGGCCATTTGGTCAGTCAAGCCTGCTAGTTCTGCAGGGTCCACAGCTTGAGCTACCGTCCCTACCCTCACTCACAACTCCTCCCATTCTCTCTTCCCATGATCCTTATCTTCCCCCATGCCTATCCCAGCCTCTCTTAAAGTTGCCCATTGTCTTCAATGAGACGACCTCTTCAGGCGATGCATTCCAAGAGTCCACCACCCTCTCTGTGAAGAAGGGATTCCTGATCTCCTTCTTAAATCTCTCGTCCTCCAGCTTAAGACTGTGCCCCCTCATGTTATGGCTGCCACTCAACTGAAAGAGACTCTCCTTATCAACCTTATCTATCCCTTTCAAGTACTTGAAGGTCCCAATCATGTCCTCTGTCTCTCTCTCTCTCGCTCTCTCTCTTTCTTTCTCTCTCCCTCCTGTCTTTCAGGGAGTACATGTTCAATGCCCTCAACCTCTCCTCATATACCTTACCCTGCTGACCCACTATCATCTTTGTAGCCCTCCTCTGGACCTTCTCCAGCAAGTTAATGTCCTTTTTGGGGTGTAGGCACCAGTACTGAACTCCATACTGTAGATGTGGCCTCACCGGTGACCTGTACAAGGGTAGTATAACATCCTCTCTCCTACTACTGATCCCTCTAGATATGCATCCCAACATCTTGTTTGCCTTTGCTGCTGCTTTCTTGTACTGTGTGGAGTGCTTCATGTCACTAGTGATCATCACTCCCAGGTCCTTCTCCTCCTTTGATGCAGATACTTGGACTCCACCCAGGTAGTACTCTGTCCTGGGATTCTTGGCTCCAATATGCATAACTTTGCATTTATTGGCATTGAAGCCAAACTGCCAGATCCTAGACCACCTCTCCAGCTTTTCCAGATTTTTCTGTAAGTCCTGTATCCCTTCAGCTGTGTCCACTCTCCCGAAGAACTTGGTATCATCTGTGAATAGGCACATTTTGGCCCTTAATGCCATCCCCCAATGCATTAATGAATGTAACCCCTAGGTGGCACTATCCCAAGGGCCACTACCCCTGCCTGCTTGGCTACCAATAGGTCAAGGGGCCTAGGTTCTATGACAAGTGCCTCCACCCAAAGGTCAGGGTTGGTTGTGGCTAGTCTAACCAGGTCACAGCCCTCTGGGACACTGTGACCCCACTTTTCTCCCACTAGTGGCCCACACAGTACACAACAGTGACTTTTCCAATACCCCAGATATGCAAACCACATATACTCGTACTTGGCACTTACCCCCAGGACTGGTTCCTTCAGCTCGACTCTGGGGACCCCCTGTAAAACAAGGTGAAGCAGTACAATAACCACAATACAATACTTTCAGCATGAACTGACACCATAGTCAAGGTAAATTGCAGAAACAAACAGATCTGATTTATTCAGGGAGCTGTAACAAGGAAGGGGGAAAATCAGGTTAATTAGTTTGAACACATTAATAATCACAGTGCTGTGCATGTACTCAGAGTTCCATATAGTCACACTCTCTGGGTACCCAGGATGGATAAAGGGGCTAGCCAGGTCCGTTGCAGCTGGTTGGGGCCCTGTGATGAAAAAAATAACATGCACACACAATTTGTAATCCGGAGCCGGATGGCTCAGTTCATGGAAAGAAAAGCACAACAATCAGATGACACACTTTGATTAAACAAAAGTTGCAGGGAGCTACCCTGATAATTACTCACTGTACCCAGGCTGAAACACAGGAGGGATGGTGGATTGAGGTTCTGGATGGCCAGAAGCAGGTCCCTCGTCGATGACTTGATTCTGTGTAGCAAGGCAGTGAGACAAGGCCCTTGTGGCTGGGCATACTTGTGGACAGCACAGATTCAGTCCGAAAGTTCTGCTGAGTAGCAGCTTCCAGCTTCAACACACTATTCACAATGGGGGAAACAAACTGCGATCCCTATCCAGCATCTAGCACATTCATATGTAAAAAGCTTGCACATTCAGCATCTAGCACATTGATATGTAAAGAAAGTTTACCGTACCAGGCAGGCAACTCCTCGGTCCTGATAGCAAAAATCACTGCTAAACCCGGGAGCACTTCAGTAACTAGAGTCCTGACAGGCCGATCACTTTCAATAAAATCTTTGGTCTTCTGCAGGGTAAGCCTGGTCTCACAACAGCAGCAACTTGCTTTTTACTCACAACTTCGAATTCAGTCCAAAAACGCCTCTTCTCCCTCTCAGAGCATATAACAGGCTAGTAGGCCAGGTATCAGGCCTTCCATGGTTCTCCCGCGCAAACTACGGTACCGAACGGCCGTTCACACACTCAGAGCTCCTTCTCTCTCCAGCTCTCAACTTGAATTTAGCTTGCCAACAAACAGCTCTGGAGCTTTCACACAGATCCAAAGAGTTTGGTTGGTCAGTTCAGCTGTCAGTCAAAGCAGGGCTCCCTCTATAGGTGCAAAAAGGCACCAACAGGCCAGAAACTACATTACCCAGAGTCTTTCTTCACACGGCCCCATTTCAGTAGGCTTCACTTCAGAGTCCCAGTCTGATTGGCCCAAAGCCGGCTCCATTTTAGAGTCCTCGCCCCCCGATTAGTCCAATTCAACAGTCTGTGACCAAAATGGTGAAACAGCTCAGAAACAGTTCGTGCTGCAAGAGAAGCAGGTTAGACAAACTAAATTTTTACATTTACTCTGCATTTTTCCCCATAGCTAATTACAGCTTTCAGAAGGGCTCCCTCTGCACACTTAGCGACGGCAGAAATGGAGCACTTAGGCAGCAGCTCAGGCGGGACTTGGGCATAAACACACACAGTCCCCCCATACAACTTATTATGTCTGCAAGCAGACAGCTCTTAAAGAGACAGTACACAGCGGCACTCTCTGCAGTGCCTTTTAAAACGGCTTAAACGCCAAACACCATCCAGACTTGGAGCACTTAAGAAAGCTCCTAGAAGACTTTTGGGAGCCCCTATTTGCAGGGGGTTACATGAAGATATTAAACAACACCAGCCCTGGCACCAAGCCCTGTGGGACCCCACTGGTTACCGCTCTGGTGCCAGATAACACTCCCCCACAACCACCCTCTGGGTTCTGTCCCTCAGCCAGTTTTCCACACATCTGGCCATCTTTTCCCCAACCCCAAGATCCACCAACTTCCTGATCAACCTTTTGTGGGGCACAGAGTCAAAGGACTTGCTGAAATCAAGATAGATGATGTCTACCACTTGGCCCCTGTCTACTGTCTTAGTGACACAGTCAAAGAAGTCAATCAGATTTGTTTAACATGATCTTTCTCTCCCTCTCCCTTCCATGAACTCTCGCTGCCTCGCATCCTGGAGACCATGCTCCTCTAGATATTAACATACTAACATACTATTTGCCAGCAGATTAGGCCTTACGGTCTATCAAGTCTGCTCAAACCTTA
Organism: Neoceratodus forsteri; assembly: GCA_016271365.2. NCBI lineage: Eukaryota > Metazoa > Chordata > Ceratodontiformes > Ceratodontidae > Neoceratodus > Neoceratodus forsteri. Next base: position 318,005,666 of record CM028136.1, read on the forward strand.
GATCCTTAGTTGGGTGCCGAGGCCCTCCCATCCCTTGTGCTCCAAAAACCCCTATCATCCATCCCCACCCCCCTGGGACAGGCCATCATCTGATACACCCACTTTCTGTGTCTGTCCCACCCTCTCTTGAAGTCCTCCACTGTGGATCTCTGAACCAGCTCACCAGGCAGTGCATTCCAAGGGTTCACCACCCTCCCAGTGAAAACCTCCTCCTCTTTTCCCCCTCACCTTTCCACCTTCCAACTTCAAACCATGCCCTCTGGTGATACCTCCCTGCTTTAGTCTAAGATCCCTCCATGTTACCCTATTTATTCCTTGAGGTGCCTGAAGACCTCAATCATGTCCCCCTGTCTCTCCCTTTCCTCCAATGAAAACAGGCAGAGCTCCTCAGTCTGTCCTCATACGTCAAATCCCTAGCCCTCATATCATCTTAGTTGCCCTCCTCTGTACCCTCTCCAGGAGCTGCATGTCCCTCTTCAAGTGTGGTCTCCAGTACTGTACACAGTACTCAAGGTGTGGTCTAACCAGTCCATTGTACAGCGGCAGAATCACTTCCTTGCTCTAAGGTGATCCCCTTACAATGCATCCCAACATCCTGTTTGCCTTGCTAGCCGCTCTCCTGCACTGCTCAGAGTTATTCATACATGCATCCACCATGACCCCTAGGTCTTTTTCCCCTATTGAGGCCTCCAGCGCCTCCCCTCCCAGGATGTACCTGTGTTTAGGGTTTCCCCGACCAAGATGCAACACCTTGCACTTAGTGGTTGAAATTTAATTTCCATGTGCAAGCCCAGCTTTCCAGGGTGTCCAGGTCCCCTTGCAGGGCCAACCTCCCCTCTTCTCCCTCAACTACTGTTCCCATCTTGGAGTCATCCACGAAGGACTCATTTCACACCCTATACCCTCCCAGATGTCCGATATGTATGCATTAAACAGGATTGGACCCAGGACCGAGCCCTGCGGTGCCCACTAGCAACCTCTCTAGGGTTCGAGAGCTCCCCACAGACCACTACTCTCTGGGTGCGTCCAGCTAGCCAGTTTTCAATCCATCTGACCATCAAAGGGCCTACTCCTAACCCCATTAGTTTCTCCACCAGACCATTGTGGGGACAGAGTCAAACGCCTTGCTGAAGTCCAAGAATAATACATCCACAGACTTTCCCCTGTCCAGTTCTGATGTTACCCATTCGTAGAACTCCACAAGATTGGTTTGACATGATCTACCTGGCACAAACCCATGTTACCGACTATCCAGACCTCCCACCTCCTCCAAGTACACCCCCAATCATTCCTTTAGTATACTCTCCATTAATTTTCCCCCACTGAGGTCAAACTGATGGGTCTATAGTTACCTGGTACTTCCCTCGACCCCCCTTTATGGATTGGCACCACATGTGCCTCTCGCCAATCCCTAGGTACCCTCCCTGTCTCAAGTGACCTGTTGAAGAGCTCCGCCAGGGGTGCAGCCAGTATGTCCACCAATTCCCATAGCACTCTTGGATGAATGCCATCCATCTAAGTTGTCTTTCTTTAGGGCCTTGAGGCTAACCACACCCTTTGGCGGAGATAGCATCATCCGTCCCTCCACCTTACTGGCCTTTTATCCTTATCCAGATGTGACACCCTGGGGTACCTCTCCCTCCCTCTTGCTCCATTTCTGTTGCTCCCTGATCACACTCACTGCCGCTTCTATCCCTTCGGTGCCTTGCTTTGTAGATATCCCATACCCTCACTAGTGAACACAGAGGCAAAATACTGTTAAATACCTCTGCCTGGTCCTCGCCTCTTCCACCCACCCTCCTTCTGATTTCAATCTGCTGAGATGGCCCTTAGTTTTCTTCGGCTCCCCAATGTGCCGGAGAACCCTTTTCCCCTCCTTGTATCCCTGTGCCAGCCGCTGCTTTTACTGGACTTTGCTCCCCTCACCATCACGGTGACTTTTCTAGATGCAAGATGGTACATTTCCTTATCCCTATCCCTCTTGTTGTTTTATATTTTTGTAGGCGCCTTCTTTTCTCTGACTGCTACCTGTACCTCACTGGACCACCAGCATGGTTTATGTGACCTTGCTCCCTTACGTTTCAACTTAGCGCAGATCCTGACTGCCTCATGAAGTCCCCGTTTTATGACCTCCCATCTCCTTTCCACACTTGTCATTGATGTAATCCCCTTCAAGTCATCCTTGAGAATATTTCCCATGCCCTCAAAGTCTGCCCCCCTGAAGTCCACTGCCAGTGTCCTAGATCTCACCCCCCCAACCCCCATGCTTATTTGAAACCAGAAAGTATTGTGGTGGCTCCCAGTCAGGGGTCCTGTACAACCAGGTCCCTTACAGATCCCCATCTGCCAGAACCACATCCAGGACATGCCCCTCCCTTGTGGGCTCCATCATATGCTGTGTTAGAACACATCCTGGAAGCTAGATCCAGCAGCCTCTGCTCCTTGGCCACCTTGAGGACATGGTTCCCCAGTTTTGTACCTGGCATATAAGGTCCCCATCAGCACCACTCATTCCCCTTTTGGTCCACACTGGGTAATGATGTTGTCCAGCAAACCATCCTCTAGAACATCACTCATCCCGGGGCCTATATACCACCCAGCTTGACCTTATCTCCTGCTAGGGATCGTGGGTGATCCATAAGGCCTCCACGTTTCCCTCTGCCTCTTCTACCCTAGCAATTTCTATGTCATCTCTAATGAGACATAGCCACTCCACCCCTCTGCCCTCCTTTCCTTCCTTCCTAAGCATAGTGTGCCCCGTGCGTTTAGGTCCCGGTAGTCATGGTTTTTGTTGGCCCGTCTCCGTGACCGCCTACATCCACCCCCTCCGAACAGCATGGCCTGGAACTCTGGCAACTTGTTTCCCAAGCTCCCTGGCATTTACTAACACCAACCCCACCCCTTATCCCTGATCCTCTTTGTCGAGACCACACCCAGATTCCTTATACTTCCATCCTCCATCTGCTCCTCCTGAAACCTCCACCCCCAGTCTGTTTCCCCTCCCCCTTGGGCTAGGCTACTCCCTCATCTGTGGGAGGGCTTCTGGTCAGCCCCTCCTTATCCTTCCCCCTCACAAGTTTAAACCCCACCTTTCTTGAATGTAGTCAGCCATCCCCTGTTTAAGGACTTCCTTCCCTAATGGGGCAAGATGAAGCCTGTCCTTGGCATATAGTCCCTTATCCTCCCAAACTCCATTCCAGTTCCCTAACATCCCCAACCCACTCTCTTCACCCCACTTCCTGAGCCAGTCATTAACCTCTGTGAGCTTCATTTTTTTTCTCTCCACTGAGGCCTTTGGTACTGGCAATATCTTCGAAAAGGAAATGTTGCATCCATTATCCCGACAGACTCTAGCAAGTTCTTGGAACCTTGCTTGGATTTCCAAAACACTATTTCCCTCTAGATCATTAGTTCCCATATGCACCAGGAAATCCAGTTTCCCTCCACAATCCCTAACCATTTCATACACCATGAACTTTGCTCTGTGCACTGTCAGCCCAGAGATGCTCACTACCTTCACCTGGCTATGGCATCCACCCCTGTCCTCCCACTGGATACCCTAATCATCGAGCTCCCAATAACAGAACCTTAACACCGCCATCATCCTTATGGTTACCTCCACTATGCCCTCTCAGCCCCTTCCCCTTTATTCATGATCTTAATTCCATGGGAGTCTTCCTGCCTTATTAGAGACCCCCTGTCACCTCCTTTCTGCCTCCCTCATTATTTTGCCCACTTAACTCAACCCCCTCTGAATAGGGTGTCCCTTTTAATCCTCTCTTATCCGAACCATTTATCCTGGCCCTGATGGTTTCCCCTTCCCCCGCACTGCCATCCTCCCCCCTTGTAATAGTACCCCTGCCTCCAGAGGCTCTCTGTGGGTCCCCTTTAGCTAGGGCCCCATCCTTGGTACTGCTCCCACCTCCTTGTCTCCCAGTTTCTCTCCAATCATGGCCTCCTCCCTCATGTCTGCAATATGTTGCATCTCCCCCATTTGCTTAACATTTATGTTTCCCCTTCTCCCTCTGGGACTATTTCTATCCTTTCCATTGCTGGTCTGTGATGCCCTATGGGTATTCGACTCCCTCCCCCCGGCCTCTGTATAAGTTTCCTCATTTCCACCAACCCCTTCCTCCCCCTCTAGGTTGCTTAGTAGCTCAAATTTATTGTGACACTCTATGTCAGCCTCCATCAAGTAACCGAGTTTCCCCTGACTGCACTCTAAACTGACCCTCTTCTTCCCCTCTTGCTCTGTTCACCTTAGGAGCTCCCTTCCCAGATCTGCTGTTTTAGGCTCGCACAACAGTCCCTCCTGACTCTTCCCCTCACTCTCTTTGTATTCAGAATGTTCACCCCTCGCTTTCCCTTAAGCGTCAACATCCCTATCTAAGGGTCCTCTGTCCCTAATATCCCCCCTCCTGCTTGCTGTAACATAACGTCCTGTAATTTCAGAGCATTGCCCCAGCCTCCCCTCAGCCCCACCCTTCTGCTTCCCATATCCACACCCCTTATCCTTGGACACCCCAGCTCCCCAGCTTACTCCTTAACCAATATACCTCACTCCTGATACAAGATTGCTGTCTACAGAGTGGGCAGCCTCCCTCTCTCCAGGCCCAATTGAGGGGTATTGCCATCCTACAGCTATGCAGCCTACAACCCTTCCGAAGATGCCTGCCATGGTGGATATGGCCACCCTTTTATCCCCTCTGTTTATAATGGCACACCCCTTTTCTCAGTCCCTTTCCTGGAATACAGTTTCTCTCTATACTGACTGCAGTTATTTACTAACCCAATTTTAACCCCACCAATAAAGTTCCAGTCTCACAAACACACACAGACCAGTGTGTGTTCAGTCCATAACAGTGTGTGTATGCAGACATCAGGTACCGTATGGCGTCACAGGCCCACCAGCTCCTGTTGCTTCAATTTCAGTCCCAAACAGAAATACTCAGCCCTTCAATCCCAACCCCTAGTGGCTTTTCAGTATTTAGAAAGCCTACAAAACAGGGTGGGTGGGAGGATCTTACCAACACCAGGCAAACAACACATTTAAATTTCACTCTAATTATCACTGCCAAACAACTGTTCCCAAGCCTCCAAAGTTACAATATCACAGCCCAAGTAACAGTTCTAACTCAAGGTAATAATTTTTAACACATAGAACTAATTTCACTTGCAAAACTATTCAAATATTTCAGTTAAAACAGAGTATAACCCCAGACCTCTGTCCTTACCAGCCTTCTGCTTATGTTCCCAAGTGAACAATATTCCACCAACATTTCCTTCAGTACGGCCTCCATGAGCTTGCCCACAATGGAGGTCAGACTGACTAATCTGTAATTCCCTGGGTCATCCTTGGGACCACTTTTGTAGAGGGGCACTACATGTGTTGTTCTCCAGTCATGCGGTACCATGCCTGACTCTAGGTAAGCAATAATACCCGACAGGGTGGGAGGTATTTGGCTATACCTGACTACCCAGGGGTATAATGAGGCCTGACGCCACAGGCGGAGAGCCTTATAGCCCCTGGAAGGTCTGGTATAGCCCAATACCACCCAGTTTGGAGGGTATTATTGAGCTTAGAAAATGGGCCACTGTATTTTATATGCTTGAAAAAAAATTATGTTTAAATGTAAAGCCGTTTCATGTATTTTGTAATAAAATAGTTCCTCTACCTTAATTAGAATGCAGTGTTTTTTTAGTCTAGGGACATTTGACCTACTGAAGCCTCTGTACTTGTGACTGCGGAGCTGGTTATCATGGTTAAGACGTTCACACACAGGGCACTGCTGCTTTAAACTGTTAAAACACTTTTGTTTGCTACCAGTTTTTTATTTATTCATTCAACACTTTCTATGTTTGTTTGTTTATCAATGCATTGGGGGATCTGGCTCAGGAGCGGTGCTGTCGAGGGGGCATGCTAGAAGGAAAAATTGCAGATACAGTTTGGTGCTTTCCCGTTGTTTTGTTGTTCCATTTGCAGCTGGGGTTCTGAGCGGGCTATGATTTAAAAAGTAAATGTAACCCCTAGGAGGCGCTACCCTTAGGGCTACTACCCCTGCCTGCCTCCACTGAGACAGGGTGAGGGGCCCAGATCCGTTGACGGGTGCCTCCACCCAGAGGTTGGGGTTAATGCAGTCAAGACCGCCTCGGTTACAGCCCTCTGGGTTACTGCAATCCCCTTCTTGTCCCTCTAGGGGCTCACACTGGGTACCAACAATTCTTTTCACCAGTTCACTTACCCCCCAGATAGTACCTCTCAGCTCACTCCTGGGACCCCCTGTAAAGTAAGGTACAGTTATGTCACAGTCACTATGCCACAGCTCACCAGGGATGCACAAACCAGCCAGGATGTAGTTGCAAGACGATAATCTTATTTATTAAAGGGGGCAGATAACAAGGACAGGGGGAATCAAGTTGATTGGCTTAACCTATACTTGTATACCTAGGGCTCTGTGCACAGGCCTAACCCTACAATTTACTGTTCCTGGGTACCCAAGCCCTAACGGCTAGTCCAAAACGTGGCAGCTGGTAGGGGCCCTTCACACAGAGAAGGAAGAAAGAAAAGTTTAATTAAGCAGTCAGCAGTATAGCAATGCCGTTTGGAACCACTGTTGCACATTTAGCAGGGAGTTACCCTGATTCAGTACTCACAACCTCCAGACAGACAGAGTCCTTCAACACCAGCAGGGTTGAGCCTGAACTCCACGAGCCTCCTCACACATTTATATGGCAAACTCCAACAGCAATAGCAGAGGGGTACCACAACAGGCAGCTGCTGCTAGGCCCTCCAGATTTCACAGTCACTGAAGCACTGTAAATGGCAGCTTTGTTCACTCCTCCCACGGACCGAGTGCGATTTAGCAGATTCTCCAGTCCTCCAAACAGGTCAAGCCTGGTGGGTAGCTGCACAGGACACAGCCTCCTCTGACCGCACGCCGGCGGATTTAATCCAAATCCTCTCACAGGCAAAACGGCCGCTTCAGGCCTCCACGCGCTTCCCGCGTGAACACTTCCAGCGCAGAAGCACAGAGCTCCTCTCCTCACCTCAGCCACAATGCATCTGACCCCAGCAGCAAGGGGCTCTTCCTTCAGATCGGGCGCTGCCCGCTCTTATTGGCTGGCGGCACATCCCAGTCACCTTCTTCAGCTCTCAATGGTGCAGAAAAAGCACCATAGCCCATAATACCTTTCTCAATTACAAACAGCTCCTCTATTGGTCAGCCAGCTCTTTGGGGTCCCAAAGTACTGATTGGTCCAATTAAATAGTTCTGGACCAAAATGGAGGAGGCAATCGAAACCATCTGTGTTGCAAAGCAACACAGGTTAGAACAACTACATTATCGTTATTATTTTACAGTATTTTAAGCAAACATTCACATCTTTTAGCCAGGCTCCCTCTGCACAAGTAGTGTTGGCAGCAATGGAGTGAAGGCTCTACAGCCCGGGCGGGATTCGAGCATAGCAACATGCAAAACCCCTTCCCTGACTAATTATGACTGCCAAACAAGCAGCCCTTAAAGGGACAGTACGCGGAGGCCACACAGGCACTCACTCAAAGCGGCTTAGACGCCGAACACCAACCGGGCATGAGGCACATTAGGAACCCCCATTTGCAAGGGGGTTACACCCTCCCTGGCCTGGGAAAGCTTGGCGTCCACGTCCAGCAATTACCCTTGAGGCCATTTAGGCGAACATCCCAATTAACACTATATCACATTTCACCTTTAATACATGAATATTAGATTGACAGTGTACTATAGTTTATACACATTATACATGTAAAGTCTTGTTCCTCTTTAACTCAGGTCATGGGTTCCTGCTCGTGGCACCGGGACTAAGGGAATCCCTCTCTTTTAGTTACTGGCGGGTTCCCCAAGGCAGGGACGCCACACTCAAAAGGCATTACTAACAATCTAGAGTTATCCCCCAAGGCTAACTTAGGCAAAGAACTCGGGGACACATATACCCCCTTGTGAACCACATTCAAGGGAAAGTCCACGGGCTGACCCAGAGATTCATAGCTCAACTTTATTACTGGCCATATTTGTTGGCCGGGTCATCTAGGGGTCTCGGGGGATTCTAAACCAGGCCCTGGCTCCACTTCAGTATCAGTGACATTAGCAACAGGAATCTCCTCAAGGGGAACAGGTTCAGTGCTTATAATACTATTAGGGACTTGACCTTCTATCCCTGAACCCACCCGACCAGGCTCATCTGGGGGCGGTTTAGGTACTAGAGGGGAACCATCAGGGCATTCAAAATACTCTTCCAATTCGGGCATATCACTGGCTTGTTCCCCCATCTCACTCTCTTCTTCTAAAAAGTCAGATAATTCAGCCAGGCCAGACAGTTCAGCCAGGCCTAAGGACTCAGCCCCTTGAGCTTGTCTGCTACCCCATTCATCTTCCGGAGGCATTGCCTCCGGGGACAAAGTAGAAGGCTCAATCAGTACAGACGGGCCAATTTCAGTTCCCAAGTTAACAAGGGGATTGCCCTGAAACAATTGACTCAGTTCATAAGAGGGATAGTATTCAATATCACCTTCGCTGTCTTCCGATACTGAGTGTTGATCATCTCCTCCTGCAGGAGGAGTGGGACAGGGCTCCCTTGGTGGACTTGTTGAAGGCTCCACGGGCTTGGTTCTTCTCTTAGCAACAGATCTAGTCACAGGCCAGGAAGGAGTGGCAGTAGAGGGGTTCAGCTTCAATCAAGATCTGCCCAATCGGCAGCAAATGATTTCTGTGTATGGTTTTCACATATTTCGAATTGTTTTCAGGCCGCACTTTATATACAGGTAGGTCTGCCAGCTGTCCCACAACAATATGAGGGAGGTGATGCCATCTGTCGGCAATCTTATGTTTGCCATGCAGTCCCAGATTTCTCAACAGTACTCTATCCCCTTCTCTCAACTCTACTGTTTTCACTTTTTTGTCATATCTCTCCTTTTTAGCCAGATTTCGTTTAGCAGCCAAGGTCTGGGCCAGTTGGTAGGCATGGTTTGATTGGGCCTTTAATCTCTGTACGTACTGTAGATGGTTGTCTGCTCACACCCCATCAGGGGAAAACCCCAAAACACACATCCACTGGCAATCTAGCCTCTCTCCCAAACATCAGTCGATAGGGGGAAAACCCTGTGGCATCACTTTTTCGTACAATTGTAGGCGTGAACTAAAGTGCTGATCTGTTGGCTCCATCTCGATTTATCTTTTGATTGTAAGGTGCCCAGCATGTCAAGCAATGTACGATTAAACCTTTCAGGCTGAGGGTCTCCCTGCAGATTTTCGTACCCCCCACAAAGATAGCATCTCCTTAATCAAACGACTCTGAAAGTCCCTTCCCTGGTAGGAATGAATCCGCTGTGGGGCCCCATAGTGGACGAAAAAGTTCTCAACAAGTATCTTAGCCACCGTGGTTGCTTTCTGATCCTTGGTCGGGAAAGCCTGTGCGTACCAGGTAAAATGATCAGTGACCACCAATATGTTGCTGACACTTTTCAGATCAGGCTCCAAACTCAGGAAATCAATACAGACCAGTTCCATAGGAGCACTAGTGGTAATGTTGACCAGGGGAGCAGCTCTCCGGTAACGCTTTTTGTAAACAACGAATCACAGGTCTTGACATACTGTTCCACATCTGCACTCATCTTCGCCAATAGAATCGAGCCTGTACCAGGTCAAGTGTTCGATCTATACCCAGGTGCCCCATTTGATTATGCAATGACCTTAGGACTAGTTCTTTGAAGGCTGATGGCAGCACCAGTTGTTGTCGTGTACCCTGCTCTCCTTATTCACAGTCTCTATATAGTAGTTGGTTGATCAGCTTTAATTTGGGCCCTTCTTTATACAATAAGGTAGTCCGTAAGTCAGTGGAGCGTAGTTTGGATACATCCCTTCCGGCCCGCAAAACCTCTACGGCTGTTCTTATCATAGGATCACAGGATTGAGCCTGTTGGAGATCATCATTGTTGAGTTGCAGCAGGGAGCTGGTGTCCAATGCAGAGAAGTGACAGTAAGCAGCAGGTATACAGTTTTCTGGCGTCCCCAAACAATCTACCACACAGTCCACCGTGTCAGGAGACACCTGTTCTTCTTTATCAAATTTCTGGCAGAGGGCTCTTATGTCAGGTTCGGACAACCGGACCCATTCAGTCTGGGGCGCAGGCCTCCGAGAGAGAGCGTCTGCATCTATATGGTTTAGGCCCACCCGGTATTCTACAGCGTAATCGTAGGTGGCCAAGGCAGAGAGCCACCTATGCCCAGTAGCATCCAATTTGGCAGAGGTCTGTACATAGGTCAGAGGTTGTTATCAGTCTTTACTAATCTTGGCACCATACAAATAGTCATGAAACTGATCAACAATGGCCCACTTTAAAGCCAAAAACTCTAGTTTGTGCACGGGGTCATTTTTCTCTGAAGGCGTCAGACTTCTACTAGCAAACGCTACAGGTCTCAGCCCATTCGAGTGCTCCTGGTATAACACAGCCCCCAATCCTTGTAGACTGGCATCAGTATGAAGAGTGTAGGGCTTGACTGGGAATGCATAGGCCAGTACTGGAGCGTGGGTAAGTTGATATATGATGTCGTGAAAAGCTTCCTCACACTCAGCAGTCCATCGATCCCTGAACATATCGTTTGGCCGAAAATACTTCTTTTCTATGTCAGTGTGCACACCCTTCTTATACTTTTTATGAGTAGGCGGATACCCCTGAGTGAGATTAAGGAGGGGGCAAATCACTCATGAATAGTCTCTGACAAACCGCCTATAGTATCCACAAAACCCCAGGAATTGTTGCAGTTCTTTTAAATTCCTGGGTTGAGGCCAAGTGGTCAATGCCTCCACCTTGCCAGGGTCAGTCTCTATGCCCTCAGTGGACACTATATGGCCCACATATTTCACAGAAGTCTGGAAGAATTGACACTTGTCGATAGACAACTTGAGGCCGAAATCCTCCAACCGATCCAGGACTTTGAATAATCGTTGCTCGTGTTCTTCCAATGATCGGCCAAACACTATAACGTCATCTAAATAGACCAAGCACTCGAGTAGGTTCATGTCCCCCACAGCTCGTTCCATCAAGCGCTGAAAAGTGGCTGGGACACCCGAAATTCCTTGAGGCATCTGAACAAACTCGTAGAAGCCTAAGGGGCAAATGAAAGCAGTCTTCTCCCGGTCGTCTGGGGCCATCGGGATCTGGTAGTATCCGCTCCGAAGATCCAACACAGAGAACCACTTACTACCATTCAAACAATCCAAGGCGTCTTTTATGCGTGGCATGGTATATTGATCCGGAATGGTCCATCTATTCAAAGTGCGATAGTCTACACACATCCGAACTGCCCCATTCTTTTTCCTCACTACTATGATGGGGGAGGCACAGGGGCTCCTAGACTCTTGAATTACGCCAGCAGCCAACATTTCTTGCAGATGCCGCCTTACATCATCTATGTCAGTGGGAGCCAGACGTCGGGATCTCTCTCGGAAAGGTCTTTCGTCGTGCAGTCGGATGTGATGCTCAGCCCCTTGTACACATCCTACATCCCACTCCTTCAGGGAAAAAACCTGGTCCCTCTGGGCAAGCTTCTCACTGACCCTTCGTTTCCAGTCGGCAGGCAGCGGGGAGTCACCGAAGTCAAACAGATCAGGAGTAACTCTATCACCCGTCCGGAAACTCTTTTTATTTGGTAGTACAGCAGTATCTTCACAATGAACGCTAGCCAGGGTACACCCTCTTCTTATGCGAATCTCTTTATCAGACACATTGTGCACTTGAACCATCACCCTCTTAACGTAAGCATGGGCTCTAGCCGGCAGAATGCTGGGTTTGAGCAACAACCCCTCAGGTAATCCTCCCTCCACAGGCGCATCCAACATCAACAACTTATTCTTGACATCTGTTTTTAGTCGTACCTCTCCATGCAGAACACATTGTGCATTTGGGGCAAGTACCACGGGGGCTGGATCCTTCTTCCACACCACCCCCACAGGGCCTTCAGGTTCTTCCAGCCTACCCTTCTTCTGAGTGGCCTTGACCTTTTGAATCACAGCAGGTATGCTCAAAGCTCGCCCAGTCTGGAATGCTCGCTTCTCTGAGCACAATTGGGCCAATCGTCCAAACATGTGTGCATTTGTCCCAATCAACAAGGGCACCCCATCGTATAGTCCAGTGGGTGGGCAAACCAAAACTAAGGTTTCCACTTGCTCATCTATTCCATTTACAGTTGCAGGGAAGGACAACCAGACATGGATGTACCCCAAATACGGATAGGCCTTGTCGCTCAACCCCCATACATGTAAACCAGTTAGAGGCTGCAGGGGCACCTCAGATAAGTGTGCTTGGTACCAGTCCTGAAACATGATGGTCACCTGGGAGCCACTGTCCAGTACAGCTCGAGTGGGAATTCCATTTACCCGCACCCAGGTCTCCATAGACGGCCCGACCACATCAGACAAGTTGGGGGTAGCAGCATTGGTAGCCCGTGGGCATGGGCCTGAGTCACAAAACTTTTCTTGGGGGCCCCAAACTGGGCCTGGCGGTGTCGGGCGATCAGTCTGCTGTTAACTTTCCTTAAATTCTCCGGCCTCTGGCACTCAGGCTGGAAATGCCCATCCTCCCCACAGTGGTAACAAAACTTGGGGTCCCGGGGCTCACTATTCTGAGGGGGGGCCTGAGGGGAGTGAGAAAGCTCTCTAGGGCTAGGGTTCAGAGCGCTACATGACTCAGGTGCCCCGGGCCGAGTAGGGTACACAGTAGACTGCTTTAAGTCCCTCACCAGTTCCCGTAAATTCCTGATCTCGGCCCTCAACTCACCCTCCATGTAGGGGTCAGAGGAAACAGCTCGCATTCCCACAGTACCTGGAAAATCCGGGGACCCCTCGGACCCTCCAGGCAAGCCAGTCTCCTCAGGGGTGTTAGACTCAGGGGTACCACTGGGGTTCACTGCCCCCACACAGGGTTCCCAACCCTCTTCATCAGTCTCCACTTCCCGAATTTCCCTCATCAATTGACAATATTCAGGCGGGGTGGCCCGCTGATCATGGAACTTGAGTTTCAGCAGCGTTACACTAGAGAATCTGGCAGACTTTAAAACATGTTCTAACCGAACCTGATTCAGGGCTGTAGCAGTGATTCCCCCTTTTCTATAAGCCTTCTGCAATGCCCGCTCCACTCTAGTAACAAAAGCGGACAGTTTTTCATTTCTCCACTGCTTAGCAGACCTGAACTTCCATAGTAAATCTTCACCAGTCTCTGTACTCCCAAAACCCCCTTCTAAAGCAGAGAGATACTCTGCAGCGGTGGCTTCCGGACGGGTGGCCCAGAAGAAACTAATGGCTTCTAAGGCAGGACCCTGCAAACTCTCCATCAGCCTCTTCCTTTTCTCCCCCTCAGAACATTGCCACTCCTGGTCTAAAGGGGTGGCATAGTCCATCCAAGCCTCCAGGTCATCCTCCCCGGAAGGCACTGGTACTGTGCCAGAGAAAAGTTTTAACTTACAGTAGGAATCGAGCTGTATGGATGGGACCGCCAGGGGCAAAGAAGCCAACACAGAAGTTTTGGGCGGGCAAGGGGAGGTGCCCAGGGAACCCCGAGGGGTAGTATTACTGGACAAATCCAAGGCTTGCAACAACTCCTGGGTAGTCCTCCCCTCCACAGCTAACAATTTAAGCAGTTTGTCTTTAAAACTGTTCATCTGGGGAGACCCCCCAGGGATGACTGACCCACTTTGGATATGAATTAGCCTCCACCCCTGGGATGCACCCTCCAGGTAAATCACAGGAGGTACCTTCTCAGGGTCGATGGCCACACTGCATAGGAGTAACACCTGCAGTGTCTGGTCAAGCAGATCAGCCATACGCCCTTTCACTTCAACCTTACCCAAACACTTTACTCGCTCGGCAACTGAGACAATATCAACAGTTGAGGTACCATGGGGCACATCAAACAATAATACAGTCTTCTGGGAGTCTAGCTCTTCAGCTTCACCCCAACCCATCAGTCTGTGTACCATGGTTTTAATGGGTCCCAGTTTAATTTTTTCCAACATATCCCCTTCCATTTTTTCCATTTCTGATGTATTTCCTCACTGAGCCACTAGAAGACGCAAATCCCAGCGGTGCCTCCAATTTGTAACCCCTAGGGGGCGCTACCCTTAGGGCTACTATCCCTGTCTGCCTCCACGGAGACAGGGTGAGGGGCCCAGATCCGTTGACAGGTGCCTCCACCCAAAGGTTGGGGTTAATGCGGTCAAGACCACCTCGGTTACAGCCCTCTGGGTTACTGCAATCCCCTTCTTGTCCCTCTAGGGGCTCACACTGGGTACCAACAATTCTTTTCACCAGTTCACTTACCCCCCGGATAGCACCTCTCAGCTCACTCCTGGGACCCCCTGCAAAGTAAGGTACAGTTATGTCACAGTCACTATGCCACAGCTCACCAGGGATGCACAAACCAGCCAGGATGTAGTTGCAACACGATAATCTTATTTATTAAAGGGGGCAGATAACAAGGACAGGGGGAATCAAGTTGATCGGCTTAACCTATACTTGTATACCTAGGGCTCTGTGCACAGGCCTAACCCTACGATTTACTGTCCCTGGGTACCCAAGCCCTAATGGCTAGTCCAAAACATGGCAGCTGGTAGGGGCCCTTCACACAGAGAAGAAAGAAAAGTTTAATTAAGCAGTCAGCAGTATAGCAATGCCGTTTGGAACCACTGTTGCACATTTAGCAGGGAGTTACCCTGATTCAGTACTCACAACCTCCAGACAGACAGAGTCCTTCAACACCAGCAGGGCTGAGCCTGAACTCCACGAGCCTCCTCACACATTTATATGGCAAACCCCAACAGCAATAGCAGAGGGGTACCACACCAGGCAGCTGCTGCTAGGCTCTCCAGATTTCACAGTCACTGAAGCACTGCAAATGGCAGCTTTGTTCACTCCTCCCACAGACCGAACGTGATTTAGCAGATTCTCCAGTCCTCCAAACAGGTCGAGCCTGGTGGGTAGCTGCTCAGGACACAGCCTCCTCTGACCACACGCCGGTGGATTTAATCCGAATCCTCTCACAGGCAAAACGGCCACTTCAGGCCTTCACGCGCTTCCTGCGCGAACACTTCCAGCGCAGAAGCACAGAGCTCCTCTCCTCACCTCAGCCATAATGCATCTGACCCCAGCAGCAAGGGGCTCTTCCTTCAGATCGGGCGCTGCCCACTCCTATTGGCTGGCGGCACATGCCAGTCACCTTCTTCAGCTCTCAGTGGTGCAGAAAAAGCACCATAGCCCATAATACCTTTCTCAATTACAAACAGCTCCTCTATTGGTCAGCCAGCTCTTTGGGGTCCCAAAGTACTGATTGGTCCAATTCAATAGTTCTGGACCAAAATGGAGAAGGCAATCAAAACCATCTGTGCTGCAAAGCAAGGCAGGTTAGAACAACTACATTATCGTTATTATTTTACAGTATTTTAAGCAAACATTCACATCTTTTAGCCAGGCTCCCTCTGCAAAAGTAGCGATGGCAGCAATGGAGCGAAGGCTCTACAGCCCGGGCGGGATTCGAGCATAGCAACATGCAAAACCCCTTCCCTGACTAATTATGACTGCCAAACAAGCAGCCCTTAAAGGGACAGTACGTGGAGGCCACACAGGCACTCACTCAAAGCGGCTTAGACGCCGAACACCAACCAGGCATGAGACACATTAGGAACCCCCATTTTCAAGGGGGTTACATAAATAAATCGAGAGAATCTACCTAAGGATCAGCAGCGGTGGGAGCAGACATTCACCATGGGTGGCATATCTGGGGATCTGGCTCAGGAGCGGTGGTGTCACGCCGATCAGCTTGTAGGAAAAACTTGCAGGTGAAATTCAGTGCTTTCCCATTGTTTCATTGTTCCATTTACAGCTGGGGTACTGAGTAGAGTCACATCTGAATGGAGAGGAAACAGGAAAACTAAGCCTGTAAAAAAAAAAATAGGCAGGTAGATTTTTGTAGTTTTGTGTTTTACTGTTTGGGTTTCAGCTGGGGTTCTGAACAGCACTATGATTTAAAAACAAACAGATGGAGAGAATCTACCCAAGGATCGGTGACAGGACACAGGGCAGGGCTGACATTCACCATGGGCAGCAAAGTGGCTGTTCAAAGGCTCTTTAAAAATAAGCAGTTTATGTTTCTTTTTGTTCTTTTTAAAGAATTGCAGTGGAGTAGTGGGTAGAGTTGTGCATGGATAAAAAAAAGCTGAAGCCGCTGTGTTATTTGTTCATATCTTTTTCTTTGTCAGCAGGGTAAACAGCAAGACAGAGGCAGGAATAGCGTGACATATATGCTAGGAGGAATGGCCGCTCATGTGCTGGTGATTTGGTTTACAAATGAAAAAAAAAAGATTTCTTTGTTCATTGTCTTGATGTTTACAGCTCAGATGGCTGTTTGCTGTTTCTGTTTACTGGGTCAGTTTGGGTCATGTTTACGTGGTCAGTCTCGTTAAGCGAGACAGACAAAATCCTGGCTAGTGACTTTGAAAATTTGGGGTGGCCCAAGGATAACCTAAGTAATGGGGCACCCCAAACTGGCACTTGTTTTTCAGTGGGCTCTATTGAAAAATAAATGCATGTCTGAACATGGCTTTCAGCCAATCAGGATGCTTTATTTTTCAAGCCCATTTCTAAAGAACTATTAAATAGGTCTGCCAGTGGCCCTGCCAGCTCCTCAGCCAGTTTCCTTAGTACCCTTGGATGTACTCTGTCTGGGCCTGGTGACTTGTCCAACTTCAATGCCAGCAGCCCCTCCCACCCTCATTCTATCCTCCTCTATCAATACATCTGTGTTCCCCACCCCCCCCGGCTCCTCTTTTCCCTCCTGAAGGCATTGGTCCACCCTTCTCCTTGGTGAAGACGGAACAGAAATAATCCTTTAGTATCTCTGCTTTTTCCCCATTATCCTCCACCCACTCCACCTCTTTTCTTAAGCCTAACAACACCTTCCTTCTTGTCCATTTTCTCACTTATATAGCAAAAGAAATTCGAATTTTACACACTCCCTTGGTGTTAAGTGCCTAAATAAACCCCTCGAGCTTCGCTCGCCCTCGGAGCAGAGGAGAACCACTGGGAGCAGCAAATTGCTTCCTTACATTGGGACTCCCAGCACAGCAGCAGACGGCTCTGAGGTGCTCCCCAAGGAGGGTGAATGGCGGCGGAGAGGATACGGCAAGAGCGGGTGGCAGCGCAAGAGGAGAGCTGAAATCCAGCAGCTCAGCTGGGGCAGTGACAGCAGTACTAGAGAAGTGCAGAGAATCCAGTGGTTGTTGAGAAGTTTGAGCAGCACCAATCAACCGCGATCTGAGGGGGACCCACTGACAAATCACACAAAGCCAAGGAAAATGACAAAGGGACCAACCAGAGCAAGTGGTGCCTCCTTTAAAAGGGGAAGGGAAGGAAAAGCCAATTTAAACCATTTTCACTGTCGGAGCACAGGAGAACCACTGGGAGTGGCAAATCGCTTCCTTACCTTGGGGCTCCCAGCACAGCAGCAGACAGCTCTGAGGCGCTCCCCAAGGAGGGTGAACAGTGGCAGAGAGGTTACGGCAAGAGAGGTGGCAGCGTAAGAGGAGAGCTGAAATCCAGCAGCTTAACTGGGGCAGCAGCAGCAGCAGTACTAGAGAAGTGTGGAGAATCCAGCAGCTGTTGGAAAGTTTGAATTTCGGCCTCCCAGCCATCCCCACCCCCACGCTTTATTAAATGCTTGTCATACGAGCAGAGGTTTGGACAAAATAACTAAGGGCAGAGTATCAGACAGAAAAAATGAAGGAGGACCATAAGGGGGCAGGGTAAACGACCAGGAGGATTGCAAATGTATGACCTAAGGTGCTGTATATCCAGAGAGCAGAAGAACTTGGTGCATTTCACCACAATATTGATATGACAGTTATAACAGCATGTGATAACTTCGGCTATTTTTTCTATTATTTTTTGTTTATCTAGTTATTATTTATTTATTTTTGTCTTGTGCAGCTAAACAGAAAAGCTTATTACAGTGCATTCAGCATAGGATAATTCCAGCTAACTTACAAATAATTTACAGTTTTTTACCATATAGTCCTTATGGTTCAGTGTATTTTGGTATAGAGCTGAAGTGCTAAGTACAGGGAACCGAAGAACTTAGTAAAGCTCACTGCAGCATTATGGTAGTGTATTTTGGCATAGACCTGAAGAGCTTAGTACAGCGAACTTGGAGAGCTTAGTTCAGCTCACTGCAGCACTACATTACAGTATAATACATAGCATATGATGATGCCAGCTCTTTACTGCTATGATGGTCCCAGCTAGTGCAGTTATGGTCTACTAAAATAAGTACTGTATAGGTAGGGTAATAATGCAGCCAAAATACTACTTGTTACTGAGAAACAGGTTGGGTGATATTGCAGTCAAACTACGAGTTGCAGGAGGACTCTAAATTTAGTAAATAGTGTGGTTGCTGGAAAGGGGTATGCCTAAAGAGGTACTCAATACCTGGAGGGGCATTAATAACCTGAGTAGCAGTGCGAAACATGTGGGGGTTTAGGGGAGGCAGCAATGGTAGTGGAAGGACTGTGGGATGTAACAAGTATGGAGCGGCAGTATTTATGGAGATGTTGTGGAGGAAAGGGGGATGCCCGGTGTGCGAGGGCATAGGACAATTACATATGGAAGTAAACTGACTCACTAAGGTGTTACAGGAAATGAAAAGCAACAACATGGAGGGGATAAAGGGGCAAACTGGACAAAGATCAGAGGCACAGAGGCCAAAGAGGTTCACCAATAGGGAAGGACAGGAAAGAGACGTACAGAAGGTAGGGACATGCCAACCAGATAATCCATACCAAGATGGAACTGGAAGAGGGGAGAGGTGGAAAAGGGTAAGTGGAGAGAGGTGGAAGACAGCAAGAGAAGGTAGACAAGAACATAAAACTCAGGACAGGAGGCAGAGGACTCTGAAACTATCTGTCCCAGATTTGCCTACATACAGTAGATATGCAATAATGACAGAGGGGGCTCCAGGGTACAAAAACGAATCTGAAACTAGGTTGCTGCACAACACTAGGTAAGAAACAAGAGAGGAAAATTGGATGTTATCATGGGAAGCACAGGATCCTGAGTACTCGAGGGAAAGGGATGGAGATAGCAGGAATGCAGGAGAGACAGGAAAAGAATGGAGCATTAAGAGAAAGAGGGAAAAAGGTGAAAAGATGGTTGACACTATAGGAGTCAAGACCCATGGGGGCAATGGTCCCCATAGGGATCTAGCAGAAGAGGGAGAGGTGGAGACAGGTAAAGAAACCATAGTCCAGGTCGTAGAACATCCCGAAAGAAGGGAGAGCCATTATATAGGGAGAAAGAATGGTAGAGCACATGGTCACTCTGGAGAAAATAAAATAATAATCTACAGGGACTCAATAATTAAAGGGATATAATGAAGAAGATTTGAGGAACCACACAGGAGGACAACAGTGTGTGCATACCTGGAACAGAGGCAAGCAAAGCAACACAAAAGATAAGTGAGTTGGTAAGAGTGGAGGGGGTAAAACCCAACTTGGTACTACACATAGGGATGAATGATGTAGCTGGGGAGGAGACTGGAGTGGTGCAACAAAGATTTATGGACTTGGCTATGGAATGCAGGCAGTCAATGAACTCACTGACCTTCTCAGAGATAATTCCAGTACCAAGGGCCAGCACAGTTAGAAAAAAAGAGGATAGAGGACTTTAATGGATGGTTAACCCCCTGGTGTAAGGAAGAAAGGTATGGACTTACAGGTGGCTGGGGAGGCACATGGTTGGACAAGGGACTGTATGGCAGAGACAGACTATACACCTGAACTGGGAAGGGAAGAAGAAAATCAAAGCTAAAATGGAGGCGTATATGGCAAGTGAACTAGGTTTATACTGTTAAGGGGAGGCAGAAAAGGGGAGACCGGAGGCCCCCCACATCAACAGAGGGAGAACATGGGGATCAGGGAGAGATCTCGTAACAGAGGAAAGGAGGGAAGAAAGACTGGAAATACTAGGTCAAAAGAGGAACAAAGGCACAGCAGAGTCAAAGTGGTGGGTAGTGTCACTGAATGAGCGTAGTCTCGGGAACAAGATGGCAGACCTACAAGCTCTCTTAGCAGAAAGCAAGGTGGATATTGTCGCCATTACAGAGACCTGGGCAACAGCACACCATGACTGGGACCAATTGATCCCAGGTTACAAGCTGTATAGAAAGGACAGGGAGACAGGTAAGGGGGGGGCAGCATATATAAGGGAAGATATTGTATGTGCAAGAGAGGAAGAAATGGAAAAAAGGAGCACTGAGGCACTATGGCTACAACTCCAGATAAATAAAGGGAGGAAAATAAGAATGGGGGTTGTATACAGACCACCCAGTCAGGGAGAGGAAAAAGACAGGGAATTGTGCACTCAGTTGGCAAGCACAGCAGTGAGGGGGGGAGATAGTGGTGATGGGGGACTTCAACCTGCCCAGAGTGGACTGGGTCAATAATGCCACATCCTGCGCCAGAATTCAGGTAACCTTGGATGGGATCCTGGATGAATTTATGACACAGTATGTGACCAGTCCAACCAGGGGAGATGTAATTCTTGACCTGGTGCTCACTAATTGGGAACACGTGCAGAACCTGGAAACTGGAGATCCCTTGGGTGGACGTGACCACAACACAGTGTGGTTCAAACTAGACAAAGGCAGGGAGGACATACCCGCAAAGACAAACGTGTTTGACTTCAGCAAGGCAAACTTTAAAAAAATGAGGGACATGATTAGAGAGGAACGAGGGAACATAGAAGAAGGTTTGGGGGTAGAGGAATTATGGGGCACAATCAGAAGGGCCATAGAGAATGCCACAAATTGTTGCATAAAATGGAGGAAGAAGAAGGCAGGAAGTAGACCCCCAAGCTGGTTTAACATGGAAGTAGCAAAGGCAGTGAAAGAGAAGATGGCTACATACAAGTAGAAGGACAGCAAAGGTAGAGGACAAGTAGAGGAGTACCAAAGGCTAGCTAACATAGCAAAAAGGGAGATAATATAAGCAAAAGCAAAGAAGAAACTCCAGATAGAAGAAGGGATAAAATAAGGGGACAAGGCCTTCTTTCAATACATTAAAGGAAAAAGGGACAAAAAGGGCGGCATAGTCAAGCTCAAGAAAGGGGATAACATAGTGGTGGAAGATGGGGCAAAAGCAGAAGTATTAAACGAATACTTCTGCTCCGTCTTTACCAAAGAAAAAAGGGGTCCAGTTCCACCAGGTGGGAAGGGATGGGTGGGGACTGGAGAGGATCCAACAAGGGCCCTAGGATTAGAACGGGTGAGGGAGGGGCTCATGGCACTGAAGGTGGAGAAATCCCCAGGGCCTGATACAGTACATCCCAGGGTACTAAAAGAATTGGCAGAAGAGCTGGCAGTACCACTGACAAACCTTTTTAATAGATCTCTTGATACAGGGGAGGTGCCAAGGGAATGGAGAACAGCGCATGTTGTGCCACTCCACAAGAGTGGCCCCAAGGAAGATCCTGGTAACTACAGGCCTGTCAGCCTGATGTCAATGGTGTGTAAAATAATGGAGACAATTTTGAAGGAGGGTCTGATCAAGTTTTTAGAGGAAAATGGACTGCAGGACATTAAACAACATGGGTTCATGGCAGGCAGGTCGTGTCAAACGAACTTGGTCGAGTTCTTTGACTGGGTCACCAGGACTGTGGACAAAGGCCAGGCAGTGGATATCATATACTTAGACTTCAGCAAGATCTTTGACTCTGTGCCACACAAAAGGCTGATAGGGAAGCTGAAGGACTTGGGGGTTGGGGAAAGGTTGGTTAGATGGGTTGAGAACTGGTTGAGCAGCAGGACACAGAGAGTGGTAGTGGGGGTAAATTCTCATGTATCAGGGAGGTTACCAGCAGGGTTCCACAAGGGTCTGTACTGGGACCAGTGTTTAACATCTTCATCAGTGACATAGGGGAAGGCATTCAGGAAAAAATGTGCATGTTTGCTGATGACACCAAGCTCTATGGGAAGGTGGACACCCAGGTGGGGATAAAAGAGCTGAGGGAGGACTTAGCTAGACTGGAGAGATGGTCAGGGATATGGCAGCTTGGATTCAAGCAAAAAAGTGCAAAGTGATGCACACAGGGGCAAGGAACCCGGGAGAAGAGTACTACATTGGGAAGGTCCAGGTTACACCGTCGGAGGAAGAGAAGGACCTGGGGGTGTTAATTTCTAGTGATCTGAAACACTCAACTTAATGCAAGCATGCAGTGGCAAAGGCAAACAGAATGCTGGGATGCATTGCAAGGGGGTTTAGCAACAGGAAGCATGAGGTTATTCTGCCACTCTACAGGTCATTGGTAAGACCACACTTGGAGTACGGTGTGAGATATTGGCATCTGCACCTGAAGAAGGACATAAACATGATGGAGAGGGTCCAGAGGAGAGCAATTAAAATGATAGAGAGGCATCAGGATAAATCATATGAGGAGAGGCTGGGTGACCTGGGGATGTACACCCTGGAGGAGAGAAGGCAGAGAGGGGATATGATTGAGATTTTCAAGTACTTGAAGGGAATTAACAGGGTGGATTGTGAGAGTCTATTCAATAAAAGGGCCAACACCACTACCAAAGGGCACAGTCTAAAACTAATTGTGGGAAGGTTCAAGACGGATGTGAGGAAGCATTTCTTTACAGCGAGGGTGGTGACAGTATGGAATGAGCTGCTGGAGGAGGTGGTAGAGACAAAGTCAGTGAAAGCCTTCAAAAGAGCCTGGGACAACATAATGGAATGTCAGGAGGCATAGTCAGGAATACGACAAAGAAATCCAGGGGATGGGGGGTGGAGGCAGAGTTGAAATCTCAAGGCACAAGCAATATTTATTTTCCCTAGCAGACATGATAGACTGATAGGTCTCCTTCTGCTGGATGTTTTCTTATGTTCTTATGTGGCACCCAACACCTCAGGTGTGTGCAAAATTCTCATTAAACACACCACCCCATACTTTATTATGTTTTTAATGCATGCCCCAGGGGTGTGCAGCACAAAGCTGAAGGACAATTGTCCCTACACCCCTGAAAAGTGCATTCATATACTTGCAATTTTAAAATGGTTCACAGCTCCTTTGTATTATCAGCTTATAACTTCACTCTTCCTCCAAGGCGACTCCCCCTGCCATTAGGTCATAATGACCCCTTCATACTAGCCTCCTCTCATAACACTCCTGCCTGGTCCCTTGCCAGATGCACGAGGTGATGGCTGTGTCTTTTCTCTAAAGAGGAGCAACGGGTGGCTGACCCTTCCCCCTCCTTACTTACTTCCTGGTCCTCTGGGTAGGACCCTTCTAGCCCTTGGAGGGGATATTGAACCTAATCCAGGTCCTTTCTCCCCGACCCACACTCTCAATAACCCCTCTAGCCTGTTGTGGGTGGATTCTAAAGGGATCAAACTTGCTCATATGAACATAGGCAGCCTAAGGCACAAATTCCATGATCTAGAGGCATGAGTGTCACTCTATAAGCCAGACGTTCTAGCCCTAACTGAAACCTGGCTCAAACCGCAGATCCTCCCCCACGAATTGGAACTACCAGACTACCTTACCTTCAGAAAAGACAGGGTAGGGAAAAAGGGAGGTGGGGTGATTATCTACGTAAGCACTGTCCTTCAGGCTACGGAACTGGACTTCCACTCCCATAGTGACTCCCTAGCTGAAATGTTGCTTGTAAAAATACTACTTGGAAACACCAAACCCCTTACTCTAGGGGGTGTCTACCTCCCTCCACAAGCAGCTGCCTCCTCACTGGAATCCCTAACAAGCCTCCTTGAGGACCACGCCTTGGGGACACCATACTCCTTGGGGATTTCAACCTCCACTGGCCTTTCCTGCTCTCATCTCCTGTCAAAAACCCTCTACATGGCTCTCCATATACACAGGTCATTGACATCTCTACACGACATTACCCCAAGACTGGAAACCACTCTCTCATTGACTGGATCCTCATCTCCTGCCCGGGCCGGATTCTGTCGGCAGGGATTATGGCTGATGCCCTGAGTGATCACTCACCTATCTTCTGCGTCTGGTCCAACAAGCCTCCAAAAATTACCTCCAAGGTCATTGAAGCGAGGAACTACAGTAGGTTCGCACCAGCCGACTTCTGCTCTGATTTGTGGAACATTGACTGGTCCCCTATTATGTCTCTTCCCACACTCAATGAGGCTGTTGAATATTTTATTCAAGCCTTCTTGTTGGCATCAAATAAGCATGCTCCTATAAAAAAGCTCAGGGTACAGAGAAAATGCCACAAATGGTTGAACCCGTCTCTCAAGCTCCTCAGGGACAGAGTATGGGGCAATTATAAATACACTGGCGAACAATCTGACTGGGAAAAATACAGAGAGCTGAGAAATCATGTAAGAAAGCCTCAAAACAGGCCAAATCACAATACTTACATGACCTCCAAACTAAGCACCTACGGGACCCAAAACAATTCTGGGGGCACATAAACATACTCCTCAAAGGCTCCTCAAATAGCCAAATGGACTCCATTCTGGTAGGGGACTCACTGACCAATACCCCGTCAGTAGTTGCAGAGGCTTTTGGTGCCCACTTTACCAACACTAATGGACCTCTGCCCCCTGACCCCTCCAGGCCCTCGCATCTAGCTGGAGATACTTGGTTGCACCCTCGGCCTCAATTCCATTTAAAGCTGGTCAATCAGTCAGAGGTACTACTTCTCCTGCACAAAATTAACCTCTCCTCCTTGATAGGTCATGACCAGCTTGAACCTCGCCTACTGAGGGTTGCCGCCCCGGCAATTGCCCGCCCAGTCACCCTCCTCATAAATAGATCGTTTCGGGAAGGTGTTGTCTCAAAAACTTGGAAAGTAGCGACGGTTGTCCCTGTCCACAAAAGTGTGTCCCGAGACAAATTGGAAAACTATAGACCAGTCTCCCTACTTAGTCCCCTTGGGAAAATCCAGGAAAGACTAGTCTCTAACCAGCTTCAGGACCACCTGGAGCAGCACCTTCTCATGGCTGAGGTGCAACATGGTTTTAGGAAGGGCCATGGTACTGATACTGCCCTCATACGGCTCACTGTGGACATCCTTGCCGCTATGGACCAAGGCTCCCCAATGGGTGCCCTCTTCATTGACCTGTCCAAGGCCTTCAACTTGGTCAGTCATAACCTCCTTCTATCTAAACTCCTGCACTTACGACTGGATTCCCACTCTCTCTCCTGGTTTGAGAGCTATCTGAGTGACTGCACCCAAAAGTCCACTGGAAGGGTACCCAGTCTGTCCCTAGGCCCGTTACACTGCAGGGGTGCCCCAGGGCTCAATCCTGGGCCCTCTGCTTTTTTCACTCTTCCTCAATAACATTGAGGGGAACTGCCCACTCAGCAAACTCATTTTGTATGCGGATGACACTGTCATTTACTGCAGTGATCCCCAACCTAGTGTTATAGCCACAAATTTGCAGAATAGTCTCTCATTACTTGAGACCTGGTTCTCTGCAAACTCCCTTAAACTTAATGAGGAAAAAACTAAAGCCGTACTGTTTGGCTCAAGGCGTCTGGGCCCCGACAGGAGTAAGCTGCTCCAGATTTGTACTAACCAAGGAAAGAGAGTCGAGGTCTTGGCCAGCTTCAAATACCTTGGGATCCATCTTGACCAGGAAATGACCTACCGACCCCACATCGATTCCATAACTAGGTCCGCCTACCAAAAACTTTGCCTCCTTTTCCGTCTGGGAAACTCCTTATCCTTGGTTGCAAGACGGGCAATTGCTACCTGCAATCTCCTCCCCTCCATCCTATATGAAGCCCCTCTACTGCAGTCCCTCAGAGAGATGGAATTTAGCAAACTTTCCGTACTCTATAACCATGTGGCTCATTTCACCACAAACTCCTCTCCTAGGAGGGTTCATTGTGAGGCACTTAAGGATCTAAACTGGCCCACACTTCGGCACAAGCTAGCTTACCCTGTTGCGTGCCTTGCCTTCAAGTTCACTGCCCTCGGTCCCCCTCCCCACCTTAGAGGACTACTCTCCTCCAAAGAACAAATCCGAATCCTGCGATCATCAGCGAATCATCCCCTCAAGATCCCTAGGATTCGCTCCAACCAAGGCAAACGCTCTTTCAAATTTGCTGCCTCCCACCTATGGAACTCTCTTCCACCTAGCATGACTGACTCATCCACCCTTACCCAATCTCAAGTCTGGGCTCAGCTATATCTTCTAATCCTCCTCTCTGTGGCTGTAACTGTTAGGCCCCAAGCCCAGGTCCTCTCCTCTGCACTGCCTGAACCTCCCTCTTCCTGGAAGTATCTCCTAAGCTGTTATGTCAATTTACTGTTGTTACCTTCTTCCCTACTAAATGGAGATGAAACTTGATGTCATAAGAGCCTGTCTGCGAATCATTTTCAGTATATTGTTACTACTCTACACTTGTGTACCATATTGAAACTATTGTAAATAACACTTGAGTCTGTACTGTGTATCCTTTACCCCTGTATACTGTCGATAATATATTCTGTCGCTAAAGTCTATTTGTGCAACATATGTAACTACTGTAAAAAAAATTATTGTCTCGAAATGTCTTTTCTGTACTAATTCCGGGTAGCCCCTGAAAAAGGGACCTCTGGTCTCAGTGGGCTTACCCGGTTATCAAAATCTAAATAAATAAATATATGAAGTGAAACATTTTTAATATTTTTTTACATAATCCATTTATTTAAATTGGCTTTCCTTGGGGTGATAATAGGTAAAACCTCAGTAAATCTCCACTCCTGCAAGTATGACAATACCAGTGTTCACTCACCACCAACATCACAGAACCTGCCTTACTATTAAGGTCACTCCTCTGTTGCCAGCAACTGTGGGCTGGAAGTTGGGGTCACACGGGGGGGGGGGGTTGAAAGTTATTAAAATTTGTGTGACACAAGGTTGTGTATTTGAGAAAGAATGGGTGTATCTGGGAGTCACAGGTTTCCAATTCTTGAGTAACACACTTGGTTATGCAGAAGAATGGTATTCAGAGTGGCTTGGGTTCAAATTCCAGATAGGGCATTTCACTGGTTCTCATTTCTTTTATTAATTCATATATATATACATATCACACCCTTGGTGAAAAAATGCCAGTCACATAAGGAAGCAGGCCCTTGTGACCTCCACCAAGGTCTGATTCTTCTGGCCTCTGAAGTCCGCATTCTATGTCTGGAAGGCTGTGACCTCCCACTAAAGAATGGGAACGTTGTGGGAATGATTTCTTGATTTTGGGTAATTGATGAGTGTATCAGTGTAAGGTAGTCCCCACACTCAAGTATCTACCTCACCGCTACCACATCCCATTATATGCCAAGAACCACCACAGACCCCAGATCATGCCCACGACCACTATCATACTTCCGTTTTTGCTCTGCAAATTGCCTTACCCTTGTTTTTGACTCACAGCTACTACACTCCAGTACATACCCATAATCAGCTCACACCCCAGTAGCTAACTCAGTACTACTCTTCAGTGAAATGGGGACTAGTTCAGGAATTGATGATGAATATTTAGTAGCTGCGTAGCAACTACTGGGGTGTAGTGGTGGTGGTGGGGCAGATACTGGTGTATGGGTGATTTACACAGATACTGTGGTGCGGTGTAATTGTGTAACAGATTGAAGGACGAAGGGTAGTTTCTGATCAGGTACCATGATGTAGGGTTATTAAGGGGCAGAAACAGTGGTGTGTAGGCTGTGAATAATACATTGATGGGTAGTTGCAGGGCAGATACTGGGGTGGGGTGTAGAAGATATCAGAGTGTGGGTATTTGTGGGGCAGATACTGTGATTTGGGAGGGATACTGTACCGGTCTGCGGTATACTACTTTAGAGCAGATGCTGGGGTAGGGGGCAGCTGTTAAATATATGGGTAAGGGGCAGTTGCTGGGCAGATACCATGGTATGGCATAGTTATGTGGCAGATACAGTGGTAAGTAATAGTGACAGGGCATATACTAATGTTTGAGGTAGTTATAGGGCAGAATGCTTGGTAACTTTATGGGTGTTATGAGATTAGGGTAGTTTTGGAGCAGATATTAGGTTATAGGGTTTTTGCAGAGCAGACAACTGGGTAGTTGCATGAGTGTCACTAAGGGGGTAACTGTATGGTAGATATTGTGGTGTGGAGTAGTTACAGGGAAGAATATTGGGTTACGGTAAGTGTGGTATTTGACTTGGGTAGTCGTGGAACAGATATAGTAATGTGGGGTAGTTGCAGGACAGAATATTGGGAAACTGTGAGAGTGTTACTACAGTGGGGTAGTTCTGGGACATATATTGTGATGTGGGGGAGTTGAAGGACAGACTGTTGGGTTACTGTGAGTGTATTACTAATGGTGGGGTAGTTGTGGGACACATCTTGGGTAATGGCAGTATAGCCTAGAGGTTAGAGTAACGAGCTGTGAATGAGCTTGGTGCATCCAGCAGACCAGACCTTGGTTTGATTCCCACAACCTCCACTTGCATACTGTGTGACTCTGAACAAGTTACTTAACTGCCCAGTGCTCCCAGGTTGCCCCTAAAAACAGGCACTTGTGCATAGTGGGTCTTATCCGGTTAGCAAAGACACACTAAGCTGAAAGCTTGTTTACTGGTGCGACCTGGGAGCACAAGGAAGTTAAGTGACATGCTCAGGGTCACACAGTACACAAGTGGGGGCTGCGGGATTCAAACCCAGGTCTCCTGGTTTGCAGCTCAGAGCCTTAAACCACTGCACTATACTGATGGGTCTCTAGGTTCACAACGCAGTGCTTTAACACCACTAGGCTACCCGAGTAAGAACTAGCATGGCACAGACACTGCTCGTAGATCATATGAGACAAGTGGTATTCAAAAATAGCTGAAAATTTGGACACAAAACTGCAAATAACCATATTAAAAAGAAGCTTTCCTTAAATCTAAAAAAAAATTTCTAAGCACGTTTTAAAGAGCCAGTCTACTACCTAAACTAATACTTGTTTTTAAAAGCAGCCAACTATTACCATTTATATGTGAGGAACTCTTTCTTTTTCCTTTTGCTCAGTTAGAAGATTGTTTACCTGATGTTAGTAGGTGTGGGGCTAGATTCATGAAATGCTCAAAACTCCCGCAGCTGTGGGTTGCCGCTTGCACATCTGCAGTTTTCTCACAGCTGCAGGTGTTCACAAAGGTGGAGCCAAATTATGACCGGCTCCACAGTTTACAGCAGCTTGCGGGTGGTGTTGTCTGGGAAATCCCCACAGCTGCGGAAAACTGTTACAGCTGGTGGGGCCAGCCATAACATCCTCTGCAACTGCTACAGCTGTGAATAGCTGTCTCAACAGCTGCAGGGATTTTGGTCCGTAAATGAAGTTGTGATGTGGGACTTAGTCCTGATATGCTTCATGAATCTAGCCCATGATGTGTTGGACAGCACTCTACCCAGCAGCCAACATATCCAGCTCCGCTCCCCTTCTACATATTCAGCACTGTGACCTCACTGACCACAACATCACTGCTGTTTAGGAACAACCACTCAGTGGCTGCCAGTTCAGTCACCTGTGATGTCTCCATCAGTGATGCCACACTGCTGCTGATGATGATGCAGTGGGAGGGAACAGAGATAGAGAGGCCAGCTGCCAGGCTAAGAACTGTTCCACACATCGACACAATATTATCACACAGAAGACTTTCTAATGAGCAAAAGGAAAAAGAAAAATACTTCAGAAACTGCCACAGAGTGTGGGAATAAACTTCAGATGAGACAAATTTACAGGTTTAAAACACACTGTGGTGTGATATTTATTTTTCAAAAGTTTGAAAAATAATAAATGAAAACAAAAAAACAGCAAAGAAAATCACTACTTAGCATCAGTAGTTTCTCACATCATACAGTCCTGGATCTTAGTGCTCCTGAGACCCTTTTCATCTGCATTCAACAGCTTGTCTGCGCAAACCATAGAACCTCTTTCCTCCTCCCTCTCAGGGCTGAGCCCCACTGGACTGACTTGAAGTGAACTCAGTGAATAGGTTTTATATCTTTTTGGTGGAGTCACCTGACTAAGCCCTTTCTATTTTCATGTCTGAACACGCTATTGCATGTCTAGATATGCTGTTTTAAAACCAAGGGACTTCCTGGTTCAATTAAAGGTACAGTGTATATCTCCACAGATATTGACTCTCTATAGCTCTGATTCATAATGGCTAAGCATTTTTATAAAGCATATCACAGTCTTTTTGTTTAGCTTCTTACAGCAACAGGTTTATAATGTGAATTTTTGAAACTGCAAGGATTTCTTACAATTGTACTAATCATGAAATTATTATTCTTTTATATGGCTTTTGAATCCTTTTTATTTAAAAAGACTTTATTAACTGTATTTATTCATATTTAAAATAGCCTTAATGCTTTTTGTACACAAAATGCACTTAGGCACTTTACACAACACCCCTCCAGATGTTTGGCATCATTCCAGGGACTGGATGGATGGAAATGGAAAAAGAATGAAAAGAGAGAACTAGTAGGAAGTTTAGTAGGGATACTAAAGAGCTATGCTAGGTGACCAACCTAGGGTAGGTGGGGAAAAGAAGAAAAGCAAAGAGAAAGCGTTAACTGTTGCGCAACAGAAGTTTTAGTAGCTAGGAAATAATGAGATAGAAAAGTGGTTCATCAGTCACAGCTGAGGGTGTAGCCTAACTCCGCCACAGAAACAAAAGGTACAACTGACTACTTCTTAAAATTTGTATTATTTTCCTGTCTGCCTGTTTTGGCTCCAGTGGCCCTTTAAAATGGACAGTAAGTGCATATTACAAGACAAAAGCGTGACCTAAAATATCAATAAAAGATAGAGGTTCAACACTTTTACCATAACACGTGCTGCTGCTACTTTAAAATCTGTGTCCACCCCCACACCCCACCCCATTTTCCACCATCGGCCCCAGCTCTGACAACTGGGGCTGCCACAGCTACATCCTTGCTGTGACCGGGAGGGTGGGGCAATCTGCTACCTTTGCAGCTGGAGCCACTGTCACTCCATGAATGGCCAACAGGGGGATTTGAATTAAGCAACAATACACAACAGTGTGTGGTATATCATTGAGAGGACTATTCAGTCATTAACTCTGATCGACTCTTAGCATGGCTGTCACAGAAGCCACTTTCACGGGATCACTTGCAGCTACCCTCCCCATGGCCAGAGATGTAGTTATGCACCCCATTAGCAGAAACAGCAGCAACAGATTAAATGGCCCCCCTGTAAAGCCCCCAAAGGACATGAGAAAGGGGGACATCAGTCACCCCCTCCACTTATGGGTCTTTAGCTTCCCCTCCAAATTCCTCACTGGGGAATGAAAACAACAGACTTGAAGGCTACAGTATGCATAGTGTGAGTTTGCAGTGCTCTGCTCCTCTTTGGAGTATTAATTCAATGTTGGAAACTTGGATGAGTGGGCTCGATCTGTCAGTTTCTGCACCAGTGGCAGACAGTGACCCCAGACAAACAGGTCCTGGACATCATGGATATGCCCTGGAATTGGTGTCACAGCCCCCAGTGACCAGTCCTGTCACTACTCCCATGAGCAGTTGATAATCGTAAGGAAGACAATGTAAGCGTTGCTGTGTAAAAGGCCATTCAGCCACTTCCCCCAACAGAGAAAAACTAGGGGTTCTACTCCGGGTACTTCCTGATGCCCAATAAAAATGGAGGCTGCCAGTCCATTCTGGGCCTCCTAGGGTCAAAAGAGCATGTGGTATACTAGAATCTCACATGCTGTCTCTAGTCTCCCTCCTCCCTCTCCTGTGGGAAGGGAATTCAGTGTGCACCCTGGATATGCAGGATGCCTTCCTGCATATTAAAATGAGACAGTTCCACCTGTGGTTCCTCTGTTTCTGCCTGGAAGTTCAAGACTGCCATTTCAGGACTTGCCCTCTGCATTTTCATTAGCATCATGTATCTTTATCAAATGCTTTGCTGTTGTGGCACTGGCGCTGCCCTGAGAGAAACGTTATGTCTTCCTGTACCTGAAGAGGATGGATAAAATGAGTAGAGATCTTGGGAAACTTAAGAAGTGGTCAAAAACATGGAAGTTGGGGTTCAACACCAAAAAGTGCAAAATTATGCACCTAGGGCATAGGAACCCAGAAACTGTGTATTGAATGGGGGGTTACTGTTAGTCACTAAACAAGAGAGAGACCTTGGGATTATCATATCTGACTACATCAAAGTGGCAGGACAGTGTAACAAAGCAGTGGGTAGCCCCAGTGCAATGCTGGGATGCATTGGGAGAGGTATCTTCAGCAGGAGGAAGAGGGTGGTGGTGTTGCCACTGTATCGCTCACTGTGAGACCCCACCTGGAGTACTGTATCTAGTTCTAAAGCTGCACCTTAGAAATTACATAGACAGGGTGGAGGGAGTCTAGAGGAGGGAAACTAAAATGGTGCAGGGGTTGCACCAAAAGCCCTACGAGGAGAGACTGAAGGATCTCAACATGTGCACCGTGGAAGAAAAAAGCATCAAAGAGGACATGATAGAGACCCACGAATACCTCACAGGGGTGCAGGAGGAAGAGCATCTGGACCAGAGGGCATGTGATGAAGCTGGAGGGGGGGAAGCATGAAAGAGGGATGTGAGGAAGTACTGCTTCTCTGAAAGAGTGGTAAACACCTGGAATAGACTACCAACAGAAGTGGTGGAGGCAAAAACCATAGGGGGCTTCAAGCATAAGTGGGATAAACATAAGGGAATATCCATGAATAGACAGGAGACTAGTTAGGATCTGTAAAGGAAGAGGAGGCAGGGACCATCTGGGCAGACTGTGTGGGCCAAGTGGTCCTTTTCTGCTGACAGATTCTATGTTTCTATTGATGACTGGCTACTGAGAGGAGCTTCAACATCCAAGGTACAGTACACTTTGCACTGCACCAGACAATTGCTGGATAGCCTGGGGGTGCTAGAGAATGTGAAAAACCCTGTTCCGATCCTTTGCAGAGGCTCCAGTACATAGTGGCAGTCCTGCGTACAGGCCAGGTGAAGACCTTTTCCCTGAGAATAGGGCCTTAGCCTTGGTGGCCCAGGTAGCCTTGTTGTGTTGCAGCAACAAAGTTTTGGCCTACATCATGCTTCACCTCCTGGGTCTCACTCATGTCAGGCTCCATATTCATGGTTCCTGAGGCTGGCCTGCCTAGGTGGATTCCTCAGTGGTTGCTGTAAGTTCAGTAGTCTCAGGCTTCATAGCTGCTACAGCATCTGATTTCTGTTTGCCATCCTCTAAAGGATGCATTTCTTTTGTGGCAGAACAGGGATCACCTGCTTACAGGTTCTCCCTTTTTACAACCTTAACGGCAGGAGACCCTCACCATGGATGCCTCCAGCCTGGGGTGGGGCACCCAACTGGGCCTTCACTAGACATAGTGGTCCTTATCTTTACTGAAACAAGGCCCTCAAATAAACATGCCAGAAATGAGAGCAGTTCTGTATTGACTCCAGGCCGTGGCCACTCAAGTTCAGAGGACATCTCTTCTGATACTGTCAGAAAGTAATGTATTACTTTAACATAGAGGCACACACTCCTACCCTCTGTGCTAAGAGGCAGTGATAGTGGGGAAAGGGATGATTGCCTAAGAGGTCTTGCTGTGCGTGTCACTAGTTCACTAAATGTTCTAGCAGACAGCATAAGCCAGTCTGTGGTTCAGCTCCACCAGTGGAAGCTGATTCCGACTGTAGCTGTACAGCTGTTCAGCTTGTGGGGAAGGCCAGTGTTGGACCTTTTTTTATCCCCACACAATGCAAAACTGCTGCTTTTCTGCTTGCTTGCTCCAGGGTATGGAATATTTGGGCAAAATGTAGTGTCACTCTGTTGGAAAAAGCATTTTTGTTATACCTTTCTTTCTCTGCCTCTTAGTCAGAAAATTCTGACCAAGCTAAAGCAGGAACCAGTCAGAACAATTCTGGTGGCAAAATCGTGGTTGAGGCAGATCTGGTCTCCAGTACTGTGGTGGCTGGTAAAACAGGCCCCATTTCACAGCCCCTCCAGTCAGGCTTCTTTCCCAGAACAATGGTATGCTATTGCATCTGGACCTCCAGTCCTTGTGGCTCCATTCTTGGCTCCTGAAGACATACAGGTCTCCTGGTTCAGAGTCTCAGCCAGGGTCTTGATCATTCAGCTAACTGCTAGGAAACCTTCCAACAGGCACACCTATTCCCTGAAGTAAAAGCGTTTTACTGTGTGGTACCAAGTGGCATCCCTGGACCCCCTTCACTTGACCTATGCAGAGTTCTGGACTATCTCCTGATTCTTTCTCAGTCAATATTGCTGCAATCCTCAGTGAAGGTTCACCTGTTGTCCCTGTTGCAGGCAAGACTAGATATGGTCTGCAGGTTCCTGAAGGGTCTGTTGCATGTGGCCCCCTCTGGTCAAAAACCCTGTTCTGGTTTGAGACCTGATCATTACGCTCAAATCACAACGAATGCTCCTTTTAAGCCTGCATCTTTCTGTGACATAAAGTATCTGTCTTAGGAGACTTTATTCCTTGTGGCTATTTCCTCACTAGACATGTGTCTGAACTTCAAACCTTGGCTCATGAGCCCCCTTTTCTGGTGTTTTGGAGGCACAGGGTGGCACTGCCTACTCACCCTAAATTCTTGAATATAGTCTGATTTCACATTCAATGTCTCTTGATTTGCTTGTATTCCTCTCTTCCTTTTAGTACCTGAAGGAAATGCTGTTGCACTTTATGAACGTCCACAGAATCCTTCAGCACTTCCTGGACCACGTCAAGGACTGTGCCAGTCCTCCCAGCTGTTTGTTTCCTTTGGCTCTGGCATTGGGGCCATCCTTTTTCCAAACAGTGCCTCTCTCCAAATGGATCTCTCCTGTATCCTGTTCTGCTATAGACAGGCTGGGCAGAACCTGGCTGGTAGTGTTACATGACATGCCACCAGGGGCACGGTGCCCTCTGTGGCCTGTTTTAGGCTAGTTTCATCTACTGACATTTGCAGGACTGCAACCTGGCACAGGAGTTGTACTTTTACTAAGTATTATAATCTGGATATGATCTCATGAAGGAGGGCTGGTTTGGGCCTGGCTGCCTTGGAAGGCCTACTCTCCTGGGGAGTCGGTCCAGTTGGGGTTGGTACTGCTTGGTCCTATGTATCATGTCTTTACAGAGATACCCTCAAAGAAGAGAGGTTCGTTATTTACCCATAACAGTAGCAACTTCATTACAGGTCAGAATGCTGTATGGTTCTATGTCATAACGACGATCGCCCGTGAGTGTACATCACCAAAAATAAAGAATGGCAATATACACTCACGGCGACAACAACGGCAGTGATGGCACTGAAAAGTGCGGCCCCCACACCCCCCTCAACTAAAGATTCTCAACTCCAGGTGGGTGGCTGTCGTGGGTATGTGTAGAACTTAGAAAAAGAAAAAAAGTCACGTGCCGCAAAAATTACTGCGTCGCCCAGATCCTGCACCCTCCCAACTGCAGCAGGCCACCCTCACCATTATGCCACATGGCCAGCTCACCAGCCTACAGCCACACTGCCTCCCACATACCTGCCCTTCCCTTCCTTCCCTCATGTGGTGTGGTTCCTGTCGCCCTCCTAGCCCTTCGCTACCCTGCCCAGTAGCCCAAAACACAGGTGCTGAGATTGAGTCCCCATTATTGCAGTTGCTCAATCTCAGTCACCCTGTTCACTAAATACCCTGCTACACACTTAAAAGCACTCAGCATGGATGGAAGTGAGTTTAAGACCTGAAATACAATTGGTCACATTAGGGAAGACTAAATGGGCGTACCAGTCCTTTTCTGCTGACACTTTTTTCCATCATAATTTTTTATTTAATATTCAACATATTTACATACATATAACACAAGTATCTAGTAAGACAAATAAATACACCATATTTTCATTTAACTAATATCTACTCATCATAATACAAACAGAATATAGTGATCTATGCATTATTAAGCATTACTTATGTATAAAGCCACCCCCTTCCCCACCCATGATAAGACTATAAATAAGTTTGCAGCAGTTCATTTTAACAGAAGTACTAGTAAACATTTTGGACAATACAGCAGTACTATATATCAATATTTGTTATTCCATTTTCAAATTGACAGTTTATTAATAAGTTAATTGAAGGAAAGGTCCCCAGATCTCCTCAAATGTCTCCTTTTTATCTAAGATAGCACAACTGACTGTTCATTGCTAGCTATAAAGGCTACCATATTGTACCATTCCTTTATAGTTGGGGCTACTGGGTTTTTCCAATGCTTTAAAATTATTCTTTTGCTTGCTAGTTCTGCAGCTAATAACAATTGCTTTTGAGGTTGAGTAAGGGCACAGTTCTCTTGGAAGATACCTGATTGATAAGTATATTTACGGAGAGAGTTCAGTCTCCATTTTAATGCATTTAGTGGTCATCCTATGCAGCTCTCTCCATAAAGCTGTCAAGTCCTGATAGCTCCATAGCATATGCAGTAAGTTCCCCATCTCTTTTACGCACCTCATACACCTATTATTTTCATATCCCATTTCAAACATCTTCATTGGAGATAGTAGTAGTGGTGTAAGACTAAACTGAATTAGCTTACCTTGTGTCTCTCTACTGCTCTGGTATGCTAGTTTCCAGGTGTCAAGCCAGTCTTCCTCATGGTCAGTCTATTTAGTTCTTTTTCCCATTTGTCTTTAGGTGGAAAGGTCAGAAGGTGAGGATCAGAATGTTAGATAGGATTTTGCAAATATTACTCTCCCCTTTTTTAAGCACACCCCACTTTATTAGTTCTGCTGACACTTTCTGTGTTTCTGTGTTAGGTTCTTTATAATGGATTGGATTCGTATAACATTAGAATTGTTGCAAAGAAAGGTGTGTTACCAGTAACATTAGCTCCTGAAAAGGATCTCCATAGAGCCATACCTTCTCCCACCCACCGTCCCTCAGCATGGATGACCTTTGATTTTTGAAACGGGAAAGGCACTGCACTTTCAGGCTGTTGTTTATATTAGTGCCTCTACTACCCTGTGTGGTGGGCAGTGTTTGCTTCACTCCTCTACCTTTCTGTGTGTGATTGTTGGGGATGGCACCAATCCCGCTGTTGGTGACTGTTTGGTATGCCATTTACCGACAGTGGGAAACTGAATGGTTAGGGCCCACCCACGTTATAAAGATGATGTTGTGTGCTGACTGCATGCATGTAGGCACATCGACATGAGTGGCCCCATCGAGCAAAGGCTTCATGGGAAGTCGTAACACTGATGGCTTGCAGCCCAATGTATTATGGCCCTATAAAGATCATCTTGAAGATTTACTGTTACTGGTAAGTAACAAACCTTTCCTTGCAAAGAACTCTTATGTTATCCAGTATCCAATCCATTACAAACAGCCTAAAATAGCAACATAAAAGTGGCTGCAGGAAATGACCGGTAGGCCCATCTAGTCTGCCCTATAACCTATTGTATTTCAGGCCTTCAGTTAATTCTCATACAACTCTCTGCCACCCATGCTGAGTACTCTTAGAGTGCACAGTCTGAACTGTAATGAAGTTGCTGACAATTCTCTAGAGCTGCTCAGTTACATGGATTTCCAAGAAGGAGCTGTGCAAGTTGCTGCTCCTACTCAGAGTGTCATGTTGCTCTGCTTACCGTAAAAGGAGACATGATCACAGAAGCATCAGCCACTGGTCTAGGGGGAATTCTAATGACAAGAGGAAATGTGTCTGCATGCAAAGAGTAAAAGTAAAGAGATTGAAAATATATATAAACCAGTTATGGGTAATACTGTATATGTGCATGACAGGTGACCAGTGGGGTACGCAAAGGATCAGGGCTGGAACCACTATTTATAATGTCTATAAATTACCTTGACAAAGGGAAGGTGCATCAGATTACTGGATAGTCAGATGCTACAAAGATAGTTAACCCAGCAATACTGAACAGGACGGTGTTATCGAGGGGCTTGGAGAGACCTTGGAACTGTTTCTCTTCAACACTGAAGAGGAAGGTATTAGATTGCAAAGGGTGCTTGGAGAGACCTGGAGACTGGATTTCAACAATGAAAAGGAGGGCACTAGGTTACAGAGAGATTTGGAGAGACATAGGAAGTAGGTCTTTTCAACACTGAAGAGAAATGTACTAGGCTTGTGAGGGGGACTTAGAAAAGCTGAAGGACCAGTCTCTTCAACACTGAAGAGAAAGGTACTATGATGCAGAGAGGTCTTGGAAGGAACTGTAAACTGGGTCTCTTCAACACTGAAGGAGTGGGTACTAGGTTGCACAGGGGCTTTGAGAGACATGGGGAGTGGATCACTGCAACACTGAAGAGTACCAGGTTATAGATAGGCTTAAAGAGACATGGGGACTAGATTTCTTTTTAAACTGAAATGGAATTTATTAGATTACACAGTGACTTGGAGAGACCTGGGACCAGGTCTCTTCAGCAATGAAGGGGGGGGGGGGGGGGGGTTCTAGTTTACAGAGAGGCCTGGAGAGATCTGAAGATTGGACAGATAAATGTTTAACAGATATATGCAAAATTAGGCACATGTGTGTTATAAACAGTGCCTGAACATGTGTGTTTATTTCAGTTTCAGTTTATTGATTATACTGGAAAGGCATGTGAGCAAACGTTGCCCATTTTCACAAGCGTCCAGTTTTGGACCAAACAAAACATGATGAATACAAAGTATGTGAGGAATAAAAGGTATATAGGACATACTGTAAAGGTGGACACTAATTTACATATAATTTACACTGAATTTCATCAAACAAAGCACTTAAACAGATAACACAGTAAGTGCAGCAGTAGGAATAAAGTGTTCAAAGGATTTAAGGTATAACAATTTTTTTCAGACCTGGGGACAATGGTGGTCCTGCCCATGGGGGAAGGGGCATTAAGCAGCTGTTCTGATAGTGGAAGAAGGATGAGTAGCAAGAGAGGGACTATGAGGAGGGAAGGCAGTTGCAGATAAAGGAAAGGGAAAGGTGTTTCCTGAGATTGTGCTTAAAGGAAGAGGCAATGGAACACTGGATTAGAGCATTTATGTCTTTGGTGACCGGATAGGTGCACTGATCCAAGGGACCACTTTCAGGTATGACGTGGGCCGTAAACAATGGCACATTTAGCAAAACAAAATACAGGAGGAGTAACATGGCCATGATGCAGGCCATTAACAATGAGGCGCAGGGAATTACAGTACAGTGGGTATTAACAACAAGTATTTGTCAATGCCGAATGTTGCTTGCTTGTATGTGCTGTGTAGGTATTTGGAAGTCAGTGGAGTGCAAATATTGAAAATTTGCAAACTTACGAGCGTGCGTAGGAACTGCGCAATGCACACTCGTGAAACAGTCATTTATAGGAAGTCTGTGACCAAATTTTCAACATAGCCATTTTAAGACCTCTGCTCATGAACAGTGTCACTGTGATTTTCTTAATGTGTCCCATACATTGATTTCGCACACCGACTGCGCCATTGTGCGCTAGATGGGCGGAAACACGTCGTGGATGAGATGTGAAAAATGACAGCTGTACTGCTCATAAGAAGGTGTGGTAAAATGGCATTGGTGGAAATCTAGAATGAAAATATTGAAAATTCGAGAACTTACGAGCGTGCGTAGGAAGTGCACAACGCAGGCTCGAAAAACAGTCATTTTTAGATATTTTGCCACCAAATTTTCAACATAGCCATTTTAAGACCTCTGCTCATGAACAGTGTCACTGGGATTTTCTTAATGTGTCCCATACAATGATTTTGCACACCGGCTGCGCCATTGTGCGCTACATGGGCCGAAACATGTTTTGGGCAAGATGTGAAAATGACAGCTGTACTACTCATAAGGAGGTGTGGTAAATGACAATGTTGAAAATCTGGAGTTAAATATTGAAAATTCAATCTCTACGTAGTATGCGAGCAACCGCGCAACGCACGCCATGAAACAGTTTTTTTAGAATTTTCACTCAAATTTTCAACATAGGCTTTTGAGAGTCCACCTTATGAACACTGGCAGTATCATTTCAATAATCAGTGCCAAAAGGTGATTTCGCACAGTGACTGCGAAATCACCCTTCGGGCCTGATTAACGCCATGACAGTGAGAGCATTCATGAGAAGGGGTCACAAAAACCCAATGTTGAAAATTTGGTACAAAAATTCCAAAAAATGCCTGAGATATGCAGCAAAGTTGAAAAAAACCCTATTTATTACATTATACAGCTTACCGGCATTTCCTCAGTTCGAGGTCAGCTTTGAAGACTGCAGACGTGTTCCCGGTCCACTCAAGATCGTCGCTACCGGAGTCGGGAGGTAAGTATGGGGTGAGGGGAGAGTGGGGAGGCAGGGGCAGAGTGGTGGTGCGGTGGGGCCAGACAGCGAAGGACCGTTTTGTGTTGCAGGTTGTTTTTGTGAAAAAACAGGACAACACAGAGGACATTTACCACGCTGGGGTGGGCTCCCAGCGTGGCACAAGGGGCTGTTGGGGGCAGTGGAGCCGGCCCAGGTTGGGTGCCTCCATCAGCGATAGCATCTGTTGCCACGCTGGGGTGGGCTCCCAGCGTGGCACCGTCTCGGGGGGACAGGGGACCGATGGGGATTGGGCACCCGTCGGCTATCGATGTGTTGCCATGCTGGGGTGGGCACCAGCTTGGCATGTGCAACTCTGTTTGGGAGGGCACAGCACAGCGACGTGGGGGGATTGGGCACCCGCCAGCTATACAGTGTGTGTGGGGGCCAGAACGTAGTATGCGTGCATGTGTGTGTGTGTAGGGGGAGCGCGCATGAGCAGGCGATATCTTAGCACTGCTCACTGAAGCGTAGCTCCCCCTTTCAACTGTACTCCACCGCATTTTCGACTGCTGTCATAGACAGCTCCAGCAGGGATTGGAGAACTGCGGCCGTGCCTGCAAACACACTGACTGAATTGGAAGAGGGCTGCCACACCTTCGAAAACTCGGATGATGGCACTATGTTTCTTGCACATGTGTGCAAGCAACATAAAAATGAGAATACAATAAGGTA
The DNA here is from genome assembly GCA_016271365.2 of Neoceratodus forsteri. NCBI lineage: Eukaryota > Metazoa > Chordata > Ceratodontiformes > Ceratodontidae > Neoceratodus > Neoceratodus forsteri. Next base: position 318,046,708 of record CM028136.1, read on the forward strand.
CAAGGTGAAGCTGTAGGCTAGCGACAAGTCCATATACATCATCACAGGAACATGGAGAACAATACAGTAAGGAGACAAATTACCAGGTAAACCATATAAAGTGCAATTTCAAAAAGCCACGCTAATAAAAACAAGCTTTTGTTAATGCCAAATGTTTGCTTGCTGGTATTAGCATTGGAAATGCAGAAGTTAGACAGATGCAGAGTAGGAATGGCAGTGAAGTACTGAACTTCACGCCAACCCCACCTCCACCCTACAGAGACGGACAGGCATTGGGGCATGTGTTTGGGTTGTCGCCCACAATGTTCATGCCATTTCACCTCACCCTATCCTGCAGACAGTGACAAGTGTTGAGGTGTGTGTTGGGGTGTTCGGCTTTACGGTCCCCACACTCCATAAGGACATACGCTGAAAGGGGTGCAAAATAGAATGGAGTGAACTCTGGGGCTGAAGAGTCCAAGGCACAGCTTGATGACTGTCAATGGGTGCAGGGTGGGGGGGTTGGAATGGCATGAGCATTACAGTCGGCAATCAAAAGGCACACCCCTGATGCCTGTCAGTCTGTACAGGGTGGGACGTTATGATTAGAAACCATAACGCCCCGGGCATTTGTTGGTATTTGCAGTACAAATGTTCAACATGGCCATTTTGTGGCCCCCACCTCATGAAAGCATGTGGAACCTCTTCTCATGAACAGTGGCACTGTGATTTTGTCAATGTGTCCCAAAATTTGAGTTTCCACAGCGACCGTGCCATTCTGCGCCAGATGCATGAAAACACAGATCAGGCAGGATGTGAAGAATAAAAGCTGTACCATTCATAGGGAGGTGTGAAGAGATGGCAATGTTGAAAATCTGTAGTGAAAATATTAAAAATGCTGAAACTTCCGAGCGTACATGGAAACTGCACAATGCATGCGTGTAACAGTCATTTAGTGGAATTATTTCACCAGATTTTCAGCATAGGCATTTTGTGACCTCCGCCCATGATCACTGTCACTATGATTTTCTTAATCTGTCCCGAACATTGATTTCCCACAGCAATTCTGCAACAGATGTGTAAACGCATATTTCGGGCAGGATGTGAAAAATGACAGCTGTACTGTTCATAAGGAGGTTTGAAAAAATGCCAACGTTGAAAATCTGGAGTGAAAATACTACAAATTTGCAAAGTTATGAGGGTGCGTGGAAACTGCACAATGCACGCGTGTAACACAGCCATCTTCTGGACATTTGACACCAAATTTTCAACATAGGCATTTTAGGACCTCTGCTCATGAACAAAGTCACTGTGATTTTACATACAAACATATGAACATACGAATCTGCTAGCAGAACACACTAATCGGCCTTTATAAGTCTGCATGAGTGTGCAGCTAGCACCCTAGAATGCAGTTGCCCCAGCCTCCTCCATCCTCAGTTCCTCCCCCGCTTGCCCCAGCACCTGCCCCCCGACTCTTCCTCTTGCTTTATCCCACTCTCCCTTAAAGCTTTTGACTGTCCTACCTGTTACCACCCCCTCTGGCAGTGCATTCCAACTAGACATCACCCTCTCAGAGAAGTAGTGCCTCCCCATTTCCCTCTTGAAACGTCCCCCTTCTAACCTTAGTCCATGCCCCCTCATCTCTCTTCCACTCCTCTCCTCCAGTGTGTACTGTACATGTTCAGCTCCTTCAGTCTAACTTCATATTCCTTTCCTTCCATCCCCTTTAACATTTTTGTTGCCCTCCTTTGCACCCCCTCCAGTAACTTTATATCTCTCCTCAGGTATGGCCTCCAGTATTTCACACAGTACTCTAGGTGTGGTGTGACCAATGATCTGTAGAGAGGTAGGATCACATCCCTGTGTCTGGATGAGAACCCCCTTGTGATGCACTCCAGCATCCTGTTTGCCTTCGCTGCTGCTTTCCTGAACTAGGCCGAGTTGTTCACACTCCCAGTTACCAACACCCCTAGGTCCTTCTCCTCCTCTGTGATCCCCAACCAATAGTCACTCTTCTGGTTCTTAGCCATGAAGTGCATCACCTTACACTTCTTTGCACTGAATCCTAGCTGCCACTCCACTGCCCATGTCTCTACTTTGCTTAGGTCCCCCTGCAGTTTTGTCATCCGTCCACTTTGTACACCACTGCCCCAGTTTGGACAATGTGCGAACAGACTAACCTTGCTCCCCACTCCGTGTGCTATATCAGAGATAAAGAGTCAAATAGCACTGGGCTCAGCAGTGATCCCTGTGGCACCTCGCTTGTCACTGCTCTGGGTGACGAGAACTACCCCACCACCACCACTACCCTCTGCACCCTCCCCTGTAACCAGTTCTCTGTCCATTTAGTCAGACCACCTTCCACCCGTACCTCTCCTTCTCCTCACTCTTCTCCTCCTTGGCCTGTGTCCCTCCTCCTGGTAGTCCGCACCCTTTCTCCTCCTTATTCTTACCGGGTGGTGGTGCCTTCTGTATTACACTCAGAACACTCTGCCCAGCCCCTCCCAAGGTTACTACGCCTCCGCCTTTATCTATATCTAGGGTAGTGAGCTCATTAGGCTCCCCTGTCCGGACATTTCTATCAACCTCAGTCTTTTGGCCACTCCCTCACTAGTTTAAATTCACCTTAGTAGAGATATACCCCTCTAATCCTGCTTTTTTTTTTTTTGTACATATTTTCTCTCTGGGCTACGGTCGGCTTGGTCATCCCCACCGACCCCTCTAGCCCTACTCCCGACATCAGGCCGACCTCCTCACCTCCATGGATTACCCTTTGTGGCGGGGTGGTGAGGAGCTTCCCAGCTCGACCCACTGGAGCAGGATCTGGTTAAGGAGGCGCCATTCGGGGTGGGCAGCGGGGGTCAGAAGCTCATGCTGCCTGACCGTAGCCCATTTTCCACTTTTCTCCCCTTTGCGGAGTGCGGGCATGCAATAACGCTTAGGCACAGCATGCCCACATCTGCTGCACTCCGCCCCCTTTGCTACACCACTCTAGTAGTGTCCCTGGTCATTACCAGGGACCGCTGCAGAGCGGTGGGTCCCTGGATCTCTCCCCAAGATAGGAGAGCAGTCCTCAGGATGCTCAATCCTATCCCTCCCCTGCCGACCCCTCGCGGCCCAGGCTCGCATCCGAACCCAGGTCGCCAGCGTCGCACAAGGTGTGGTGTCCAGCACCTCAGCCCTCACTGCCACTGGCCCAGCACTAATCCTGCCTTTAATACTCCCCTTCCCTTCCTGCTCAAGTGTATCCTGTCCCCTACGTCCAAGTCACTATTCCCCCGGGACCCTACCCCAGTTAGTCACTAACCCATAATGTTTGGTGTGGCACCAATCCCTCAGCCACTCATTGAACTCCTCAAGCCTACCCTTCCTCCCCATGCTTGCACATTGTACTGGAAGTACCTCCGAGAATGCCACCGACTCCCCCAACCCCTCACACTGCCTGCCCAACTACTCGAACCTCCCCCTCACTACTTCCACAGTCTCACCAGCCAAGTCGTTTGTACCCACATGCAACACTAAATGAGGTTTCCTTCTCCCCCTCGCTGCACACTGGAGCAGTGCCTGCCCTGCCCTTCCTGCTGTCAACATGGGGATAGCTTCAACCCAAATACGGCTGTGCCTTTCCCCCTTTCCACCCCATCTCACCCCTTTCAGTATAGAATCACCCAGGATGAGTACCCCCGTCCCTTACCCCCTTTCCCTTCTAATACCCCTTCCACCACTCCAGGATTCATTCTTCCTGCCACTTACCCTCCAGCTGCCCCTCTGTGACTTCTGAATCTGTACCCCTACTTCTGTATCACCTTTTTCTCTGCTTTATTCCACCCATTTCCTTGAGCCCTTCCCAGCCTGACTACTTCCTACTGGGCTTCCCATGTCGACCTCCTCTTCCCCATCTGATTTCCAACCCCTCCTATCCCCACTGTTGTCGATTTAGAGCCCCATTCCCTTCTACCCCGATAGTGATACCCCTCCATCCTTCCCCTTCCGTAGCCTCTCTCCTCCAGTGACCACCCCCTCCTTCCTTACTAGCCCCCTTCTACCCTTTCGTCCTCACTATCTCTTCCCACCTGTTGCCATCCCTCTCATGCCCCGCTTGTCTTCCTACCTTCAGTATGTTCCTGCTCCACCTCTCTCTCCCATAGCAGAGGTTTGAATCTATTCCTAGTCGATACCCCTCCAACATCTCTTCCCCCATCGGTTCCCCCCTCCTACTTGTTCCCCTCCATGCCACCCCTGGTCCCTCCCTAACCGCAGCCATCTGCTAATTCCCTGGTACTCCTCGTGGTCTCTTTGTCCCCCATTAGGAGGCCTCCCCCTAGCCTCTGGCACCCTCCCTCTCCTGTATTTTCTGTTAGTGTCTCTGATACTGGGGTCGGTTTCACTCCCTAGTTGTTCTTACTCCTTCCCCCTTTGCCATCCCCTATCCCCCCAGCCAGGATGCCTGCCATACTCATCTGTCCTACACTTAGACTCCTGCCTAAGCTCCACAGTTCCTCCCTCAAACTAGCCAGTCATCTACAGACCCCCCCCCCATCCTCCAAGCCCACAGGATCATGGTGGACCCACACCCTGTACACCCCACCACCCTTCCAAAGATGCCTGCCCTATTGACATGTGGCAGCTACCCCATTTTGGCCCCCATCTTATGTTACAGGCTCTTACTCCCAGGTTCTGTACCCTACTACAACTGTTAGGCACCTATTTACTCAAATTCCTGTCCCCCTGCCCATTAATCCCCCTACTGCCCGTTGCCGACCGGGTTAATTCAGTCTCAGATCTCATCCATTAGATACTGTATTACTGTAACAATCCTAAAGCCTCCTTGTCCATTTTTCACCCCTCAGCTACCACACTTTTTGCTCTCAGCTCTCATATAGTTTCACTTAGCCCAGTTAGAAATCCTATTGCACTCCAAGTATTACTCAGCTCAGTTAGAGAAAGAAACAGAACAAATAAATATGTATTATTACAGCAATTATAACAGTGTAGCTCGGTACTTAGCTCAGTTAGAGAAATAAACAGAACAACTAAATCTGTATTATTACAGCAATTGTAAAAGTATCCAATCATTGCTTTGTCTCCACTCCAGAGACCCTGCTGTAATATAGGACCACAGAGGACGCTATGTGGGAGGGTGGGGAAACTCTAAAGTCCCGGCAGAGCTCCACTGAGCTCGCTCACTCCCCCTTCCCTCTCACTTGCTCGTTCTGTTTCTCCCGGTGCTACAGGCTGCCCTTTTGTACTGGGTTGCTGCTTGCATTGGCGCCTTTTTCTGCCCACAAAGAAATCCACAGCAGTCCAGACAGAGCTCCATTGAGCTCTCTCCCCCCCCTCTCTCACTCACTCGTTCTGTTTCTCCCGGAGCTGCAGGCTGCCCTTTTGTACTGGGCTCCTGCCTCCATTGGCACCTTTTTCTGCCCCCAAAGAAATCTGCAGCAGTCCTGATACAGCTCCTTTGAGCTTGCTCACTCCCCCTCTCTCACTCACTCATTCTGTTTCTCCTGGCACTGCAGGCTGCCCTTTTGTATTGGGCTCCTGCCTGCATTGGCACCTTTTTCTGCCCACAAAGAAGTTCACAGCTGTCCCGATATAGCTCTGTTGAGGTCACTCACTCCCCCCACTCTCTCATTCTGTTTTTCCCGGCACTGCAGGCTGCCATTTTGTACTGGGCTCCTGCCTCCGTGGCGCCTTTTCTGCCCACAAAGAAATCTGCAGCAGTCCGACAGAGCTCCGTTGAGCTCACTCTCCCCTCTCTCACTCGCCGTTCCATTTCTCCCGCACTGCAGGCTGCCCTTGTATTGGGCTCCTGCCTGTATTGGCACCTTTTTCTGCCCACAAAGAAATCCACAGCAGTCCTGACAGAGCTCAGTTGAGCCTCGCTCACTCTCCTCTCTCACTCTGCTTCGATCTTAATCTGTCCCAAACACTGATTTCCAAAGCTTACTCACGCTTATTCTGCCCAGAAGTGAAAACACCTTTCAGCCAGGATGTGAAAAATAACAGCTATGAAAAAATGCCAGTGTTAAAAATCTGGCATGAAAATATTACAAATTTGTGAAGTTACAAGAGTGCATGGAAACTGCGTAATGCACACTTGTAACACAGTCATTTTGTGGACTTTCATCACCAAATTTTCAAGATATGCATTTTAGGACCTCTGCTCATGAACAGTGTCACTGTCATTTTCTCAATCTATCCCGAAAACCGATTTCCCTCAGTGACCGCGCTATTCAGTGGCGGAAGTGCGAAAACACATTTCGGCAAGGATGTGTAAAATGACAGCTGAACTGTTCATAAGGAGGTGTGGAAAAATGGCAGTGTTGAAAATCTGGAGCGAAAATATTACAGATTCATGAAGTTATGAGTGTACATGTAAACTGCGCAACGCATGCTCATAAAACAGTCATTGTTTGGATTTTCTTCACCAAATTTGCAACATAGGCTTCTTGAGAGCCCACCTCATGAACACTGGCACTGTCGTTTCATTAATTGGTCCCGGAAGGTGATTCTGTGCAGTGACCGCAAAATCACCTTTTGAGACTGAATAACACCATGACAGTGGCTGAATTCATGAGGAGGGGTCCCAATAACCCCATGTTGAAAATTTGGTGCCAAAATTCCCAAAAATGATTAAGAAATGCACCATAGTTGAAAAAAACCTATTTATGCCATTATACAGCTTTCCGGCATTTCTTCAGTTCGTGGTCGGCTTTGAAGAGTGCAGACATGTTCCAGGTCTGATTGAAGATCGCCGCCTGGGCTCCGGCAAGTATGGGGTGAGGGGTGTGGGGAGGCAAGGTGCACAGAGGGTGGGTGTGGTTGGGCGAGCCTAGACTCAACGAGGGACTGTTTTTTGTGTTTACGTGTTAAAAAAAAAACATTAGTGGACGGTTTTTTCTGTTCAGGGACATTTAGCATGCTGGGTGGGCTCCCAATGTGACACCTGAGTGTTTTTTTTTGGGGGACTGTAGCTGATGGGGGATTGGGCACCCTGTTGGCACATACGTAGTGGGGAGGACAAGAGCTAGGGATTGGGCACCCTCAGCAGACAACAAATTGGGGAGACATTATGCCGACAGGGAGGGCTCTCATCAGCCAATTCAACTGGGAAGGGGGGACTGAAGCCGATGGGGATTGGGCGCTCCCTAGGCAAAGAAAGACAGGGGGACGCATGATGCAGAGGGGGAATGGGCACCCCTCGGCATACAACAGAAATTTGGGGGTGGGGACACTATGCCGACGGGGACTGGGCTCCCCATTGGCAAACTGGGTTGGGGGCATGCAAGGTACCGCCATGTAATAACGGGTCGCTCCCTCATTGTAGTGGAATGGCTGATGCTGCAATGACAAGGCGGCCCATGATTGCAGCAGCAAAAAACGTTTCAAGGTGGTGGTGTATGCCAGCAACTAGTGTCAGCAGCGCGCACACCGCATTGGGGAAGCGGCCAAGCCTCAAAAGTCAGCGGGGGCATTGGCCACAACAGTGCCACTCTTCCACAACCTGCTTCTGCAGCAGGCTGCCCCAACATGTTTCTTGCGCATGCGTGCAAGCAAACATAAAAACAAGTAACAACCAGGTGGAAATTCAAAATTCAGTGTGACAGTCCACAATAAGCAAAGTGCAGTGGAGTAGACTATATGGAGGGGAGAGAGGGCCAGGTGGGGGTGAGAAAAAAGGTGTCGAGAAGAGAATACTTCTTACAGTAACAGAGCAGTAATCTAGGGGTCATCACAAACAGAACTCTGCAGCATACAGAGCTGCAGATAAGAATGTCAGTTGGATGCTTGGATGCATCAAAAGGTGAATAGAAAACTAATCATGAGAAATGATAAAGCCACACTATACAAGGGGCTGATGAAGTCCCATGTGGAGTATTGTGTTCAGTTCTGAGGACCGTACCACAAGAAGGACACTGTTGCATTGGAAATGGTTCAAAGGTTAGCAAAAGGATGATTGTGAGCATGGAAGGGTTCCCCAGGACATATCAGGAAATGAACTGTTACCCACTCAGTATGCCTTTCCTGGTAAAAATTTGAAATAAATAAGGGTTGGAGAACAAAGAGAGACTACATCAGCAGCATTTGTTCCCTCTGGAGAAGAGGCAGGTTAGAGGGGAATAGAATTTAGGTGCTTAAAATAAAGATGACTACTGAGAAGGTAGACTCAAGTAGATTGTGTGTTGTAAGTCAGCAGAAGAGAATGAGATGGCATGGGCCAAAGCATAGAGGGGTAGGGTTAAAACAAAATTAAGTAAGAATTACTTCACTCATGGGGTGATACAGTTGTGGGTTAGACTGCCCCGGGAGGCAACTGAGTAACATTCAGTTGGGGGTCTTTCTAGTGCAATCACCATGAGTTCCTGAATAGCAACTGATTGGCTGAGGGCTGATTCCACCTGAAAGTTAATTACAATAAAGAAAACTGTGATGCTCAATTCCATAAAAACTCATGCTTTTTTGTGCTTTCCAGGTTCACAAACCACCTTCAGAAAAAGGATTGACATTTCCTGATCTCAATATGCCACTTCTTCCAGGGCATGCAGTGGAGCCTAAATCACAAAAATATGCATCTTATTTGACTTTATATGTTAATTTCCTTCTTCTTATATTTTTCTTACTTCTTTTTAAGAAGTTTTAATTAGATTAAAAAAAAACTTTTGTAAGAAGTCGTAACTATATAAAAAAATAAAATTAACATAATATATATTTTTGTACTAATTTTATATATGTTTGTATTTTAGCCACCACCATATAACCTGGAAGTAGTGGTGTACTGAGGATACAAATGTCTGTCCTTTTTCCTGAGGTGGTTTGTGAATCTAAAAAAGAAAAATAAAGCATGGATTTTTAAGGAGTTGCACATTACACTTTTCCTTTTTGCGGTTGATTTACTGCCCATGTGAGAGACTCTTGTGACTCACCTGTTTCTTGGGGCCTCAAAAAGTGGCACTGGGCATCCTGGGACACCCCTCTACTTAAATCCACTTGTAGTTAACCCTTGGCTGGCCAAACAGAAGGGGGAGCTTACAGAAGACACAGTGCCCTCAGCTGTTGGGGTGAGGTGTGGGTGGTTTATGTGATGATCCTAATTCAGCATGCAGATTTGTTTTCATGGCTTTATTTTTGTTTCTGTGATTTATGAGTACATTTTGTCTGCAGGAACGAGCCGCTTTAAGAGCACAAAAAGGAAATGGGAAACTGCAGCGCAAGCCTCTCACCATCATCAACGACCAGGTACCACAATCAGTTTCCTGTAATTGATAACGATACACCAAGCAAATCCATGCCAGCCAGTCCCTCACCTCTTTGCTCCTTTGATGGCAGGCATTTATGTGAGTCTGCCTGGATCTTGCTCCCTACTGTAATTCTCTCAGTAAATAGAACCTTTCCAAAAAATCTATAGTCAAGAAATAACATGCATCACAGAAAGGACTAGGCAGGGCCAATATTAAGCCTCCCAAGACCCCAACCAGCAGCAAGGTGGAATGTGTAAAAGTCATCATGACTGCAGGTGTCAACCATAGAACATTCCAACACTTCATGTCTCGGGACCAAGAGTAACAAACAAATTTGTTGTTATCTAAAGCCGCAGTGCTACTGATTTTGTTACTACACTAGTTGCCAATTTAAAGGGACACTGTCAACCCTCTTAGGCCTCAAACTCTCCCTAGTTTAAAAAACACATTTTGTGCTTGTTCAGACTCTGCAGTGTCTTGAAGTAGCTGGAAGTTTGATTCTGATTCACTTTTTCTTTTTAAAAGTGAAAAACAGACCGCCCGCCATAGTGGTGTTACCAGACCAAAATGTGTTTGTTTACATTCCTTCGTCAACTCCCACTGCATCTTTCCAGGACTTAGGGGCACCTCCATCACAGTCTAGCTACTCAAGATGCAGGGAGGGGAGGAGAAGAGACTATTGCATCATGAGTGTCTGCTGCATTTGGGGTGTGTTCCTAATGTCCTGGAAGTACACAATAAGAGTAGATCTAAAGGATCTGAAACAAAACAAGGTTTGGTATAATTACCTCGCTAGCATGCATTTCGGTTCTGCTGCTAAGAAAGAAGGAAGATTAAACAACCAGCAACATCAATGAATTACAGAGAAAGTACGCAATCATTAAATGTGGGTTTTGAGCTAGAAATTGTATGATGCAAAAATGGTTTTATTTTATTTTATTTTATTTGTTATTATCGGATTTACAACCTTTGAGCCAGGGGCTTGTTTACAAAGGTACCTCATCAAAGAGAGGACATACAATGTACATATTTACAGAATTCAAACACACAAAGTGACATATTACACAGTAGTTCTCATACAGTTAGCAGTTTGAAACATTTCAGAGTAACAGATTTAATACAAGAGTATACCAACAGAGGGGTGGGAGGCCAGGAGGTAGTGGGGGGGAGTGAGGAGAGGAGGGGGTTGAGCCCGGCGGGCTTCATCAGACGCATAGTGAGGATAGTGGAGCATCAGTTAGAAACAGGTGCAACTGCGGGTGCTAAACAGTAGGCTCCAAAGGGCGGTTTTGAAGGAAGCAATTTTGGGAACGTTGGAGATGGTTGCAGGGAGGGAGTTAAACCAGGATGGGGCTCTGTTAGCAGAACGACCTCTGTGCCAGGGTGGTCCTAGTTCTGGGGACTAGAAGGGTAGCTTTGTCAGCAGTTTGGGTAGAGACTGTGGAGGGGGTGTGATGGATGGAGGCAGTCACCACAGGTGGGGAGAGCCCGATCAGAATTTTCTTAGTTAGAAGGCAGGTGTGGTAACGGAGTCGTTTGTCGAGGTTAAGGAGATTGGCCATGTCATATTGCTGACATGTGTGGGTGAGCCTGGGGGCACCGGTCATTAGTCTGCAAGCCTTTTTTAGGGTGAGGCGAATCTTGTTGAGGGCAGTGGTGTCAGCAACACCACATACCGGCAGGCCATAATCCACAAGGGACATTACTGAGGATGTAACGGCAAGTCGGAGAGCGTCGGGTGGGAGGCAGTCCTTGTGGTGGTAGAGTCTGCCAAGTCTGGTGTTAGTGGTGGATGGGAGAGCATTAATGTGGGCATGAAAGGTGAGGGCTGAGACGAAGGTGACCCCAAGCTATTTGTAGGAGTAAACTTGCTCAAGCCGTTGCAGGGTGCTAGGGAGCATATGGGTGGAGTTGCTGCTTAGCTTTGTTTTACAGTAAGAGCATTGACTTCATTTTCTTGGATTGATGACAAGTCTGCGCTCCTTAAACTAGTTTTCGGCATCACTGAAGGAGTGTTGGAGAGAGTCCGGGAGAGAGGTGAGGTTTCGGTGGGTGGCAAAAATGACGGCATCATCGGCATACATAAGGATATTGCCGGAGCAGGCACTAGGCAGGGTGTTGAGATAGAGACTAAAAAGTAGGGGGCCCAGGATGGAGCCCTGGGGGACCCCGGAGTGGATAAGATGGGTTTTCTGAGAGCGTCCCATTGATTTTGACACACTAGGAGCAAGCTGATAGGTAGCTCGAGCACCAGGCGAGGAGGCCAGCAGAGAAACTGTTGTGTGGTAGACAGCATCTAGTAGGAGAAGGTGGGAGACAGTGTCAAAGGCCTTAGGAAGGTCAATGAACACTGCACCAGCTGGGGAGCCGGAGTCAAGGGAGGAGTGCAGGAAGTTGGAGAACTCCATTAAAGCTGTGCCAGTGCTGTGTCCAGCATGGAAACCATGCTGCACTGGGCACAGGATGTCGTGCTTTGCCAGATATTCAGTAAGTTGATTGGCCACCACTTTTTCTAAGGCTTTGGGGGGGGATGGAGATTGGTCGATAGTTGCAGGGGGAGGACCTGTCGCCCCCTTTATGAATAGGCATGACTATAGCTGTCTTCCATGCAGTGGGGAATTACCCCAGACACAGTGACCAGTTTAGTAGGCTAGTGAGTGGGATAAGGACGTCATGCAGGACCAGCCGGAGTATTTTGGGGTCCAGGGAGTCGCTGCTAGGACTGTTACTATTTAATGCTTTAAGCAGGAGAGGTCTGGCTTCCTGGGCAGATACTTTGCGTAGGTAGAACCAAGGGCATTGAAGGACTGGGGCTGGTAGGTCAGGGGTTGGATCGAAAAAGTTTCTGTGGAGGACAGAGTTAAGGTCCATAAAGAAGGAGTTAAGGCAGTTGGCAATGCTAGCAGGGTCGGTAGAGATAGAGCCGTCAACAGTAAGTTGGGATGGTGGGGAGCAAGATTTCCCATTTAGCTCTTTAATATTGTCCCAAAAGGTCCGGGCACACCCCTAAGAGGAGGTGAGGGTGGCCTGGTAGTGGTCTGCCTTGGCTTAATGGATGGCCCATGTGCACCTGTTCTGTGCAGTATGGTAGGCCTGTCTGTCAGCCGTCTGGCCGATTTCTGTGGCTAGGTGCCAGAGGTTATCCCTATTTCTGAGCTTTTGGAGTAGGGCAGGGGTAACCCAAGGCGCATTTTGCTTTTTGGAGCGGAGTTTGGTGAAGGGTGCAAAGAGATCACAGGCCTTATTAAAGGCTTGTGAGAAGAGGCCAAGGGCAGTATCAGTGTTGGGTGCGTGGTTGATGGGGGACCAATTAATCTGAGCTAGATACTGTTTGAGTTTAATCAGCCCACCCGGGTGAAAGCACCTACAGAGTATGGTTTGGGCTGCAGGTTTGGGGGTGGGGGCAGACCAGAGGAACAGGATAGGGGAGTGGTCACTCAAGGAGTCAGGGAGGACCTGAATGTCCTGAATTTTGTGGGGGCGGTTGGTGACAATGATGTCCAGGAGGGTGCAAGTACCTCTAGCTGGGTTAAGTCTAGTGGGCTGGGAGACGAGTTGTGTCAGGTCTTGGGCAGCGAAGGTGTCTTTTATTGAGGAAGTGGAGGGACTGAGCCAGTTCACGTTGAGGTCCCCCACTAGGACTTGTTCAGCATTATGGAGGAGGGTGGCGAGATACTCAGTGAGAGACGTTATTGCCGGGTTCTGGTTCCTAGGGGGAACGTAGGACACCGTGAGATAGAGCGAGCCCCTGGAGGGGTCTGGGGTGAGTTTGAGGGTAAGGGCCTGGGCACCACTTACAAGCTTGGGGGTGGGGGGTGCATGGCCAGAGATGGTGTCACGAGTATAAATCGCACAACCACCCTCACGTTTACCAGCTTGATCTTTCTGGTATAAGGTGTAGCCCAGAAGAGAAACAAAGGAGTCAGGGGTGGACTTAGATAGCCAGGTTTCTACTAGGGCTACGATGTCTGGTTGGTGTAGAGTGACCCAGCACTGAAGGGCATCACATTTTTTCAGCAGGCTGCATATGTTCAAAGAGGCAATGTGGAGGCCAGTGGACCTAGTTGGTGGACTAGTGGGGGCAGGGCCTGGGTTAGGATGAATATTATCAGAGAGGAGTAATAGAAGAATCAGGGTTCTGACCATAGGGTGGCAGTATGTTAACTTTTTGGTGGTACGTTGAGAAGAGGAGGAGGCCATAGGGGAATAAGGGATGGGCAGGGTTCGAAGGGTCGGGATGGCAAGGAGGTGGATCCAAGGGAGCCAGGGTAGGCAGCCAGGGTGGGTGGGCCGCTAGGGGTGGGTCACAGTACGGACAGTGTAGTGGGGGGCTAAGTTACGTTGGAAAGAGATGGAGGTGCAGTCCCAAGTGGGCAGGGGGTGAGGTCTGACTGATGGGAGGTGATCCCCAGTATAGATATGAGGAGGAGACATTTGAGGATAAGGTGAACATACATGGTGCCTATGGTAGCAGTGGAGGCAGACGGTATAAGTATCTAGGCCACCCGCCAGGAAGGGTGGCTACCACTTTGGAGTAGTGGTAGGGCCACGGACTTTGGTGCACAGGGTATGAGGTTCAAGACCCCAGTAGGACAGGTGACCTAGGGCTTTGGTGAGATGGAGTTCCAGCTGCTGGGGGGGCTAGAAGAGGCTGGGTTAGAGGCTGATTAGGGGGTGGAAATAGTGACTCCTAGTGGTCACTGTGGGTGAGGAAAGGGTCTGGGTAGGGGTCCCTGGATTGGGTAGGGAGGGTCAATAGGGAGGATCAGTAGGAAGGGCCAGTCAGAGGGTTGGGCAGGGAAGAATGAGGTGTGGGCAGAGCAAGGAAGTGAGTAAGGGAGAGGAGTAGTGGAGGTGGATAGAGGGGCTCCTAGGTAGTAGGAGGAAGAGGAATTCAGGTAGAGAATAAAGAGACAGGCAGAAGGTCCCTCTAGTGGCAAGCAGGTATAACCTGCAAATGGAAAAGTGGTTGATGGTGTTCCTTTAAAGCAGTGATCCTCAGACCATGGCTCTAGAGCCTCATGTGGCTCTTCAGCTCATCACCTGTGGCTCTTCCCAGTAAGTGATGCCTAGTTCCTGCACTATACAGTATTAACCAACCAGGATGCATTATAATACCACTGCGTTGTACACTAGCAAGCATTATTTTCAAAGTGTATTTTCTTGCAAGCTGCACCCTATCAGACTATACAAATGTTAACTAATGATTAGTAAATGAAATGAAGGAAATGTTTAGTAATTGAAATATTTTCTTTTACACTGGCGTGAGTTTGCCCAAATTTACTAGGAAGTGTATGTTGTGGCTCCTTGGCTAACGTGATGGCTCATGTGGCTCCTGAGCCAGTCAGGACTGAGTATAACTGCTTGAAAGTGATAAGCAGGCCTGTCCTGTGGCATGGCAGGCAGCAGTGTATTATATTGTCACCTGAGTGACTGAGGTTTGCCTCTGATCACTAGAATCCACCTTTGGGTCCAGATATAAATATAACTTTAAAACAAGAGAATAAAAACAGATTAACCATAATTAGGGAAGGCCAAGTTAAATAAGTAAGTTTTTAGCTCAGTTTTAAACCTATTGATGGTCAAGCAATCTCTTAACCGACAAGGTAGAGAATTCCACAGGGTTGGAGCCAAAAAAGGAAAAGCTCGGGAACCAGATGTCTTCAGTCGTACCCTGGGAATCTCTAGCAATCCCTCATCGGCAGATCAGAGAGGACAGAGGGTGTGGTAGGGTACCAAGAGGTCTTGCAGGTAACCGGGTCCCTGATCATGTAGGGCTTTAAAGGTTAGCATCCAACCTTAGAGGTGATCCGCCACTGGATAGGCAGCCAGTGCGGTTTGTGGAGCACAGGTGTAATATGACTGGACCTAGAAGTCCCAGTCAGAAGCCTGGCTGCCACATTCTGCACCAGCTGCAAGTAGTGGATATCAACCCCTGGAAGCCCTAGGTAGAGGCAATTGCAGTAATCAAGGTGAGTAGTGATGAAGGCATGGATCAGTGTTGGAAGATCATCTAGAGGAACCAAGTGTTTCAAGCAGGCGATATTCCTCAGATGGTAAAAAGAGGATTCGACGACAGCTGACACCTGAGATTTCAGTGTCAGACCATCATCAAAAATAACACCAAGGTTACATACTCGGTCTGAGGTAGTGAGCAGTATGCCATCGATCGAAAGACCAGATGCCTGTCCAGCTCCCAGACCCACCCCCGGATGACCAGGGTCCACTACCAACAGTTCAGTCTTATCTGGATTCAATCTCAGCCAGCCAGTACTCATCCAGATTCTGATCTCAGTAAGGCAGTTATTTAGCACAGAGAGTGCATTATTCTGTTCGGGCAGAAAGGACATATACAGTTGAGTATCATCTGCATAGAAGTGAAAACTCAAACTGTATCACCTGATGGTGTCTCCCAATGGCAGCATGTACACTGCAAACAACATGGGGGCAAAAATAGAGCCCTGCGGCACCCCACAGGGCAGGGAGTGTGTGCCAGAGGAATAAATTCCAGTGGCAACTCTCTGAGGCCTCTCCATGAGGAATGAGTGAAACTATTTGAGGACTGTACCAGGCAGCCCACAAAAAAGCCGCAGGCACTCCAGCAGCACACCATGGTCTACAGTGTCAAATGCTGCAGAGAGATCAAAAAGGACCAGAATGGTACATGCCTTTCAATCTCTTGCCATAGTCGTT
This sequence comes from Neoceratodus forsteri, assembly GCA_016271365.2. Taxonomy (NCBI): domain Eukaryota; kingdom Metazoa; phylum Chordata; order Ceratodontiformes; family Ceratodontidae; genus Neoceratodus; species Neoceratodus forsteri. The sequence continues at coordinate 318,062,625 of CM028136.1, forward strand.
CAATACTCGGATAAGTGCAGTCTCCGTGCTATGCTTCTTCCTAAATCTGAACTGGAGAGTATCATAGACCTTGTGAGTTGTAAGGTGATCATCCAGTTGCAGCACAACCACCTTTTCAATAACCTTACTAACAAATGGCAGGTTAGAGATAGGCTGGTAGTTAGCTAGACAGTCTGGGTCCAAGGAAGATTTCTTAAGGAGTGGTCGAACAACCGCCTCCTTAAGAGGATCTGGAAAGAAACCCATCTCCAAGGACCTCCAGACAATTTCAGCAAGGATCGAGCAGATAACATCGACACATCCCATTAAGAGGGATGTAGGGCCCAGATCCAGACTAAAACTGGTTGGGCGCAATGTCTGGATGATCTTCACAATGTCTGTGAATTTTGGCTGGCGGAAATCTGACCAGATAGACCGAGTGCACGCCACTTCCCGCCGATCACCACAGTCCCTCAAAGGAGAGGCCAGACCAATGCCAGACCTGATGCTGGCTACCTTATCTGCAAAGAATTGAGCAAACTTCTCACATTTCAGCTGAGAAAAGGCTTCTCTGGGATGGAGACAGATTGGATTGCACAATCTGTCAACAGTCCGGAAAAGCTGAGCTGGTCGATTCTGCACAGCAGAAATCTCCCTGGACAGGAATTCTACCTTCTTACGGGTGATTTCTGACTGATATTCATCATAATGTGCCATCAGCCTAAGCCTGTCAGCATCAAGGCCGGACCTTCGCCAGGCTCTCTCCATCCTTTGACCAACTAACCTCAACTCCTTCAAGGAACCATCAAACCAAGGGTTCCTTGGGCTAAGGGTGGGGGACCGAACACGAACAGGAGCAATCTTGACCAAGGCATCCCCCACAGCCTTATTATAGGCCAATACAAGACCACCTTGACTCTTGCATTCACCCAACAAACCCGATAGGTCCAGCACTGCTGATAGGTCACTAGGGGTGACTCCCCTTAAAGGGCAGTACTGAACCATCTCCGTAGGGGCAGACCTATTGGGGGGGGACCCTGAAGTTGAACCTTATGGTGTGATGGTCAGACCAACTGAACTGTTCCACCCCCAAGTCAGTTATCTCCATACTCAAAAGAAAGAACAGATCCAACGAGTGACCCCCTACATGGGTTGAGGAGGTAACTACTGTGTAAGGCCCAGTGTTATCAGTAGGAGGAGATTTTGACCAAAATGCAAGAGTTCATCGTCGACCCAGGCATCGAAGTCCCCCAGAACTATTCATCTGGGGGACCTCAACACCATGTTGACGATGAAGTCCTCTATCTCCTGCAGGAATTCTCCACCATCTCCTGGTGGACGGTAGATGAGGAATATCCCGCAACCTATACCGTCTCCCAGGATATACTCGAAGGATCTGGTACTTCCCAATGGCACATCCACAAGGCCTAGCTCAGACTTAAATATAATGGCCACCCCCCCACCCCTACAGTCCAGTCTTGGGCGGTGTATCATCAACAACCCATGTGGAACTGCAGAGGCCAGTACAGGGCCTGCATTTTCATCCAGCCAGGTCTCAGTGATGCAAGCCAGATCAGTTGTTCCAACAAGATCAGCTATAATAGCCGTCTTGTTTTTAATAGATCTGGTATTGCATAACACTGCCCAACTAGGATGAGCTGTCGGGGAAGACCTCAGCACCTGCCTGCTAACATCGGAGCCCTTGGGTATGGGGACAAGACAGGGAGGACCTCTGTCCTGACTCCATTTCACCCCAGGGCACGTCTTGGACCCCACAACTCCTATCCACCCTCCCTTTTCCCCTCCCCCACCAAGCCCAGATCCCCCCTTCTTATATGTTTTCTAGATATCCCCAAAGCATGAAACCTAAAATAGGTTTCAGATGTTAATGGGGGACAATCAAAGGGATGTAATTTCCTGAGCCTGTTGGGGGAGTAATGCCTGACCGTCACTAAGCCTCCCCAACACATAATACTTCAATGAAGTGGTAAAACGAAGTCACAAACTCTGAGAACTGACGTCCCACCCCAAACAATGAAATCCAATAGATCTAATCTTAATAAGATCCTCTTATACCCTAAACTACAGAAAATAAACAAATCAGATAATAAAAAGAAAATTCAATAATATAGAAAACAATCCCAACCTGAACCAAAATTAAAACCCACAAAAATAACTGTCTAAAACAATTTGGACAGCTACAGCACCAAATTAAGTCATTTATTATTGCCCAGTACAGTTCATTATCAAATGTCTTTTTATGTAAACTGCCTCAAGAATTTGCTAGGAAAAGTTTGTACAACAAAGGGTAGTTCTCACCCAACCCTTATCAAAATAATGAGTCCAAAAAATGTGGCACTCTCACTGCCACAGATACTGAGTTGAAGTTGAAGTAGATTCCCACTGAGGCTCTCTCAATGCCTCCAAAAGTAAAAAGATGTAGTTATAGTACTTGCCAAAGGTGTGATCTGGAGCAGAATGGAAAAACAGCAAACCTTTAGAGAGTCAAACCATTTGCCAGTCCAAAAGAGAAAATGAGCTAATTGCAAATATTACTGGCCCCAGCCCAACTCACAGAAAGGCCCTGGAAAAAGAGACACCCCACTTAGCCCACCAGAGCCACCCAGTAAAAACTAGGAGGCCACAGTAAGCACAGGAGAAAGTTTTCTACCAGCCCTCCGACTGGTAACCTCTATTCCCACGGGGAGTCCCAAAAACCAGGCACCCACCACCATAGTCAGCCAGACTAGTCTACAATCCGCCGTTTCGTCTGTCAATTTGGCCAGAGTAAAAGATTCCACAGCCAGATACGCACAACTCCTGTTCCAATAGATTCTCCCCAGGCCAGGCTCCAAATAGCAGCAATCCAAATCCACGTCAGAATCAGTGCCGGGGAAAGCCGACGACCGTCTCAGAACCCCTGTAAACAGTCACATAACTGCCCGAAATCCAAATCCCAACAGCAGTCAAAAATACCCCAGACACCAAGAGCAGGCACTTCAAAAAGCAATTAATGATCAGTCCAGGGGCAGGAAACAGTTCAAAAACATAGCAAAATCATAGTAAGGATCACAATGCTGCTTCCGAAATGAAGTAAAAATCCACTCCGGTAAAGTCAATATCCAGACACAGTATCCAAACATGGCGGTCAAATAATAAACAACCTATAGTTGTAGCTGTTGGAATTGAAAAGTACAGCAAAACAAATAAAACGAACAAATGCTAGTAAAATGCTAATAAAAATGATAAGAACTCAGAACTCAGAAAGACTACTTCACTAAAACAGCTAGCATAAAATTAATGTGACAGCAGACCCAGCGTGGCCGCCATCTTTCTCTGGGAGATCCCTGGAGAACCCTTTGCAGTCCCTGTGCAAAATCACTTTTTTGGACAGATTAATGAAATCACAGTGCCACTGTTCATGAAAGGAGGTCCCAAAAAAGCCATGTTGAAAATTTGGTGAACAAATTCAAAAAATGACTGCATTATGAATGTGCTTTACGCAATTTCTACACATGCTTGTAACTTCCCCACATTTTCATATTTTCACTCCAGATTTTTGACATTGCCATTTTGTCTCACCTCCTCATGAACAGTACTGATGTCATTTTTCACATCCTGCCCAAAATGTCTTTTCACACCGTTTGTGCTGAATGGCACATTCACTGTGCAAAATCAACTTTTGGGATTGAGTAACGAAATGACAGTGCCACTGTTCATGAGGTAGGGTCCCAAAAAGCCCATGTTGAAAATTTGGAGCCAAAATACCAACAAACAGCCGGTGTGTTAGGGTTTCCAACCATAATGCCCCATCCTGTACAGACTGACAGGCGTTGAGGGTGTGGCTTGGTGTCGTTGGCCGTAATGTTCGAGCCATTCCACCCCCCACCCCCACCCTGCAGCCACTGACAGGCATCGAGGTGTGCCTTGGGGACTTCGGCCCTAATGTTCACCCCATTCTCCTGTACTGCACACATCTCAACTCATTTCCTTATGGAATGGGGAGAGCGTAATGGCCAAAGACCACAAGGCACACCGTGACACCTGTCAGTGTCTGCAGGGTGGGGTTGGGTGAGGTGGAATGGCATGAGCATTGGACTGATGACCCAAAGGCATACCCCAACACCTGTCAGTCTCTGGAGGGTGGGGATGGGAGTTGGTGTTAGTTCAATACTTCACTGCCATTCCTATTATGCATCTCTCCAACTCATGCAGTACCAATGCTAATACCAGCAAGCAAACATTCGGCCTTGACAAAAGCTTCTTATAATTTATCTTAGTAAAGAGCCTTGTTGGTCTTATTTGGTAACCTAAAGCTTTTTTCCCCCATGTTGCCTCTCTCACTTTCTTATTTAGCCAAAGTGACTTCTTTGCTTCTTGGTCTCACTAGCAAATTTTATACAAGCTGTGGTGGCCCTCTTATATTGTGGATCCTTTTTTCTCTGAACTCCCTGTTTTCCGTGGGTCCTCCAACTACTCTGTTATTGACTTTATTTTGCAATAGGCAATTTTACCAAAGTCAGGAACCACAGTGCAGGATATTACCTGTTCATATGCCAACTGTGACAAGGAACGACCTCGCCACTGGATTCAGGTTCAGCTTTGAGGTGGTTAAGGAGTCTCAGGAAGACCAGTTTGTTAACATCAAACCAACCAGATATATTTTTATTTCTTTAATATGTCTGGTAACACAGAACTTTGGGCTTCTGCCCTTTTCTTTTTAAGCCCTACTGGGGAAAATGAAACAAAAACAGAAATAAAGAGGTCTAGCTCCGGGTGGGAGCACTGTCTAAACAATCCCCGGCCCTAACTAGAAATCCCCTTTTCCAGAAGGCTAGACCTTCTGGAAGAACACAAACAGTAGAATGGAAAACTCACAATGGAAATACATTTTTCTTTTTGGCTTAATTCAGGAGACCAATCTCCTGAGGGTTGCTTAAGGGACTCCTGATCTGGAACACATCCAGGCAGCTTGTCAGCCCTCTACCCCTGCAGCAACTGCCTGCTGGCTTTTTCTTCCTGTTTTTAAAGCTCTCCTGTCTGTGCAACTGCAGCCAATCAACCAAATCAGCTGCAGCTGTACCCTGACTATCTTACTCAGGGAAACCCCCTCTCCTCCAGTACCTGAGTTTACCACACATCCCCCTCCCCAGCTCAACGCTATAGGGTTGGGCGGCCTGTGCCGAGAGGTAGGGTGTTCGGGAAAGTCCATCCGCATTTCCGTTCAGTGTCCCCGCTCTGTGGTGGACCACAAAGTGGTAAAGTTGTAGTGCAAGGAACCATCTCATCACTCTGGCATTTTTTTGTCTTGTTTGTTTGCATCCACTTGAGTGGAGCATGGTCCATCACCAGAGTGAACTTGCGACCCAGTAAGTAATATCTGAGGGTTTCAGTCACCCATTTCACTGCAAGGCACTCCTTTTCTACTATGGCGTACCGCTGTTCCTGGGGTAACAACCTTCTACTTAGGTACAGGATGGGGTGCTCTTCACCTGCTACCACCTGGGAGAGTACTGCCCCCAATCCAACATCCGAGGCATCTGTTTGCAGAATGAATTATTTATTGAAATCTGGGGAGACCAGTACTGGATCCAAACAGAGGGCCGTCTTGAGGTCGGTGAATGCCCCATCCGCTGCCTCCGACCACCTCACGATGTCCGGTGCTCTTGCCCTGGTCAGCTCCATTAATGGAGCGGCCTGAGTGGCAAAGTGAGGGATGACCCTCCAGTAGTAACCGACCAACCCTAGGAAAGCCCTCACTTGCTTCTTCTTGTTTGGTTGGGGCCAGTTTTGGATTGCCTCTACCTTCTTCACCTGGGGTTTCACCAATCCCCGTCCAACCACATAGCCCAAGTATTTTGCTTCTGACAAACCAATCTTACATTTGGCGGGGTTCGCTGTCAACCCGGCTTCTCGTAACGTATCTAGTACGGCCTCGACCTTCCGAAGGTGAGTTTCCCAGTCCGTACTATGGATGACCACATCATCGATGTAGACGGCAGTATAGTGAGAGTGTGGGTGCAACAGTCGGTCCATCATGCGTTGAAAGGTCGCAGGTGCTCCATGCAGACCGAATGGGAGGACTTTGTGGTGGTATAAACCCCCCCCCCGGGGCGACAAAGGCGGTCTTCTCCTGGGCTGCCCTTGTGAGTGGGATCTGCCAGTATCCTTTCGTAAGGTCCAAGGTGGAGAGGTATCTGGCCTTCCCCAACTGGTTGATCAGTTCGTCGACCCTAGGTAGGGGGTATGCATCAAACTGCAATACCTCATTTAGTTTTTTGAAATCATTACAAAACCTCCAAGTGTTATCCGGTTTTGGCACAAGGACAAAGGGGCTCAACCATTCACTATGGGACTCTTCTATGATGTCGGCTTCAACATCCTCTCGACTTCAGCTCGGACTTCTTTCCTCTTGGCCTCTGGGATACGGTAGGGTCTTTCCCTTATCCTTATGCCCAGAGCTGTCACAATGTCGTGGTAGGCTATGACCATCCAACCAGGTCATTTGGAGAACACATCCCCATTTCGCTGAACCATTTCCACTGCTGCTTTGTACTGTGTAGGAGACAGCTTGAGTGAGATATGGACTTGCCCCTCAGTTTTACCTTCTGCCGGAGTTACGGCCAACGAGACACAGCAGGCCTCCTGGTCTTGCCATGCCTTCAGGAGGTTAATATGGTATATTTGAAACTTCGTCCTGCGATTGGGTTGGCTTACTTTATAGTTCACATCACCAACAGCTTCCATGACCTTGTACGGACCCTGCCACCAGGTGAGCAGTTTGCTTTCCGCTGTGGGAACCAGGACCATCACCTGATCCCCTGGCTGAAACTTCTGGATCCTTGCCTGATGGCCATAATAAGTCCATTGGGTCTCTTGGGTCTTTTCTAAGTGTTCCCAGACAATAGGAGTGACCCCGGGCCAACCTTTTCTGTATTTGGGAGATATACCCAATCACACTGGCTCATTGTGGCGGTTGTTCTTCCCAGTCCTCCTTTAGTATATCGAGGATACCCCTGGGCCAGTGGGCATATAACAACTCAAAGGGGGAGAACCCAGTAGATGCCTGTGGGACCTCTCGGATAGCGAGCATTAAGTAGGGAAGGAGTAAGTCCCAGTCCTTTCCATCTCGGGCTCATGACTTTCCATAACATCCCCTTCAAAGTCTGATTAAATCGTTTGACCAGACCATCTGTCTGGGGTGGTACACTGGAGTCCTCAGGGCTCGGATCTGGAGGAGTCTGCAAAGCTCCTTCATTAAAAGTGAGACAAAGGGAGTACCCTGGTCCATCAGTATCTCCTTTGGGAATCCGACCCTCGCGAAGACTTGAATGAGTTCTCGGGCAATCGTCTTTGAGGCCATGTTATGGAGCAGGATTGCTTCCGGATATCTTGAAGCATAGTTTATGATGACTAGGATGTGTTGGTGGCCCCAGGCTGACCTGTCTAGGGGGCCTACCATGTCCATCGCAATCCTCACGAAGGGTTCATCGATGATTGGCAAGGGCACCGACAGGGCTCTTAACTTCCGCTGCGGGGACATCAACTGGCATTCTGGGCATGGAGCACAGTACATCCTTACCTCGGCATAAATTTCAGGCCAGTAGAATCTTTGGAGTACGCGGCACAGCATTCTTTCTACCCCAAGGTGTCCTCCGAGAAGGTGAGCGTGTGCCAAATCCAGTACCACCTTCCTGTGCTGGCGGGGGACCAGCAACTGTTCCACATCATGTTCTTCATCCGGTATCACTCAGTATAGGAGGTCATTATTTAACGTGAAATATGGTCCGGGTCCCTTGGCTTTATCATCTACTGGCACCCCGTTAATCTCCACAACCTCTGACCGGATATTCTGAAAGAGAGGCTCATCTATTTGGTCCCAACCAAAGTTTCTGAAGGCTATCCCGAGGGTACTCAATTCAGGGGGATTCAGATCCGTCTCCGCTTCTGGGTCCTCCTTTTCCTCCCTACAACTCTCCTCTCAGACACCAGACTGCTCACCCTGTTGTCCTTCTGGGAGAGGGGTTTTACCTCCCACCAGCACGGACCTGCCATTGACAGCCAGTATCATGGTCCCTAACTTCTTACAATTCCTGCGTTCCTTTCGTGATTTCCGGGACTTTCCTGCCTCCCCATATAACTCGGGGTCCCAATGCCTGTAAGGGAAATAATCGGGTGAGTCCTCTGACCCCTCAGGGATTCCTAGCAACATAGCCTCGGTTACTGGGGCCCTGGCCTCCCGGGATCCCCCTCATGGAGTAATGTCTCAAACCCCGGGAAATCTCGACCCACCAGGACAGGATGTGCCAATCGATGGAGGACTCCTACCATGACCTGCCTCTTCTCCCCTTGTGCCTCCACAGTAACTAGCGCCATGGGGTAATAAAACACTGTACCATGGACACAGGTGATCCCGGTATGTTTCTGGAAATAATTTTGGGAGGGTTGCACCAAACTGTGAACTATAAGGGTGACCTCACTCCCAGAGTCAACAAGGACCATAACAGCCTGTCCGTTTACCTTAACAACCCGGGTAAATCGGTGTGAAGTGACGACCACCCCTACCACATTAATCAAATGGCAGTCGCTCTGTGGGGACCCACCCCAGTTGCACTGCATTGGTTCGACCCCATTCGGGCAGTTGGCAATTACATGTCCTCGCTCCTTACACCCATAACAGCGGTAGCATTCTCGGGGTGACCCCGGACCCTTTGGGCTACTAGGGATGGCCATATCTCCCTCTATTTTCGAACCCAAAAGTCCTTTCGCAGCCTCAGACCGCTCTTCGGTGATCCTTCTCCCTGGTCCTGTCCGGTCCAACCTCTCACGGGGTCGACATCTCCGGTTTGGAGTCCACCCGAAGTCCCGGTGGTAGCCGACCCCAGCGTCTGGGGAAAGTTCCTTCATGGCATAATGCCGCTCCAACAAGGCAACCAGTTCATCACAGGAAGCGGGGTCAGCCTGTCCAATCCACTGTCGCAGGCTGGGCGGTAGTCCTCTTAGGAACCGGTCCATTACCAGGAGCTCCACAATTTTGGCAGTGCTATGGAGCTTGGGTCGTAACCACCTCTTGGCCAAGTGGAGGAGGTGATACATCTGTGACCGAGACTTCGCCGACTCCCGGAATCTCCAGCTGTGGTACCTCTGAGCTTGAAGGGCTGGAGTCACGCTGGCACGGGCCAAGATCTCTTCTTTCAGTCTTGGATAGTCGGTGACGACTCCGTCATCCAGATCATAATATGCCTTCTGGGTCTTGCCGCACAAAAACGGAGCTAAAATGCCAGTCCACTGATCCTGAGGCCATAACTCATGAGTAGCTGTCCTTTCAAAGGCGAGCAAATATGCTTCAATGTCATCAGCAATTATCATTTTCTGCAGACTGTGGAAAGCCCGTATAGTCCAATAACCCTCTGGTGTAGGCCCTGCCAGGCAACCTTCTCCCGGCGTGGTCTCGATGAGATGCTTTACCATTTCCTGGAGGACAGCGCGGTTCTGGGCCGTCTATGTGAGCAGCAACTGGTTCGTCTCTTGTTGAGCCCGGGTAGCTTCCTGCTGGGCTGCCGTTGCCTGGATCAAGGCTTTCACCATGTCCTCCATGCCTGGTCTCCTTCACTCCGGGGTGGTTCAGATGCCAGCCAAATTCTATGCCGACCTGGATCCCACTTTTGACACCACGTGTGACAAGGCACAACCTCGCCATGGGATTCAGATTCAGCTTTGAGGTGGTTAAGGAGTCTCAGGAAGACCAGTTTGTTAACATCAAACCAACCAGATATATTTTTATTTCTTTAATATGGCTGGTAACACAGAACTTTGGGCTTCTGCCCTTTTCTTTTTAAGCCCCACCAGGAAAAATGAAACAAAAACAGAAATAAAGAGGCCTAGCTCCGGGTGGGAGCGTTGTCTAAACAATCCCAGGCCCTAACTAGAAATCTCCTTTTCCAGAAGGCTAGGCCTTCTGGAAGAACACAAATAGTAGAATGGAAAACTCACAATGAGAATACATTTTTCTTTTTGGCTTAATTCAGGAGACCAATCTCCTGAGGGTTGCTTAAGGGACTCCTGATCTGAACACATCCAGGCAGCTTGTCAACCCTCTACCCCTGCAGCAACTGCCTGCTGGCTTTTCCTTTCTGTTTTCAAAGCTCTCCTGTCTGTGTAGCTGCAGCCAATCAACCGAATCAGCTGCAACTGTACCCTGACTATCTTACTCAGGGAAACCCCCTCTCCTCCAGTACCTGAGTTTACCACACAACACAATATCAGACTTGATATTATTGTGGTCACTCTGTGGTGTTGGCTCCTCTATCCTACCATTTCTATTAATATCCTGGTTGGACATTACCATGTTTAAAATTCCTTCCACCCTGGTTGATTGTCACACTCATTGTGTAAGGAAGTTGTCCTGAGTTATTTCTAGGAATCTTCCACTTTTTTGGCTTATTGCCACCAATGTCCCAGTCTGTTTGGAATGTTGAAATTTTCCATGAGTACTGTACTTATCTGGCTAGCTGCTTCCCTTATTATCTTTTACATCTTTATCTGGTCTGTTCCCTGACTTGGTAGTCTATGGATTACTCTGTCCTATATTTTCTCCTGCTATCTACAGCATTAGCCAGGGGCGTTGTTAGCCCAAAAAATTGGGGCATGGGCCCCCCAGTTTAGGCTGATGCCCCCTAGTCTTTCCCCCACCCTTCCTTTAAAATTTAGCATAGGGATTTAAATTAAAGCCCAGTTAGCTGGCAGCCAGCAGCAGTAGTGCCAGTCTCAGCCCACAGTGAGTCATGTGGACTGATGGAACCTCTGCTCCACCTCCACCTCCTCCTCCTCCTCCCTTAACTCCGCTTGCTCCTGATTACTCAGTCCATCGCTTGTCCATGATACTGACTCCTCCTCCTCTATTCAGCCAGCTGAGCACTACAGTCTGTGACGTGCTGGCTCTCGTTAGCAGTTAGTCCCAGCGGGGCCATGCTGCTGCATGGGGCAAAGTCAGCAGACATTGGACAGGCAGTGATTGGTGAGTGAGCCAGGCGGGGGGGGGGTGATCATGTCATACAGCCAGCAGCTATGGGGGACAGACTCACTCAGCCCTGCTCCCTATATATAGAGTGTCATGAGCATGGTCGTCATTTTGATTTTGTGAGAGAGCAGTGAAAAGGGGTTCCTCTTGATTTGTAGAGTGAAACTGACAGAAGCAGTTCTGCATCTGTGACTCATTGTCGGCACAGTGCTTGGCCTTCCCTTCTTACTTAGTGCACACACAAGTCACGCTGAAAAAAACACAATAGAGATTTTTTTGATTAAAAAAAACCTCTGAATAACTAGACTCGAGGTGGGAGGTGCTGTTGAGGAGAGGAGAGAGGGGAGACTCAGAGCATAGCAACAGGAGGTGCTGAGCAACCTGCTGCCAGGCAGCAGTCAGATCTCTAATCTGCCAAAAAATAAAAAATAACACAGGGGATAAGGAGAGACTGAGGGAGCTTGAGCTTGGTGGCTAGGGAGTGAGAACAGGAGAAGTAGCAGAACAGCCCGCTGCCTTTCCTGCAGGCCATATCACAGTTTAACATCCAGGAAAAAAAAAAGGATTATTTGGGATTTAGGACAATAAAGTTTAACATATATATAAAATAAATAAAAACAGATTGGGAGTAATTAGAGAAGGACCGGGTGGGGGGGCAGAGGAGACTGACACAGGGAGTTGCGAAACAGCAGCAAGAGCTGGGCAGCCTGTCCTGTACTTCAAAGCTGCTGCAGCAGTGTATTGTTCTGTTAATTCTGATTACTGCTTACAACCTTGTGATACATATAGCCCAAGAAAAAACTAAAAAAGCAGGCAGGGTTTTGTTTGCCCAGGCCACGGCACCATTTTACTAATTACTTGATTTCCTACAGCCTTGGAATATATCCCCAGAAAAAAATTAAAAAGGCCGGGTTGTTTGGATGCTTGCAGGCTTGGGATATATTCCCAGCGAAACATAAACAGGCAGGGTTTGTTGTAATTACTTGATTGCCCATGGCCTTGGGATATATATAGCCCCAGAAAACAAAAAGGCAGAGTTTTCCATTTGCCTGCTACCCTCACAAATTACTTGGTTGCTTGCAGACTTGGAATATAGCCCCACAAAAAAAGTAAACACTGAAACAACAATGTTCACTGGTTCATGTTATGTTCCGTAATACAGGGTTTTCAGCTGCTAACTCCCTGTGTTTGTCGTGATACAGATTACATAGCTTGCTTCTAAAGTTCACCCATTGCACACATATTCTTCTTTCTTCTGGACTGGCAAATCCCCCCGGTGTCCCACCCACAATGGCCCAGTTGGTTTTGAAAAAAAAAGTTAATATTTGGACTATTTTCCTTCAGTCTTTGTGTGCAGATAATTCTGAGACTAAGGCAAAAATGTGTTCTCTGATTCAACTTAGTCACCTGCTGTGTATGTGTATGTCAGGATTTCAGCTACGAAATCCCTGTGCTTGTCTTGATGCAGATTTTATAGCATATGCTTATAAAATGCACCATTTGGCACCTAATTCTTTAAAATTTCTTGCAGGGGTAAATACCACCCCATGCCCGGGCACCGTTTGACTTGGGGAATAAAAGGGAAGTTGTTAATCTTTTTCTGCCTGCGTTTGTGAGCACTGGGTTCTCAGTCTAATGCAGTACACCAGGTATGTTCCAGTTCCCTGGTTTAAGTCACCTGATGTGTATTTCATGGTTTCATCTACACAATCTCTGTGCTTGTCTTGCTGCAGATTTAATAAAAAATGTTTCTAAAATGCACCATTTGGCACCAAAGTCTTTAAAATGTCTTCTAGGGGTGAATCCATTCCCATCTCTCCATTCCCAGGTGCCATTTGGCTTGGGGGGGGGGACTTGTTAATCTTTCTTTGTGTTTATGAGCACTTGGTTCTAAGACTAAGGCAGTACACCAGCTATGTTCCAGTTCCCTGGTTTAAGCACCTGCTGTGTATTTCAGGATTTCAGAAACAAAATCTCTATGCTTGTCTTGCTGCAGATTTCATTAAAAAAGCTTCTAAAATGCACCATTTGGCACCAAATTCTTCAAAATTTCTTTCAGGGGGCAATTACCCCCAGACCCCCCCCCCCCTTTTGGCTGAAGTCACTGATAGGGCCCTCCACTTTTAGAATCCTGCTGACGCCACTGCCATTAGCTGGAGCCATAGTGATTTTAATCACCCTCCACCCCCTGAGACTGATCTCGCCACTGAGACTGTTATGTCCTCTTTTACATTCACTTGTCATGTTGCTACTAACTCTCCTCCTCAAATTCACCACTGCTCTCTATCTCTGTGTCTCTCTTCTCCCTATCCACTCCCCCACCTTCACATTGCCTGTCCCACTGCGCCTCCTTCATCTTCAAATACTGGTCTGGGTGCCTTCCTTCATAGCTCTCCTTAGTTCTCTTTTCCATTCCCTCTGCCTCATACTCCCTCTGCTCCAGGGATCCTCACACCTTCTCCCTTCCCCACCCTCACTCCTCTGCTGGATAGTCTGCCTTCTCCTATCGTCTTCCCTCCCTCTGGAACCTACTGTTTTGGTCTCTCCCCTCTCCTTTAGGCACCAGCAAAATCTCCTTCATCCCCTCCCCCCGCTCCTACCTGCCTGCTATCGGACCCTCCCCTGTGAGGCCCCTCCCCTCCCTGTGCTGGGCTTCCCCTGGGTTCTGCCCCTTCCCGAATTAGTCTCCTCCCAGCAATTACTGCACTGCTACCTCCACTGTTCAATATATTTGCATTTCAGTGCTGCTCAATGTATTATCATTTAACATATTCTGTTGTTATTGTATCTTTACCATTTAACTAGCATACATTTTGTACTTTACTTTGTACCATTCCATCGATGCTGTGTACACTGTATTACTGTACTCCCCTTTCCCTGAGTCACACCTGGAAACTAGTGTAACCCTTAGGTGGTACTATCCCAAGGGCTACTACCCCTGCCTGTTTGACTATGGACAGGTTGAGGGGCCTAGGTCCTATGGCGGGTGCCTCCACCCAGAGGTCAGGGTTTGTAGTGGTTAGACTAGCTTGATCACAGCCCTCTGGGACACTGAGACTCCCTTTTATTCCCTCTAGTGGCTCACACAGTACCCCCGGAGTTACATCCCCAATACCCCACATATACACACTGTTCACTCATATAGATACCACTTACCCTCGAGACTGATTCTGCAGCACGTCTCTGAGGACCCCCTGTAAAATAAGGTTAAACAACATACACAGCAAAACACAATACTGTTTCCATAAGTACCAACACTACAGACACTATATAGTATAACAACAACAAATCTGATTTATTTAGGGGGCAGTAACACAGGAGGAGGAAATCAGGTTAATTGGTGGCTTTAAATCACAGTACTGTGCACACATACAGGGTCTGAAAAGTCACACTCTGAGTACCCAGGTTGGGGGGGGGGAGCTAGCCAGGTCCATTGCCTGGGGTTGGCCTGCAGGTGCAGATGGATGGGGCCCTGTAGAAGAAAATATATGCACCACACCCAATTGTAATCCGGAGCCGGATGGCTCAGTCCATGAAGCAGGGAAACAACAAGAATTAGATGACACACTTGTGATTGAAAACAGACTGCAGGGGAATACCCTGATTTGTACTCATAATACCCAAGCTGAGGACCGGATGGTAGATGTTCTTCTGGATTTCCAGAACACAGGCCATGGAGACAAGGTCCTTGTCACTGGAACCCACTGCAGTTGATAGCAAACGTATTTAGTCCAAGCTAAGGTTGGGGGTTGCTTCCAGCTTCAGCACACAACACAGGGGATTGGAACTAGCGATTCCCCACAAGTACTATGCACATTCATATGTAAAAGGAAAGTACTATACCAGGCAGGCTGCTTTTCGATCCTGATCGCAATTACTGCAAAATACCCAGAAGCACACACAGCAGCTTCAGTTCCTGACAGACCAAGCGTGATTCAGCAATTTCTCCAGTCTTCTACAGGGTGAGCCTGGTTTCCACTCTTCAAATTTCCTTCTTTTTCCTCACAATCAGATTCAGTCCGAACTGGCACTTGCAACCGCTGCAGGCCGAACCTCAGGGCCTCACACACGCTTCCCGCACGAAACTATACACCGCAGAAGCACACAGCTCCTTCTTTCTTCACTGTCACAACTGATCTGAGCTTTCCAATCACAGAGCAGGGCATTTCCTTTAGCTCCACACCATTCTGTTGGTTGGTTCGGCTGTCACTCACAATAAGACTCCCTCTGTTGGTGGAAAAAGGCACCAAGGTCAAAACTACATTTCCCAGAGTCACTGCCCATACAATCCCTTTGGCTCAAAATTAAGAGTCCAAGTTCTGATTCATCCACAGGCTCCATTTTAGGGCTCCCTTAACCCAATTGGCCCAGCACAGCAGTTCAGGACAAAAATGAAAGCGCTACACTGAAACAGTTTGTGCTAAAATAAAGACAGGTTAGACAAACTACATTTTCTCAGTCACTCTAAATGATTTCTGGCAAAGTTATATCTTTCAACAAGGCTCCCTCTGTACATGTAGCGACGGCAGACACGGAGTGAATTGGCTGCAGCTCGGGCAGGATTCGAGCATTAAATACACAGTCCCCCCATACAAACTAAGTCTGCAAGCAGACAGCTCTTAAACAGACAGTACATGGGGGCTCAAATAGCACTCACTTGGAACCACATTTAAACAGCTCAGACACCGAACACCGCCCAGACTTGGAGCATTCAGGTACGCTCCTGCAAGACTTTTGGGAACCCCCATTTGCAGGGGGGTTACACTAGCCTTGGCTCAGTGTGTCTCTCCAGGTTACAAATTTTCAATTAAATAAATTACATACACTACTACCCCCTTTTGAGGCCTTCCATGTCCCTCCTAAAAAGTATATTGAGGAACATCTAGATCCCAGCTGTCATTTTGATTCACTCATGTTTCCATAACTGCCATGATATCCAAATCTTCTGTAGTTATTACACTTTATAGATTATCCATTTTATTGCCTAAGCTTCTTGTTTCAGTGTACATGACCTTCTAAGTGTCCTTAATACTGCCTCTTATCCTAGTTTCTTTATTGAGCACTGACTTCCTGCTATTGCCACAAGGACCTTGATCTGGTTGCTTTCTGTTTGCACGGCCTTTGTGTGATGGAGAATAGCACACATGGTTCTATTTGTGCATTTGTGTGCATTTCTGTTCCCTATCTGTTTCACTGTCCTCCAGCTTGACTAGTTAAAAATTTGACTAGCTACAACACCCAGCTTCTGCCCTAAAGTGCCAGTTTCCCCAGCTGGCATTCAGGCCATCCTTAGCTAACAGCTTCGTATTTTTCCTAAAGGTTCCTCAGTCACCCAGAAAAGTAGAAACCGTCCGCATTACAACTTCCTTTTAGTCATATGTTAAGCTGATTTTATCACTTGTACTCTGTCCTGCACATAGTACTGGCAGCACTGCAAAGAAGGCTACAGAGTCTGTCATAGGTCTCAGCTTTTTCAAGCTGAACTGTACCTCTCCATTATGCACTTTGCGAGGTCGTTAGTGCCTACTGTATATATAGCACAACACCTGCTCTGGCACACCCCCCCCCCCCCACTAAGTAGTTATTCTCCAATTGGGGGTTACCTTTCTGGAGTGACTCTAGGAGACAGAATCAATCTTTCAACCCAGCCTCAGGTACTATGTTTACATGCAGTAGTGATTGATCACCTTGTCTTCCATTCATGGTAATTGATCATTACCTCTATTGCATCTACAGAAATCCATCCCCTAAGACATGATCAGGTTTTACATGGTTCTGCTACCACGGACTCAAATACCAGGCACATACACATTTTACATGTTGATGGTTCTTTGACACATGCTCAAAGCAGATGGCACTGAAAACAAAACAACTGGACTTGCGTGTGGGATTGGTTCCAGTTTCAACTGTATCTATATGAAGAAAGATCACCGATGCTCAGGTTATCAGTGCATTTGCTTAATGCTCCTGGATCACTCCTGAGAGTGATCCAAATGTCCTTGATATCAACATTTACATGCAGGATAATATTTGATTATAAAGTAACTGATTTCTCTGTAATTGATTTTAACCCTGCATGTAAACGGGGTAAGTAGCATACTATCATCCTGTTCCTCTAACTATAGTCCCCTATTACTATGACATACTCCTTGCTCCTCCTAGTGCAGTTTGACCCACTCCTCACTGACCTGAATATGTCTAATGGAACCACACCCTGGGGGGTAACAACACCAGCATCTGTGCTGGAACAGTTCTCCTGAACTAATTCTGCCTGTGGCACAAAACAATTCTGGGTTTTTACAGGTCCCACCCAAGCTTGTGCTACTGCTCATCCACCCTCCACCCATTCCTCCACTTCAGTTCAATCACCTGTGAAGACATGTAGTGTATGCCATGGTATGGCATTGCAGTTCCCACAGGGGCTCATGCTAAAGGCGCCCCTCAGGTACTGCAGTGTCACTCTGAGTTGGTCAACTCAGCACAGAGGGCCAAGAATCTCCTACAAACTGGGCACATGCCAGCCTCCTAGAACTCCTTATGGAAGGTGGCCAAGCCACAATCACTACAGCTGACCGGTTAACCCCACCAACCTCCTCCCTCTACTACCTGTGTGTACCAGAAGGCATGTTTGTTGTTTGAGTGGTTGTAAAATGTGGTATCAGTCCTGTAGACTTCCCTGCCTCATTTCTTTCTTGAGCCTGGCTTTGTACAAAAGTCCAGGAACTTAGACTCATGGCACTGAAGTTAGTGGCATGACTCATCTCCACTCGTAGAAAT
The DNA here is from genome assembly GCA_016271365.2 of Neoceratodus forsteri. Lineage (NCBI taxonomy): Eukaryota > Metazoa > Chordata > Ceratodontiformes > Ceratodontidae > Neoceratodus > Neoceratodus forsteri. The sequence continues at coordinate 318,080,401 of CM028136.1, forward strand.
TTTCCTTTATATACTGACCTTCTTACCCTTTACCAGGGTGTGCCTCTTCACACCTAGCCTCTTCTGCAATGCACTAAGCCTGTTTGGTGCCTCCCCTAGGTAGACACTTGCTTCATAGGTACTAATCACTCAGCCCACAATAGGCAAGGCAATCAGTTTTAGTTATATAGCATCCTATCTCAAGGGTTTAGGGTGCTATTATAAGAAGCAATACATCAAAAAACAACTAATACAATTCTTTACTGACTAACAACAAATAATTTACTATTTTAAAAACAAAATACATATGAGTAACCCCATAAAACAAAGGTCACAAATATTAAAATGGTTCAGGTTCACAATGCACCAAATGCTTTTGAAAACAGAAAAGAAGTCAGACCCTTTTTAAACACCTCCACCAAGGGCAAACTCACAAGATGGTTTGGCAACAAGTACCAGATTATAGGGGGTCAGTCCAAGAAAGCTCTGTCACCAGATTGCTTCAGGTGAGGTCTTGGGATGGCCAACACATTCTCCTTGGTAGAGGGTAGGGGACAACCAGGTGCATAAAAGGCCAATAGATCTTTAAGGTAGTCAGGACCCTGATCATGTAGGGTTGTAGCCAGTGTAAAGTACAAAGGTCCCTCGTTATAATGAATGCCTCAGAGTCCAGCCAATTTGTGTGCTATAGAGAGGGTGCGTTATAAAGAGGAACCAAATCTTATTGTTTAATTCTACCATTGTCTGTGAGAAGGAAGACTGTAAGAGCAGCACCTTAGAGCAATAAACCATAAAAACATTGCAAGCCATGAGAACTTTGTATTCAGGAGCTCATCATTCACTTGCTTCAGCTTGCAGGTCTCTGCTCTCTCTCTCTCTCTCTCCCCTTCTGTCTCCGTACAGTTGCAGGTTTTAGCTCTCACTCAGTAATACAGTAAAGCATTGTTTCTATATCAGAAAAGAGGATAGAAAAAGTAAGATGCTCCACTCTGGTCAGTGACCGTTCTCCTTTAGGCAGACTCGCTGTAGCTTCAAACTCGGCGATGGCAGAAATGGAAACATGAACGCGACGTAAGGCAGTTTCACATTTTGTTTTTAAACATGGCTCAGTTATGACCATTGGGCAGAAATGGTTTTAAGAAAGGGATATTAGGTAGCAGGCTTTAACAGGCTGAAAGAGAAAGCTTGGCAGTGAAAGAAAGTACAGGAACAACTGTGATGGTTTGCATTGTTTTCATCCAATAACACCAACTAACGATTAAGTTGAGAACAGTGGCAGCCATCACAGCTGTTTGCTATAACCAGGATTCACTATAACAAGGGTCATTATAGTGAGGGAGCACTATATAGTCCAGGTCATTATAGTGAGGGAGCACTGTGTAGTCCAGGTCATTATAGTGAGGGAGAACTGTATAGTTCAGGCAGGCAGTTCCCATGACAGGCCTGGGTGCAGCATTCTGCACAAGCTACAGTCAATACATTGCATTTACAGACAGCCCTAGGTCAAGAGTGTTACAGTAATCAAGTCTTTAGGTAACAAAGGCATGCACCAGGGTCACCAGGTCCTCTTACTCATTATAGGGTTTTATCCAGGAGATATTCCGCAAATGGAAATAACTGTTCCTGACCACTGCTGTCTCATGATGTTCCAATGTCAGCCTGCAGTCCACAGTGCCCCCCCAAAAAAATCTTTACCTTATGCATGGCTGTAAAAGTGCTACTATTCAGAGATGGCAGAACTGGCATATCACTCATCCTTGCCAACTTATGAGGGTATCATTCAACAAGAAAAAACTCTGTCTTGCCTGGATTCAAACTCAGCTAGCTGGAGACCATCCAGTTTGAGATTTGTTTTAGGCACAGACTTGACATGTAGACAATCTGAAGTCCATCCAGCATAAAAGACAGCTATAGCTGAATATCATCTGTGTAGCAGTGAAAATTTGTTCCATACCTTCAAATGACCAATTCCAAAGGCAACATGTATGCTGCAAATAACATGGGGGACAGAACTGAATCCTGGGGAATCCCACAGCTGACCATAGCAGGCCATGATAAGAAAGATCCCATGATGACTGTTGTGACATGCTGGACAAGAATGGCTCAAACTATTTTAAGTAGGGGTGCTCAGATATCCATTTTCTACACATGTACCTCAGATTCCAGTCCAAATTTAGGATTTAGGATTTTGAGGTATACAGTAGCTGTCTAAAATCATAAATCATAAATACTAGTATTCCAAATCATATTTAGATACCAAAATGCTATCCAATGTGGAATCTGACATTACCTGGTAAAAAGGAAAACGTCCCCCACCCTGTAGAATGTTCCTCCACTCCCCCCACCCTGATGATGTTGTTAACCCCTGCTGTCTGATGTGGAATCTGACATTACCTCATGAAAACAAAACATTCTGCCACCGTGCACAATCTTCCCTCCACCCTGATGCTATTGTTAACCTCCACACTATCCACCTTTTAACCCCAACCTCCCTCCTTCCCCAAAGCCTCTATGAACACGTTATTGTATCATACTATAACAAAAAAAATTCTGTGTTGCTTGCCTCCTTACAATACTGTAGTAAAAAGCTGTCCCTCCACCTGAGCCAACTTATGAGTCTCTCACCTCCCTCACCCCGGCACCATTCTCCAACTTCCAAATTCAGTGAGCAACCCTTCCTCTAACTGACCCTTTAGCCCCTACCACCCTCCCCCAAATTGTAAGGGATGTGAGAAAAATTATCAGGATTTATCTGAGTCTATGTTCCCCAGTGGAGTTAACAGCATGTGCTCCTCTTCCCTCCCAAATTATGAATTCAATGATGACAGCCTCCTACAGCAACACCTGATTGGGCTTATTATAAGGAAGCAAGCAGTAAAGATTTTTTATTAAAGTATGATTACAATAATGTGCTCATACTGGGTGTGTGGAAAGAAGGGAGGTTGGGAGTTAGAGGGTGAGTAGGGTGGGTGGTTAACTTATTGCAGGGTGAGGGTGTGCTAGTCAGGGAACGGGGTGTTTTAAGGCTTTATGTCTTTCACAGCCCAGTTTGAATTTTGAACTAGGATATCCAAGGATAATCCCAAATCTGAAATAAGGCAGTCCAATCAGATTTTGAGCTATCCGTTCAATGCCTTATTTTATGGCTGTTTCAGTGTCTCCCCGAGATCCTCTAGATCACCTATCTAAACCCAATAATCCAAAGTATTACATACCAATGACAGATCAAGAAGAACATCATTAGGTCACTCCCCTCTATCCCTCAACAGAAGCAAGTCATTAAACACCTTGACGAACGTGGTCTCCATGCTATACTGCAGCTGGAAACCAGACTGGAAAGGTTCACAGATGTTCAGTTTCTCAAGGTTAGCCTCAGCCTGCATAGCCACATTACCTTCTCAATAATCTTCCCCGATAAAGGAAGATTTGAGACCAGCTTGTAGTTTAACAGTAAGTCCAGATCCAAATAAAGTTTCTTCAGGAGTTTCACTGCAGCTCTCTTAAGAGCTTAAGTGCAGGCCTGCCCAGTGGCGCTGGCAACTGAGGCGCTGGATGCCACACCTCACGCCATGCCTGCGACCCAGGTTTGGGAGAGGACTTAGTTCATCGGGTGTCAGCAGGGGAGGAGAGGATTGAGCATCCAGAGGACTTTTCTCGTCTCCTGGGGTGGGATCTGGGGGTTCCCCACCTTGTAGTGGCTACCAGAGGCGCTCAGGGGTGCTACATTCTGGAAGGGACATGTAAGGGGGAGGTGCTTTGAGTAAAAACTAACCAAGGTGGAAAACTCCAATTGCTAGGAGAATGACAGCGGTCCCCAGGGGGAGGCACACACGTCCACCGCTGGTCCCTACCTGGATGACTCACTCGGGTCCTCTCCTGTCTCGGGGCCTCAGTGGAGAGGACTCTGTCCCAGATTACTCACCAGGTGGGAGTCAGGCAGGATGGTAGCAGTGCTTGAGTGGGTCTCTTCTGAGGGGGGCCCTAGCAACCGGTAACGGGAGTAAAGAAAGTTAACAAAAAAAGAGCTTAAGTGCTAAACAACTGCCTGTCAGAGATCAATGACTGGATGTCCTCCAACTGGTTGTGACTGAACCCAGATAAGACATAGGTACTAGTGATTGAGCCGGGCTGCATGTGTGATGGGAGTGCCTCCAGAGCAGCCTCGGGATTGGTCCTAGGGGCCACACCATTGATGGCTTCCCCTAGGGTGAGAAATCTTGGCGTCATCCTGGATGACAGATTGACTCTATTTTTTTTTTTTTTACAGACTCCGTTTATTCGCCAGTCTTGAGGAACTCTCTCCAATGACTCCAGAGCTCACAACTCTACCTCCCTATCTGAAGCTGTTCCTCTACCAGGCTGACCCAGCCTGGCAAATCCCCCAGCTCTGAGTCCCCCAAGGTGAGACCGCCTTACACCCTGGCACTCTATCTACAATTTAATGCACAGAGTTGGGGGTCAGCCCTGGAGAGAGAGAGGCCGACAGTGGGAATGTGGCCGAGAGCCAGGAGCGCATTCGCCTATCCCTGAGCCAGGGATTGTTTTTCTTATAATTTTTTCCTGCCAGGAGCGCAGTTATGCACAGATGTCAGCATGGCTGCCATTGATGTCCGCCGCACTCCTCCCTCAGATTTTCGCTCCTGCACCTAGTAGTACCCCCAGTTTCCACCGGGAGTCTTTACTGCACCAGAGAAAGCCTGGGTCCCTCCCCAGGGAGAGGAGAGCAGTCCTCCAGATGCTCGATCCTCTCCCTCCCTTGCTGACCCCAGCACCCAGGCTCGTTCTGGAATCCAGGTCACTGGCATGACATGAGGTGTAGCGTCCAGTGCCTCAACCCTCAGCACCACCAGGCTAGCTAGATTGACTCTTAATGCTACATAGATACATAGATACATAGATACATAGACAGTGTCGACAGATAGGGGCCTATGGCCCACCCAGTCTGCCCATTTGAGCTTGTAAGTTCAGTTTGTTTTCCTAGAAGTCTGTTGCCCCTTACCCCTGACCTCTAGAATTCCTTTATGTCTATCCCATGCATTCTTAAATCCCGTGATTGTTTCAGCCCCCACCACTTCCTCTGGCAGGGTGTTCCACTTGTCCACCAGCCGCTCTGTGAAGAAATTCTTTCTCATGTTTCCTCTGAATCGTCCCTCCCTCCAACTTCATCCCATGCCCCTAGTCCTGGAACATCCTTTTCGCTTAAAAATAGTGTTTTCCTGCACCCTGTTCCTCCCTGTAAGATACTTGTATGTCTCTATCATATCCCCTCTCCCTCCTCTCCTCCAGGGGTACATGTTCAGTTCCTTCAACCTGTCTTCATAGGACTTGTGATGCAATCCATGCACCATCTTTGTTGCCTCCTCTGAACCTTCTCTACCCTTTCTATGTCCTTACGTAGGTATAGTCTCCAGAACTGTACACTGTACTCCAGGTGGGGCCTCACTAGTGTCTTGTATAGTGGAATTATGACCTCCCTTTTCCTGCTGGTGATGCCCCTGCCTATACATCCAGCATCCTATTTGCTTTACCTGCTGCCTTGTCACACTGTTTCCCTACCTTGAGGTCATCAGAGATGACAACCCCAAGATCCCTTTCCTGCTTGGTGCATGCTATATCCTCACCCCCCAACTGATATATTGTGCCAGGGTTTTTGTGCCCATATGCATTATCTTGCACTTCTTTGCATTGAATTTCAACTGCCAAAGCCCTGACCATTCTTCAAGTTTCTGCAGGTCCCTTCTCATTCTGTCTACACCCTCTGTTGTGTCTACTCTGTTACAGAGCTTTGTGTCATCAGCTAACAGTGAAATTCTGCCTTCTAGGTCCCGCAATGTCACTGATGAAGATGTTGAATAGACTGGTCCCAGCACTGATCCCTGTGGTACCCCACTGGTCACTCTTCCCTCTGTGGGTGACAGCCATTTACCACCACCCTCTGTGTCCTCCACCCAGCCAGTTACCTACCCACCACACTACTGTCCTGCCCACACCCATATTCCCCAGTTTGTGTAATGGTCTTCTATGTGGCACAGTGTCAAAGGCCTTGCTGAAGTCCAGATAGGCCATGTCCACTGCCCTCCTGATCCACCTCCTAGTCACCCAGTCAAAATTCAATGAGGTTGGTCTGACATGACCTCCCCTGGTGAAACCATGATGCCTTGGGTCCTGTAGTCCATTGACAACCAGATGTTCCACCAATCTCTCCTTCAGTAGTGCTTCCATGATCTTCCCACTACCGAGGTGAGGCTGACTGGTCTGTAGTTCCCTGCTTCCTCTTTGTTCCCACTTTGTATAAGGGACTACATCTGCTGTCCTCCAGTCTTTGGTACCTCCCTGTTTCCAGTGATCGGCTAAACAGGATAGCCAGAGGTTCAGCCACCACCTCTCTTAGTTCTTAAGGACCCTGGGGTGCACTCCATCTGGCCCCATTGCTTTATCAACTCTTATTACTTCCAGTTCCTTCAGGACCCTTTCTCGTGTAAAGGGACTTGTGTCCATTTCTGCACCATTCTCACCCCTTGTACTCCCTTCAGACCCATTACCCTCCTCCTCTTCAGTAAAGACTGAGCAGAAATACCTGTTCAATATGTCAGCTTTACTGTTGTCATCCTCCACGAGCCCCCATCCTCCCCTTCAGTCTCACCTATCCCTCCTTTGTCTTTCTTTTTTCACTTATGTACCTGTAAAAGGTTTTGTCCCCTTTACCCACTGATTTTGCAATGTGTTCTTCTGTCTGAGCTTTGGCTTCCCTTACTGACCTCCCTGCCTCCCTTTGCTTCTCCTGGTACTTCTCCCTATCCCCTTCTGCCTGCGTCTTTTTGTATTGCCTGAATGCCATCTTTTTGGCTTTCACTTTTCATGCTTAGGTGTTATCTGTCATCCAAAGCGGTTTCTACCACTTAAGGAATCTTGCCAGGATTAAGCCCCTAGTTCAGCCAAGGATCTGCCATAACTGATTCATGCCATTGTTATATCTATGCTTGATTACTGTAACACTCTGTATTTCAGAGTCAGTGGAGAGATCCTCCGCTGGCTGCAGTTGGTGCAGAACACAGCGGCCAGGTTACTGATGGGCCGACCAAGGTCTAGTCATGTGACCCCGGTCCTGCAAGTTCTGCACTGGCTGCCTGTCAGGAGGAGGATCATCTTCAAAGTGGACTTGCTCACTTATAAGGCCCTATACAGACTGGGCCCTGGCTACCTGGCTGATCTCCTGACACCTGCCACCTCAGTCTGCTCCCTCCGCTCCTACACCAGGAACCTCCTGGCAGTTCAGAGGGCCAGGTTAAAAACTTCCAATGACTAAGCCTACAAAGTCGCTGGTCCAGCCCTCTGGAACCCGTTTCCCATCTTGGCCAGAGAGGCCCCAATGGTGGAGGATTTTAAAAGAGGTCTAAAGACTCACCTCTTCCGCTTGACCTTCCCAGATTGATTGGAACTGCTGCATCTGTTGTCGTTTTGAGACAGTTCTTATTGATTTAATATGAGTGCACCCAAGGTGCCATGTCCCAACAGGTACTACCCCTGCCTGCTGCCCACAATGCAGGTGGAGGGGCCTGGGTTCTGGTTTTGCTGGCAAAAGGGGCTTAGTAGCAACAGTAGAACTATTTGTGTGGTGCCTCCACCCTCAGTAACTTTAAGTGGGTTTGATAACAAGGTAGTAGAACCCTCTGGGATGCTGTAGCTAGTCACTGCCCCAACCAGTAGTCCCACACATGGATTAACATAAAACACCTTACTTTGCATTCAGTAGTACAATTATTGGTGAGAGCTAATAATATGCTCACAGAGACTACACTTGCCAACAGGGTTCTGACTTCTGCAACACACCCTGGGTACCTGCAAGGAATGATCATTAACTATATCACTGCACTTTCCAGATAGACACAGTAAGCTAGAGCTTGGTAATAATATGCTTATGGACAGTGTTAATATTTAACAATAAACCTTATTTATTTGGGGATTAATAATGTGGTAAGGAATGTAAATCAAAAGCAGATACAAAGGCACTTTTTGGTTTGGCAAAACATTCAACAATACTTTATAGTCCCTTTGGGCAGTCCAGTTAAATTCACTGGATCCCTAGAATTTACCAGTTGCAGGCCTGGCGCTTTGCAGGTGGTTGGCTGGCATTGGTGCCCTTAAACAAATACATTTTGACTTAATTTTGTCACCCTTTTCGGCAGAACAATTGGCAGAAACTTTAAACAAGTATTTGTAATTCCTAGGCTGGATGACCTGCACAACAGTGTAAATGGCAACTTGCAATTAAAGAAATAAGTAGGTGGCCAAAAATAACTTTATGTTGGTTGCAGGGACAGGCCCTGATATTACTCAAGGTACTATGACTCCTTGAGCTGGCAGTGGTGTCAGACCAATTTGTCCTGGATCAGAATTTGATCTGCTGACTTGCGGCTGCAGGCCACTATCTTCTGTTCTTCTGGAACAGGACCAGTATACAGGGGCCAGGGCTGGCATGACTCACCCCCATGTCTGGGCATATCCCCCAAGGTGGCCACAAACCAACGCTGAAACATTGTGATGGTAGCTGGTTGTTGACTCCACACCAGTCTGAAAACAGTGGCAATTCAGATTCAAAACACAGCAGCAGTCTTAGGAACCTCTTAAGATGTGAGCTCTGCATGAGCAATTCAATCTCTGACACAGTCTCAAATAGGCCACACAGCTTACCCAATTGGTAGGTTGTAGACTCTGGCAGCACACTTATCTTCCAGTCTCCTCCTTTGGCTGTTAGGCAGGAGAAAAAACTACAGCCACAGGCTTCAACTTTAAACAGCAGTCTCAGAGGCAGGATTCTTACTTCGCAACAGCTTAGCTTGGCAGTTTAAACACAGACTCTGATGCAGTTTCAGACAGAAGTGGCAGTTCTGGCAGAAATCACACTCACTCTCAGTTTAGGAGCTGCAAAGAATTAATCTGCAGGTTCAGCAGTTCAGACAGCTTGAGTTCAAGCAGTTAGGTGATAGAAAAACAAGCAGGCCTCTCCACTTCTCTTCAGTGCTAAAACACAGAGCCTCCTTCCCTTCAGGAAGCCCTCTAGCAACCGCCCAGTTCATCTGTCTCTCCTTAACTGAAGAAAGCAGAGTCTTGTCACCCAATTCGACACTGAGGCTGTCCATCACAATTCTAGCATTCCAATTGGCTGAAATAGGTGCCAAGCACACAGTTCACAGTTTCTCCCAGCGGCCGTAGCAAAAGGACCCCTTTAGGACCCTTTGCGGTCCTATTGGCTAGAAAGCAGGGTAAAAATACTAAACGTGGCTGCTGGATAGCAGAAAATAAACAGTCCCAACTTTAAAGTTCATTCTTAAATACACCAGTTTAGTTTTAAGTTTAAATATTTACAGCATTTAAGACAGCTCCCTCTGCACTTTTAAGTGACTGCAGAGTGGAGTCTGAAGGAGAGCTGCCCGGCCTGTCATGAGGTCCATTTCACTCTGATCTAGCACAGGCTATCCACAGTATATATAGGGCTGAGTTTCTTAAAGCTACAGCACGACAACACCATTTCGCATGTTCAAGCAGGGACTATGGATTCAACACTAGTGAACAATGGATTCACATTCTCTGCTGGATATTAGCCAGGTTCAAAAGACAGAACACAAGGCTGGTACATAGCCAAGTGGAGGGCAACAACAGTGTCAGGGAGGCAACTTAAGGTAAGCCCCACCATTTTTTTTGGGGGGTGGGTTACATGAGTTTTTATGTAAATTCTGATTGTGTTTTATCCTATTTGTATTTCCCTTTTGTTTTACTTTTATGTGAGGTGCCCAGAGCCTCTGGGATTGGGCGCCATAGAAATAAATTTCCCTTGCCTTGCCTTCAAATACGCTTCCATAAAAGAACTCCTGACAATGCTAGCAAACACCGGACTTAGGGGCTCTCAGCAGTCTTCCAGTGGACCATGTTGGCCCTGGTCAAAATACCATTGTATTAGGGAGAAAAGTAAGAGCAAAAGAAGGAGAAAACCACTTTGGTTCTCAAAAACAGTAGCAGAAAAGATCAGAGTCAAAAGATTGGCCTTCAGGAAATATAAGGGATTGCAGTGGGATGAAGATAGGGAGGCATACCTAACTTCCCTAAGAGAAGCAGGGAAGACAGTAAGGCAGGCAAAGGCCCAAAACAAGGAAACACTAGCACGAACAGTAAAAGAAGGGGACAAGACTGTCTGTAGATACATTAGTGAAAGGAGAAAGTCCAGAGAGGGTATTGCTAAGATCAAAGGGGATAAAGGGGAGTGTGTGGAGGAGGACCAAGGAAAGGCATCTATCGCCAATAGACAATTCTGCTCAGTATTTACTGAGGAGAAGGTAGGGCAGGGCCCACAGCTCAGCATCATGGACACGGGGGGGAGGGAGGTGTGCACTAGTCCCTTCACAAAAGAAAGGGTCCTACAAGAGCTCGCTAAGCTCAGGGTGGACAAGACAATAGGACCTGATGGCATACATCCCAGGGTACTAAAGGGTGGAGCTAGCAGAGCCATTATCAGAACTGTTTAGCGAGTCTCTGAGCACAGGAGAGGTCCCAGAAGACTGGAGAAGGGCTCATGTGATCCCGCTCCACAAGAGTGGCAGCAAGGAGGAGGCAGGGAAATACAGACCAGTCAGTCTTACCTCAGTAGTGGGCAAGATTATGGAGGCACTCCATAAGAAAAAGATAGTGCAACACCTGGAATCCATAGGACCACAGGATCCAAGACAGCATGGGTTTACAACAGGAAGGTCCTGTCAAACTAATCTCATAGATTTCTATGACTGGGTAACCAGAGTGGTGGACCAAGGAGATGCAGTTGATGTTGCCTACCTTGACTTCAGAAAAACTTTCGATATTGTTCCACATAGAAGATTGATTAATAAGCTGGGTAGGCTCGGGGTGGATCAGTAGTTGGCCAACTGGGTGGCAAACTGGTTGGCAGGTAAAAAACAGAGAGTGGTGGTAAATGGTATATAGTCAGAAGAGATGCAAGTCACAAGTGGGGTACCCCAGGGATCAGTCCTGGGGCCAGTCCTCTTCATCAGTGACACTGCAGATGGACTGGAGGATACAGATTGCCTGTTTGCAGATGACACCAAGATCTGGAACAGAGTAGATGATCAAGATGGGGTGGGCAGAATAAGAAGAGATCTGGATAAACTGGCAAAATGGTTGGAAAATTCTGCTATTTTTACACATGCCCGTGATCGGGTAGATAGCAGTCCACTGGACCACCAGGGATATAGGATGAATTCTGCTATTATTACACATGCCCGTGATCGGGCAGATAGCAGTCCACTGGACCACCAGGGATATTGGACGGAATCATTTTTTTATCACTACAAATGCCCACGATTGGGCTGCAAGGGGCGTCGGTCCCCGAGGGCTGCTGCCTGGCAGGGCGCCAGGCGCAAGTCGTCGGGATCGGGCGCACCTGCATGCAAATGGGGCCATAATGACATGCAAATGGTCCCATGTGCGCCTTGCATACATCATGGCCTCATTTGCATGTCAACTTTTGCATATCGCAGTTGCTGTGCATGGCGCAATGGAACTTGCGCTAGCGCATCCCCATGCTCCACTCTGACTACTTGTGCTGGTGCAGTGCCACTGCGCCATGCACACTGGGGGTATCCAGGGTGTGATATTCAACGTTGCTGAGCCGTGGCGCAGCTCCATTGAATATCACCCAGTGCACACCCCTGCGCAGCCAAGTTGAGCTGCGCCCAAGCTTGCGCTACAGCCTGGCGCAGTTTGAATATCTGGGCCCTCTTGTTTATAGTCCCTCATGCTCATTAATAACACAGACCTCCCCATGCCTCCCCGTCTGCAGACTTGATAACAAAGTTGCGGTTACCTCTTAGTTCTTCAATTGCTGCTCATTCGGCTATGGTAATGTTAACGTAATTGAGTTTCTTGATGTCAACATGATGCTTTTCTAATTCTAAAAGCACAACTTTTTCAAAAGTCAGGACTGTTGGTGAGTAGAAGAGAACAAAAGTTTATGGTTTCTTTAATTGAATTACAGGCTTAGTCACAGTTTCAGTCAGAGGGCTCAAATCCATATCGTTAGTTGTTTGATTCATGATTTAGTAAAATGCACTTTTAGGTTCAATTTTCTTGAAAACTTTTTTATATCTGTAAAGACATCAAAATCTTATATAGAACACATTGGTAGAAACCTGAGCTTTGGTAAGTTCAAGGGATGACAAATTTATAACATTCAATTCTTCTTGTATGTGTAAGATTTGTTGATCTTCTCACTCTATGAGCTGGATTCCCGTTGTTTCTATGTATGTCTTTGCTGTGGTCTGCTTTTTAGATGGTCTCATCACCTTTCGTTTCTCTTCTCCACGTCTTGTGCTTCTTGCTCTCCCTCTGATTCCCAAAACTTGACAACTGTCAGACTTCGTCTCGGGGGTATGTTAACAAATGTTCCCCCTCCACCCAATGTTCCCCAGATTCCAAAGGGTCTTCTGAGGAGTCAATAGCCAATTCACTATTAGAGATGAAATGATCAGCAGACTTATTATTCACTTTCAGGGTTGACCTTGGGGTCACAGGTGTGCGTGATTGTAAATCATTCTCACCAGCTGCCTGCTGTTTTCTCCTTTTGTTTCCATTGGAGTAGTTGCCGGTACTATTTTGTTTTTTCCAAGTAAAAGCTTTATCTTTTAATTAGTCCTGTCTGTCCTGTTCAAATTTTGTCAATTTATGAGCTTTAATATGTTGATCTTGTTCTTCTAGTGTCTGTTTAATTCTTTTTCAAAGTTTGCAAAATCAAGATGGTTTTTAAATTCAGTGACAGCGTCTTCTTTTATCTTTAATTCAGCTTCAAGTTCCCCCTTTCTTGAGGCATAGTCTCTGATGAGACAATTGACAAAAAGCATGGATGCTGCCTGTATTTGCTGTTTCCAGTCAGTCATGAAGGTCACACATTCTTGTCCATAACCCAGCCACTTAATTATTCATAGCCCACTCAGCACCTGACCAACATGGATATATACTACAAGGGTGCTTTGATGCCAAAAATTTCATTTGGCTTTCAAGGCAGCAAGCTCCGCCTACTTAAGCTGTATGGCTGGGTGTTTGTGTTTGTCTCTGTCAGTAGTTTAGTTTTGTGGATTTTCATGTGTTTTTGCTTGGAGGAACTAGACCTTTCTTGGATATGAGATCTAAGAAAGTTTCCTGGACTAAGAAACTGGAAAACATCACCAGCAGATATTGGGATTCTCATTATAAATCAACTTTTTTGGAACCCATCACAATTGAAGTAAGTACAGCTAAGACATTCTACAAGCTCTGACCTGGGAAGGGCAAACTGAATCCACATTTCTGTCTACCTTGTTGCTAAAGGGATCTGCATGTCTTTGAGAACCATTCACAACTATTTAAACAAAAGGAAGACATTGACAAAGGGTTTTAACTTCCTGCATATGCCCCAGGCCAATGTTCCAGGAATTTAACACATCCTTTGTCTTGTTACTGTAGATCAAACAGTTTACTGGTCCTTTTCCTGTGGATTTGATTATTTTACATCATTTGGCAATGGGGCAAATCCTCCCCTTGGAGGCACACCACCAAAACTGATCTGTCCCTGCTCATTTGTGAGCCTTGGGCACATCTTGCCACATCGTATACAACTATTCCAATGTTGCATTTTCGACATTACCACCTGGTATACTACTGTTCAAAAAAGAAACACAACCTCTCTCTGACTGAACTCTGCCTATGCACCCTGAAACTTGTGCTCCTCCTCCTGCTGCTATTAGGGACTGTTCACCCTAACCCTGGACCAAACACCTCCAACCAAAACAAACCAACAAGCACTCTCTCAATCATGTGCCAGAACATCTGCAGTTTACTTCCTAAGCTTGATGCACTGCAAGCCTTTACCACCCAACACAACCCAGATATTCTGTCAGTAGTTGAAACTTGGCTCACCCCAAAGATTCCTGACCAGGCAATCACCCTTCCTGGCTACAATGTCTTCCGGGTTGATCGTAAGTCCAAAAGAGGTGGAGGGTGTGCCTTATATGTGAAAAATACTTTCTGAGGACACCCCAATGATTCCAATCTTCCAGCACCTCCTGCTCAGATTCTTCCCATCAGACTCATATTAGGCACCCACAATAAGGCCCTCACGGTTGTCACTGTTTACATACCTCCTAAGGAACAGGAACCTGATCTAACCGCTGTCCTTGACTTTGTCAAATCCCACCCATCAGACTCCAAAATCATCCTTCTTGGTGACTTTAACATTAATTGGCTCTCAGCTGAAGGTGGGTCATTTAAGGATTCTTTTATATCAGCTAACTTGACTCAAATGGTTGACTATGCAACCAGAAAGAACTATAGAACTGGGACCTGCACCCTACTTGACTGGATCCTAACCAACCACCACTCTCGGATCACGAAAACCTCAGTCCTCCCTGACTCACTCAGTTACCACTCTCCCATCAGCTGTACCTGGTCAAACAAATTCTATAAGCCCCCTCCAAAAATCATCACCGGCAGAATCCTACCCCGTGGTCAGCTACCCCACCTAAAATCGCACCTCCATCTGCAGGACTGGTCCCCCATCTTCAAGGCAACAGATACTAATACTGCACTGGAGCAATTTATTCACATTTTCAATGAAGCCTGTAATAAATTTTCCTCCCCTCAAAAAGGGTAAAGTTAAATCGCTCAGTAACCCTTGGCTGTCAGGAGACCTCCTGGAAAAATTTAAATCCAGGATCCACCTCTGGGAACTGGCTAGAAACTCTGGTAAGCAACTCGACATCCAGAATTATAAACAGGCACGGAATGACTGCACCAAATCTATTTGGCAGCAGAAATCTGACTGTTATAAAAACGCCCTCACTAACTCCTGGGGAAATGGGAGAGATTTCTGGAAAAACATTAAAGATGTCACTGGGAAGCAGTCGAAATCTTTGCCGAATATACTCAATATAAATGGGCACACTACACTCAACCCTAAAACTATTGCAAACACTTTTAACATTGCCTTCACTGACCTTAGCAATGTTCTCCCATCTGATTTCTTCCAAAATGCATCAACTCCCACCCCCCAACTCCTCCACCCATGCCTGTCACCCACCTTTCTACTTTAAAGCACTAAAGAAACATCAGGTCCAAAACTACGTTGCCAAAGCCATCAGCAAATCTAGAACAAGCAATGACACACTTGACCTCAAGCTACTGTACTGGCCCTAACACTTGACGAGATACTTGGACCCCTCACCAAGATCTTTAATCTCTCTCTTTCCCATAGCCAATTCCTGGACAAATGGAAAATGGCCACTGTTAACCCCATTCACAAAAGTGGTGATAAGACTGACCATGCCAACTTCCACCCTGTCTCCATTCTGCCTCCCCTATCGAAGGCACTGGAACGTATAGTAGTGAACCAACTTACCGAGCACCTGGACAATTATAATATTCCCTGTAAACAGCAACATGGCTTTAGAAAAAGTCATAGTACATCCTCTGCCTTACTCGAATTCACCGGCTCCATTCACAGCTCCCTCGACAATGGACAACTAACTGGCGCTATTTTCATCAACCTGGTCAAAGCCTTCGATACTGTCCACCACTCTCTCCTGCTGAGCCAACTAAAAAATGCTGGTCTTTCCAATGATTCAATCTCTTGGTTCAAAAGCTATCTTGAAAACCGCTCCCAGCGTGTAAAAATCGGAGATGTGCACTCTGATTCCAAACCTGTCCTCTCTGGAGTCCCCCAGGGTTCAATACTGGAACCCCTACTCTTCAGCCTGTTCCTTAACACCCTACCAGACTCCTGCACTGAACATATCACCCTGTATGCTGATGATGCAGTAATCCTTGCCACACACCAGGACCCGAAGAAATTGCAAGAAAATCTGCAACTCAGCTTCTCCTCAGTTGAGAATTGGTTCACAAAGCACAAACTGATCCTTAATCAAAAAAAAACAAGGCCATGATCTTCAGCAGCTCCCATAATAAACATAAGCACTTTCAACTCTCCGTTATCCCCAGACAAGGTGCCACACTGGAACGGGTCAAAAACTTTAAATACCTCGGGATCACCCTTGACCCTCACTTCTCCTACACTGCCCACATCAACCATGTCGCCAAAGCCGCTAACTCCCATCTAGGCCTACTATTCCGTCTTAGGAAACACCTGACACCCGAAGCCCTTACTGTCACTGTCCAGAGCTCCACCATATCCATCATTGATTATGGCATTATCATTTTCAGCTCTGCTACAACCACCACACTCAAAACGTGTATCCACCACCCTCAACAAGGCCTGTCAACTTGTCACTGGCTCCCAACGCCTAACTCACACCTGTGACCTCTATTCTCAAACTGGATGGTTGAATCTTGCCAATCGAATAAAACACCAAACTTGTAGTACTACTAAGAAAATCTTGCTGGGCCTTGCCCCCCACCGGAGTCTGTGTCCTCATACAACCGAGAATCCACACCTGCCATACCAGGGGATCGAAACCTCAGCTTCTGCAAATCCTGCATTGGTGCACAACACAAGGCCAAAGATCCTTTGCTTACCAGGTTGCAAGTTGGTACAACGGTCTTCCCAGTGACATCTCATCCTCACTATCGCTCAGCACTTTTAAGACTCGGCTCCGCCTAACACTCACTGCCTCCAACCTCTGTGACTGTTGTGGCTAAACATGCCTTTTGGTTCCATAGCTGAAGATGCCCTTTTGGATCCACATCTACTCCTGCACTTTGCCAGATCCCCCCCCCCGCATCTTCACCTCCCCTGCTGGCCCATGACAAATGCCACCCAGCTGCTCTACCTCTATTCTTACCCATCTTCCACCTCTCCTCGCTCTGTCCCCCCCACCTACCTCTCCTTTTCTCCCATCCACTTAGTCTCCCAGATTTCACCCTCCTCCTTTCCCTTCCCCTCCCCAAAGTTTCACCTTATTGTTCTTTTTTCCTCTACAAGACTATGTTTTTTTTTTTTATTTTATAAACTGTTATCTTTGTTTATGTTTGTCTCAATTGCACCAGTGACGTGGAACCTTTGTAAAAGAGCCTCAGCTCAAAGGTATTTGTAATCCTAGAACAAATAAATAAATAAATTTAACTGTTGAAATGCCACTGCAGTGTCTGCATTGTCCGGCACTGAACTGGTTGTCTGTAGGGTTACAGCTAAATCAGGTTTTAGTGTATCCATGCCCACATTAAATATGGCTGTCGAAATGGTCCCACCTGTATCCCCCGAATGGACATCCTTTAGAATAGTGGACATCCCAGTTCCCATTGGCCCACAGCCCAAAAAGAATGGGAGCTAAGGTCTGATCACACAGGGCCCTATACATGAAGGGGCGGAATGACTACGTGCTGCGTTTCTTGGGCGCATAACCACTCCACACCCATTGCACCCCCCATGTAGGATGTTGAAATGGGGGATGCACAGACTCAACGCACCCAATCCCTGACATCCACAGACCAGGGCATTCTGGGAGTATGCCAGCACTATGCGGTATGCACTAAACTGCGTAGTGCTGGCCACATGGGTGCAGAGATGGGTGTAGGTTATGGCAGCCGGGACCCTGCCGTAACCTACTGTGTGCCCCCATGGACTCCAATCACCGGATGTCAAGGGACCAGGGCAGTGCTCAGCATGCTGCCCCTGCCACTAGACAGCTGGAGAGGGCAGGGACAGTGGGACAGGTGAGTGCCCGAGACATCATGTTGCCGGGGGGGGGCCGGACCATGACACATGCCCACCTACAGGGGCTCAAAGATATGGGGGTACAGCCACAATGTTCTTGGGGGCACAGCTGCCATTTTGGGCATGCGGGCCAGAGGAGGGTTCCAACACCGGGGTCCTGCAGTGTGCCAGGAGGGCGCTGCTTGCCAAGGGCTGGGCCGGTGCACAGACTAGCTGGAGGGACCATCCCACACGGGTCCGGGTGCCTGCAGTAGGCATGTACTACCCCAGGCCTGCGCATCACTGTGCAAGGGATCCACTGTTGGACCCGGGATGGGCATCCCATTGAATGCCCACCCAGGTCCGCAACTCCCCCCCCGCCCTGCAGAGTCCTGCTTGCCGGGGAAGGAGGAGCTGAGGACAGGTGGCCGGTGTTCTTGACTAGTGGTATGGGTGCACCTGTCCACAGGAGTGCAGAGCAGTGGGCATGGCACGCGACATTTCCATGTAGCCTCGTCCAGTTTATGCGTAGTGCCCACAGAAATATGGATATAAAGCTCAGTGCGTCTGGCAGTTGCTGTGGGTGAACTAAAATCAGAACACAGCTACAAACAGGGTCATCCCACAGCCAGATGTGCTAAAAGTAAAACCAGTAGAATGCTATCAGCAACCAAAGCACCACCCACTGTCAGAAACACACAGCCTGACACAGCAATATCATCAGCCAAATTAGAATTTAATTCACAAAGTGTGCAAAGACCTCTTACCAGGAGGCATTAGTGTGACCCACAGAATGCTGACCAGTTTCACTCAAGGTATCAACAGAGAGTGACCATCACAGTAAAACCCATTCCTTATAAATGTCACACTTAAAGTGATACATACAGTGGGTGGTTGCTGATAGCATTGTACTGGTTTTAACTATTAGCACACCTGGCTGTGGGGTGTCCTTGTTTGTAGCTGTGTTCTGCTTTTAGTCTGCCCATGGCAACTGCCAGACACACTGAGCCTTCAATCAAAAGACCTTAGCTCCTGTTCTTTTTAGGCTATGGGCCAACGGGAACTGGGATGTCCACTATTATAAAGGACATACATTTGGGAGGTACTGGTCGGACCTTTGTGACTGCCATATTTGGTAACGTGGGCATGGATAACCCATTTGGGAATGATACACTCATGCCCGAATTAGCTGTAACCCTACAGACAACCAGTTCTGTGCTGGTCAATGCAGACATTGTAGTGGCATTTCAACAGTTAAAATTTGCTGCCTTGAAAGCCAGATGACATTTTTGGCATCAAAGCACTCTTGAAGCATATGTCCATGTTGGCCAGGTCCTGCATGGGCTACAAGTAATTATGTGGTTTGGTTATGGACAAGAATGCATGACCTTCATGTCTGACTGGAAACAGCAAATGCAGGCAGCGTCCATGCTTTTTGTCAGTTGCCTTACCAGAGACTTTGCCTCAAGAAAAGGAGAACTTGAAGCTGAATCAAAGATCAAAGAACATGCTGTCACTGAATTTAAAGACCATCCTGATTTTGCTAACTTTGAAAAATAATTAAAATAAACAATAGACAAGCAAGACCAACATATTAAAGCACATAAATTGACAACATTTGAATGGGACAGACAGGACTATTTAAAAGATCAAGTAATTACTTGGAAAAAACAAACTGGTGCTGGCAACTACTCCAATAAAACAAAAGGAGAAAACAGCAGGTGGGAATAATTCACAATCATGCACACCTGCCACCCTCGGGTCAGTCTTGAAAGTGAGCAATAAGTCTGCTGATCATTTCATGTCTATCAGGTATTGACTCCTCAGAAGACCCTTTGGAATCTGGGGAACAGGAGGTGGTGGAGAAACATTTTATTAACATCCACCCTGAGATGTAGTCTGAGATTTGTCAAGTTTCAGGAATTGGGAAGGACAGCAAGAAGAACAAGACCCTACTTGGCCGTTGGCTTTATCCTCTCATTCCCACCTCTAAGATTCCCTTGTGCCTATCACATGTATGATTAAATCCTCCCACTGTACTTGCTCCCATCACGTGCTGGGGCAGGCAATTCTATGCATCCACCACCCTTTCCATGAAGAAAAACTTCCTCACATTTCCCCTTATCCTGCCCCCTTCCAATCTTATATCATGCCCCCTCGTTCTAGTACTTCTGTACTGAAAAATGTTGTCCACTTGCACCTTTTTATGCCCTGAAAATACCTGAAGGTTTTAATCATGTCTCCCTGTTCCCTTCTTTCTTCCAGTGTATACATATTGAGGTCAGTCTCTCTTCATATGTCTTCTGTTGCAAGATCTGTACCATCATTGCCTCCCTGCTCTGAACTGCTTCCTCCCTGTCTATATCCTTATGGAGATGCAGCCTCCAGAACTGTACACAGAATTCCAGATGAGGCCTCACCAGTGTTTTGTATAGTGGCATCACCACCTCCCTTCTTCTGCTAGTGATACCCCTTCCTATGCACCCCAACATGTCACTGGCCCTCCCTACAGCCTTTGTACTCTGCTTGGTCACCTTTAGGTCATCTGAGATGATAAGCCCCCAGATCCCTTTCTTCCCTGATGACTGGCAGCATTCCCCCCACCTCCTGTAGCTCTGTCCTGGGTTACTGCATCCTAGGTGCATGATTTTGCATTTCCTCACATTGAACCTCAGTTGCGATTCTTTGGACCATTTTTCCAGCTTCCCTAGGTCCCTCCTCATATTCTCCACCCCTTCTGGAGTGTCCACTCTGTTGCAAATCTTTGTGTCATCTGCAAATATGCAAACCTTCACCTCCAGCCCTTCCACAATGTCACTAATGAAGACATTAAAAAGAACTGGCCCCAGGACTGATCCTTGAAGAACCTCACTGATCACTCCCCTCTCCTCGGCATGGATCCCATTTACCACCAACCTCAGTTTCCTGTCCACTAACCAGTTTTTAACCCAGTTTACAACCTTGTGGCCCACACCCATGCTACCCAGCTTGTTCACCAGTCTTTCATGCGGGACGGTGTTGAAAGCTTTGCTGAAATTGAGGTAGGCGAAGTCTACTACTCCCTCTGATCCACCTCCCTCATTACCTAGTCAAAAAAATATATCAGATTTGTTTGACGTGACCTTCCTACCGTGAATCCATGCTGCCGTGGATCTAGAGCCCCATTGGATTCCACGTGTTCCACAGTTCTTTCCTTAAAGGGACACTGTCAACCACCTTAGGCCTCAAAGTGCCCCTAATTTAAAAAAAACACATTTATGATTGCTCAGTCTGTAACAATTAACTGGTGTAGCAGGTAGTTTGATTCTGATTCTATTTTTCTTTTTAAAACTGAAAAACAGACTACCCACCATACTAGTGTTACCACACCAAAACATGTTTGTTTACATTCCCTGATGAACTTCCACTGCATCTTTCCTGGACTTGGGAATACCCCAAACTCAGTCTAGCCACTCATGATTCAGTGAGAAGAGAGGAGGCTACTGCATCATGAGTGGCTGCACTGTTTTGCAGTGTTCATAATGCACATAAACTATATAATAAGAGTTGATCAAGATTTGAAACAAAACAAGTTTGTTTATTTTACACCATTATCATGTATTTCAGTTCTACTAAGAAAGGAAGCAGAGAATCCAAACAGCAATGTCAATTAATTTTAAAGAAGGTAAGCAATCATAAGGCGTGGATTTTCAGATAGAAATACTATGATGCAACAAGAGTTGACAGTGTCCCTTGAAGCAGTGAATCCATAATCTTACCCGCCACTGAGGTGAGGTTGACCGGCCTATAGTTTCTTGCCTCCTCCCTGCTACCATTCTTTTGAAGGGGGACCACATGTGCCCTCCTCCAGTCTTCTGGAACCACTCCTGTGTTGAGCAACTCACTGAACATGGCTGCCAGTGGTACAGCTAGCTCTCTCCGTAGTTCCCTCAAAATCCTGGGATGCACACTATCTGACCCCATTGCTTGTCTACGTTCAGCTTCTTGAGCTCCTCTAGGACTCTGTCTTCTGCGAATGCACTGGTGTTCACCCCCCCCCCTCTGTATCTGGTGCCCAGCTGTGGTTCCTGCCCCTCTTCTTCTTCAGTGAATACTGAACAGAAGTATTTATTCAGTATTCCTGCCTTTTCTAGGTCTCCCTTCACACCCTCCATTTCATCCCCCTGAGCCTTATAATCCCCCGACTTCCTTCTTTCACTGATGTACCTAGAATGTCTTGTCCCCTCTCTTCACTGTCTGAGCTAGTCTTTCCTCTGTCTGCATTTTTGCGCTCCTAACAGCTTTCCCTGCTTCCTTCAGATGATTTAGGTACACCACCCTATCCTCTTCCTTCTGTGTCTCCTTATATTTTCTGAAATCCATCCTTTTGGCCCTTACTTTCTCTGCTACCTCTTTTGAGAACCATAGTGGTCTCCTCCTTCCCTTGCCTTTGTGCCTCAGCTTAATGCACTGGTTTGCCACTTCCACTATGGCTCCTTTTAGATGTGCCCACTGCTCCTCAACCCCACCCCCCTCCTGGCTCACTCCTTGCCAGGACTTCTTAAATACCTATCCCCATCCTTGCAAAGTCTGTACTCCTGAAATCCAAGACCTTTACCATTATGTGGCTTGCCTGTGACCCTAAACCCATGTTAAACTACACTATTTGGTGGTCGCTGGACCCCAGGTTACCTTCCACCTGGACATACATGATTCTGTCTACACTGGTCAGTACTATTTATATTTATATCAAGTCTTGGAATTACAACCCTTTGAGTCAGGGACTCATTGCAAAGGCTCCACTTCATACATAGAATGAAGACAGATACAGAGTAGACTGTATTACAATGACTAAGTACAGATACAGTAATGGTTAATACATACATAGAGCAACACCAAAGGTGTGAAACAGGTCAAGAATTGCCCTGCCCCTGGTGGGTTCAAGCACTGGCTGCCTGAAAACAGCTCCCTGCAGGGAGTCCAAGATGTCCCGGCTCCTGGCTGAGGCAGCTGCTATGAGGGTCCAGTCTACGTCAGGCATATTAAAATCCCCCAGCAGAAGCACCTCCCCTTTTGTTGCCATCTCTTAATTTCCTCCACTATCCCCCTATCCACCTCCTCCCCTTGAGCTGGAGGTCTGTAGATCAACCCTGTGTGGACTGCAGTGCCATTGCCTGGCTTAAGGGTGACCCACAGTGCCTCGCCTTCCCCCTGTCAACCTTGTACCATTGTTGCCTTTATCTCTTCTCTGACATACAGAGCCCCCACCTTTTTTTATCACCCCTGTCCCTCCTGAATAGAGCATAACCAGGTACATTTACCTCCCAGTCGTGATTTGCAGTGTGCCACATCTCGGTTATTGCCACTGTGTCCAGGTCAGCTTCTACCATCAAGGCCACCAGTTCTGGGATTTTGTTTCCCAGGCTGTGGGCGTTTGTTGTCATGGCCTTCCATGTATTCCTGTCTGCCTCCCTTTTCTTCCCTTTTTTGGCCTCTTGTTTTTTCCCTCCATCCTTTTCATGACTCCCTTACCCTGTATGACTGGGTCTGGTGTACCTGCCTTCAGTTTTTCCTCCAGATCCTCCTTTCTTAGGGGGTGGGCTATTTGAGTTTCCCTGCTCCCATCACCCCCCTTGCTAGATTAAATACTTGCCTAGGAAGCATTTACACCATTCATCAAGGACCGCTGTCCCCTACCTGGAAAGATGTAGGCCATTACCCTTGTACAAGCCCACATCATTCCAGGTGGATCCCCAGACCCCAATGACGCCATATCCCTTTTGCCTGCACCAGCCCTCGCTTTTGATGTGGAGATTCCTAGCATTCCACCCCCCCCCCACCATGGACTCGTAGCACCTCCGAGAATGTTAGGGAGCTTGCTACCAACTCAAGGCACCCTCCCAACTCCCTGAAGTCTTTCTGCACCTGCTCTATGCTTGCTCTATGCCTGGAGAGGTAATTTGTCCCCAGGTGGACAAGAACCTCTACCCCCCTTGCTACCACTTTAGTGATCTTCTGGATCCACTCCCCCTCTCTCTGAGCTGTGCCTCCTGGAAGGCACTTAATCTCCCTCTCCACACTACTCCCTGTGCCCAACTCCATTCCCCAGATAACTGAGTCCCCCATAAGGACTAGTTTCCTCTTCCCTTGGGGTCCTCTTCCTCCCACTCCTGAGTTTCCCCTCCTGGAAGACCCGCATCATTCTCCCTGGTCTCAACCTTGGGCTCCCCCACTCCTCCAGGACAGCATAGGAGTTCTTGAGTTGGACCGGATGGAGGATGTGCCTCTGACCCCCCCTCCCTCACCCTCCCTGAGTCCACTGTAGTCCATCCAGCTCTCTGCCTGGCCAACTGTTGTGGCAGTGGATGGGGACATGGTGGCCTCTGGGTGGGGGTGAAGATCTCCAGTAGTCCTGCAGCTCAGCCTGGAGACTGGCCACCTCTGCCCTCAGACAAGAGAGGTGCCTGCATATGGGGCAGCACCGCAGTGCCCAGAACATCCTCCTAAAGACCGCTGCACCTCACTCACTCACTGCACTGCACCACTCCCTGCATCTTCCCTTTCTGCTCTATGTTGCCTTCTCCTATCTAACCCCTCCTTCCACTATTGTAAATCTATTGGTTTTCTAGCCTTTATCCCCTGTCCTGCTTTTTAGCACTCTGTACCAAGTATGGATTTTTTTTTCTCTCTTTCTTTCTCTCTGTTTCTTCCCTCTTCTGTCTTACTGTATTCTGCTTTTAGTACTGTTCTATTGAAATAGCCCACTCCTGTATTGCTTAGTTACAGTATATCAGGGAGGCTTTCTGCTGTAATATAGCTAGCCCAGATCCTCTACATACACAGGAAGATGTACCCTATTGGTTGCCTATAAAGGCATATGGGCCTGGGGTGGATGCGATGGGGGAGGGTGGGTTGGGACCTACCTGTGTCAGTGAGAAAACAATCACCACCAAAAGCAAAAAACAAAACAAAACAAGAAGAAACACAATACATAGAATTTGATTTGACAGCAGATAAGGACCGCTTGGCCCACCCAGTCTGCCCATTTCCCTACCCAATGGATAAGCTGCAGATCCTAGTTCTGCAGATCCTAGTTAACCAGCAGCCTACTTCTTTCTACCCCCTTCCTCTAGAATTGCCTTATGACTGTCCCATGCATGCTTGGGTACTTAATTAAGTTAAGCCATCCCCAGTGCTTTTCTTCACCCAGTCAAAGACCCCACAGTAAATACCGTTATCAGTAAATCAAACCCATTTCAAGCAGCAGCCAGCCTGGCTACCTCCGTATTTCTTCCTCTCGGTCTGCTGCTTAACGCAAATGGCTCTCACTTCCCCTCAAGCTGCATTCTGATCCCCAATAAAAATAAACTAAGCAATCAACAGTTAGTTTTTTTTCCTGTGG
This sequence comes from Neoceratodus forsteri, assembly GCA_016271365.2. Lineage (NCBI taxonomy): Eukaryota > Metazoa > Chordata > Ceratodontiformes > Ceratodontidae > Neoceratodus > Neoceratodus forsteri. Next base: position 318,105,426 of record CM028136.1, read on the forward strand.
TCTCCCACAAGCCTCTGACAGGCTCTGAAGTAAGTAAGAACCATTGCTAGGTTTGGAAACTGCCTTCTCCCCACAGATCAATTTGCTTGGATTAGGCCTAGAAAATCTAATGGGGGCCAGTAGGTACCATAAATCACTAATAGCCACCACTGCCAAAAAACTCATTTTAACACACTGGCTGGATGATACAATCTCAGCATATGGGGAATGGCTCATGGCTAGTCTTTGAAAATGGAATAAAATGGTGACCAGCATGCAGAATACCTACAAAGTCTATAGAAATGGAGCTTGTACACACTGCTGCTTCTGGAAAGTTAATAGTGAACCTCCCAATAATATGGTTTGCATTGTGGTACAATATAAAGTACTGTATAGACAGACTTGTCAAATTCAGTGTTGCCGTTGAGACATACTAAGGCAGACTGCAAATATTCTATCTCACAATATGATATACTGTCTGAGAGTCTATTTCAGTATATCAGTACATTGCATCCTGACCCACCCCTAAATGTTGATGGGAAGACCAGCCCATCCTGTATTATGTTAATATGTTCTTGTTCATATTGTGCTGCTTTGTTCTGAAAATCAAAAACAGTACAGTTCTTAAAACAAAAAGAAGGCAGAGAGGTAACCAACAGACCAAGTTGTATGTGAGAAAAGGATTGTTTAACACTGGGCAAATTAATTTGAAAGTTTGAGGTACGATAAAGTAGACAGCCTGAGGCATACCTCTCTGCTTGTTAGCACTAAAACATGATGCATGTGCATTTAAAATATACAACAGATTAATAGTCTTGTGGTAAGCATGTCCATTTGCTATTTTTCTGACCTGGGTTGACATAAGAACATAAGAAATTGCTGGCAGAAGGAGACCATACGATCCATCTAGTCTGCCTGTGTGGGCAACCCCCCCCATTTCTTTTTCCTTCCTAAGTTTCCACAGTGCCTGTCCCATGCTAGCTTGAACTCTCTTACTGTCTTTGCTGCCACAACTTCTGGGAGCAGACTGTTCCAAGGCTTCACCACTCTTTCAGTAAAGAAAAGTTCCTGATGTTAGTTTTGTTTTTGGTTTTTCTTTTTGTGGGATGCTGACAGGGAGATATGGTCCCTTCCTCAGAGGGACTCATCCTCCGACCTGATAATCGGGTCATCATGGATCCTGTCGGCTCCCACGTTTGCTGTATCCCCCCCCCCCCCGAGTCCATGACCATGCAATGAGCAGAGCGGCCCTGATGATGATTTTAATCTACCTCCCTGTAGGCGCATTCTGTGCCCCCTTGTTCATATAGACAAGCTTTCTCTGAAAACGTCCTGAGTTTGTACTGAGTTAATTCCTTTGAGGTATTTGAATGTCTTAGTCATATCCCCTCTGTCCCTCCTCCTTTCCAGTGAGTACATCGTGAGATGGCTGAGTCTTGACTCGTAGGGTTCTTAATGAAGTCCACGAATCATCTTTGTAGCTCTCCTCTGAATGGTCTCCAGATGATCTTTGTCTTTCTTGAGGTGTGGTCTCCAGAACTGGATGCAATACGCTAGGTGTGGCCTCACCAAGGTCCTGTACAGCAGGATTATCACCTCACTTTTTCTACTCATGGTACCCCTATCTATGCATCTAAGGATGCCGTTAGCTTTCTGTGCCAACTTTTCGCATCGCCTGGTTGTCTTTAAATCATCAGATATGAGTACTCCCAGATCCCAATCAACCTTAGTTTCTGTAAGTTGTTCCCCTCCTAGGGTATATTTCCTGCCCAGGTTCTTTCTCCCCAAGTGCATAACTTTACGTTTCTTGGTGTTGAATTTCAGCTGCCACTGTCTTGACCATTCTTCCAGCTTTTTTAGATCAGAATCCATTCCTGTGGCCCCCCTCTTGCTTGTTTACTCTGCTGCACAGCTTGGTGTCGTCTGCTAACAGGCATACCTTTCTCTCCAATCCATCAGCAATATCGCTGATGAATATGTTAAATAGAATTGGCCCCAGTACTGATCCCTGGGGGACTCCACTGACACCCCTAGGTAGGGACGCTTTCTGTACATTGAGCAGCAGAGGGGATGGTTACTATCTGACTTGAATGGTTTCTGCCTCAGTGAGGAAGAAGGTTTATGCTGGTGCATTAAAAATGAAGGTGGAGCACTTAGAGAGCAGTTTCAGGTATTTAATAAAAATTGAATAAAAATGAAAATTAAAACAAGCAGTACAAAACAATGTCACATTGAGCACTTACCAGACCCAAATATTTCACGGATTCACTTCCACTTTGACATGCAGGATCTGCTCTTTGGGTGTGCTGTTCTTATTTTTACTGTGTGCCTTTTTGCCCCTAGCCAGGGTACAGTGGCACTAACGACAAAACCTCCAACAGGTGAAACTTACTACTATCTGTAGCAGTGCTGGGTCGGTGCTATCAGTTTAGGATGGCCAGCCCACAGACATACACACGCACACAAAACAAACTCCACAGGCTCTGTAGCACTTCTGCTGAGTAGAGGAATTCTTTAGCCAGACCCATGAGTTCAGTGCAAACGCTGAATTAAATCCTAACTTAAGTTCACAAAATAACAAACCACAACTGAGCTCATGAAGAAATCTATGCCAGTGCAGGTATTACTGCTACCCTCCTAGCCCCAGCGCTTCAATTCACTCAAGTGTTCCTCGGGGGCATCATTGGTATGATCGAAGAATTCCTCTACTCTGCAGAGTGCTACAGAGTCTTTGGAGTTTGTTTACGGCGGCACCAAACCCTGATCCTGTTCGGTAATGCCTCCTATTTATGTCTACTCTTTTGGTACACATCTACTTCTTGATGGTCCAACAGAGGGAGCCATACCATCAGCAGTTAAGAATGCAGAAGACCCTGCCACAGATGTAACCCAGACCACCTGACATCACACAACATTGGTACTTCATAGTCATGAGCTGCTCGTCTTCCTATATGATCTGCCTCATTATGAAGATGTTGAATCTGGGCCTTATAACCAATCCACCATGAGGATGAGGTCCCTCCTTCCCTCATCTCACCAGTGTCCAAAAAGGTCAGCATCTAACAGTTATCCACTCTGTTTGACATCTTTGTCCCATGTCCAGCTAGACCCTGGTATGGCTTGTTCTTCAAGGAACTGGTGACTGCCATGGGGGTCCTGTTATAGAGGGAACCTGCAAAAGAGAGAACCTGCTATAGAGGGACAATCCACTGATGTAATTAATGACAGGGCCTGGGGGTAGTGGGACATGTGCAAGGAATAGTGTGATGCATTGAACTGGCTCCTTGATTGAGAGCTGTTTAGAGGAGAAGAAAGAAGGTCTTGGCTCAAACCGGCAAAAAGAACAGGAAGCAAAAAGTGTAGAAAGAATGACCATTATGTATAGCACATTCTTAATTTAAAGAATAAAAAGACTTTAAATAGAGGGCACCAGGTTCTTACTGCAGAGAAATCCATATATAATATTTAGTATGTTTAATTTGTAAATTTATATAATACACAGTGGCCCAGATATTCAAACTGTGCCCAAAAAGTGCGCAATAGCAGGAGCAAGTACAAGTCTATTGCGCCCATGTGCAAGAGACGTGATATTCAAAAATGGAGCAGGCCAAACTGCGCCTACAGCCGACGACTGAATATCGTACCACCTGCGCCATAGCGCAACTAGGGAGGGGAAGCTGAGCAGATCTAATGCGCCATAGCGCAACAAGGGATGTTCAACTGAGCAGTCCAGAGGCGCCATAGCGCAACCAGGGACGCCCCCAGCAGCAGAGCAATGCAACTGCACAACCAGGGAGGTAGGGACCCACCACCCATGCCACAGATGGGCACAGGAACACACAGCAGAACAGACATCATCCCCCCATACCCCATGCACTGCACAACTGGGGGAGGGCTGGAATAACCACCGGCCCATGGAGACAAGCAAACAACCCACAGCTGGGCCATGGTGCCATCACACCTACCAGCAAGCTGTGACTGGCACACAAGGAGGGCTGACCACCCTGTGCCACACCATCCCCCAATGCAGAGCACACCCTGCACCGTGATCCCCAGACACCCCCCCATGAGCAGTGACTACCACTGCAGGAAACCCCATGCATGCCACCACCCCCACTGTGACACTGCAACCCTGTGCACCACAGAACCATGCAAGCCAGCCCCACCATGAGCACCCATCAGCGGGTGGCAGCACACAGCAATGCAACAACGGCAGACACAGTGCCACCATGCACAGTCCCCCCAAGGTACTGCTGAGAGACCAACCATGTGTCGGCACATGAGGTACCCCACACGGGACAGAGCTTGCCCCGGACACCACCACCAGTGGTACAGCACCCTGCACAGTATTCCAATGACACACCCCGACCCACCACTGGCCACAACAGCCAGCACAGACACCCACAGTGGTGTGTGTGGAGGCATGCACCACACTGGGTGCCACACAGTGTATGGACAGACACCCACCCATACCCAAGGGCACAACAACACAGGGACGCAGTGGTGAGGCAACCAAGCCCCCAGTGTGGGCCCATGTAAACTGTGTACACACAACCTGCAGTCCTCCATGGCACTGGAGTGCCATCCACCCTGCGCAGGCACTGTGGACCCATACACCACCATCATTCACCCGGAGCACAAGTTTACAGACAGTGGTGCACATCCCCTGCAACACACACAAGGCACAGCATGGAGGTGGGACAACAACTGTGGAGGCCACAGTGTCACCCGAGGCAGACATGCACCACACCAGTGACAGAAGGCAACCCAGCAATGTGATGGGTACAGTGGCTGCCCTGCAGGGACTGCCACCACTGACATGCCAGCGGACCGTCAAGGTCACAGACATGCATGTGTGTCAGCTGCACAGGCCATGGACGGGCTGATAGGTGCGCCATGGACACAGAGCACGCACCATGGACCACTGCACACAGTCATCCAGTGCACAGGGCACAACACACACACACCACAGACACTGACTGATAGCTACCCCCACACCATAGTCACCTCCACATGGACACACACACACACACACACCCATGACCGCACCACCCCTGACGCCATGCACACCACTGCAGCTGAGCACCTATAGCCCGCTGCAAATCAACAGAGACCACCACAGTATTCATATCAAAATAACTGTGTATTGAACAAACATATAAAATTCAACTATTTACAATATTATGTACAAAATATATACAAGGTTGGTGGGAGGGCAACAAACAAGGTGGGGGTGGGTAGGGGGCAGGGGTGGACAAATGGGATTGGAAAGGAGGGGTGTGAGGGTGGGTCCAGGAGGGTAGGGGAATACAGGGACTGATGGATCCCTAGCGGGAGTGCCTCTCCTCACTCCGACTCCTATGAGCTCTGTGCCTCCACAGGACCCCGGTGTTGTCTATCCTGCGGAGGATGTCCAGCAAAGCCCTCGCCACCTGGAGTATCTCCCGCAGGACCTCCCTTATTTCCCTGAGATGGCGTGTACCTAGGACAAGGGAGCACAGTCAATAGGTGTGAATGCACAACCCCATACAGCCCGCCCACTGTGCATGGCATACGGTCGTGGGACATACCTCTGTGATGGTGTGTGACCACCCGCAGTGATCAAGTCCACATGACCTGCCCACCCAGGCGCATACAGCCATGCGGAATGCTGCACACACCCACCGGCCAAGTTACGCTCAGCACCACCGTGGCCGTTTAGTGACATGGCTATGTGGTGCAAAGGCAGTGGCACAACCATGTACCTAGTGCACGCATGGACCACCATTGACGCACTCCCAGACATGCATTGCCACTAACAAGTCGCGAGCATGGCAGTGGTGTCGACAGATGATGGCCATGCCCCACTGCTCACCCTGTCACACAGCATGCAATAGTAATCATGGAGGTATGGCACTCATCTTCATCGGGCCGGTCCAGTGGGTGGTGAGGGCCCTCGCCCCGCCTTGCTTCACCCTGCTCCTCCTGCCACCTCAGTTCATGGGCACGGCAGCGTTCCTCCAGGCCTGTGGGGCAAACATGGAGAGAGGAACATCAGTACAATCATGTAGCAAAGTCCCCCTGCCACCAGGTGTGTGCCCTCCCAGCCAGCCAGACCCACCCACCCCACACCCTGTGAACACCACCACAGCCAACCCCGGACGGTCCCTCCCCCATGTGCTGGACACATACAACAGTGTTACCCATATGGAAGATAAAAGTGCGTTGACGTAACTCCTACCTGGCTGTGGCACCGTGCCCCTCCTGGCACATGCCCGCAGGCATGCTAGTAGCTCTGGCTCCCTCCACCGGAGGTCCCCGTACCTGTGGCGGCACTGCTCGGTGCTCCTCCCCCATCCTGTGACCTCCTCAAGTGCAGTGGCCACCTCCTCCCACACCTGGGTCCTGAACCTGTCCAGAGGCGCCTCCCCGAACAGTGGCCCATGGTGTGGCTCCACAATGGCCACTAGGTTGGCCAGCTCTATTGCAGACCACCGGGCTGCCCTCCTGAGTGCCATTCTTGCTGCTCGATTCGGCAATATGGCGCTATGCAGCATGGCTTCCCATGTGCAGATGCTGCGCGGTACAGTGCTGCCATTCCCTATTGCACTGTCACCGAACAGCGCGATAGAGGTTCACCCATCCCTGACGTATGGCGCCTAGGGGGCAAAGGTCGGGCACAAGGTCAAGGGTCTCTGGCGCATGGACATGCACAGTGCCATTGGAACCCAATGTGTGTAGCGCGATTGACTGCCTGTGTACCACCGCCATTAGCGGCCTACCGCGCAGTTGGCCCAGTGCACCTATGATGGCCCAGTGCCAGAGCGCCATGTAGTGACCATCACTATAGCGCCACTGGCACAATGGTGGCCATGTCCTGCATTGCCTACTGTGCACAGCACATCATCAGCGCAGCAGACGCCTGTGTCAGCAACCCAGGCATGCACAGTGAGGTGTGTACTACGCATGTCACAGAACTGCACCATTGGCTCAGCACATTCAACACAATTGCGCAAAGTGCAACAGTGCGATATTCAGCCGTCATATGTAAATCATCTAATCAGTCATTCAATAGTGCAGCACTGCAATTTGCATCTACTTAAAGTTGCGCCTCGCCTCATTTGCATGGGTTACGCTATAAAAGTGCGACATTGGGCTGCAGTGGCCATAGTCGGTTACTGCAGTCTATTGGTGAGTTGCATGCTGTTTGGGAGTGTGGACTGTGGATTTAGGGACCTGCATGGGACTGCACAGTCACAGGTAACAACTGCCATTCTTACAGGCTACATAATGACCGAGCAAGTTGTTGGAGAGGAGGAACACAGTGGTGGGAGGAGGAGGAGGCCTAACTTTACCAAGACCGAAACCGAAGCCCTGTTTGAGGCCTACTTGGATCAGGAGCCACTTCTCAGTGGATGGCGGGGAACACCTCAAGCCCGTGCTGCTGCATGGGAGGAGGTGGCACATGCTGTGAACCTGCATGGCAGCCACCAGCGCTCTGTGCAGGAGTGTAACAAAAAAGATGGGCACGGACAGGATGAGGATAAAGGAGAAGGTGGCTGCCATCAAGGCAGCACGAGCTGCAACAGATGGGGGACAGCCGGAGGTGGTACAGCTGACCCCACAGGAGGAGAGGCTTGCTGGAAGCATGCAGCGCAGTGCCATTGAGGGTGTTCCGGGTGGTGGCTTCCAGACGGGTGGTGGCCCATCACTGCATGGTAAGTCATGGCCTGTCTATGGGGGGGCAGGGTAGGTCACATGCAGTAACGCGACTTTGCTTTCCCTTACAGATTCTGAGCATCTGCATGGGTCAGTGGTGGTGGGCCTATCCACTGAGGACAGTCAGCTGGGAGATGGAGGAGGGTCCATCCACCTCCACAGGTATACGTGGATCATTGCGACAGTGGGGCCGCCTGGCTGTCCACACTGATGTCATTGTAATAGGTGCAGAGGAAGCCCTGCCTGTGTCCCAGCATGCCGGAATCCATGGATGCCAGCATGCTGTGACTGGGGCCAGTGCAGAGTCCATCACCGATGATGATGATGCTAACATCATGGGCAGTGGCACGTGAGTGCCATGGGATGGCCACACAGCAGGGCACTTTGCGCCTATGGCTGTGGGTGGTGCTGCTGTGGAGGCCTGCATGTCAGCACAGTCCCAGCCTGTGCCTGTCAGCACCAGTGGGGCAGCACTGGTGTCTGTTCAGGACAGTGGAACTGTTGCGGCCACTGTGGCAGCACCAATGAGCCCTGGGGAGTGGCAGCCAGAGGGGCAGCATCAGCAGTCGGCCAATGGGCTTGGGGGTACAGGGTTCAGCAGCGGCATCTGTGCACCGCCTGTGGACATGCCCAGACCTGGTCCTGGTGTGCAGCACCCACTCTCAAGGGGTGCTGATCATCAGGTCCGTGCACACCCTGAGGGACAGGATGCCGAGGAGGCAGATGACCTCTTGAACAAGCACACCCGCCTACTGCAAGCATCAGTCCAGCAGCAGATGCAGCTTGCGACGTCAGTGGATGCACTGCGTGTGGCTCTGGAGCGGGCAGAGGAGCGTCACAGCAGGGACACCGCTCTGATCCTGGCAGGGATGGACCATTTGTGAGAGGATGTGACCGCTGCCATTGACAGGCATGCACAAGCATTCACTGCTGTCATGGCCACAATGGGCACACAGTCAGGTGCCCATGCATTGCGGACACCACGCAGTGCACTGTCCACCCCCCATTCCCGGCTACGTGCGACTCCCACCCTGTCGACACCGGGTTCAGCTGTGGGCATCCCGAGCACTCCTGGCGCAGGCATGTTTGGTGTGCTGCAGACCCCTGTGCGAGCACAGTCGCGTTCATGCAGTGGAACCCCTGGGGGACCATCGGTGCCACCCCATGAGGCCAGTGGTCAGCCTGTCAGTGCTATCAGGTCTCGGTGGGGCCACCCATGCATCCGTGGTGGCCGGGGCACTGTGTCGCATGACTGACCTGTCTCCCAGCACGGCTACTGTCTGATGCTGCCCTGTGTGCATTGTGTGTTTCAGTGGGCAGTGCACAGGTGGGTACCTGGCCCTGCACACGGACACACAGTCCACCTGCACACCCTCCCAGCTGCTGTCTGCAGTTGTGTGTGCATGATGATGCCTGCATGGTGCTGTACACCAATGTGCAATGGTGCTCAGCATCTGACACACGCACATGGACAGGCAGTGGGTGTGGTGGCCTGTGGACATGTGTGTTGCTAGGGCTGGCGTTCTGGGTCGGTGTGCCTCCTGCCCTCTGTGCACGTTTGGTGCATTGTGTGTGCGTGTGTGTGTGTGTGTGTCTGTCTGCATGGCATGTTAATCCTCACCCATCCCTGGTTGTGTGTGTGCTTCTGTGCCCTGCCACTTCCCTTGAAGGCATGCACCCCTGGTGTGTGTCCATGCGTGTTTGTGGGTTGTGCCTTAGCCACTGGTGGTTGCACATGGCCCCATGACTTACCTGGGTTGGCTGAAGTGCTCCTCCATGATTGTGTCCCGGTGCAGCTGTGCCAGCCGGATCAGTCGGGGGTCCCGTCGGCCAAGGGGGGACTGCCCATCACCATCATCACCGGCGTCCTCATCGTCCCCATCGGTGTCCCCCTCTTTGACCTGTACGGCTATCCCACATTCATTGGCCATGTTGTGCAGGATGCAACGGGCCAGAAATAACCCGCAGGCCTTTGAGGGGCTGTACTGTAGGGCACCGCCGGAGGTGTCCAGGCAACAGAAACGTGCCTTCAGCATCCCGAACACCCGCTCAATGACATTACGTGTGGTGGCATGTGCCTTATTGTAGCATTGCTGCGATGGGGTTGCAGGCCGCCGGTGGGGTGTAAGCAGCCAGGGACGGAGTGGGTATCCACTGTCACCTGTGTGTAGAGGGTGGAGGTTAGTTTGGTGATCAGCATCACCCTGCCCCAGACCATGTAGGCCACTACCCATGTCACCTCTGGCCATGCCCCCCCAGGCCCTATGATTGTCCATGTGGTTTGCATACTCACCCACTAGGTGTCCAGTGGGGATCTCCCCACTCTCGAATCTGTGACACAATGCCGACTGGTGCCAGATTAAGGCATCGTGTGCTCCCCCAAGGTGCGTGGCACAGACATTTATTATGTGCCCCCTGGCATTGCACACCACCTGGCAGTTGATGCTGGCATAGTCCTTGCGATTGATGTATGCGGCCCCCTTGGGGCCAGGTGATGTGCGTATGGCCACATGGGTTCAGTCTATTGCCCCTAGCACACCAGGCATACGTGCTACCCTGTGGAACTCCTGTATGTTTACTGTGCGCTCCACCAGTGTGCTTGGGAAATGGATGTACTCCGCAGCATGTGGCAGCAGTGCGCTGAGGAATTGGGTGAGGTGGCGTGATGTGGCCGACTGGGTTATACCTGTGGTGTCCCCAGTTGGTCTCTGGAAGGTACCCGTGGTGAGCAAGCAGATGCAGGCTGTTATTTTAGTCTCCACTGTCAGGGCATGGCTCCGTCGTGTGGGTGCCAGCATCACATCACTGCACAGCTCACAGAGCCGCCTCAGAATTGCCCTATTCAGGCAGTACCGACCCACAGTCTCAGTATCAGTGTACAGCTCAAAGCTGGTGCGGGCTCGGTACTGCCTGTTGGGGGCATACCACCGACGGGCTCTTCCACGGCCACGGACCCCCGGCCGCCCACCTCCTCACCCCCCTCATAATGGCCTCCATCTGGAAGGTGGCACTGGCCATGTCCCTGGCTTGTGTTCACCCCCGCAGCTGTTACTGTATTCCCCCGCCTGTCCTCCCTGTTACCTCCCCTGCACCGGGAACACCTGCCTGTGGTGGCCTCTGTGCTGTGTGGCACTTCCCCCTTCTGCACTAGCTGTGGCTCCCCACACCTTCCCTGTGCCTCGTGTTCAGGGTGCCCTTTCCCTGGCCTGCCCTGTGTGTCCCTCCTGCCCTGTCTGTCTGGCTAGAGTTCTGCCTCATGTAGCTTCCTGTGGCGTTCTTGTGCCTCTCCCTTGCTCCTTTTATTTTGGCTCATTTCCGCTATGGCGAACTTCCGCTTGCTCCCCTATTGCGCATGGCACAAGTCGTTGAATATTGCACTGTGCCATTTATGCATGGTTCCTCCCCCTTCAGTTGCGCATGCCTTCATTATCATTGTGCTGTTGCTCAGCATGATTTCGGGGGTGCAACTACCTCCTGCTGAATATCGCAGAATTGCACAATTTCGGACTTGCGCAGGTGCAACCCTATTGCTCATGGCTCAACTCTTTTGAATATCTGGCCCAGTATATTTAGTTTGTTAATAGTTTATATGCCAACAAAGATCTCTAATACAATATGGAATATTACTATGTCTTCCTCTGCAGCATTTGAGGGGTACAGACAGCATGGACAAGATCTGGAAAGGGGGATTTCTATCTTATTATGTTTGCTTGTGAGCATGCGCAAGAAACATGTTGCAGCAGCTTGCTGCAGAAGCAGGTTGTGGAGGTGTGGCACTGTTGTGACCAATGCTCCCGGTGCCTTTTGAGGCTTTGGCCCTCTTTCCCCAATGCGGTGGCACACTGTGCTGACACTAGTTCAGCCAGCATGCCACCACCTTGAAATGTTTTTGCCGCTGCAATCAGGGGCCACCTCATCATTGCAGCATCAGCCATTCCACTGCAATGAGGGAGTGACCCATCATTGTAGGGCATACATAGCCGTCCCAACACAGTAATTTGCAGATGAGAGAGCCCACTCCCCATAGGCACACTGTAACCCTCTCTCCCATTTGTTGTTTGCTGAGGGGGTGACCAATCCCCCTCGGCTTCATATGCCCCCATCAAGTCTTTCTTTGCCAATGGGGAAGCCCACTCCCCATCTAAATAATATCCCCCCGATTTGTTGTATGCCGAGGGGGGTGCCCAATCCCCCTCGGCTCTTCCTCCCCTCCATATGTGCCGACAGGGGTGCCCCATTGGCTCCCGTCCCCCTACTCCAAAACTCACAAGTGGCACACTGGAAGCCCACCCCAGCATGCCAAAAGTACCTGCTAAAAGGAAAAACCATCCCACGATGTCTATTTTTTTTTAAACCCTGTAAAGAAGGAAACGGTCCCTCAATGTCTGCGCCCCCTTCCCCAACCTGCACCCACCCTCTGTGCACCCTATCTCCCCACATACACCCACCCCATACTTACCTCCGGAGCCCAGTGCGATGATCTTTGGTGGACCAGGAACACATCTGCACTCTTCAAAGCCGACTGCAAACTGAAGAAATGTTGGTAAGCTGTATAATAGCATAAATAGGTTTGTTTCAACTTTGGTGCATATCTCAGGTATTTTGGGGAATTTTAGCACCAAATTTTCAACATGGGATTATTGAGACCCCTCCTCATGAATTCAGCCACTGTCATGGCATTATTCAGTCCCAAAAGGTGATTTCATGGTCACTACATGGAATCATCTTTCAGAACCGTATAACAAAACAACAGTGCCAGTGTTCATGAGGTGGGATCTCAAAAAGCCTATGTTGCAAATTTGGTGGAAAAAATCCAAAAAATGACTGTTTTACGAGCGTGTGTTGTGCAGTTGCTACTCACGCTTGTAACTTGACGAATTTGCAATATTTTCACTCCATATTTTCAACATTTGCATTTTTCCGCACCTCCTTATGAACAATACAGCTGTCATTTTTCACATCCTGGTCAAAATGTGTTTTAGCACTTCTATCGCAGAATAGCGCAGTCACTGTTGGAAATCAGTGTTCGGGACACATTAAGAAAATCACAGTGAAACTGTTCATGAGCAGATGTCCTAAAATGCCTATGTTAAAAATTTTGTGCTGAAAGTCCATAAAATGACTGTGTTATGAGCGTGCATTGTGCAGTTTCCACACACCCTTGTAACTTCGCAAATTAGTAATATTTTCATGCCAGATTTTCAACACTGGCATTTTTTCACACCTCCTTATGAACAGTACAGCTGTCATTTTTCACATCCTGGCCAAAATGTGTTTTCACGCTTCCGATGCAGAATAGCGCAGTCGCTTTGGAAAATCAGTGCTTGGGACAGATTAAGATTGAGCAAGTGAGAGAGGGGGAGTGAGCAAGCTCAACGGAGCTCTTTTGGCACTGCTGCAGATTTCTTTGTGGGCAGAAAAAGGTGCCAACACAGGCAGGAGCCCAGTACAAATGGGCAGCCTGCAGCACCGGGAGAAACAGAACAAGCGAGTGAGAAAGGGGGAGGAGTGAGAGAGCTCTATGGAGCTCTGTCAGGACTGCTGTGGATTTATTTGTAGGCAGAAAAAGGTGCCAACGCAAGCAGGAGCCCAGTACAAAAAGGCAGCCTGCAGTGCCGGGAGAAATAGAATGAGCGAGTGAGAGAGGGGAAGTGAGCGAGCTCAAGTGGAGCTCTGCCGGGACTTTAAAGTTGCTCACCCTCCCACCCAGGTTCCTCTATGGTCCTATATTACAGCAGGGTCTCTGGAGTGGTGACAAAGCAATGATTGGATACTTTTAGGATTGCTGTAATAATACAGATTTAGTTGTTCTGTTTATTTCTCTAACTGAGCTGAATACCAAGCTATCTTGTTATGATTGCTGTAATAATACATATTTATTAGTTCTGTTTATTTCTCTAACTGAGCTGAGTAATACTTGGAGTGTAATAGGATTTCTAACTGGGCTAAGTGAAACTATATGAGAGCTGAGAACAAAAAGTATGGTAGCTGAGGGCTGAAAAATGGACAAGGAGGCTTTAAGATTGCTACAGTAATACAGTATCAAAGGGATGAGATTTGAGACTGAATTAACCCGGTCGGCAAGAGGGCAGTAGGGGGACTAGTGTGTGGGGGAGGGAACAGCAATTTGAGTAAATAGGGTCCTAACAGTTGTAGTAGGGTACAGAACCTGGGGGTAAGAGCCCGTAACATAAGAGACCAGAAACAGTACCTAACGCACACAGTGTGTGGGATTGAGTCTTGGGGAGCTGAAAATTGTTTTTAAATAAATAACATATACCATTTATTGTGTTTTAGTATAGCTGGAGCCCTGCCTTCCAGACAGGAAGGAGGTAGAGAGGAGCTGTAGTTCTCCTACTGGGACAAGCGAACTACAAACTCGCTGCAACGCAGATATTTTAAGTTTTGTGCTGGGTTTTCTAGTCTGAGACCTTTAGGGCATCTATTCAGAGGATCCTTTACAGTTTAATGTGTTAAAAATGCAACTTTTGTTGCGAGCTTTCTCGTGATCCCACACACACTTCCGGGTCAGTTCTACCCTTATAGCATGACACTGCTGCGAGTGGGCGGCTAAATCAGATCAGAAACAGTACCTAACGCACACAGTGTGAGGGATTGCATCTTGGGGAGCTGAAAATTGTTTTTAAATAAATAACATATACCTTTTATTGTGTTTTAGTATAGCTGGAGCCCTGCCTTCCAGACAGGAAGGAGGTAGAGAGGATCTGTAGTTCTACCCTTATAGCATGACCCTGCTGCAAGCAGGGCGAGTGTGAGCAGGGCACACGTTGCTGTGCATCAGCTGGGGAGGCTGAGAAATACAACACGTAAATACAGCACAGGTATCCTTTTTACTGTGAATATGAAGGTTTGTGGGAGTTGTAATATGTTCACTGAGGGAGAAGGGATGCTGGGTTTTGTATGTGGTAAATGCACTAGGATTGAAGTCCTAATAATAGAAATAGAGCAGCTTAAGCAAAGGCTACAAGTACAAGCAGACATTACTGTGATGGAAGAATACATTGACAATATGGTAGACAGCATAGTAGAAGCACCACAAGTAGCAGCACAGCTACACATACAATCTGAGACAAATTTGCTGGGTGATGTTGGAAATGCAGAAGAATGGTCCTTGGCACGAAAATCTACCTATAAAAAAGGTAGAAGAAATATAGGGGGCTCCTCAAATCTAATAACTTCTAACAGATACAGTGTTCTCACACCAGATGCAGAAATAAACCAAGTAGAAGCATATACTCCCCAATTAGGTTAGGAACATGAAGCAAAGTGCTCGGACATGGTATTAAAACAGAAATACATAAATACAACCACTAGGTTGGACTATAAACCACCACGGGATGTTTTAATTATAGGAGATTCTATGCTAAAACATTCTGATAATACCTTGTGTAGAAACAGGAAGAACACACCCCAGTTAGCGCCCTACCAGGTACAGGTATAGGGGATATAAAGAGACTACTTCCAGGACTGATGGAAAATACAACTAAACCTGTTACCCTTATACATATTGGGGTAAACTATATAGACAGGAGAAACTTTACAGACATCCAGAGGGACTTTGAATCAGTGGGATCTACTTTAAAATCCCAGGGTTGTGACCTTATCGTATCTGGAATTTTACCAGAACCTAGGGCTAATTTTGGGCATAATAGAGAGATTGAAAGATGCAATGGTTGGTTAATGCGTTGGTGTCACAGGAAGGAGTATAAATATGTTGACCATTGGCATGAGTTTCAGGGACACCATTTATACTCTCATGATGGTTTGCATTTAAACAAGCAGGGTAAGTATATCTTCTCACTTAAGTTAAAACATATCATAGACTCCCATTTAAACTAATAGATGCGGGGGGGGGGTATAAATAAAAATAAGGAAGCTCAGAGTAAAACACCCAAACAGACAAATATAAATTTTTTGTCCCTAAATGCTAGAAGCCCAACAAATAAAATGGATGAACTCCATTTTGTCCTGTATGATCAGGACATTCATATATGTGCTATAACAGAAACCTGGTGGGAACAGGAAGACATGTGGGATAAAAACATTCCTGGGTATAACCTCTATAACAAGGATAGGGTACAAGCCAGAGGAGGACGGGTGGCACTTTATATTAATAATGACATCGTGGTTAAAAATATGGATATTTCCAAGTGGGAAAATTATGAAATACTGTGGGTAGTAATGACCCAAACCCATAATACTAAGATCAAAATAGGTTTGATATCAGACCACTTGCTATTATCCCTCTGGATGACTCTATGTTAGTAGACTTTATCAACTTGCTAATTCAAAGGAATAATGTTATACTCTTGGGCGATCTAAACCTCCCTGGAATAAACTGGGAAAGCCTTCAAACAAATACGGCTAGTGAAAGAGAATACTTAGAGATATTCAATCTAGCAGGGCTAGACCAGCATGTGTGGGAGAATACCAGAAATAGTCATATCCTAGATGTAGTCCTAAGTAATATGGGCCACCTGATTCAAAACTGTACAGTTCTACCCCCCCCCCAGGAGGAAGTGACCATCAAATGGTTAGTTTTAAGTATTTGGGACCTATAAATAAAACCAATGGGAAGACTCTAATATATAGGTATGATCAAACGGACTTTCAAAATCTTTAATCAATCAAAATCTTTATTTATTCAGGCGAACATCATTGAGCATAGCTCATTTACAAGATGGACCTGAGTGGTCATAACAAAAAGGTTACAAGTTGTATACAAAAACATGATACTGAATAAGCACAAATACAATCATTTATGAGTGAGATAGATGTACAAATATTTACATATATACAAGGCAAAGGACAGTAAACCTAAAACCTAATAAAGGAGAGAAACAAACAGTTTAGTAGGGATAAGGCTTGGATAATGGTACATGGGTGGGCATATATGTACGAGGTTTGATGGGGAAAGGGCTAGAGGAATGATAGAAGAATAGGGAGGAGCTTTAAAAGAGGGGTGGAGGAGAGGGGTGTGGGAGGAGTGGGTGTGGGGGACTAGGCCTTGTGGAAGCAGTTGTACTAATCTGGGAATAGGCTGGTGTACAGCTTTTAAAGGATGTCAGAGGAATCAGTGTATCCAGTTTCAATGATTTTTGAATAGAATTCCAGATAGTGCCAGGAATAGCTGATTGCAGCTCTTCCATACCGGGTGCAGGTGATAGGAATCTTCAGCAGGATCAGTTTGTTGATCCTCAAGGTGTAAGGCCTGGATGTGATCCAGTTGAAGCAGTCTGAGATGTAGGAAGGAGTTTGTTTGTCAGAGCTTTGTAGATCCAGATAGCAGCATTTTTTCTTCTATGTTGCAGGGATGTCCAACTGACTGCATTGTAGAGAGAACAATGATGGGTGCTAGAGGGAAGGTCAGTAATGAATCTAATAGCTCTATGATACAGGGTGTCTAATTTGTTTGGATGGGAGAGGGAGCAATGACCATAGAGGAAGTCAGCATAATCAGTGAGGGACAGGAATGATGCTAGGATTAATCTTTGTTTGGAATCTTTGGTCAGGTAGTGTTTGATCCTATAGAATAGACCAAGTCTTTGTCTTAGCTTTTTCAAGAGCTCTTCAACGTGGGTAGTATAGTCTAGTTTATTGTCTATCCATACTCCTAGATATTTGAAATTGTCTACATATTCCAGATTTTCACCAAGGATGGTAGAGAGTTGTAGGAGGGTGAATGATGGATAGTGGAAGAGCAGTTCTGGTGGCAAAGAACATAGCTTTTGTTTTCTTGGCATTAAGTAGTAATTTCTTTTCTAATAGGTTGTGCTGAAGGAGGAGAATTCAGACTGTAGGAGCTCACAGGCTTTTTGATGGTGAGGGATTGCTCACATATAGTACAGTGTCATCTGCAAAAGGTGGATATTAGATTGTGAGAGATTGGAATCAATATTGTTGATGTAAATGGCAAAAGGATGGGACCCAGGATGGAGCCTTATGGTACACCTCTTAGAGTGGTTTAGAGGTAGATAGATCACCTTCATTTTTTACCAGTTGTAATCTTCCGAGAGATAGCATCTGAACCATTTAAGAGAGAGTGAGTCAAGGCCTATGGAGTTCAGAGAGGAGATTAGAAGTTCATGATCCACAGTGTCAAAGGCTTTGCTTAGATCCAGAAACACAGCACAGGTATTATTCTTTTGTCTAAAGCAGTCTGCCAGTCATTTGTGACTTTGCTAGTGCAGAGATGGTGCTATGCATAGATCTAAACCCAGATTGAGTTGGATTAAGGAGATTGTTGGTATCAAGGTAGGCAGTTAACTGAGAGTTTACCAGCTTCTCAAGCATCTTGGATAGTACTGGTAAGATGGAGATGGGCCTATAATTGTTGAGGTCCATGGGATCACCTGCCTTGTAATGGAAACACTTGAGCTGTTTTCCATATTGAGGGATAGAACCAGTGGCAAGTGATAGATTGAAGAGGTGGGTGAGGGGGCGTTAAGGCATGCAGTGCTACTTTTAGAAAGTAGGGATCCAGGGAGTCTGCACCTGCACTTTTGGTGGTATCTAGCTGGAGTAGAAGGTCTTACTTTTGAAGAATATTGATTTGAATGAGAATGTGGAAGCAACCTTTGTCCCTCAGTAGATTGTAGGTTTAGTGATGATCTTAATAGGTTTGCAGGAGAGGAGTCGACGCCAGGCCAGCTGTAGTGAAATGATCGTAAAGGCATTCAAGATATTTTGCTTTGTCGGTGATTTCAATACTATTTAGTTGAATTTTGGGTGGTAAGACAGGGGTAGAAGTTTGACCTAGGATGCCCTTTATGGTACCCCAGAACCTGGAAGGGTTGTGATAGGAGGCATCTAGTTCAGCTGTGTAGAAGGCTGCCTTGGCATTTCTTACTTGTTTTGTGCAGGAGTTTCTGGCTTTTCTGAATTGAAGCCAGTCATTTGGGTCCTTTGTCTTTCTTGCCCTTTTCCAGAGTTTGTCTCTGGCAAGCAGTGCGGATTTAAGGTCGGCAGAGAACCAGCGACAGGATTTGAGTTTGGTTCTGACACTGGTGAGGGGTGCATGTGAATTGAGGGCACTTATGATTATATCATTTAAGATTTGAAGATGGCTTTAATGGCATGAAAAATGATTTATCCATCTAGAAATGGGATAGAGATTTTGGTGGTGAAAATGTGCATAGTATGTGGGAAATGTTAACTACAAAAATAAATACTCTGGTCCAAAAGTATGTGCCCACCAACATTAAATATAATGGGTTAAAAAAATCCATCCCTCCTTGGCTGACCAATCCAGTCAAAAGGGTTATGAAAAACAAGAATAAATTGTTCAGTAGGGCCAAAGTGAGTGGGGATGAATATAGTTGGGATAACTATAAACTCAATCTTAGGACCACCAAAAAAATGATAGAGCAGGCCAAAAGAAATTATGAGCTTAATTTAACAGGCAGGGTCAAGGATAATTACAAGTCCTTCTATGCGTACATAAACAATAAAAGGGGGGCAGACAAAACTTTAGGATCCATTCTTGATGCAAACCAGAGATTAATAACTGAAAATAAGGAAATGGTGGAAGAATGCAACAAATATTTTGCCACTGTTTTCAATCAGGGTAATATAATTACTACTCACAAACATAATGATCACGATCCAAATATCATTATAAATAAAAAAAGATGTGGAGAAAATACTTATTCAATTAGACCAAAACAAGGCACACGGTCCCGATAAAATACATCCCAGATTGCTCAAGGAATTGGCTGAACAATTGGCTGGCCCTGTGACATGTATTTTTCAGAGGTCAGTAGAAGAAGGTGTTGTCCCTGAGGTATGGACAAAGGTGGAGGTTATCCCCATATTCAAAAAAGGGTCAAGACAAGAGGTTTGCAACTATAGACCAATCAGTTTGACCTCAATACTGGGAAAGATATTGGAAAAAATCCTTAAGGACTATATTACTAATTTTCAACTTATAACGGGTAATATGGACCCAACACAGCATGGTTTCATGAAGGGGAGGTCATGCCAGACAAATCTCTTAGAGTTTTATGGGAAGGTAGACAAGGCTGTGGATGAGGGGAAACCAGTGGATATCATCTTTCTGGATTTCGCCTAGGTATTTGATAAAGTCCCCATGACAAACTGATTGAAGCCTTGATCAAGCTGGATATACCAGGAAATATCGCTCTATGGATTGAGTCTTGGTTGTCAAACAGGAGGCAGAGGGTGTGTATAAAAGGGGAGTATTCTAGTTGGGTGGATGTAACTAGCGGGTTCCCCCAGGGTTCAGTCTTGGGACCATCCTTGTTTAACCTGTTCACTGGATCTATGAGTACAGAATATGATATATGGCTTCCAAAATTTGAAGACGATACCCGCATTGGACCCATAGTGGAAAATAAGGAAGATGTGGACATTTTGCATTCGGCCTTGTTGAATCTGGAAGCCTGGGCCCTAGACCATGGATCAGTTTTTAACATCAATAAATGCACAGTGATGCACAAGGGGAAAAAAAATAAAAAATACAAATACATTTATGGGAATTCTGTACTAAAAGTAGTCAATGAAGAAAGAGACCTGGGAATTAACATTAATAACAAACTTAGTTTTGGACCCCATTATAATCAACTTATTAAAAAGGCTAGTAGTATTCAACATTGAATACATAAGCACATCAAGAGTAGGAGTCGGAAGGTGCTACTTCCTTTGTACACCTCATTGGTGCGCCCACATGTCGAATACTGTGCCCAGCTCTGGGCCCCCGGGAAAGGGTGATATTAAATCTTTGGAGAGGATACAAAAAAAGGCTATGCGTCAAATAAGGGATGTACAGGGATTGAACTATGACAGCCGACTTAAGTCGCTGGGATTGTATTCGCTTGAGTTTAGAAGACTGAGGGGCAATATGTGTTTTATTTTTAAGGATTTGAAGGATGGAGGGTTATGGGAACAACTCAATCTGGTTCTGAAGGAACAGGTGTATAACACCAGAGCACATACATTACAAATATATAAGGAAAGGACAAACACAATTAGAAGAAGGCATTGACTAACTATTAGGGTTACAAAGATTTGGAATGGGCTCCCAATCCATATAGTTGCTAGTAGGACAATGGAAGAGTTTAAGGTTAGGCTAGATAGGTTCTTGATTAGTAATAACATTTTTGGATATGATTAACTCTGTGAAGAGTGTATGGATCTTTGATCTAGAATAATTGCTCCAATTTACCTATGACCTATGATACCTATGATAAGATGGGGGCCAAAATGGGGCAGGTGCCACATGTCAATAGGGCAGGCATCTTTGGAAGGGTGGTGGGGTGTACAGGGTGTGGGTCCGCCATGATCCTGGACTGGGCTTGGAGGATGGGGGGTGTATGGTCTGTAGACAACTGGCTAGTTTGAGGGAGGAACTGTGGAGGTTAAGAAGTAGTCTAAATGGCAGGGCAGATGAGAATGGTAGGCATCCTGGTTGGGGGGGGATAGGGGATGACAAAGAGGGACAGAGCAAGAACAACTAGGGAGTGAAACTGACCCCAGTATCAGAGGCACTAACAGAAAAGAGAGAAGAAGGGAAGGGATGCCCAAGGTGAGGGGGAGGCCTTCTGATGGGGAGGAAGAGACTACGAGGCATACCAGGGGAGAGAGCAGATGGCTGCGGTTAGGGAGGACCAGGGGTGGGAAAAGGGGTGCATGGAGGGGAACAAGTAGGAGGGGGAAACCAATAGGGGGAAGAGATGTAGGAGGGGTATCAACTAGGAATAGATTTGAACCTCTGCTATGGGAGTGAGAGGGGGAGCAGGAACATACTGAAGGGGGAAGGACAAGCAGGGCATGAGAGGGATGGCAACAGGTAGGGGAAGAGATAGCGAGGATGAAAGGGTAGAAGGGGGGCTAGTAAGGAAGGAGGGGGTGGTAACTGGAGGAGAGAAGGCTACTGGAAGGGGAAGGATGGGAAGGGCATCACTATCGGTGTTAGAAGGGAATGAGGGCTCTAAATCAACAACAGCAGGGATAGGAGAAGGGTTGGAAATCAGCAGGAGAGGAGAGGAGGTTGACATGGGAAGCCCAGTAGGAAGTAGTCAGGTTGGGAAGGTGTTCAAGGAGGATGGGAGGAATAAGGCAGAGAAAAGGGGTGAGGCGGAAGTAGGGGGTACAGATACAGAAGTCACAGAGAAAGAGCAGCTGGTGGGGGTAAGGGGCAATGAAGAATGAATACTGGGGTGGAAGGGGCATTAGAAGGGAAAAGGGGTAAGGGACGGGGGTACTCATCCTGGGGAAGTCTATACTGAAAGGGTGAGATGAGGCGGCAGGGGGAAAGGCGCAGCATTACTTGGGTTGAAGCTATCCCCAGGTTGACTGCAGGAGGGGCAGGGCAGGCACTGCTCAAGTGTGCGGTGAGGGGGAGGAAGAAACCTCATTTAGTGTTGCATCGACTTGGTGTGAGGGACTGTGGAAGTAGTGGAGGGGAGGTTTGAGTAGTTCAGCAGGCAGTGTGAGGGGGTGGGGGAGTCAGTGGCATTCTCGGAAGTACTGCCGGTACCATGTGCAAGCATGAGGAGGAAGGGTAGGCTTGAGGAGTTCAACGAGTGGCTGAGGGATTGATGTCACATCAAAAATGATGGGTTAGTGACTAACTGGGGTAGGGTCTGGGGGGAACAGTGACTTGTACACGGGGGGACAGGGTACACTTGAGCAGGGAGGGGAGTATTAAAGGCAGGATTAAAAGGGTATATCTCTGCTAAGGTGGATTTAAACTAGTGAGGGGGTGGCCAAAAGACAGGTTGGTGGAAAGGTCCGGACAGGGGAGCCTAATGAGCTCACCCCCCTAGATATAGGTAAAGGCAGAGGCGAAGTGACCCTGGGAGGGGGCAGGCAGAGTGGTCTGAGCGTAATACAGAATGCACCACCTCCTGATAAGAATAAGGAGGAGAAAGGGTGCGGACTACCAGGAGGAGGGACACAGGCCAAGGAAGAGAAATGTGACGAGAAGGAGGGGTATGGGTGGAAGGTGGTCTGACTAAATGGATAGAGAACTGGTTACAGGGGAGAGTGCAGCGGGTGGTGGTGGTGGGGTAGCTCTCGGCACAAAGAGCAATGACAAGCGGAGTGCCACATGGGTCAGTGCTGGGCCCGGTGCTATTTGGGCTCTTTATCTCTGATATAGCACACGGACTGGGGAGCAGGGTTAGTCTGTTCGCACATTATACCAAATTGGGGGTGGTGGTGGACGTAGAGGATGGATGGAAAAATTTGTAGGGGACCTAACCAAACTACAGACATGGTTGTTGGAGTGTCAGCTAGGATTCAGTGCAAAGAAGTGTAAGGTGATGCACTTCAGGGCTAAGAACCAGAAGAGAGACTATTGGTTGGGGATCACAGAGGAGGAGAAAGACCTAGGGGTGTTGGTAACTGGGAGCATAAACAACTCGGCCCAGTGCAGGAAAGCAGCAGCAAAGGCAAACAGGATGCTGGGATGCATCACATAGGGGTTCTCATCCAGACACAGGGATGTGATCCTACCTCTCTACAGATCATTGGTCACACCACACCTAGAGTACTGTGTGTAATACTGGAGGCTATACCTGAGGAGAGATATAAAGTTACTGGAGGGGGTGCAAAGGAGGACAACAAAAATGTTAAGGGGATGGAAGGAAAGGAATATGAAGTTAGGCTGATGGAGCTGAACATGTACACACTAGAGGACAGCAGGGATGGGGGGATATGATTGAAGCATTTAACTACCTGAGGGGGTAAATAAACCTAGTGCTGAGGGGGTGTTTAAACTGAGGAGTGGAAGAGAGACGAGGGGGCATGGACTAAGGTTGGAAGGGGGACGTTTGAAGAGGAAATGAGGAGGCACTACTTCTCTGAGAGGGTGGTGTCTAGTTGAAATGCACTGCCAGAGGGGGTGGTAACATGTAGGACAGTCAACAGCTTTAAGGAGGAGTGTGATAAAGCAAGAGAAAGAGTTGTGGGGCAAGGGCTGGGTAAAGCAGGGTTGGAACTGAGGGAGATGGGGCTGGGACAGCTGCAATCTAGGGTGCTAGCTGCGCACTTGGGCAGACTTACATAGGCCGATTGGTGTGTTCTACTGGCAGAGTTATATGTTCATATGTATGTTCGTATGTAAAATCACAGTGATGCTGTTCATGAGCAGAGGTCCTAAAATGCCTATGTTGAAAATTTGGTGACAAATGTCCATAAAATAACTGTGTTACAAGCGTGCGTTCTGCAGTTTCCACGCACCCTTGTAACATCGCAAATTTGTAGTATTTTCACTCCAGATTTTCAACATTGCCACTTTTCCACACCTCCTTATGAATAGTACAGTTGTCATTTTTCACATTCTGCCCGAAATATGCATTTACACATCTGGCGCAGAATAATGCAGTCACTGTGGGAAATCAATGTTCGGGACAGATTAAGAACATCATAGTGACAGTGCTCATGAGCAGAAGTCATAAAATGCCTATGTTGAAAATTTGGTGAAATAATTCCACTAAATGACTGCCTTACGCGCATGCGTTGTGCAGTTTCCATGTACACTCGGGAGTTTGAGCATTTTTAATATTTTCACTACAGATTTTCAACATTGCCATCTCTTCACACCTCCATATGAATGGTACCAGCTGTCATTCTTCACATCCTGCCCTATCTGAGTTTTCATGCATCTGGCGCACAATGCCACGGTCACTGCGGAAACTCACATTTCGGGACACATTGACAAAATCACAGTGCCACTGTTCATGAGAAGAGGTCCCAAATGCTTTCATGAGGTGGGGGCCACAAAATGGCCATGTTGAACAATTGTACTGCAAATATCAACAAATGCCCGGAGTGTTATGGCTTCTAACCATAATGTCACACCCTTTACAGACTGACAGATATCAGGGGTGTGCCTTTGGATTGCTGACTGTAATGCTCATGCCATTCCAACCCCACCCCCAGCCACTGACAGGCATAGAGCTGTGCCTTCAACTCTTCGGCCCAACAGTTCACCCCATTCTATATTGCATCCATTTCAGCATATGCCGTTATGGAGTGGGGTGACTGTAAAGCCGAACACCCCAATGTACACCTCAACACTTGTCAGTGTCTGCAGGATGTGGTGAGGTGAAATGGCATGAACATTATGGGTGACAACACAAACGCATACTCCAATGCCTGTCTGCCTCTGCAGGGTGGAGGTGGGGTTGGCGTGAAGTTCAATACTTCACTGCCATTCCTACTCTGCATCTGCCTAACTCCTGCATTTCCAATGCTAATACCAGCAAGCAAACATTCGGCATTGGCAAATGCTTATTCTTTACTTAGAACTGCCCAAAACTTTGAATTTTTACCCTCTGGCTTAGGTGTAACTTGGAGGGAGGATTGTGGTGCAATACATCCCATCTTTTCCATTACCCTGTCTTTCTCTTGGAGCTGCAGTTGCTGCACTGTATCCTCAATGGGGGGGGGTGGCAGAAAAAGTCTGTGCAACTAACACAAAACCACCCAATGGTAAGTGGATAGACAACACTAAAGCACTTGACAGCTCACATGACCATTCCCTTTCTTAACCAGGACCTCACTTCCACAATATATTCCACTTCTGACAATCACAGTACAAGAAATCCAAATCCACAAGCAAGCCAGGCTTCCCAGTGGCAATGGAGAAAATTGCGGCACAGCTGCACCTTAGCCACCCGTCAGGAGGGTGGTCAAGAGAGTGCCTTTATCATCACCAGTGCCCCTTCATGGTCAGTTGGTTTGGGGTGTCAAGGCACCAGTTGAACCATGACATACAACCCCCCCGGCAAAAGTAAATGCTTGGGGCCAAGCATCACCCCCAAAAGAAGCTACAGGCCAAGCACTTTACTTTTATGATGTGCTCACAGGTGAAAAAAAACTAAAAGAAACTGATCAGCAATTTCATGACGTACTTTGCCACCAAATTTTATATTTGCATAGCAACTGGATAGAAATGAGCAAAATTAGATGTGTTAAAACATAGTCAGTATTTAAACAAAATGAAATTAGTGTTTGTGTGGATTATTTCTATTTTAGCTATTTCGTTTTGCTATTTTTGTCTTTCCTCCACTATACTCCAGTATGTTAGTCTCCTTATTTTTCCTTGTACATACAAACATACGAATCTGCCGGCAGAAACAGGCCTTATGGTCTATCAAGTTAGTCTGCTTGAATGCACAGCTCGCACCCTTATATTGCAGCTACCCTCTCCCCCTCATTTACCCCCCCCTCACAACTCCGACCCATGCCCTTTTAAAACTGTCCACTGTGCTACAGGATACCATCTCCTCGGGTAGAGTGTTCCATTTCTCCACCACCCTCTCTGTGAAAAAATGCCTCTTCATCTCTCTCTGATATCTTCCACCCTCCAACCTCAGACCATGCCTTCTGGTGTCCCTTCCTCTCCTCTGCTTAAATATCCCTTCTGTGCCCATTTTGTTAATCCCCTTCAAATATTTGAAGGTCTCAATCATGTCCCCCGATCCTCCAGAGTGTACATATTCAGTCAGCCTGTCCTCATTGGTTTTGCCCTCCAGCCCCTGGATCGTCTTAGTTGCCCTGTGCTACACCCCCTCCAGCAATCTGATATCCTTCTTCAGAAAGGGAAGCCAGAACTTCATGCAGTACTCCAAATGTTGCCTGACTAGTGACCTGTAAAGCGGCAGGATCACATCCCTATTTCTGGATGAAATTCTTCTCGCAAATACATCTCAGCATCTTGTTGGCCTTAGCTGCCACCTTCCTGCACTGAGCTGAGTTGTTCATGTTACCCATTATGATCACCCCTAGGTCCTTCTCCTCCTCTGTGACCTCTATCTGAACCTCTCCCAACTGGTAGATCCTCCCTGGGTTCCTTGCTCCGAAGTGTATAACCTTGCACTCCTTCGCACTGAAGCTCAATTGCCACTTTTCCGACCACTCCTCCAGTTTGATCAGGTCCTCCTGTGGCACCTACCACCCCTCTATGTTCTCCACCATTGCCCCTGTCTTGGTATCATCTATGAACAGACTGGTCTTGCTCCTAATGCCATGTGAGATATCCGATATGAATAACCCAAACAACAGCAGACCCAGGACTGAGCCCTGCAGCACCCCACTTGTCACCACCCTTGGAGAAGAGAGTGCCCTCACCACCGTCACCTGTTGCTGCCTCCCCTTCAGCCAGTTCACAATCCAGTTCACCATCTTTGTCCCTGCCCCCACATATTGCAACTTACTCCCCAGCCTCCCATGAGGCACTGAATCAAAGGCCTTGCTGAAGTCTAAATACAGCACATCCACTGCATGGCCTTCATCCAGTTTCCTCATTACCCAGTCATAGTATTCAATTAGGTTGGTCTGGCAGGATCTTCCAGAGATGAATCCATGCTGCTGACTGTCCTGGAGTCCATTATCCTCCAAAAATGTCACCAGCCTCTCTTTCAGGATTGCTTCCACAAGTTTTCCTACAATGGATGTGAGGGATGTGAGGCTTACAGGTCTGTAATTGCCTGGTTCATCCTTTGGGCCACCATGTGGGGCATCCTCCAATCCTGTGGTATGCAACCTGTGTCCAGAGAGGTATTGAACAGGTCCACCATTGGCCCCACCAATACCCCCGCCAGTTCTTTCAGCACCCAGGGATGAATGCCATCTGGATCTGGTGCCTTATCAACCTTTAGTGACGTCAGACTCTCCAGCACCCTGCCCTCTGCAATTATTCCATCTGTCACCCCTTCTCTCCCTTGCCCACATTCTTCATCCCCTGAGTTAGCTGTCCACCCTTCTCCTTCATGAACACAGAACAGAAGTACTCATTTAGTGCTTCTGCCTGTTCTGCCCCCTTCTCCACCCACTCCCGATCCTTCCTAATCCTCAGTATCTGGTCACTGCAGCTCCTTCTCTCCCTTATGAATCTGAAAAAGTATTTCCCTCTTCCCTGGTGCCCTGTGCCACCCTCAGCTCCCTGATGCTAACATGTCATCTCACAACTCCCCTTAATTTCTGGCAGCTCTATAAATTATTCCACAAATAAGCTGTTCATTTTTTTTAAATAAAATGTTTTTATACTTCTGGGCTGAACTGGGTGACTTTTTCAGCTGTGTCCTGGTTGCTGCCAGCTGGTCTACTGACCTCTCTCCATTCCTTCTACTTCCTCCAGAGTGGCAGGGTAGGCCACAGCACCTCAGGCAGCGATTCATGAAGCCCAGTCACCCATCCATTTTCCTCCTAGGTTTTTCACACTTCCCTAGGGCTATGGCAAATATGGATAGTGCATGGCATGGAGGCGAACAGCTCCATTCCACCCTCCTGGCATACCGCCAGTCCCCCAAGCATCAGTGCTGCTACTGGACCTCCTCCTATGGGCAGCCAAGAGCTGGGAAGGCTTACCACCCCAATCCAGATGAGGAGAGCTGTGAAGCAGCCGCTCAGTCCTCTCCCAGCCCTCCCTCCCAGCCAACCCCCAGCAACCTGATCTTGTTCCCAAACTTGGGTCACTGGTATGGGAGAGGTAAGGCGCATTGGAGCACCTCAGTCCTCTATGCCATCGGGCCATCTCTAAATAAGCCATTCACTGACAGCTATGTATATGAAAAAAAAAATCTCTGACCACATTTACATGGTTCCATGTGATAACGGTGACCGCATAATAGCAATTGCCGTTTGGGTGAGTCTACATTGCTGAAAATAAATTTTGGTGATGTAGACTAGCGGTGCACAGCAAAAGGATGCTGGACACTTGTATTTCTGTTTTTATGCAGGGGGCTGTAGCTGCACTCCTCCAGCACCCCCACTAAAGGATTCTCAACTGGGGGTGCATGTCGGGGTGCAAACAATGGGAAAAAAATTCCTGGACTGGTGCAAAAACAAGTGGGCACCCAGAGCCAAACCCGCCACCCTCCCAACCCTAGCCTGCCACCAACCTACCACACCACACAGTCAGCTCAGCAGCCCACTGCCGTACTATGCCACACTATGCCCCACAAACCCTCCCTTCCCTTCCACCCATCGCATGGTGTGGTCCCTCCCCCCCTCCATGTGCATGTACATATAGCGACATTCTGTTGCATATTCGCTGAACCCCCAATCTGGTCACCCTTCCTGCTCGGTAGCCATGTGTAAAAGCATTGTGATTGAGTCGCCTTTTTTGAAAGCTCTCAATCACAGTCACTTAATACACGGGCTACCCATTTACACATACCAGTGTGTCACAAAAATGGTGTTCATCTGCAATTATATGTGAATGCTGAAGTAATATGGATATTGGATATGAAAGGACCACTACCTTGAGGACATGACCACAAAACCCAGT
Source organism: Neoceratodus forsteri (assembly GCA_016271365.2). Lineage (NCBI taxonomy): Eukaryota > Metazoa > Chordata > Ceratodontiformes > Ceratodontidae > Neoceratodus > Neoceratodus forsteri. The sequence continues at coordinate 318,134,383 of CM028136.1, forward strand.
TTAACACTAGTGTGTAAAGGTGGCTGGTGATGCAAAAACTAAAAATAAAAAGACAAGTTTTACATAAGCAGTGGTGAGTGTGCAGCTTATACTGTATGAGGAATGATTTGCCAAACTGTCATTGTGGAGAAGAAACCTCTCAAGTTTCCAACATTTATTAGGGTCCCTTGGTCTCCTTTGGGATTTTGTCTGGCTGAGTTACCAGATTTCCTTTACTTTGCTGTTTTTATTTTCACCTCATTTTAAGGGCTTTGGGCTGAGCCTATAGCCCTTCTGTCATCCATCAGACTATAGCTGTAAAACAGCTTTTCTTGGAACTCCCTTTTTAGACATTTGGATGCATTCCTTCACAGCTGCAGAGTAGTGTAGTCCTCCTCTGATGTTTGCTATTTGCTTCATATAAAATAAGTTTGAAATATAACTCCTGAAGCCTTGCTCCTGCACTCATGAAACTTGGTAAGCTTATTTATTATACTAGTGTCCAATAACTGTCCAATTTTTGGAGTGGCAGTGCATTGCATCTTTAATCTATGAATAAAACTTCTTATTCTAATGTAAAGTAATGGGACTCTCAAACTCACTCTTTTTTAAGACAAGCCTGTGCTGTAATAGTCATATGATCTCCTATCTGATTGTAGTCGGAGAGACCCAGCTCTGGCTAGCTCAGATATTCCAGGAATGTGAGCTAGCCCCCCATACTCCTGGATTTGAGTAAGAGAAGTGTCTTATATCACCTTAAAGAAACTAAAATTGAGTCTCATCTTTATTTCCACAGAAATCTCATTTGCATACAGTATGGTCAAAGAGATGCTTAGGAAACAGAGATTTTTTTCTTTTAAGCATTAAAGCCAGATACCTTGTCTTAAGATTTAATCAACTAATACTTTTTGTTTTGCTCTTAGGAACTTATGCAAACAGTACTCTTAACCAGAAATTATTCCCATATAAAAATCACATCAAATAATAATAATAATTAAAAATCAATTCAGATATTAAAAATAAAATGTTTGGAGTAGGGAGGTTGGTTATTGCATGGATCTGGAATCTGTTTATTTACAGTTTATAGATGTAATTTAATAAATATATATATTTTTTCCTTTGGTAACCAGGTAAGGCCAACTAGGCATAGGTGCTTGTTTTTAGGGACAACCCAGGAACATTGGGGATATTAAATAACTTAAATACAGCCACACAGTACAGAAATGGAAGGTGTGGGAATCAAACCCATGTCTGAAAGCTGGATGTACAAAGCCCATTTATAGCTCATTACTCTAACTCCATCCTGGTATCCTCAAGCAGTTTGCACCATGGCTGACCAAGCCTGTCACCTGGCTTTTCAACCTCTTGATCCATACGTCCACTGTCCCATCTATTTGGAAAATGGCCAGAACCATCCTGATTCACAAAAAGGGTGATGTCAAACTTATGACAAACTACCAACCCATCTCCCTTCTACCTACTCTCAGTTAGCTCCTCGAGAAAATAGTCCGCCGCCAGCTAGCTGAACTCCTTGCCAAGTTTAATCTCCAAACCCCCTCCCAACACGGATTTAGGCCGGGTCACAGCACCACTACAGCTCTGATACAACTTACCAGCGACATAAAATGCAATATGGACCATGGACTTCTCACCGGAGACGTCTTCATTGACCTGTCCAAAGCTTTTGACATGGTTCATCACCCTCTCATGCTAAAGAAGCTCCAATCCATTGGAGCATCATACCCGACTCTATCCTGGTTCCGCAGCTACCTGGGCAGTCGCACTCAGGCGGTAGCTTTCCACAAGACTCTCTCCTCCCCATAAAAATCTCATGCAGAGTCCCACAGGGGTCCACGCTCGGAGCTCTCCTTTTCTCCCTCTTCCTAAATGATATCCCTGCTCTCTCCTGACACAGCTGCACCCTTATATACGCTGATGACCTTGTACTCTACTCTGGGTCTAAATCAATAGATGACATCAACTCCACTCTCTCAAATGACTTTCAAGTCCTTCAATGCTGGCTCTCGTACAACTATCAAAACCTTAACCAGGACAAAACTCGAGCTATGCTGTTCGGTTCTTCAAAAAAAATGCCCTCAACTGCCCCCAGGCTCTCGGTTCACTGCCTTGATGGTTCCCCCATCACCAACACAGCGTCCATCAAATACCTGGGGGTCACACTTGATCCCTCCCTCAACCTGTCTTTAATCGTCAACACGAGCTGTCAATGCAAAAATTGGGGGTGCCTATCGTGTGCACCACTCCCTCACTCCTTCAGCCAGACTAGCAGTAGCAAGGGGAATCCTCTTACCCCAGCTCCAATATGCTCTTCCCCTTATCTATACTGCCAACTCTTCTATACTCAGTAAATGGGACACCGTCTATAACAACATCTGCAGATTCACCTTAACTGCCCCTCGCCTCACTCATCACTGCCTCCTCTACTTGGGTTTAAACTGGCTATCACCCAAGGATCTACGGGCCTACTCCCTGGGATGTTTTATTGACTCTCTGACTAGACCTCCTAGCCCTGACAAACTGGCAAACCTGCTGACTCCTGACTCCTGCCTCCCAAACCCAAACCCTCAGGTCCTCCTCTATCCAAATGCTCTCTACCAGACTTTGCGCTACAAAAATGGGCAAACAGGCATTCTCTCACTTTGCTCCTAAGTTCTGGAACTCTCTCTCTCTCTCTCTCTCCCTTCAGGTTAAAAACTCTGCCTCCCACCGGGAATTTGAAAGCTCGCTCTTCTCTCACCTGCATGACTGTGGACACTGCAATTGCTTGTAATCTGTTTCACCCTATTGTCGGTCTGTGGCACGGACACAAGCCTGCTCTTGTTCTACATGTCACTTATTATGCACTGTATTTGATTGTGATTGTTATTATGCTGCTCTAATAACCTATGTATGTTGTTAACTGCTCCTGCTGTCTTATGTTTACCTTATTGTCATCATGTGCTACTGTAATATGTATAAGAATGTCCTGTACTCTCCCGGGTCGTGCCTGAAAATAGGCAGGTTTGTTGCCTAGTGCACTTACCCGGTTACCAAAAGCTAATAAATAAAATAAATAAATAAACCTATAGGCTATACTGCCAGCCCCATAAATAGTGAACAATTTAGACTGGGCTGTTAATATCTCAAAGGAGAACTGTACTGAATCAACAAACATGCATTATTGTAGAAGTAGATGTTATTTTTTAAAATACCAGTTCTCATTTTGTTACTGCTTAATCTTAACTGGCCTTTTGGTAAATTGAGTGTGTGTTTCTGATTCATACACTGCTGGCATTGACCATTTTAGATCAGTATGATCTTGTCAAGAACTTACATTGTTGGTAAAATGCATCTGTGTTCTAATTTAGAATTCTTAGGTTCATGGGGACATAAACAACATCATACAATTCTTAGATGGCACTTTGCAGCAGTGTGTAACCCATTAATATTCAATGGGTTAACTAAAAGGCCAGCAAAAATGGGGTAGAAACAGAAGGGGATCCACTATATGAAAAAAGCTTCTACAGGAAACATTACTCACAGATTCAGTGCAGTTCTCCTTTAACTAAGCTTGTGGGGAATGTCAGGTATTTTATCTAAATGGTAAGGAACTCTGTTTACAGGGATTTGAAGCCATCTACAGGGAAATTCTTCCCATAGACTTGCATTTGTTATATGGGAAAACAGGAATCTGGCTTCCACTGGAAATAATATAATCTACAGGAAAACACAGGAAAATTGCCCTGCAGTTACAGGAAAAAGGCAAACTTAATCTGGGAGCACTGACACACACACACACACACACACACCAGCAGCATTTACTCTGACTAAATAAATTCAAGAGGACTGATTTAGCAACATGGCAGTTTTTGATGATGGTGACTAAAAGCACTATATGACACCAACAGGAAAATAACTTTGGTCATTTGGTAGCTCTTCACAGCCCTATCGGCTCTGGCTAGAACTTGTTCTCCTGTTTTTACTACTGTGTCACTGTCTTTCTGCTTCCTTATTGCATAAAACTACCCCACCCCTGTCCTCAATTCCTTACCCCTTTCTTCCTTTCCATAACATTCCAAGACCAGGTGTTACTTGAGGAACATGCTGCCCATATTTACAAATGCCACCCGTCTCCTACATTCCCAGCATTGCCCTGATCAGAAAGATCGTTGCAGAACCAACACAAATAAGATGCATTGCACTAAAGGGATAACCACTCCTAGAAATGGTTTGCCTGACCATCTGGAGTGTATTGTCTTGTGTGATGTAATACCATTTTCTTCACACTGTGCACAACTCCTGATCGCCTCAGGGTAAGAAACCTGAGTCCAGAAGTGAACCCATGTCCCCTAGATGACAACATGGAACACTGACACTGCTACATTGAGTTGGCAGCAACTATAACATGAAGTAAGACAATCTGCTCCATTGAGACGGGCTGCTTTATTCCACCTGAGGTGTACAGAGCTTAGATTGGTTCTGCCCTCCCAAAGAGAGCCGAAGTCAGTAGAAATACAAATTGTTAAAAACTGCACAGTGTTCTACATGATTCACTACACTGAATAATTGATTTCTGTAGGTATGTTAACTGATACTTCTTTTTCCTTTTCACGAGATCCCTGCCTCCTCCGCACAGCCAAAGGAAAGATTTTCCTGTGCCAAGGCAGAGAAGCTGATCAAGGAGTACCTGGCTGCCAAACTTGCTAACACCACCTACCATCCTGTGACATGCACGAACCTGACCAAAGATATATGTGAAGAAATCAAAGTCACTTTGAAGAAAATCACCCACCTAGGTATAAACTGATCTGCAATGTAACCATGGGGAATAAAGACCGTGAAGATGTTATGGTTGCCAGTCGATGTCTTTGGGACCCATATGCAGATGATTTTATGTCACACTACTATGAAAACCAAACTCTGTTCTGTGTCATTACGGTATATGCTGTTTATTTTGAATAATTCTAACAAATGCACCTCGTACTACAGTACCTCTCAATGGTCCCTTATTTTCAGGATATACCTGATTGTTAACCCCTCAGATTATCTCCATTCCAACTCATCTTGTTCTTGACCTCCATTCTGAGGTGGAATTTCAATGCTTAACTAAAACTAAACATTAGAATTAAGTAACTATTCATTTAGCTATGCAGTTTATTCCATGTTTTTTTTCCATACATTCTTTTATTGTATTTCTATTCTTACTCCCCTTCCCCGGGCCATGGCGTACACATGTGTGTACATGCGTGGAGGCACATGCACACACCGGGATCTGGTGGCCCCTTCCACCCTGCCCCAGACTTGCGTTGCCACTCCTAACCACCTGTACTACCCACCGGGCCTCCACCCAGTGGGAGCGGAACTATGGCAGAGTGGACATCTACCCCTATGGAAGGGAGAGCCATAGCTCAATCCTGTTCCAACCCCCCCCCGAGCTGGCACCCAGGCGGCCCAAGGTCATTTTTGAACCTGGGTCACCGATGTGGCCAAGGTAAGGTACCAGTGCCTCAGCCCTCTGCGCCACTGGGCCTGCACCATTTTTTTAAGCAAAAAGGCACACCAGGATGTGTGCCATGCAGGGATGTCACATCTCATGTACTTTGTGAGGCACAAGGCCACAGGTTGAGTGTCTTCAGCCTCCCAAGAAGTGATGTTATCCATGTGAAACACATCCTGAAGTACCTTGTTGTGATTAAAAAATAAACCCATTTATGCATTCATGGTTGTCAGGAGGCTGTTTTGCATGCATTCGTTTCACCTGTGAGGTTGTGCTGGGTTCACATCTTGGGGGAAGTAACCCTCCACCAAACAGCTTTCAGCATTTTTCTGTTCATTTATTTAATGTTAAAAAGCCACTGAAATCACAGAAAAAGCTTTAGAAGAATATGAGCTTCAGTCATCTCTGCTTATATTTACATACTGACTCTAATTATGAAATAGATATAAACATTTTAGAAACATGCTGGCCTGGTGGCACAGGCTGAGGTGCTTTAAGCCTTACCTCTCACAACACTGGTGACCTGTATTCAGAAATGAGCATAGGTTGCCAGGGGTCGGCTGGAAAGGGAGAGGACAGAGCACCTGAGGGATTGCTCTCCTGTCCCGGGGAGGGAGGACTGCATGTGCCACTGAATGACTGCCACCAGGTGGAGGCCTGGTGGCAGTATGGGTCGAGGAGGGCAGAAAGAAGGGAGGTGCTGTGGGCCACCTCAGCATGCATGTGTCTTCATACATGCACCTTGATGAGCATGCTCTAGAGTGTGATCAGGACAAAATAATGGCAGGACAGGCATTAATGAAGTCTAGCCCCCAATCCTCACCCACCACATCGACGAAACCCTGGAGCCAGAAAAAAATGGATTATGCTTCGGGTGGAGGGGGTGGCACTCCTCTGCTAACCCCGACATGGAGGGATCCTTGAGGGTGCTCAGGCTCTGTGATACATCCCCAGAGAGATGCAGGATGGTTGGATTGGTGGGGCAGAGCTGAGGGGAGTCCAGCCTGTCCCAACCATAAGCAAGGAAAAACAGAGGATGGAAAAAAATTTAGCAACCTGATTGGATGAAGACCATGGAACCCACTGCTGATATGCCAGCACAACAGCACTGGAAAATGTATGTGACCTTACTAACCTGTTTACATTAAGCTGACACAACTATATTAATAAACTTCAATTTACTTACTTGTATATGTGGCATACTGGCCAAACAGAAAATTACAATGGCTCAACAGAATATTTTTTTTTTCCTTTTCTCCTTTTTTCTTTTACCATTTTCTAATTTTTACTTTTAAATTCCAATTAAAAAAAACATTTATTTACTAATCTTAATGGCCAAATAAGGTGCTTCAAGATGTTCTTTCTGCTTCGCGCCTCAACCCAGCTGAGGTGTGCATTATCCAAGCACAAAGTACACCCTGTCATGTCTTATTATTGCTTAATTAGCCACCTTTTTGCATACCTATGAACATTAACATAAACCTAGGCTCAGAGTCCATTAGACTTCATCTACTTTGACTGCCCGTCCAATCCTTATCCTCTAGTTTTGACATTATAATGATTTCTAGAGCAACAGATTATTATGCACCAAACATACAGGGAGTTGTGTTGTCAGGTGTAGACAAGTAGCTAGAGAAGATACAGTCTAATGGATAGTGGTTAATCAGCCTGAGTGAAATGACAAAGAAATATAAAAACTATGAAGTATAGGTTGAAATATGTCTGAAAATTAAGTTTTTAAAAGTTTCTTCTAGGGCTTCTTTATCTCTTTAAAGCTTTCGGGCCTTTTTTTTTTACTTTTTGATAGGATTCATCTCATTTGTTTCAGTGTTGTCTGTTAACAGGTTGCATGGTTGCCTAGAATAATAAAACTATGAATTGTTACTGTCATGTTTAGAAGGAGTAACATCTCATTTACTAGACTTTTCAAATCTCGTTAATGTTTCTTGTGGTCAGAAGTTCCAGAAAGAATGATCTAACGACAAAATATGTATTCATATTGTGGAAAATAAAAGCAGAAGTTTGTTAAGAATGGAAAGTATGAACATGCACAACCTATAGTAGTTGTTACCAGTTGCAATACTGCCCACATCAGCAAGTTATTAGCATCAGAATGCCACCTCTCGTATTGGTTGAGCCTCACAAGGTGGTGAGATGCTGTGTTGAGGGATGTGTACATTTCTGGTGACATAATGCAAATTTTTTTATTTATTTATTTGAATTTTGGTAACCATTTTGGTAACCGCGTAAGCCCACTGAGACAATGCAGTTCCTTTTTCAGGAGTGACCAGTGTATAGCGTACAAGCATAAGGACATGTGTAAGCATCTATAACAAGGAGGGTGAGAAGAAATAAAATACAACATACACACGTTATAGTATATATATATATATATTATATATATATATATATATATATATATATATATATATATATATATATATATATATATATATATAGTATATTTACATTAGTTCATCATGACCAGAGCGAACAGTGCAAATTAATATACCATAGAGAATGGATCAAAGCAGAATCTCAGTTGCACAGCAGAAGGCTATCCAACACGAGCATGAATATAACAATGGACCACAGATGATACATTTTTTATTAACATAGGTATTTGCAGGTGGTAGACAAATTGCAAAGAACAGACTACAAAGTCAGGTCCCCATGATTAGGCTATGTGGTTCAACGATTAGTCAAGACAGGCACAGGACTTATGCTGCAGTAGGTACACAAAGAGGGAGCACTTGAACAAAGCACGTGAGGAGAGGGAGAGGGTTGAGAAGGGGAGTGTATTCCAAGTGGAGGGTGCAGAATAGGCAAATGAACACTTGCCACTGTTAGGCGGGGAAGAGGAGTGTACAGGATTTGCATTTCAGTAAGTCACTCAGACAGAGGGTAGAGAAAAGGAAGGTAAGTTTATAGATAAAGTAAATGGAGGAAAACTGCAATCTTTGGTCATAAGCCAGCCTACTGATTCTAAAACCTTGTAGTGGTGGCAGCGTGAGTTGACTCCGAAAGTGAATCATCCCACCCTGTAATAGAGCATTCTTAGGCAGGAGAGTATGGTGGTCTTGGCGGATAATAGCAGAGGGGCACCACTGAAGAGTAGGGGGAGAAGGTGGTGATCTTTCAACAGGAGACATGCGAAAGAAGAGGGCGTAGGTGGTAGAGCAAGCTGAGTTTCTGGTAAAGTTTTTTTGTAGTTTGTGTTACATGCAGCTCAAAAGAGACAGAGGGGTCTAGCAAGATACTTAAATATTTGAAAGAATGAACTGATTCAAGTGTTTTTCCTGTAACAGAAAACATATGAAGTGTACCAGGAGAACCCTGTTTTGTAGAGGGGTTGAAGAAAAGCATTGATTTTTTTTTTTTTTGGTGTTGAGGGCTGATTCTTAAGGAACCATTTTTCGAGTGTATATATGATTAAGCCACTAGATATCACAAGATGAGTGGTATGAAATGGCATCATCAGCATAAAGTTGCACCAAGGACCTGCCACAATGCATGGGTCATTTCTTAATAAATAGAGTGAACAGATGGGGCCCCAGGATTGATCCCTGGGGTATGCTGTGAGTTATAGTTTTAAATGAGGACAGAGCCCCTGACCATTTTACTCCTTGTGAGCAGCTGAATAGGTAATTACGTAACCAAAAGAGTGAATGTTGGTCCATGCCTAGAGAGTGTAGTTTATGCAACAGAAGGTTATGGTTTACAAAATCAAAGGCCTTAGTTAGATCTACAAATATAGCCCCGGTGTATAGCCCATTGTCAAGTGAGCCAAGGATATCTGTGATTACCTTGGTAAGAGCTGTGAGGGTGCTATAATTCTTTCTGAAACTGTGCTGACAATTGGTTAAGAGGTGATGACATTTCAGGTAAGATTGAAGTTGGTTGAAAATTATACATTCTTGCATCCTTGCTAGAGGGCAGAGGATTGATATGGGTCTGAAATTTTCAACTGCGTGTACACCACCTTTGTGCAATGGAATGACTATTGCTACTTTCCATTCTGCTGGCACACACCCAGTAATAAGAGACTTATTTATCAGGTCACAAATGGAGAAAGCAAGGGCTGAAGCTCCTAGTTTTAGAAAACAGGTTTCTAAGGCGTCGAAACCTGGGAAACTATCTTTCTTCACTTTAAAAGTACAGTAGCTGCAGCACTTCTTTGCAGGTAGCTAGTTTGAGGTGAAACTCTGGGCCAGAAGAGAGCTGCCTGTGTTAGGGAGGAGGGGTCAAAATCTGGAGGGGGGCAAAATGTGAGGTATAGCTAGCGAGATCAGTGAAGAAGTGATTTAAGCCATCCGCAATAGATTGAGGGTCAGATAGAGTAGTACCTCCTGCTTGTAGGGTGCTGGGTGGGACCGGGGAGTTACCTTTAATTAATGTGTTGACTTGCTTCCAAAACACCTCAGGGTTACTGAGACGTTCAGTCTACAAGAAACGATGATACCTGTGCTTACCACTGCAGAACTTACTCTTACACGAGTCATGAAGTTTCCTGAAAGTTTGTCAATCGGAGGGATTACTGCTTTTCTTAAATTTTTCCATGATGACTCTTGAAGGAACATGAGGGACCTGATTCCAAGACCTATGGCACAATCTGGTGGCGTATGTGAGTTGCACCATATGCCGCTATGCCGGAGACCCTGCACCAGATTACAGAACAGACAGGGTAGCTGGCACCTACACCCTGTGACTTGAGGTATCTCCAGGGTTGCAACACAGGAAGGGTGCACCCAGCCTGGGTGCTGCAAGCCACCAACAAGCCCCCCAAGACATGCCTGCAAGCCCCTGTGGGCCATGGGGGGGTGTTGACAGAGTGGCACTGGCACTGGGGGGGTGGCATCGGCACATCGCGAACCTGGGTGCTGGTGGGTGGAACCCCAGTATTGCTGGGGGGTTGCTTTGTGATGGGAGGTCTGTGTGGCATGACAGTGTGTGGGTTGGGGAACTGTAGGGGGAGCAACAGGCAGTTGGCCAGGATGGAAACCCCTTATGCCAGCTCATAACTGGTCTAACCCCACAGCGCTGCAGGGCCTCTTGGAATTGCATTGTGGGGTTATGGCAGCTGCCCTTTTATAATAGGGTGAAGCTACTGTCATAACCCCCTTTTGCCATGCCATAGGGGCCTTGAGCGGTGTAAGTCCCCATGGCGCAGGCACAGGCTGCCTCTTGGAATACTGGCCAGCGGAACCCATGGCGCAGAGTGCAACTTATGCCATATGTGCTGGTGCAAGTCACACTGTGGTATGGCAGACCCATCTTGGAATCAGGCCCCAGATGGCTCAGGTCCTTGCTTAGCCAGGGAGCTTTAGACCCTTTGGACCTTTGGCACATGCTAGATGTAATAATGGTGCAGCTCCTGTATAAGGGTTAAAGGACTAGTACAGTCAGAATTTGCAAAAACATATATTGTATGGAGTGTTTTGATGTGTGTGTTGGGCAGAGTGTTTTGATTTATGTATGTAGTCCTAGTGTATCCTTCCCTTTAGCCAAGTTTACACCGCAGCAGCACACCACAATTTGCAGCGCTGCAGTGCGGCTGTGATGCTGGGGTGGCTCAAAGCTATGTCCACACAGCTGATTGCTGGAGCAGTTCTTCCCCCCTCACGAGATGACAGTGACAATCAGCTGATGCTGAAGCCCAGAATGCTCCTTTTCACATGCAGTACACCCAAGTTCAGCAAACAGTATTTTTTATCAGCAGAAAGAACGCTGAACTCGAGATGGTACGTGAAAATGTAAAACAAGGGCTAAAAATACTATAAATTAGAGTCATAAACTGGTACAGCAATACTGGGCATGCACTAATACATATGCATATACCTTGGGCGCCAAAGGATATGCTTATGTATTAGGTCATGCCCAGTAATGCTGTCCCAGTTTACATCCCTAGTTTGTAATATTTTTAGCCCTCGTTTTATATTTTCAAGTACTTTTCCGAGTTCAGCATTCTTTTTGCTAAGAAAAAATACTTAATGCTGAACTTGGATGTGCTAAGAGTTGTATTCACAATTTAACAGCCAAGCATCTGAGAAATTCATGGGGTCAGGAGGATGCCAGGAGAGGAGACATTCATCGGGAGCAAGCACTGCGAGTGCTGCAGAGTGTCTACACTGCAGGTCCGATACACATCCCCTCTCCCAGGTCAGATCACAAACCCAATGCGCAGCACAGGTAAGGCACTCCAGAAAGTGTCCACACCACTGACTTTGGAGCGCATCAACCCATGCACATCAAAAGTCGACAGTGTAAATAGGACTTTTGTCTGCAGTTAGTTTTTTCTAACCTAGCCTGCTAATTTTATGATAGTTTTATGGCCCCTGGGATCTTCAGCATAGCATGGTTTATTGCTCTTCTTTTCCCTACAATGCCTCCTGTCCCATGTGACAGTGATGTATGTGTAGGAAGCTTGTTCTCTTGACAACAGATCAAGGACATTGGCCGTATTGTAAATTAGGAGAATGTATCTAAAAGCTTTAGATGCATGAAATCAAAATGGCTTTAGCAGACATTTTTACCAAAAGCTTTTCAGAAATTTTATAGAATGAGTGTTCAGTCATAAAATGTTCATCATGTATGATGTATACTAATCCTCCTTTAGTTTAATATTCAAAGGGTTCAGTATATCCTCCACAGAGCTAACCCTTTTTTTTCTTCTTTTTTTTTTTTAATTCTACTTTATTCACTGAAGACCCAGGGCATCTTTCCATGGTACCACTCGACTGCTGCTTCTACTCCCTGCCTGAAACCTCCTCTACTGGTCTCCACCCGGCCCTATGGCTTGTCCAGCCCCCTGGATTACCCTCCCAGGGGAAGGCACCCTTTGCAGCCTTCCTGTAATTAGAGAGACAGCCATGGGGACCAGTAGAGCTGGAGATCCAGGGAGGCAGGTTCAGCGTTGGGTTGTGGGCAAGTTTCTGTGCCCCCTTCACCTCCACTAGGCCACCAGGTATTTTCTTCAAATTGCTCCCCAGAGTGTGGACATGCAATGACGGCAGTGCACCTAACATGCAGCCTTCTGCCGCCGCTCCCCTCTTGTCATTGCATTGAGACTCACAACACGTAGGGTCCCTGGTCTCCACCAGGGGCCACTATGGAGCAAGGCTTGCCCTGGAACCCATCCTGGGAGGGGAGAGCAGTCTTCCAGATGCTCGATCCCCTCCCTCCCCTGCTGACCCCCGATGACCCAAGTCCATTCCCGAACTCAGGTCACCAATGTGGCACGAGGTGTGGCATCCACTACCTCAACCCTCAGTGCAACCGGGCCAGCACTCTCTGGAAGCTAACCCTCTCTTCTAATTCCATTGTTACCAAATTGATCTTTTGAACCAAATCAGAAACTGAGTTGGTTGCTGCCAAGATAGATGATCTTATGCTCTTGAAACCCTCTCTCACTTCGGTTATCAGGTCATCCTATCAGCGAGGCAAGAGCTCAGATTGCTCACATTGCATTTGAATTGATACATGACAGTCTGGCAAAGTTTTATTTTCTGCTGCATCACTCTTGTTTGTTTTCTGTCTCTCCCTGATGCGATCTACCTGACCAAGATCAATATTTGTAGAAGTCTGCTCCAAGGTGCCTGGTGCTTTCAGCTCCAAAGCTTTGCTCACTACATTTAAAACATCTGCGCCCTCATTATGGCTATTGATATTTCTTTTCCTCTGAGAGACACCACTCTCAGAATTAGCCTTGTGTAGTACAGTGCTCTCAGGGTGTTCTGATTGTGAGAGATTATTGGGGCATTCACTTCTGACTGCAGCGCTGTGAAAGCTCTCCATCTCTGCCCCCTGCTGCACATCGGCAGCACTTCTATTCGAATTGCCCACCATTACAGCTGATTGAGCAGTATCAGGTGCCATGGGTCAGGCAAGGGCACATAGTATGATTCACAGAGGTTGTATTCATATTGGGAGAAGTTGTGAAAAAGTTAAAAGGATTAAACATCTGTGAGGTCAGGGGTATGTTACTCTCCTTTGTGGATTTAAATAATTTGCGTTAGAAGGAACTGCAATATTATTAGCTGGAGACAAAATATTTTATGAGGTTAACGGTTGGTTGATTGATTGGCATTGACTGACCTCAATGAATCTTTTAAATCCCAAGCACTACCCCTCTGTTTCTTTTTTGAGTCTTTTTCAGTGTTGTTTTGAGACTCTGTCAGCTCTCTCACTCTCTGTGTTCTCTGTGACATAACCTCTAATCCTCAGCCATTTTCATTGCAGCATGTATACAAATTCTTATGGTGCTCTGCGAATACTTGAACTGAGTTTACCAAAACATTTGCCATGTGCTAGGAAGTGTAGCTTTACGTAGCCGAGAAAAAAGGCATACTTTCATTCAGAAAAAACACTGTAGGCAAATTTATACTCATCTGCATGGTTGAGTTTGCAGCAGGCAAAAGTAATGATTTGCTTCTCTCCTCAGCGGTTAGCAGCATGTCTGCTCAGCCCTCCAGTGCGTCCACCGCCTTGCACACTCCGCAAACAGAATTCATTTTAATTAAAGATTTTACTTAGGTTACGTACAATATTTAAAATATATATACACATATATACATGCATTTGCTCATTGTTTTATGTGCCTCCTAGCCCCTCATCTGGTCATTCCTTTGGGTCACCAAGGGACCCCAAGCCCACCACACTTGTCCCTGCTGCAGCCATCCACCATCCCTCGATCTTGCCATGAGCCAGATGATCTGGAATTATCCTTTCATTGGGGGGAGCCTCCCTACTGGGGCCCACAGGAGAGGAGATATGTTCCATTCCACTTCTGAGCTCACAGTGAAGGATCAGCTATAGCCTACATGCCAGGGCATTGTGGTGCAGTGGGAACCAGGTAGCCATCATCCAGCCAGGCAAACGGGCATATTTCTGCTTTTGTCTTCAGCCCCCACCCACAGACACTGCCAACCACCCACAATGTCCTGGGGGATGCACGGTGGCTAGTTGTCACCCTCGTCACCAAGTGCGCTGCCACAAAGGGACTCCAGAAGCCACTCTACAGTGGCTAGGCCAGAATGTCTGTGTGGACACTCCTATACCTCCCCGCTGGTCTGCACTCCTGTTGCCATGGGTTCAGGCATGAACCTGGGTCACCAACGAGCCAGGCAATCCCCCATCAGCCGGTGCCACAGAGACGACTATTTGGGCATTTTTAATTCTGCTAATTAAATTGAGGCATGTGCTATATATTTTCATAACTGATTAGCACTTTCATGTGCAAAACTGTTAATCAGTTTTCCAAACTTATTTAAAACTGTGCATCCTGACAGCCCCACTCTTCTTTCTGACAACTACAGTTGGAGACACATAGGGGGTCCTGAATTCTTGAATGATGCCTGCAGCAAGCATTTCCTGCAAGTGTCTTTCCAGACATCATCTATATCAGCCAGGGCAAGCCATCTGGTCCTTTTCTGGAATGGCTTCTCATCCATGAATTGATTGTGGTGCTCTACTCCCTTGGCACAGCCCACACCCTGTTCTTTCAAGGTGAAAACATTTGTTCATTGTGCTAACTTTTTTGGATACTGTTCCACCACTCTATGGATAAAGAGGGATCTCTGATCTCAAACAATGAAGGATCTAAGGGTCTGGCTCCCAGACTCTGAGCTGAGTCCTCTCTGTTGTGTGGCTGGACAGTCATGTCAGCACAACAGACCTGGGCAAGTGTCCACCCCCTTTGGATGGTCACTGTTGGAAGGTCGCATTTGTTACATGTACAGTTACTCTTCTTACATAAGCATGAGCTTTAGCTGGACGTATATTGGGCTTGACTACAAGCCCCTCTGGCAAAATGGTTTCTTCCAGGCTATCCAACATCAGCAGCTGGTTGTGGCAATGCCGCTTGAGTCACACTATTCCAGTGACAGCACAATTGGCTTGGGGTAACTCCACTTCCAAACATTCTTGACGCCACACAGGCCATACAGCCTCATGCTCAGGTGGGACAGTAACTTTGCGATTGTAGGCTTATCTAACAAGTTCATGGAAGGGCACTGATGCTTTCCCTCATTGCGCCACAAACTCTTTGCACAGCTGACCTAGATGATGGAGCATATGAGCATTTGTTCACACAATAACTGGAACCTTTTCATACATGCTTGTCCATGGGCACACCAGGGCACAAATTCCCACAGCAATAGGGATTCCAGCAGCATCCACCAGGAAGGAAATACAAATACAAATCAACACTAAATGAGGGAATGAAGCTTCACTTGAGACCCCACACATCCAAGCCTTCCAAAGACTCCAACTTGTTATGTGAGAGATACATATCATAATAGTCTTTGAACACTATAGTGACTTGGCAGAAACTATCCAGTAGCACCCAGCTGGGCCATCCATCCAGCTAGGCTTCCACATCTGCAGTAGGACCCACAATCTAGCACCAATCCCTTGACACTTGAGATTTACTGCTTGATGCTTTGGCTTTGACACTACACTGACAGTAGCTTTAGCACTGGTGGTTGATGAGTGACTTGTTCCCAGGGACCTGGAGTGCTCCTGTACTAAGGCCCACTGAAGTTTAAGTGTTTGGGGTACTTGTGGCCAGTTTCTCTTAGATCAATTGACCTGCAACCCTCTGAAAATTGGTGATGGACTGACAGTGATGTTGGGCATGCTCATCCTCCCCACAACAGGAACAGCAAACATCAGTTCAACATGCTAGCTGCCAAGGAGTTCCAGCTGGGGAGTTCCATGGGTACCCTCCCTTCCGTGCAGGGGTCATAGATGATGACAGTTTTTTGTGATTCATGGAGTCTCCTACCATTTTCTTTAACTCTATCAGCTGAGTATGGACTTCCTCCAGTGAAATTGCATTTGAGGCTTGCCTTCCAGGGTACAGGAGTGTTGACACAACATTACTCGACACAGATAATAAAAGTCAGGCATTTAGGTGCACTCAGGAAAATTGGTGGTGCATGAGCAAAGTAACCAACTCATAGAAACATAGAAGTTGATGGCAGATAAGGACTGCAAGGCCCATCTAGTCTGCCCATTTCTTTTTCTACCTTACGAATGTGCCGTAGGCCATTACTCTGTCAATGGCCTATCTATTCATACTCATCTGTATTGCTCCCTTATGCCTATCCCATACCTGTTTGCAGCCCTGTACTGTATTCATATCCACCACTTCCTGAGGTAGGCCGTTCTATGTATCCACCACCCTTTCTGTGAAAAAGTACTTCCTCACATCACATTACTCTTTAATCGGCCTCCCTCTAATCTCATGCTGTGTCCTCGTGTCCTGTTATTTTTCTTATATTGAAACATGTTAGACTCTTTCACCTTGTTAATGCCCTTAAGGTGTTTGAATGTTTCAATCATATCACCTCTCTCCCTTCTTTGCTCGAGGGTATACATATTGAGCTCCGGTAATCTGTCCTCACGTTTTCTGATGCAGTCCCTGCACCATTTTGGTTTCCCTTCTCTGGACTACCTCCATTTAGTTAATGTCTTTGTGAAGGTGTGGCCTCCAGTACTGCACGCAGTACTCCAGATGGGGCCTAACCAGTGTCTTGTAAAGAGGGATTATTATCTCCCTCTTACAACTTCTGATACCTCTACTAATACACCCCAACATCCCCTTAGCCTTACCTACTGCTTTAGTGGTCTGCTTGGATGATTTCAGGTCATCTGTGATGATGATGCTCAAGTCTCTTTCTTCCTTTGTGACTGCCAACAACTCCCCTCCCAACCTATGGGTGGCTTCAGGGTTTCTCTTCCCTATGTGCATGATCTTGCACTTCTTTGCATTAAACCCCAGTTGCCACTCTTCCAACCATTTTACCAGTTTTTCCAGATCTCCTCTCATTCTGCCCACCCCATATGGATAATCGACTATGTTGCAGATCTTGGTGTCATCTTCAAACAGACAAACCTTATCCTCCAATCCATCTGCAATGTCACTGATGAAGATACTGAAAAGGACTGATTCAGGACTGATCCCTGAGGTACCCCACTTGAGACTTGCATCTCTTCTGACTGAATACTGTTTACCACCACTCTCTGTTTTCTGCCCACCAACCAGTTTGCCACCCAGTTGACCAACTTCTGACCCACCCCGAGCCTGCCCAGCCTGTTAATCAATCTTCTGTGTGGAACAGTATCGAAAGCTTTGCTGAAGGAAGGTAGGCGACATCAACTGTTCCCCCTTGGTCCACCACTCTGGTCACGCAGTCAAAGAAATCTATGAGATTAGCTTGAAAGGACCTTCCTGTTGTAAACCTATGCTATCTTGGATCCTGTGCGCCTATGGATTCCAGGTGTTGCACTATCCTTTCCTTTATGAGTGCCTCCATAATCTTGCCCACTACTGAGGTAAGACTGACTGGTCTGTAGTTCGCTGCCTCATCCCTGCTACCGCTCTTGTGGAGCAGGATCACATGAGCCCTTCTCCAGTCTTCTGGGACCTCTCCTGTGGTCAGAGACTCACTAAACAGTTCTGATAATGGCTCTGCTAGTTCCACCCTTAACTCCTTTAGTACCCTGGGATGTATGCTATCAGGTCCCATTGCCTTGTCCACCCTGAGCTTATCGAGCTCTTATAGGACCCTTTCTTTTATGAAGGGACTAGTGCACACCTCCCTCCCCCCTGTGTTCATGGTGCTGAGCTGTGGGCCCTGCCCCACCTTCTCCTCAATAAATACTGAGCAGAAGTATCAAGTTAGGATAGATGCCTTTCCATGGTCCTCCTCCTCACACTCTCCCTTATCCCCTTTGATCTTATCAATACCCCCTCTGGACTTTCTTCTTTCCCTAATGTATCTGTAGAAAGTCTTGTCCCCTTCTTTTACTGTTTGTGCTGGTGTAACCCCCCTGCAAATGGGGGTTCCCAAAAGACTTCCAGGAGCTTGCTTGAATGCTCCAAGCCTGAATGGTGTTTGGCATTTAAGCCATTTATCAGTGAGTGTTTTTAGAACCTCTGGTACTGTCTCTTTAAGAGCTGTCTGCTTGCAGACATAATTAGTTTGTATGGGGGACTGTGTGTTTCTTTGATTGAGTACCACTAGCTGCTGCCAATTCACTTCATTTTGCAGTCACTAGGAGTGCAAAGGAACCTATCTGAAAGATGTAACTGTTTGCCAGAAATTATTTAGAGTAATAATGAAATTACAGTTTGTCTAACCTGCTTTCTTTGCAGTCAGAACTGTGTCTGCTAGTTCCCCATTCTGGTTTTGAACTGCTGAACTGGACCAATCAGTGTGGGGTAAGCTAGCTCTAAAATGGTGCCTTGACGAATCAGAACTTGGACTCATAATCTGAGCCAGCCACAAGAGGATTGTATGGGCAGTGACTCTGGGAGATGTAGTTTAGACTTCAGTGCCTTTTGGACCAACAGCAGCAGTCTATTGTGAGTGACAGCCAATCCAGTCAAGAACTGGGAGGAACTCAAAGGAAGTGCCCGGTTTTGTCGGTTGGAGTTTCAGTTGAGCTTTGGCAGTGAAGATGGAAGGAGCCCTGTGCTTTTCAGTGTGCAGTTTTAGTCAAAAATGTGTAAGGCCCAGAGTTCCGTCTGCAGCTTGTGTAACAGCTTGTTAGGACTGAATCTGTCCTGTGAAGAGAATCAAAGGATATCTGAAGAGTAGAAACCAGGCTCACCCTGTAGAAGACTGGAGGAATTGCTGAAAATTGCACTCGGTCTGTCAGGAACTGAATCTGCTGTGTGTTCTCCCGGGTATTGTGCAGTAATTGCGATCGGGATACAGATGCAGCCTGCCTGGTATAGTGCTTTCTTTTATATAAATGTGTGAAGAGGTTTGTGTACCTCAAGTGAGCCCTGCTGACATTGAAGGACCCTATCTTATTTGGAGGTCGTGAGTACTAATTCAGGGTCGCCTCCTGTTGAATTGCCACATTAAATCCAAATGGAATTACTGTACTGCTGACTGTTTAATTCTCCTTTTCTCTGTGTGAAAGGGCCCTACCAGCTGCCACGGTTTGGACTAGCCACTCAGGGCTTGGGTACCCAGGGACAGTAACTGATAGGGATAGGCCTGTGCACAGAGCCATAGGTAGATTATTAGAGTGATAAGCTAATTAACCTGATTTCTCCTGTCCTTGTTATATCCCCCAAATAAATCAGAGCTGCTTGTTTCAGCAAAGTTATACTGCCTGAGGCATTTGTCTATGTTAAAGTACTGTACTGTGATTGTTGCACTGTATCTCATTTCACAGGAGGTCCCAGTGCCGGAACCAGACCTGGGGTAAGTGTATACTGTGAAGGTAATTTGATATATTGTGTGGGCCACTAGTGGAAGAAAGGGGGGTTGCAGTGTCCCAGAGGGCTGTGACCAACTTAGTTTAACTATTGCAAACCCTGACCTCTGGGTGGAGGCACCCGCCATTGGATCCAGGCCCCTCAACCTGTTAGTGGCAAATTAGGCAGGGGTAGTAGCCCCTGGGATAGCGCCATCTAGGGGTTACATCTTGGAGGCACCGCTGGGATTGTGTGTCCTCTAGTGGCCATATTTACTAACCACTGTTAGGAAAAAAATGGGTACCCCGACAGAAGTGGCTGTGCACCGGCTGGTGGAGTGGTGTACTGGGGAGGAGATCGACCCCCAAAATGCTATGCTTATCCTGGACATCCCCCTGGGTATCAATACGGACACTGTGCAGGGAGTACTTTCCAAGGTGGAAGGTTTACAAAACCCTGTGGTGGTGGGTCGGCATGCTAATCTGCTCACCCACACTTTCCTGGCCCTAGTAGAGTTTAAGGATCCCATAGATAGCTCCAAAGTGCCACAGACCATTACCCCAGAGGGAGCCCTCACTGCTTGGAGAGTGATAACTAAGGACAGTAAAGACCCGAGGGGGAATCAGCCCCCACCACTATCTGAAACTTTTGAGGAGAAATTTGCTGAATGGTTGCTGGGAGAGGGAAAACTGGAGGACTTGAAGAAACTATTCTTGCCACCTGGGGTGTTCCTCCCCAACACCCTCTCCTGCTCCAGTGCCCGTAATGGTGGCTGAACCAATGCAGACTCTATTTCTGCACCTGCCACTAGTCACGACTCTTCACCAAGGTTGAGGATCTTCTCTGACACCCTCCCCACCCTCAAGGGAGGATGACTGGGAGACCTGGATAGACTATGTTGCCCCCAAGTGCTAGAATGGCAATGCTCGAAGGCGAAAAGCGAAAGAGGGTTAGTGAGAGCCTCCGAGGTCCTGCCCTGGCTACCATCCGTGCTAAACGGGCCAGTAACCCTGAAGCGACTGCACAGGCCTATCTTGAGGCCTTGGAGAATGTGTATGGGAGCCCAGATTCTGATGAGGACCTATGGTGGAGAGTAAGAAATGCACAACAGTACCAAGGGGAGTTGTTGTCTGTGTATGTCTCTCGGCTGGAAAAATTGTTGCAAGAATGCCTCAGAAAGGGTAGTTTGCCAGCGATTGAACTGGACCAAACCAGACTGGACAGAATCCTTAAGTCTGCCCCTTCTCAGAACTGCTGTTGCTTCAGTTACGCCTGGCAAATCGACTGGAATCCCACCCTCCATGATGAGTTAATGAGAGAAATTGAGGAGTTGAGAAAAGGCGCACTCGGGAGGTACCTGCACCAACAGCTGTGGCTACGACTCGAGTGACTGAGGGTGACCCATCAGTGAAGTTCAGGGGCAGAGGTTGACAGTCAATGAGTGCTCTGACAAGGAAAAGATATGCCACAATGGGGCTAACTGTTGAGAGAGATCCGGGAATTCAAAACAGTCCTTTATGAAGGCCACGCCTGCAAGTACGGGCCCTGACCTATGTCCGACTGCATCTGCTATGGGGGTGGGGTACCCACCCATGTATCTCCTGCTGATAACAGCTCCAAACTCAATTCCTTGACCATGGAAGTGGAGAAACTGACGAGATGTCTCCAAATGCTTATCACGCCGCAGACAGAGATGGCACCCAGGTTTCAGTTAGTAATACCCCGCCCTGGTTCCCAGTGTGGCGCCGGCCAGCTCAAACTCCAGAAAGTATGTTTTGCTATAATTGTGGAAAGATGGGCACATGAAAGGGAATGCCAGTCCCCAAAAGACACTGACAAAGTTGCATATAGGCTACAAGGAGAGCTTGGAGAAGAAATCAGTGGTTAAGAGGTGCACGACATGATCCCAGTGAGGGCACCAAAATGCTAATTCACGCCTCTTTGTGGCAAGGTCAGTTGCCCAGGCCCCCACTACCGCCTCCAGACTGGTCCAGAATAGTGGGTCCCTCCATGGAGACCACTGTAAAGGTGAATGGAGTGTCTACAAGAGCTGTATTAGACAGTGGCTCCCAAGTGACAATTATGTTCCAGGATTGGTATCAGAAGCATTTGTCAGATGTACCCTTACAACCATTAGAAGGACTGCATGTATGGGGGTTAAGTGAAGGCCTACCCTATTCTGGGTATATCCGAATTTGGCTGTCTTTTCCCCACCTCCGTGGCTGGAGTGGCCGAACAAGTAGAGACCCTAGCCTTAGTGTGTCCCCCACTGGACTGTATGATGGTGTCCCTTTGTTGATTGGAACAAATGCTCATATGTTCGGAAGGCTGGCACAGTTGTGTTATGAAAACAGGGGTCAAAGACTAGTAGAGCTTTAAGAGTTCCGCTTTAATTAAGAAGGCCTATGAGGCACAGAGAGATGCTGAAAAACAGAACCAGAGGAACCGGTCGGAATTGTATGGAAGAAGGATCCTGAGTCTCTGATCCTGGCGCCAAATGCCCAGTGTACCTTACAGGAGAGGTCCGTATCAGAAAGGATGTTAAGAATAAAATATTAATGTTGGATGCACCAGGCGATGGAAAATTGCCAGAGGGACTGCTGGTCAAGTTTAGTATTTTGCCCGCTAGAGCCCATGCTTATGCCAGAAGGGTAATGGTCCAAGTTCATAATGTGTCTGAAAGAGACATTCGAGTAAACAGAGGTTGCATCCTGGCTAATGTGCATTGTGCAGACACTGCAGTGCTACCCAGCAGCAAGAGTTCAAGGAAGAATGACAGAGTAACGCCTGACTTGTTTGATTTCGCGACCCCGCTGCCAGCTGAATGGAAAGTGAGGATCAGTGAGAAGCTTGCCCAGAGAGACCAGGTGTTTTCTTTAAAGGAATGGGATGTAGGATGCGTGCAGGAGCTGAGCACAATATCCGGCTGCATGACGAAAGACCATTTCGTGAGAGGTCTCGCCTGGCACCTGCTGACATAGATGATGTGAGACGGCATCTGCAAGAGATGTTAGCTGCTGGTGTAATACAAGAATCCAGAAGCCCTTATGCTTCCCCATTGTGGTAGTGAGGAAAAGAATGGAACAGTAAGGATGTGTGGATTATCGCACCTTAAACCGGGCGGACTATCCTGATCAGTACACAATGCCCGTATTCAGGATGCTTTGACTGCCTAAACGGGAGCAAGTGGTTCTCTGTGCTGGATCTCCGCAGTGGGTACTACCAGATCCCGATGGCCCCAGAGGACCGTGAGAAGACGGCCTTTATCTGTCCGCTATTTTATGAATTCATGAGGATGCCTCAAGGGATTTCAGGTGCCCCAGCCACTTTTCAACGATTGATGGAGCGTGCAGTGGGGGACATGAACTTACTAGAGTGCCTGGTATACCTAGATGATGTTATTGTGTTTGGCAGCTCACTGGAGGAACATGAGAGCAGATTATTTAAGGTATTGGACCGACTGGAGGACTTTGGCCTTAAACTGTCCATTGATAAGTGTCAATTCTTTCAAACATCAGTAAAGTATGTGGGACACATAGTATCCACCGAGGGAATAGAGACCGACCCAAGTAAAGTTGAGGCCTTGACCACCTGGCCACAGCCCAAAAATCTAAAAGAACTGCAAAGATTCCTGGGATTCTTGGTTATTATCGGCGTCTCATCAAGGACTATTCAAGAGTGATCCGCCCTTTACTTAACCTTACTCAAGGGTATCCCCCAACCCACAAAAAATACCAAAAGTCAGCGTCCCTCAAGACTGAAAGAGTGTATTTTCATCCGAGTGAAGTATTTGGGGCCCGCTGGACTCCTGATTGTGAGACTGCTTTTCATGAGATCATATATCAACTTACCCATGCTCCAGTGCTGGCCTATGCGATCCAAGAAAACCTTACGTCCTGCACACTTATGCTAGCTTGCAAGGGTTGGGGCTGTGTTGTACCAAACACGAGAATGGCCTGAGACCAGTGGCCTTTGCCAGTAGAAGCCTGACCCCATCCGAAAAGAACTATCCTGTACATAAGTTAGAGTTCCTAGCTTTGAAGTGGGCTATTGTTGACCAATTCCATGAGTACTTGTATGGGGCTAAAATACTAGTAAAACTGACAATAATCCTTTGACCTATGTGCAGACCTCAGCTAAGTTGGATGCCACTGGCCATAGGTGGCTTTCTGCATTATCTACATATGACTATGCTCTCGAATACCGAGCAGGTCTGAACCACATAGATGCTGATGCTCTCTCCGGAGGCCTGTTCCCCAGAATGATTGGGTCCGATTGGCAGAACCTGACATTCGGGCACTCTGCCAGTTTGACAGGGAGGAACAAATGTCCACGGACGCAGTGGACTGCATGGTGGATTGCTTGGGAGCCTCTGAGTTGCATACCTGCTGCTTATTGCCACTTTTCTGCAATAGACATTGGTGCACTGCCTCAGCTGGACAATGACAGTATTCGGCGGCTCAATCGCGATCCCATGATCAAAGCAGCTTTAGAAGCCCTCTATGCAGGAAAAGATGTGTCCAAATTACGCCCACTGATTTGAGAACTGCACTGTTATACAAAGAAGGTCCTAAGTTGAAACTGATCAATAAACTGTTATACAGAGAAACAGTAGACAGAGGGGACAAGTAGACAAACAACAACTAGTGCTGCCCACTGCCTTTCGAGACTCAGTACTGAGGTCCTTGCACAACCACATGGGGCACCTTGGTATAGACAGAACACTTGACTTGGTGAGATCCAGATTCTATTGGCCTAAGATGGGGCTGATGTGGAGCAACACATTCGAACTTGTAGTTGCGCTTACAGAGGAAAGCTTTGCCCCAGAGGGCTGCCCCCCTTGTTAACATCACCACCAGTGCACCCATGGAGCTGGTCTGTATTGATTTTCTGAGTTTGGAGTCAGATCAAAGAAATATTAGTAATGTGCTGGTGGTCACTGACCATTTCATGAGATATGCCCAAGCTTTCCCCACCAAAGACCAGAAAGCATCCACTGTGGCCAAAGTACTTGTAGAAAACTTTTTGTTCACTATGGGCTCCACAAAGAATCCATTCTGATCAAGGGAGAGACTTTGAGAGTCGCCTGATCAAAGAGATGCTTTCTCTGTGGGGAGTGCGAAAGTCCAGAACCACTCCTTACCACCCCAGGGGACCCACAGCCTGAACGCTTCAACCGCACTTTGCTAGATATGCTAGGCACCCTGCACCCAAAGGACAAGCCTAGATGGAGCCAACAAATTAGCACCCTGGTACATGCTTATAACTGCACCAAAAGTGATGCCACTGGATTCTCCCCCACCGCCTGATGTTTGGAAGAGAAGCTCGACTACCAGTAGATGTGTGTTTTGGGGTCTCTCCTGATGGGGTTCAAGCTGACAACTATTTACAGTATGTGCAAAAGTTAAAGGCCCAGCTAACTCATGCGTACAACTGGCTCAAACCATGGCTGCCAAAAGAAATCTGGCCAACAAAGAAAGGTATGATAAAAGGTGAAAGCACAGGAACTCCAGGAGGGAGATTGGGTATTGCTAAGAAATCTGGGACTGCATGGCAAGCACAAGATTGCTGACAGATGGCACCATCTCCTCACATTGTAGTGGGCAAACTAGATGATCTGCCAGTGTACAAAGTAAGGCCTGAGAATAATTCAAAAGATGTAAAACAATGCATAGAAATCATTTACTGCCCATTGGACAAATCTTAATTGAGTCTGAGCCCCTAGAAGATGCCCCTCTGGACCAGTGACTAGAGCTGCTGTTAAGAAAGATCAAGAAAGTCTGCACCTACAGAAGCAAAGTTAAAGTGTTCCTCCACAAGTCCCAGTTGAGCATGACTGTCAGTCCATATCGGAAGAAAGTGAGAGTGACTTTGAATACTATCCTTCTTACGAACTGAGTCAATTGTTTCGGGCAATCCCCTAGTCAATACTGGAGATGAAGCTGGGCCTTCTGACTGTCTAAGCCCCCAGCTTCATCCCTGGAGCCAATGCTCCCAGAAAGTGAAGTGCAAAGCATCAGATCAGATGAAATGGAATCATTGTGCATGGTTGAACTGTTTGAGCTTTCAGGGAGGAAATGATAGATTGGGGCAGACTGGTGATACACCCGAACAAGAAGAGTATTTTGAGTGCCCTGACAGTCCACTGCCAGTGTCCGAAAGCTTCCATGCGAGCCAAATGTTGTGGACTCAGAAACTGTAACTCCTGGAGCTGAAAGTGCCCCAAGTTCTAGCCTCTCTACCCCATGGAGACTCCTGACAAGTGAGGACAATGCTGAAAATGAGGCTCAGAGTGCAGAGACTATAACAGTTCCCCCTAGAAAGACTGGTCGAGCTGTAAAGCCTGTGGTGCACCTCAGTTATGATTCACTTGGGAGGCCTGTGGACTTGCCTCTCAATGTTGTCCATAAAGGAGTGTATGTGTCCCCGAGCTCATTGCCCAAACTGAGCATCAGTGCTAACTCCAAGTTACTTGTGTTGCCCTCTAAGTATGGTGCCCTTGCCCCATCCAGCCCCAAGGTAACTGATAGGAAGGGCCCTCTTCAGGTTTCATGTACAAGAGGTAATAACTTGAGTTATGGTACAATGTGTATGTAATACTGTGTAAAGAGTGACGTATGCAATGTTTCAGAAATGTTCTGGTAAAATGATATATTGACTGATGATTACATGTGCGAGCCTAATGCAAATGTATATGGTTGCAGTTGAAACTTATGGGTACTTGCTTGACGGACGCCAAGCTTTCCCAGGCCAGGAAGGGTGTAACCCCTGCAAATGGGGTTCCCAAAGACTTCCAGGAGCTTGCTTGAATGCTCCAAGCCTGAATGGTGTTTGGCATTTAAGCCATTTATCAGTGAGTGTTTTAGAACCTCTGGTACTGTCTTTAAGAGCTGTCTGCTTGCAGACATAATTAGTTTGTATGGGGGACTGTGTGTTTCTTTGATTGAGTACCACTCAAGCTGCTGCCAATTCACTTCATTTTTGCAGTCACTAGGAGTGCAAAGGAACCTATCTGAAAGATGTAACTGTTTGCCAGAAATTATTTAGAGTAATAATGAAATTACAGTTTGTCTAACCTGCTTTCTTTGCAGTCAGAACTGTGTCTGCTAGTTCCCCATTCTGGTTTTGAACTGCTGAACTGGACCAATCAGTGTGTGGGGTAAGCTAGCTCTAAAATGGTGCCTTGACTAATCAGAACTTGACTCATAATCTGAGCCAGCCACAAGAGGATTGTATGGGCAGTGACTTGGGAGATGTAGTTTAGACTTCAGTGCCTTTTTGGACCAACAGCAGCAGTCTATTGTGAGTGACAGCCAATCCAGTCAAGAACTGGGAGGAACTCAAAGGAAGTGCCCGTTTTGTCGGTTGGAGTTTCAGTTGAGCTTTGGCAGTGAAGAAGGAAGGAGCCCTGTGCTTTTCAGTGTGCAGTTTTAGTCAAAAAACGTGTGTAAGGCCCAGAGTTCCGGTCTGCAGCTTGTGTAACAGCTTGTTAGGACTGAATCTGTCCTGTGAAGAGAATCAAAGGATATCTGAAAAGTAGAAACCAGGCTCACCCTGTAGAAGACTGGAGGAATTGCTGAAAATTGCACTCGGTCTGTCAGGAACTGAATCTGCTGTGTGTTCTCCCGGTATTGTGCAGTAATTGCGATCGGGATACAGATGCAGCCTGCCTGGTATAGTGCTTTTATATAAATGTGTGAAGAGGTTTGTGTACCTCAAGTGAGCCCTGCTGACATTGAAGGACCCTATCTTATTTGGAGGTCGTGAGTACTAATTCAGGGTCGCTCCTGTTGAATTGCCACATTAAATCCAAATGGAATTACTGTACTGTTGACTGTTTAATTCTCCTTTCTCTGTGTGAAAGGGCCCCTACCAGCGCCACGGTTTGACTAGCACTCAGGGCTTGGGTACCCAGGGACAGTAACTGATAGGGATAGGCCTGTGCACAGAGCCATAGGTAGATTATTAGAGTGATAAGCTAATTAACCTGATTTCCTGTCCTTGTTATATCCCCTAAATAAATCAGAGCTGCTTGTTTCAGCAAAGTTATACTGCCTGAGGTATTTGTTATGTTAAAGTACTGTACTGTGATTGTTGCACTGTATCTCATTTCACAGGAGGTCCCAGTGCCGGAAACAGACCTGGGGTAAGTGTATACTGTGAAGGTAATTCTGATATATTGTGTGGGCCACTAGTGGGAAGAAAGGGGGGTTGCAGTGTCCCAGAGGGCTGTGACCAAGTTAGTTTAACTATTGCAAACCCTGACCTCTGGGTGGAGGCACCCGCCATTGGATCCAGGCCCCTCAACCTGTTAGTGGCAAATCAGGCAGGGGTAGTAGCCCCTGGGATAGCGCCATCTAGGGGTTACACTAGTGTTTCCTCAGTTTGGGCCTTTGCCTGCCTTACTGCCTTCCCTGCTTCCCTTAGGGAAGTTTGGTATGCCTCCCTATCTTCGTCCTGCTGCATTCCCTTTTATTTCCTGAAGGCCAGCCTTTTGGCTCTGACCTTTTCTGCTAGGTAAAACAAAAAAAGAAAAGCCCAGCACACAAAAAGCTTGGCTTGGTTTCCTCTGGCACCCTGCTGAAATAAATTTGCACTTCCTTTTCACTTTGAATTTTGTGTGCTGGTTTTTTCTTTTTTGGTACTACTCAACACAGGCATGCTGGAGAATGAGGGCTCAGATTCCCTGGAGGTTAGACTGGGCTTGACCGATTGATCTAGTACACTTTTAATTTATTGAATCAGTCTCTGGAGCTCTGTGACATCAAGGGGGCCTCCACTGTCTGACACTTGGGCAGTGGCAGTGGCAGCAGGCAAGGGTCTCCATTGTTCATCTTTTTCCTCCATTTCTCTAACCTCCCACAGCAAGGCCTGGTGGGAGGGGGGATCAACCAACCTCTTTTTTTTTTTTTACTATTTGTTTATGCCCCTTCCAACTCCAAGCCTGCTCCTCTCTTCAGGGCTCACCTAGGTGACTGTACTGGCTGTACTGGTGGTTGGGAGGCTATCCACTCCCACAAGTACCCCACTCCCATGAATCTTGAAGCCTCAATTTGGCCCCTGAGTGGAGAGGAAAAGTTCCTCTTTCCGCTCCTTATCTTGAAGTGGTGCGTACACACTCTGCAGCACTTCACCCCCCCCAATCCCTCCAGTCGCCAGCTCCGGGGACACATATTCAGGAACTGATGTGGAGATTTTCCATTTTTCTGGTCTCACCTCCTGTAGGTACTGAAACGTGAGGAGGGCCCAAGGAGAGGAAGGCATGCTGAGATGTGCCTTCACTCAGGACCCTCAGCTGACATCCACCCATCCCTGAGATTACTGCTTCCCCAGCTGCACTGCCACCCATGATCAACCAGGTGGCAGTATAGCAGCAGGGAAGAAAGCACACCCTTCCCGGGGAAGGACAGTGACCTTCCTGGTGCTCGATCCTCCCCCCAGCTGGCCCTCCAGCAGCCCAGGCTTGCAATTGAACCCGGGTTGCTGGCATTGCAAGTAGTAGTGCTACCACTGCACTGGCTGGCCAACCTCTCTTTTCAGTGTAACTTTAACAACAGTTATTCTGAAAATCTGGCAGCCTTCAACACCTGTTCTAGTCACACTTTGTTCAAGTCTTTGGTCTCTAACACTCTCCGATTTATGTAAGTAAGCCAAGAGGGGCTCCTCCCGGCACTATTTGGAGGTCTTAAACTTCCAGCAAAAATCATCACAGTAGTCTGTACTCCCAAAATACACTGTCCAGGACAGCAATGTACTCCTCTGCTTTGGCCTCTTGCTCTGTGGCATGCAAGGATTGCATAGCATCCAAAGCAGGCCCTTTCAAATTCTTTACCAACCTCTTAATTTTTTCTGCCTTGGAACACTGTAATTCCTGTAGCATGGGGACAACATAATCAATCCAAGTTTCATAATCATCATCTACAGCAGGAAAAGGGAAAGGGAAAGGAAAGATGCCAGAAAAAAATCTTAGGCATCTGTAGTCTGAACCAGCAGAGCGAGTTAGCCCTGGTTCCCCAGGGATTGCCTGGAGAGGCAACAAGGTTTGCACATCCTGAAAAGTCTTTCCTTCACCAGCCAGCAAAAGTTCTACATTACTCTTTAAATCCCCACAGGGTTTAATTGGGGGGGGAGGTTCTGGGCTGACAGGACTCCCCTTGCTTATCATCACCCAGCTCTCTTGAGAGCCTTCAGGTGTCACTGTGACAGGTACAGTTACAGTTGTTAAGCCCTTCTTAGTTTCCACAGTCAGATTTGTAAACTGGGTACCTGGTTCGCTAGGCACTTTCTGAATTTTCATACTCCCACAGTCTTTCAGGGCCCCCACCAGCACCCACAAAACAGACTCCTTGTCCCTCTCCTCAGCCACATTTTCACCAAGATTACTTTCTGAGGCTCCAACCTCTCAAACATGCATCAGTTCTCTCCTTTTGTAGACTTTGGGGGAGGGGGGTCTCAGCTGCAAAGGTCTTTAAAAAAAAAACTGGAGCATCCAGATGTTCATTAGAAGGTCCCAGCGGTGCCTTCAATGTAGTAGTAGTAATGATTTTATTCATTTATAATGAACAAGGTAAAACAATCCCATTGAGTACACAAGTACACTCATTTTCAAGGGACACCTTCTAAACTGCATAACCTGGTTACAGTATAAGGAGAACATTTTGCAAGAAATACAAAAATAAAAAATAAAAAAATACCTTAAGTTGGCACAATGACCGGGTTCATCCCCTGCCTAGTGACTGTAATGGGGCACACCTGGTTGAGGGGGTTGGGTTCATTTGTTCTCCTGTAGTAGGGAGGTTCATCTCAAATTAACAGATAGCACAGTGCCTCCACCCAGAGAGCATAAATGGGCCAGATGTTGTGTGTAGTACCACCCAGAGGGATACAGTACTACCCACCCCCGCACACTGGACAAAACAAGCCCCTGGGGACAGCCAACAGTTGTTACTTTTGTGGCACTCTGCCATCTGCTTATTGTTATATAACATTTGTAATATAAATATATGGTATGTGAAGGTCTGCTTAGACAAGAAAACAGCCTAGCAGTGATAAGTGACCTTTGAGCCCAGAGGTGACAGTGTTGAAGCATCTGGCTGTTAGAAAAGCTGGCTACAGGAAAACTGAATCAAAGGCTTCCTCTTCTTTTTAACAGAGGGATTTGGCCATCTGCCAGGAGATAGGACCTCATAAAATGTTATGATTCCTGCAGGAAGAAACAATTTGGTCACAGATCCTTGTTATCAGTCGTAAATCTGAGATCATGCTAGCAAAACAGGAAATCAGCAGGGAGACATCAAAGGGGATGTTTTGATGAAAGACTCAGATTTTAAAAATTGCTGACTGTTGATTTCCACAGTAGAAATTAAATCTATGGGAGGATCTAACAGTGACCTCATGGGTGGGATCACCAGGAGGTGGAGAGAACTGACTTTTGAATATTACTTGCAAGAGAGGTTTGGGGCAGAAGGACTCCCTGAAAAGCAAAGATACACTTAGTTCTCTGGACTTAAGAAGGTACTTCATGGTAAAATGTATTTATTTATTTGAGTTTTGGTAACCAGGTAAGTCCACTGAGACAATAACAGTCCCTTCTTCAGGGTCGACCTGGGAGGGGTAGAAAATAAAACATTACACAAATAGAAAGACATTATGCAAAGTAAAGAGACAAGGTAGTTGTTAAATATACAGAATAAGGTATAGAACATATTATACAAAGCACAGGCAAGGCAATATCAAGGATACACATTATGTACAACAGAGACAAAACCTTACATGCTGTATTGTACAGAATGAAAGTATCAGCGTGGTGAGGCTAGCTAGCAGGAAAGTCATACTTTATGAATCTCTAAACATTTTATACAAAGCACAGACTCATAAGAACATATATACATGTAGCAGACATAGTATCCATACAAGACAGCCTAACATTTGAAGCTACAACCTAATGAAATGGAGGCAGGTGTAGAGAAAGAGACATTAGTTGAGACAGGAACAGGTTACTGAGGTTGTGAGTGAGGCATACAAAGTTGATTGGAATGCAGAGGGGAGAGGAGCAGGATAGAACATTGTGTGGAAGGGAGTTCCAATCAGATATCACAGCAAAAGAGAAAGACTTGCGTGCAGTGGCGAGATGCACATTAGGCTTAGTTAGTAGGGGGAGTGAGGCATCATCTATCTAGGCAAGAACTTTTAAGTATTTGTGGTAGGCGTATTTGTGTTCTGTAACTTCCCATTTATTTTATGTGACTGTAAGTTATTGATATAATTGTTCTGTGTTTGAGTTTACCTGTTTTACAATTTTTAGTAAACAATATGTTCCTTAAAATACTGCCTGTCTCTTCTCAGTTTTCTTTTGTATGTGAATGCTGACCCAGTGATTAATTCTGACAGCTGTTAAGAGCTTGAATGTGTTACTAATATTGAAAAAGTTAAGAATATACTTCGGTCTCATATTGAGTTGCAAGGGTACATTTTGGAAACCTGATTGAGTGCCACTGGGTGAAAGATTATATTGCATTTCCCTGAAGAGAATATATATCTGAGCCTGTTAACTGGGTATGCTAGCATAAGGTTCACATTTTGACCCCCAGGACTCAAGGCTAGTAGGTGATTCAGACCCAAAACAGACAGGAGGGTTACCCTGTCTATCCCCTGTTAACACTATCACACTTCGAGGCTGGCACTGTTGGAACAAAGGGCCTGACCTGTGGAGAGCATTTGTGACAACCTTTACCAAACAATAATTCAATCAGACTGTACAAACTGAGGGCACACACAGAAATCCAAACCACTAATAGTGTTTTATTTACTAACACAGGCTTGGGTAGCTGAGGAAGGAAGAATGGGTTAAGCACTTGCAAGTCACCAATAAACATTTTCCTCATATGGCAGAACACCATACAGCAAGTGCACTTGAACAAGCAGGGGGCCCACAGACATAGATTATATTACACAGGGTGTGAAATATTCTGTAACTGGCACTAGTAGTAGAACTATGGATCTAAGTATAAAACAGCTACCAAATAGACTCTGGGTACCCAAGAGTTGTGTTAAGAGTCCTGATGCAGACCTGGTGATTGCATTGCCTGGGATTTTTTGGTGATGCATGTGAGGAAACTTAGCAAGCTTGCATTTTAACCCCCCAAAAGGCCATAGTGTGCTAGCACAAATTGATAATTTGAAATGAAACTCCAACAGAATTGCTTGAACTTTCAAGACAAACTTGAACCCCAAATGTAATCCAGCAGGGAGAGATAGAAATTTCAGCCAGCATTCACGTGACCCTTGGATGCAGCACACAGGAGCAGGATAGCAGCCCAGAAGTTTTGGATTCTTTTAAACAAGGGACAACAGCTAGGCCCTTCTGGCTCACACTCCTCTGATGCAGCCCTTCTGGCTCAACTTCTCTGGAAGCAGTCCATCTGACTCAATTTCTCGGGAAACAGCCCTTATGGTTTATCACACATGAAGCAGTAGCACTACGCAGCAGCTTCCCAGTTTTCAAGGAGCCCAGACCCCAGGAGTAAACATGCAGTCCACCTCCCCACTGGATTGAGAGTACGCCCATACCCAGGCACATGCCCATGACTCCCTGTTCCCCAATCCACCTCACTAGGTAAAGGCTAGCAGGTCCTTTACCTGGCTCCAAAGCAGGCTAGGAAGGAGCACAGGTATCTCTGTCCACTCAGAGCGGTTTAGAACTTTTGGATGTAACAGTGTCCCCCGATTCACTCGTTCAGCAATTGTGTCCACACAAGACTCTCTGGAACAGTCTCTAACTTTGATAAACCCAAGAGAAGTTTCACAAGTAGTATTCAGATCAAACCCTGAAGAGGGCTTGCAGGAATTATTGGCCTGGCTAGGCCTTTGGCTGTCTCCCTCGCTAGCAACAGGTCTGCACCCTTATCACTTTCTCTCTCTCCCCCTCTCTCTCTTTCTCTCTCTCAGACTACCCCTGCTCCTCCAAAGCCTGACCATCTCTTTCCCTCCATTCAATTTTTAGTTCAGCAGACAGGGTTGTCTGTCAGTTCTTCTGCCCTGTCCTTCCCTCTGATTGGCTCAAAAAGTCTGCCAGTCCATTTGGGAGGGTCCTCTTATATCATGCTCCCACAGTCCCTTGCTTTGCCTTGCTGCCTCTGATTGGAGGCTACCCAGATGAGAGGTAACAAAGATTGCTTCCCCTTTGTATGAATGGAGCCCTGTGCTCAAATGGCTTTCTTTATTTTGTTTTATTCTACCCTGCCCTTTTATTGTGCAGTCCCTCATTTGGTTGCAGCCCCCCGGCTGTTATGGGATAGTGGTGTGGAGGGGGGTATGGCTTTTGTGTTTCCTATCAGGAGCTCCAGTTTCTGCTCCTCACCTTTTTTGCAGACATTCTCTGGGCAGCAGAGAGTCTCTCTCCTTCTCTCTCGCTCACTCTCTGTCTGTCTCTCCCTCTCTCTCCCCCCCTCTCTCTCAGCGTGCCAAATGTCCCAGACTTTTTTCCACCCTTTTCCCCTCATAGTGCCTCAGAGCCCACTGGTGCCCCTGGGGCTGAAGCACACTAGGGGAATAGCTGGCTGGCTACCAATGCAGCTCTTAGGAATTCTGGTGACGGGTGCTTCCAGGTCCAGAACATTCAAGCTGCAAAGACAGCTCACACGCACAAGCAGGCTGCTGCTCAAACATACGCATACTAGCAATGCACAAGGGTGGAAATCCTTAGAGATGACTATCCTGGTCCCCTTTCTAGCTGGAATCCTGGGGCCAGAGTTATTTATTTATTTATTTATTAGCTTTTGGTAACCGTGTAAGTGCGCTAGGCAACAGACCTGCCTATTTTCAGGCACGACCCAGGAGAGCACAGGACATTGGTTACAATATGCAGAAATGCACAGACATAATATAGGTGTACAGGAGCAAAACAAGATATACATTGGGTAGCACAGTAATAGTTACATAAGGGTACATTTTAGGCATAGATCATAATAAGGATGTAAAATAAAACAGGGTAACCATAAGACAGCTGAGGACAGTAAAGACATCAAGGTTCATTAGCAGGAGAGGTGGGACAAAGTTTGGGGGTGCACAGACAGCATCAAGGTAAGCCCCCTTCCAAGGAGAGGGCTACACTACAACCATAAAAAAGGGAAAATATTGGAAGCTGGGTATTCAAACAAGGGACAGCCTTGGCTTTTACAACCTGTACCTGAAGGTAGAAATAAAAACTAGGAACTGGAAAAACAGGACAGTGTTGGCAGAATTGAGGGTTCCCCTGCCATTGACCATCCCCCTGGTGTAGGGAAGAGGACAAAAATAAAGAGCAGAAAGAAAGAATGCTGGCTACACA
Source organism: Neoceratodus forsteri (assembly GCA_016271365.2). Classification (NCBI taxonomy): domain Eukaryota; kingdom Metazoa; phylum Chordata; order Ceratodontiformes; family Ceratodontidae; genus Neoceratodus; species Neoceratodus forsteri. The sequence goes on from CM028136.1 coordinate 318,169,402, forward strand.
ATAAACATGTCTACAGGACACAGGTAAGTCTTTCATTTTTCAGTATTTACCACATACCTGTATCCGGCACCATGAAGAGGATCCTTGTTGTGGCGGTGTCACTTTCCACCAATCCTCTTCTGCAGGACAGCCATAAACCCTGTCATAACCCAGTAGCTTGTAAGGATACCCAGTATGATTGCTGTGGTCAATGCACCATAACAAGTAACAAGAGGGAGGCACTCACCATAGTCCATATGTACCATCAACAGACAATTGGATACCAGGCTAGACCCAAACAGTGAGAAATTTATTGATTAAGACCCACCAACCTCCATACATTAAGTATCCATATAAAAAATGCTACAATGCTATCCCTAAACATGCCTACCCAGGAACAGGTCACCCCAGTGCTTCTTCCATACTTCATCGGGAGCCCTTTACCCAGGTGGTGGTATGTCTAGGGGTATTTTTCATTTGTTGTTTTGCTTTGTTTTACATGGATATTTAATGTTTGGAGTTTGGTGAGTCTTAACAAAGTTCCCACTCTTCCAAACCAGCCTTATGTATTGTCTGTTGATAGTGCACATGGACTGTACATGCCACATTCTTTTTTGCATTTTCATATTTTCATACTGATGGTGAATTTCTTGGTAACGGCTCCAGCACAATTGAGCTTCTGATTTTCCAGAGCCTTTAGGGCCACTCCCATTCTGTCTTCCACTTTACCAGAGCCTGAGGCCTTAGCTGCATCAGCAGGGCCACTACACAGCTGGAAGAAATTTTACACAAGTCAAATAACACTCACTTGGTCCAGTACCAGCCAGGTACACAAATCACACTAACTGATGCCTCAACTGGTTTCCAGCATGCACTCTTCCTCGGGGAGGATGGTTCAGCACTAAGGTACTATATTTATAGTGTAATGTTTCAAGAGACAGTGTATGGGAAAACAGTTTACACGTAAGTGACTAAAGTGCAAAACCAAACATTAAAGGTAAAGCCAACTCAAAGAAATTCCTGCAGTGGCTTCAATATCAAGCAGGGAATCATAGCCATATATAATATAAATCAGTTAATATTAGGTGCAATTAGCATCCTTTGTCTGGAGAGCATAACATCTCATTTCTTGTACAGGTGCTGCAAGAAGACAATGTTGCATTAGAACTGTACTGATATCAGACCCATGGACCTATCTGACCTCTGAGGGACAATTGTTCAGAGAATTAACTTAAAGTGATAATTACCATAGAGGAAGGTCAACAAAGGTTGTGTTGGATGCAGTGTGCTCATGTTGTGAGGACATTCCCCAACAGGACTACAGGTGATGCTGGACCTCTCGAATGTGGAGACTGCATGTCCGATGGGTGCGAAGGAGGCAGTGGTGGCCTATAACTGGACAGTCACTTTAGCCTTCAACTCTATTGCACTCATCTGTGTCCGGCCTTTATCTACTCACTGGTGGCCTCCTTGGTTTGATAGGGAACTCAGGGAGTTAAACAGGGTCCTTGATAATGTGGGGGAGTCAGGGATAATTCCTGGGGCCTGGCTCCAAGGAGGAGCCTGAACCACTTGGCAGCATGCTACTGTACACAGCTGCACAGGGGTCCCAGAGTCTGAACTTTCCCCAGGGTCCAGAATTCCTCTCATGGGGCCTGGAGTTAAAGACAATGGGCCGGAGATTGGAACGCTGCTGGAGGAGGTCAGGACTAATGGAGGGCAAATTGGCTTTGAGGTCACATTATGGTGACTATCAAAGGGCAATCTCCCAAAAAAAGGCAGATTTTTTGTCAAGTGAGATTGCTCCGGCAAGGGAGGGACCGACTCAGCTCTTCCGTACGGTGGATGGGCTGATACATCTGGAGGAGCAAGTTCAAGCATTAGGTGCAATGAGTTTGTTCTGTTCTTTGCTGACAAAGTATCCTCTATCAGGACTGAGATCTCCTCCAGCACTGCTCAAAGAGCTTGTGGGATTGGCCCAGTGATGTGCCGGGGCACCCCTCTTGTGTGGGGTGAGTTTGATCCAGTTGGAGTGGAAGAGGTAGTTGAGACAGTCTTGAGGCTGCAACCAACCTATTGTGACCTAGACCCAGGACCAACCCGACTTTTGTTCAGCTGTGTTGGCCTGATTGGATCAGTGGTTGCTGAGATCCAGTATTCCTTGAGGACTGGGGTCTTTCCTATGGCCTTGAAAGAGGCCTTGGTGAGACCTCTTTTGAAGAAACTCTCATTGGACCTGGAGTGTCTCACCAACTACAGGCTAGTCTCAAACCTTCCATTTTTAGGGCAGGTTTTAGAAAAGGTGGTGGCCATCCAACTTGAAACCCGTCTCACCTTCTCTGCCACTTTTGAGCATTTCCAGTCTGGATTTAGACCTGTGCACAGCACAGAGACTGCCCTGCTGAAAGTGCTAAATGATCTGATAGTGAGAGATAAGGAAGCGTGTACCATCCTTGTTCTCCTGGATCTCTCTGCGGTATTTGATACTGTGGACCATGAGGTGTTACTAGACCGACTGCAGAACCGATGTGGACCAACTGGCAGTGTCATCAGCTGGTTAGGTCCTACCTCATAGGAACAGTGCAGAGGGTGATAATGAGGTTATCCTCATCTAGCCCAATGTCCCTACATTGTGGAGTTCCACAGGGGTCGGTCCTGATGCCTCTGTCGTTCACGGTGTATATGCTGCCATTAGTGGATGTTATCAGGTGGTATGGGCTGGGTTTTCATTGCTATGCCGATGACACCAGCTGTACCTGTCCTGCACACCTGGAAACCAGATGGCGGCCTCTTTGTTTAATGCCTGCCTGGATGAGATCCAGAACTGGATGGCTCAAAACTGGCTACAACTCAGCCCAGACAAGATAGTGGTACTGGTGGTGGATCCTGGCTGTCGGCAAGATAAGGGAGGGTTGGAGATTGGCCCTGGTTTGATACTGGGAGTGTTCCCTTGACCCCCTCTAGTCAGGTTAGGGACTTGAGCATGTTCCTTGATGATGCTCTGATACTTGATACTCAGGTGTTGGCCTTCATCCAAAGTGTTTTTTATCATCTGAGGAACATTGCCCTCTGATACTAGCTGACAACCTTGCCACTCTAGTGCATGCCTTCATCACATCTAGATTAGATTACTGCAATGCTCTTTACCTTGGGCTATCTAGAGACAATTTCCATCATCTGCAGCTGGTGCAGAATGTGGCAGCCAGGTCAATGACTGGTGCTTCGAGATTTGACCATGTCACTCTTGTCCTCTGCAGACTGCACTGACTGCCAATAAGTTGGAGAATTGCCTTCAAAGTTGGATTACTGACCTACCAAGCCCTGCACGGCCGGGGATCAGACTATCTGCAAGACCTCCTCATTCATCACTGCCCAGATCGTGCCCTCTGCTCCTCCATGGGCTGCCTTCTGGTGGTACCGAAGTCTGGGTTGCGGCAATCTGTGGATCATGCTTTCTATGTTGCCACACCGGCCCAGTGGAACTCACTTCCAGTTCATCTAAGGGAGGCAGTCTCATGGAAACCTTTAAAACAGGGCTTAACATTTTTTATTTAATCAAGCCTATGACCTAGATGACAACTAATTGCTGAAGGTCTTTTATTATACTGACTGTCGTGTTTTTATGTCACAGAGAGAGAGATTTTAAATATTGCTTATATTCTTCAATGAGTTGTTGTATTTTGAGTTGTTGTATATTTTGTTGTAAATTTTGTGTGATGTTGTTTTAAGAAATTGTGCAGCGCTCTGAGCCTCCAGGAAGGGGTGCTATATAAATAACATTTCTATCTATCTATCAATCTATCTGTCTTGCTATTTTCAGAACAAGCAGCAACTAAAAGAATTCAGAATAAAAGCCATCATAAACAAGTGCTTGTTCCTGACACATAACTTCATTCGAAGAGAAATATGTACCCCAGAGGTCATGGAGGTCATCCAGGGTGTGGCGAGATAAGACCACATCTTATTTTTTGGGTCATGTTTAATATAACTTCATGTATATAATGCATTAGAGACATCCATGGTGGTCAGTGTAAGTGCAAGGGATCATGGTGGGTACAGAAAAAAAAAACATAAGCTCTAGACTAAGGTTGGAATTCCTGTTAATGAGCAGAAATGCTATTTGTTGCTAGCCAGGAACTGCAGTTAAATTATCTAAAAGGAGACAAAAGAATAATTAAGCCTAGCTGGGAGGTCAGGTAGGCCAATTTGCTTGTGAAAGGCCAGGCCTCAGGAAGAGACAGAATGTCTGGCCTCCTACCTGCAGGGCTACAGTAAGCTAATCTCATTACAGACTGAATAGGCTACCATTTTGTTAATTGACTGTATTTAGGAGCAGTTTAACTAGAGCTATCTCCCAGCAGGGAGGCTGGACTATACCCCCCAGAGATCTGGTTTGAGCTGGCTAACCTTATGTTTTTTATCTATATGCAGAAAACTGCATATCTGTGTCATTGTAGTAAAATACTGAACTATGATTGGTTGGGAAACCATAGAAACTGAAATGTTAGCCAACGCAGGGCAGCCACTATCCACTGGACCTGCCTTTTGAACCCCTTTAAAACCAGGATACAGAGGGGTATCTGAGCCTTTTGTTGCCTTGTTTGCTTGAAGCCTGTGGGACTATGTCTGTCTGTCTGTCTGTTAGGAGGGCAGAGACAATGTCTCCTGGATCACTGAGAGCCAAGACTTCAGCTACCACATTTCTAAGGACTTTTGCACTTCAAAATTCCAACTAAGGACTCAAGATAGACTTTTAACCTCAGAGTTTAAAGTGTAGCTTTTTATGTATACTTTCCTTTTATTTTTAATATCTTGTAACTAATCTCTAAATTATTTGCCTTTATGTTATTTACTGTTCTCTAATTAATTTAATTAGTAACGTCTTTGGCTTATTTTACAATAATTCTGCCTATGTCGTTTGTGTGTGCTGCCTAGGTGAGAGTTGTTCAGACTGTACTACACCAGTGTGATTGCTTAAGGGCCAAAACACTACCAAAAGTGAAGTATCGTTAGGAAATTCATGATGAAAGGAGGGGAGGAAATAATGAAGGGTCTCAAGAGGAGCCTGTGGGGGGTTGAACCTAGCACTGCATTTCTGGGGAAAGACACAGTAATAGGGTGTATAGGGCCCCCCAAATCCTATACATGCCTGTGGTTTTCTGGTTTGTGGTGCAGTGTCCGAGGGAGTTCTACCCCAGGAACACAGACTCTAGACTGTAGTTGTATCCCCCTCACACTAAGAAAGGGTATCTCTGACCCCATTCTCCCCCCACCACCGTCACAAGAAGGCTTTGCTGTTATGCAGAGAATCCCGCCCCATGGGAGATGACTTGTGACTTGTGTACTGATACGCTCAAAGGGAGTTTTGTGTGTCAGGGTGCTATATTATGGAAGAACTTCTTAGGAATATATCCTTAGAAAACATTAGCCACAACTGAAAAATAAGTGTCAAAACCAGGAGGTTAATGGGGTCACCTGACAATTGATATGCTCACAGAAGTGAACTTAGTTCTTTCTCAGAAATGGGGTTATGTTAAAGACATTGTTAAGACCTGGTGGTTTTAGGGTGCCTAGTTGATAAATCCAGAATGTGCTCATTCCAAGAATCAAGTTGTCCAAGTCTCCCCCTCTTCTATTTATTTGTGTTTATTTATTGAAAAGTTTCACCAGGAAAGGCACACTGAACAATTTAAAATTGCTCATCTCATGGTGTGTCTTGGGGGAAGGGTAACATTGAATTACATGATCATGTAACATTTACATGAAGCATTATTGAACTTGGAAAAACAACAGGACCAAGGAATATACAATACATCATTAGAAAGCATCAGTGCAAAGTAGGTATACAATACATCATTTGAAAGCATCATTTATTTATTTATTAGTTTTTTTTTTCAATTGTTTAACCAGGAGTAGCACACTAAGCTGAAAGCTTGTTTACAGGTACGACCTGGGAGCACAGGGAAGTTAAATGACTCGCTCAGGGTCTCACAGTATTCAAGTGGGGGCTGTGGGATTCAAACCCAGGTCTCCAGATTTGCAGCTCAGAACCTTAAACCACTGTGCTATATACTAGCTTTTGGTAACAGGGTAAGTGCATTAGGCAATAACCCTACCTATTTTCAGGCATGACCCGGGAGAGTACAGTGTAAACACAATGATGATAACAATCAGGTACTAAATGCAATGGTACAATCAGGACAAAATAAAACAGCAGACACATCATAGCAAAAAAGCAACAGATTATCCAATGCAAGGATAAACAGCAATAACAAATACAGTTAGTGTAGTGGTACAATCAGTGCATAATAACCAGGTAAAACAAGTCTGAATAGACTAAATAGAGGTGAAAACAGACAGGTAGCTACACTTTCAGTTGAAGAATACAGAAATAGACATAGAAACAGGTTGTTGGGCAAGCAGAAAGATGAACATCAAATTAAGTGCGGTCACTATTACCACGTGCATTTAGGTGAGAGAACAGAGCATGCTTAAATGTAAGGTGAGATGGGGAGTTCTTAATATGAAGGGGGAAGGAATTCCAGAAGTTGGAGGTGAAATAGGAAAAAGCTTTCTCACGCATTTTAGTGGAGCAGGGTGGAACTGAGAGCAAGAGGTGGAGGATCTAAGGGAGCGGGAGTGAGGGACAGGAGTTTGCATAGTTCCCAGAGTGTCGGGATGAGGAGATCTGGTTAAAGAGTCGATAAAACAACCTAGAACATAAGAATGAAGGGCATAGGGAGACAGCCAGTTTAAGGTAGAGTACAGCAGGCAGTGATGGGTTAGTTGAGGAGCCGATAAGGCCAATCTACGGATACTGTTATATGTAACATCCCACTTACGAGGTACACCAGTATTGGCATGGGAGAGTACAGGGAGGGCATATAGCAGTCTCAGTAGTAAAATGCCTCTAGCTACTGAGATCCTGGCAGCAGGTGTGAGTGAGTGATGCATTATATAGGCCACACCAATCTTTGGTTTAACTGAGCGACATACCTTGTTGATGTGTACAGAGAAGTCCAGTACCAGGTCAAACATGACCCCAAGATATTTGAAGGATTCAGTGTTCAAGGCAGGAGACTCGTCACAGCAGAGGACCCAAAGCTTAGGAAACTCAGCATGAACCTTTCTAGAGGACCCAAGGAGCATGGTCAGTGTCTTCGACAGTTTAGGATTTAATAATTGGAGGAAAACCAGGATTGGAGGATCCGAAATGCAGATGATAGTTGTTGATTGAGGTTATCTATAGACTTGGAGGCAGCATAAAGCACCAGGTCATCTGCGTATATAATAGTACTACAGGGTAGAGAAGGGTTAGGGATGTCATTAATGAAGAGGGAGAAGAGCAGGGGACCCAGAATAGATCCCTGTGGGACACTGCAGGTGATAAGGGCAGGGGAAGAGAGAACCTTACAGAAGGTAACAGCTTGAGATCATGATCTTTTCTAAGCAACAAAATGAAAAGGTGGTTATACACATGGGTCCAGACTCTCACAGGTATGTTTGCCTAGTGCATTGGACCTGTCCCCATTGCAGATACAACTCAGGTACTCTCCTATATGTAGTTTGAACATCATTGATGTTTTGCCTACAAAGAAGGTCTGACAGCTGTATGTTGCTAAGTATACAATGGCAACGGTGGAACAGTTAATGAATTACCAGATTTTGTATTTTTTCTCAGCATTTACTATTTTGAAGATACAGTCTTTGTTTTTTGCACTTTGTAGCAGTATCTGCAGTGCTCATGATTGTAATAGCCTTTCAGGGGATCTGGAAGCCATGTGGCTCTGTTTGTGGGGGTTGGTTGCAGACTGTGGACTTGTAAGTCCACCAGACTCTCCCCTCTGGTAGACCATGCACATTGGGTATCCACCTCATTTTCAAGGCAGGGTTCAGAATGTGAATACCCCAGGGTCTCTATATTGTCTCTAACTGATTTCAAGTAAGTGCCATATGTGTTTATAAAGTTCAAGGTACTGTGCTGCTGTGCATCCTGCTAATTGTATATAAGCAGAGTCTCCCTGTTTGAAGCACTAGCATCCGTCCTGGCCTTATGGACCACATCTGACCTGTACCCCTCTCAGAAAACCTGTTTTGCATCTCTGTGGCCCTTGTTTCAAAGGTCTTGTCTGTGGAACAGTTTCTATGGACATGTACAGCTTGGACTTTTGGAATGTTGTCCATGATATGTTATGGATGGCAACTAGAAGGGAGTAACACAGTATTATGGTCAGTACTTTTTCCGAAGAGGTCAGAAGTGATCATCCTACCTGGATTCTTTGTGATTTGTAGATCCAGGAAATGTACACTTTTGGTGCTGTGTTTTACTTGGAACCTGAGATCAAAGTTTGTAGACAGACTGCAAGTTCACAAACAGCATGAGCTTATTTACTGTGCCCTGCCAGGCTAATAATATGTCTTTAATGTAACGTCTCCGGAAATCAACCCTACACAGATATGGGTTGACCTCTGGAGAGCAGACAAAGTCCTTCTCCCATGCACCCAGATACAAATCCATGTAGTTAGGGATGAATGCGACCTCATAGAAGTACCTTTGATTTCATGAGAAAATTCATTCTGAAATATGAAACTTTTGCAAGTAGGCACACATCTAGCACATTCAAAAAATCTGTTTTTCTGTTCTTAAGGTGGTATTATTGTCTAATACATCTCTGAGTGTTCTGAGACCCTCACCATGAGGGATCTTTGTATAAAGGGACTTGATGTCCGTAGTAACAGGATCCAGTCAGGTTCCAACTGCAGGTCCCCTAGTGCATTCAAAATCTGTGTGGTTGATGTTTAACTATGTCCTCTATATAGGTATCTGCATATTGGGAGAGAGGTTTCATAAGGGAACCAATCCCATCCACAATGGGACACCAAGGGGGGTTGGTTAGGGGTTTGTGTACTTTTGGAAGTACATAAATGGAGCTATGAATGGAGCTAGCAACATGTAAAAACTGCCACATCCTCTGTAATAGCCACCTTCTCTACAGCATTGTCTATAAACATGTTGCTCTCACATTTAAAGAGTAACATAGGGTCCTTATTCAGCTTTTTATAAAAGGACTGATCAGAAAGCTGTCTGTGGAAAGTACATATCAGTGTCCAATAAGACAAGCAAGCCACCTTTGTCTGAAGGTTTGATGGCCAGGACCCTGTTGGTTTGCAGTTCTTTCACGGCAGCTCTCTCAGCTACAGTAATATTCATGAAGTGGTGTGTTTCTGCGGACTCACTGTGTCTTTTGCTGTGTCTCAGGCATGCCCTTTCAAACACTTGTACTGTGTCATTCTTGGGGGATGAAAGTGGACTGGGATTTAAAAGGGGTGTCCATGTTGTCCATATTGTTCCCTGTAGGATTCTCAGGACACAGTTCCCTGGAGTCTCGGTTTGGTATTCCACAGTACATGTCCATGTTGAAAAAGACTTTAGGATTTAATTTTCTTGTGAACCTTTTCAGGTTCAAGAGTAATTCAAAGGGTTTCAGGGGAACTGTGGGAACAAAATTCAGTCGCTTGTTCAACACATTTTCCTGTGCACCTATAAGGTTGATGATATTTATTTTTTGTTCCCTTTGCATGGTCCCTTCTCTTTGTCTGGTTGTTGTTACTGTAATTCTGGTACTGGTTTCTTCTTCCTGAATCCCCCTTCCTGCCACATCCACCTCCTTGGGTGTTGAACTGTACCAGTCTGGTACTTCTCCTGGGTGCTCGTGGTGGGCCTCGTGCCACTCCTTCTAAAAAATCTTCTGAATCTGTACCTGATTCACAAGTAGATGTATGAAAACTGGAGTTACTGCACTTGAAAATGGAGCGAGGCTCGCCCCCCTCTCTTTTGGGGTTTCTGTCAGGATGGTATTTATTCTTGGATTTCCAACTAAATACTTTACCCTGGATGTGGTTAAATTCACCTCTTTTAAACTTTTTAAGCTTCATGACCATGATTTTAGTGTCCTGTTTTTCTACCACCTTCTTAAGTGCCTGTTCAAGTTTGCTAAAGTCAGTGTGATTTTCAAACACGCCTGCTCTTGTCTCTTTCTGAGTGATCTCAGGGCACCCTGCCTACATTGACATAGGCTTCCAATGATGTTCTGTTTTAGTAATTGCATCTTGCCTTGAGTGTACACTTCTCAAAATTCAGGGAATGCTTTATTTATAGCTGGGATGCTTGCAGAGGGCTTCTGTACATACTGTATGTGGAGGTGGATGCATATGGCAATCGAACTGCGACACCTTTGCGGCAAACGACAGTACAACGACACAGCGACAGATCGCTGTACTGTCACCACGGGACCCCGGCACTGCTTTCCTGGGTTCTTGCACCCCCACCCCAAATCAACTCAGACTCGGAGTTGATTATATTAAGTACGGGGGGTGCAGGGGGAAAAGCCCCCAAAAGAAAAGGTGTTCTTGGACGAATTTATGCCGACCGCAATTGTGGTCGACATAAATCCGTCACTGTAATGTTGGTTGACAAAATATTTGTTGAACCGGCGTTGTAGAGCCAAGTGGATGCAGACTCATCTGGGTTGTCCAATACAAATGGATTTAACCCTTAGACTGCCAACCGAATCACAATGCATAGTAATTCTGGACTGATATATCAGTTTGCGGCACAGCAAGGGCTAATTCTCCACTACTTGCCAAGAGACCTGCAAAAAAGTCTTGTCTATGTTTCCAAGTTCTATGTCTCTGAAATTCAAAGGACATGTCAGGCTAACACCATATATGGGCACAGGAGCAGCACTAGTGATGGCTGTAACAAGCACACAACAAAGTCAAGTCCAAGTCAGAGAAAGGTGCTCCACCTCACTGTTGTGCCTGCCCACAGAGAACTTAATCAGAGCAGAAAGAAGACCGTCATCAACACCAAGTACTTACTTGATATGCAGTTTTATAAAGTGCAGTGCAATATATGCAAATAAAATTCACTTGGTCCAGCGCCACACAGGTACTCAAATCCAATTAACTGATGCCCTGACCAGTTTTGAGCATGTGCTCTTTCTCAGGTAGACCAGTTCAACACTAAGGCACTGTATTTATAGTGTAACATTTAAAGAAACAGTGCATGTGAAAACAGTTCATACTGAAGTGACTAAAGTGCAAAACCAAACATTAAAATTAAAGTCAATTCAAAAACTTCATGTGATAGCTTCAATATCAAGCAGGGAACAACATACATATATAATGGCAGGGCTTTAACGGTGATTCAGTGTAGGGAATAACTCTTCCCACCTGCCAAACGAAAGCCTGCATCTCCCTTCCCTCCATGGTTAGTGCATCTCAACCGCCGAGCCACTGAGTGATCTGTAGCTGTGCTGTTCTGCTCATCACCTTCTTCCTTTTCTCTTTATTTTGGTTTCCCGTCTGTGGCTCACCACCCTCCTTCCTCTCTTTCTTCCCTGCTAGCCTGCCTTTGCTGTTCTGCTTGCTCCTCAGTTCCCCTCTTCTGTGTAGCCACCCTGTGTGGCTTGTCTGTATATGTGCTCCCCCCCATACCTCTTGCCTTTCTTGTCCTTGCCTTTCCTTTCTCATTTTGGGATTTTCTTTTTGTTGACTTCTGCAGTGGCTGGTTCCATTCAGTTCTTTCTTCATTACGCTTCTGCAGCAGCTCTCTATGCTCCTCTCTTTTCTGGGTTCATACCTCATGACATCACCACCCAGCTTAAAATTACAGCACCTCTTTTTTTCATTCTCTTACCTCCTATTTCACCTTACATTTTTTCTACTCTGCATTCTCTCCATCTCCCCTTTTCAGACTTTAATTTTTTCTTTTGATCCATCTCAGTCATTCCTAGTATTATTTCTTTTTTTTCCAGCTCTACTTCTCCTTCTAGCAGCTCCCCCAATTGTTTTTGCTCCTCTATCTCCAGCCCTCACAAGCAGTGCATTTCAGACTCCATCTACCTACCTCGTACCTTTGGGAGGTCATGGATGTAGGCAAGGGTTTGATTTCGTCCACCACAGATGGGAGTCCTCATTCTCTTCAAGCTTTAATCAATAGCTGCTATTCACATCAATTTGGCACCATGGTTTCTACTCCTCCTGGCAGTTCTTCTCCTGGTGCTGAAGAGGGTCCTTCAGGGCTCCCTCAAACTTTATCCAACATGCAAACTCCATGCAAACAATCGTCTAAATCAACATATTCTTAAAAGGACTGGACTGTTCCACACCTGATTTGTGAACTTCAGAAACTTGCCATTTTCTACTCTGCATCCATTTGAAAGCAAGAACTATCTGATCTATTAGTAGCAGATAGATTTTTTGCATGTTGAAACTCCTTTTCCTAACCAATCAGTCCTACAACCAGCCTCTGCTGCCTTATCTGAAATACGAGACTTCATAGCCCAGTTTGTTACCTCAGTATCTGATTTACAATCCCGCATCACCTCTTTCAATGCTTGCCTTCATTTGCAGTCTACTCTGGCTTCTAATTCAGCAACTCCTACTACCATACTGTCCTCCAGCCATTCCCAAGAAGAGGTGGCCCTGCCTAGTGCTTCTCCTTCTTAATTGCACCATTGACTTCAGATCTGTCAGTTCACCAAAATTCAGGTGCTTCTTCCTCAACCACGACTCCACCATATATATCTTCTGTACACCTCATCCCAAGTCACCTCTGCAAGGACATCATAGAAGGAAAGGACATCAATTTAATATTTCTCCTCATTTCGTTGCATGACATCATAGAAAACAGAATAGTATCCTGCAGAGGCTCACGAAGAAACTGACTATTCCTGAATTTGTCCTTGCCTTCAGCTTGTAATGGGATGTTGTTTGCTCCATATTTCCTTCCAGGCATGAAGAACTGGAATCATATTTATATCTTTTAATAGATCTAGGCATACGATATGAAGGAACACATTTCTACAACTACGATCGCTGCTTTTCTGTATAAGCAGCATCTGCTCTAGTTCATTACAATACTAAGCTAAACTGAGCAGCCCTAGATAACAAGTTGTTTTGACATCATTTTACCAGGCAACAATCTCATTCCTGCCCGTTAAGTGGCTCCTTTGCCCATTTCGTCTCCCATGTCCATTATCAGTACCTAAGATTCCATCATCATCCAATCCACCCAGGAAGAATTCAACAGTCAGATCAGTTTCCCCTTCTTTTTCCTATTCAATATTGACCCACATGATATTTAGCCTTAACACTCTTGCCCACCCCAACCTGGATAGACAAGGCAGACAAATAAAATACGTGGGAAACAAGCTGATTTGCAATAATTTCAGTGATGAAGGATGCTCTAGTTGTCAATTTCTTCATCTCTGCAGTTTCTACGGCAATGCACATGCTCAAATAATTTGTCCAAAAATGTCTTAGTTGAAGCAATTAGTGCATCCCTCAACCGCCATTAATGTTCAAACCTTAGCTCAAGTGCCAGCTTCCCATCCTCCAAGCCAATTAGTGGACTTTCTCATCTTTGTATTCTCTGAAGGCTTTCATATGGGCATTTCAGTAGTTCCTTCTGATTCATTCATATGTAAGAATTTGCAGTTTGCTGAAAAGGAAACAGAGGTTGTCCAGCAACTATTGCAAAAAGACCTTCAAAAAGGATTTCTTTTTGGTCCTTTTGAGCATCCATCATTTCCTACTTATTGGATTAGCGCTATTGGTGTTGCTACCAGACAGTTTTCAGGCAAGAAACGACTGATCATCGATCTGTCAGCTCCTCATTCTAAATCTATTCCCAGTATTAATGCATTGATTCCATCAGATAACTACTCACTCTCATATACTCATACCGATGATGCCATCACCATTATTAAACAATTCAGCCCTGGTTTTCAAAAGCAGACATTTCAGATGCTTTCAAATTACTGCCATCGATCCATCTCTGTGGCATCTCTATGATATCAAATGGGAAGATCACTACTATTTTGCCATTCATCAGACCTTCGGTTGCAAAAGCAACCCCAAGCTATTCGATATATTTTTAGACACACTTTGTTGGCTATTGCTCAATGTTTGCCATCATCCAGCACTTATCCAGCTCCTATACGACTTCCTACAAATCAATCCACCTGATTCTCCTCCAGCTGCTGGCATGTCTGTGCTCATATGTCTATTTCAAAAATTAGCAATGCCCTTATCTGAAGAGAAAATGCTTGGTCCTTCTACATCTATCAAATTCCTCGGCATTTAATTGGATACAATACACATTGGAAGCCTGGCTGCTCCCGATAAACTCCTCAGAATCCAAGCTGTTATTGAATCCTTTTCCATTCATTCCTCCTGTGCAAAATATGGATTTCTCTCGCTATTAGGGTATCTCAATTTCACCATGCAAATTATTCTACAGGGTTGCTTTTTTATTTCATACCTTCTGACACTGGCTTCATCTGTCTCTAATCTGCATCATCTCATCACAATTACTACTGCAGCCAAATCAGATCTAGCAAAGTGGTCCCATTTTCTAGCATACTGGAACAGATGTTGTCTGTTTTGCAAGGATCCATCTCCAGATCATCATCCCAGAATTTACACTGAAGCTTCTCCTAACTATGGCTTTGCTGCAATTTTTGAATATTCCTGGTTTACTGCTCCTTGGCACCCAGACATATATATCCTCTGGGACTTTCCAGAGACATGTCTTCTATTTGAAATCTACCCAATTGTAGCTGCTGCTTTCACATGCGGTTATTGTGGGTCCCTCAAGACCATCTCTCTCTTCTCAGACAATCAAGCCACGGTCAATATCATTAATAATAGCAGATCCTCATCTTATTCCATCATGCTGTTCATGCAGAGGCTGACTTGGTTATCACTCTACCATAATTTTACCATGAAATGCTTTCACATTCCTGGTAATGCTAATGCAGAAGCTGATTATTTATCCTAATTTCAGTTCCAGGAATTCCATTGTATCTGTCCCACAGCAGACCCAACCATGACTCATCCTCCTCGATTTACCAATCTCATCATAACCTAACATTCTACTGTCAATAAGCCAAAGCCCATATGTGGTCAGAAGTATCTCCCAATACTCAAGCTACATATTCTACCATCTGGAAGAAATATTCCTCACTTTGTGCATGCCTGTCACTTTATAACAATCCATTTTCAATCGATCATATACCAACATTCATCACTTACTGCCATCAAGCACTCAAATTATCATATGGCACCATAAAGCAATATTTATCTATGTAACCCCCACATCTTTGGGGGGTGTACATATCATGAACTGGTTTGGTAGTAGGTCTTGGGCTAAACCAGCCTAGAAGAATAAAGGGTTAACTCCTCTGCCACATCGCGAGGCCTGCTGAGGGTCTGGAGGTCACTGCATGTGCACAGGAGTATATAACCCTGGATTTTGGTGTGATTTGGGGATTTTTTCCCCCTGGTGCTAGAAGTAGAAGTGGGGAAGACAGTGAGAGGGCTAGAGGGGTCAATTGCTTGCTCCATCCCATGGCCATTCACTCCCTTGGAGGGGCCATAAGTTGAGAGAAGTGAGACCAGGGGAGAGATATGGTTGGAGGGGGGTGATTGCCCACTCTGGTGAGCCCTTTTGGGAGCTTTTGACTGCAGAGAGAGACAGAGAGAGGGAGACCCGAGAGTCTTGGGTCACGTGGTAGCAGCTGCATGTTGGCTCCTTACCCAAGTGGTGCCAGCTACCACGGGAGCCACAGAGAAATTGAAAATGGTGGAGGTAGCAGCACAGAATGGGAGGAATAGGAGGCTTCAGAAAGAAAGTTGTCAAAGCTGTAAGAACATATTGGACTGAAATATACTGCCAAACCCCTACTGATTAATTCTTGCTCCATGGAGTGGTGTTTCACTGTTTCAAAATCAAATGAGATCCCACCATTCATGTAATCTTGTATGGACTGCAGTTATTTATTTGGAATGCCAGTGGCAGTTAACCGATTTCTCGTTTAGCCCTGCACCTGAAGATGCCAGCACCCCGGTGGATGCAATGAACTAAAAAACATGAGCCTTGAAATGTTTCTGCTGTAGTTGCCCCCTTCCCTTGGACTGCTACTATCTCATACCCCTAGATACCAGGGAGGGGATGGGCTGCAACATGGGGGTTCATCTGGGATGTGTCTGGGGTGCCTGGATAATGTCTCTGAACTTTGAGAAGGATGCTGAGTGAAGATGGGTGCTGTGGACTTAATTCTTGGCCATTTGGGACTGTATAATATGGTGCAGGACAGACAAGGAATTTCACACCTTTGGAGGGAATTTGTGGCGCCAGTTGGTCTGGAGTTGGGTGCAGAAAGACAGAACATGTGAGGACTATGCAAATGCATTGGGGTTATGCCCAGATGACTGGCCCATTGAGATTCTGTTGAGTGCGTTGGGTGGGAAATAATGAGCCCTGGAGAGTTGGGATCTTGTTGGTGGACAGATTTGTGTGGAGACTGGTGAAGCAAGCAGTTTAATGAGATTTTACTTTGAAGCAGAGAGAAACAGTAGCTAACTGAAATGATTACTCAAGCTCCTGCTGCATCATACGTGATAGTCCCCTTCACCATGTTTCAGTAGGATCCATAACGGGAGCTCGACAAAACTTTTGTCGAACACCCCATCAGCGACATTGGCAGGTCATCTACATTCTGCAGTCGGCTGCCAGTTCGCACTGTAAATCCTTGTTTTCTTAACCACCCATGCGGGGGGCTGCCCCCCTTCACCCCCCCACTTAAGGATTCTCAACTTCAGTCGGAGTGGATTGGGGGGGTGCAGGACCCCCGACAGATGGTGCTGGGTTCCAGCGGGTCTCCCACAGCAGCATGTTGCTGTAGTCACCGTGGGGGACCTCGCTGGTGAAATGTCACTATCAGGGGGGTAACTGGTTTCAGTAGATGTGGAAGGTGGTGGAAAAGTCCACAATGACAAAAAGTGTCCTATGTCAGTTTGAGGGGCCAGGAGTAACCATGATACCAGTCTGTACAACGTTTCAGAGGAAAACCCCAGACTACTTCAGACCACTGTCTTGCCCCAAGCCCATTGGATTGGTCACCTCCACTGAATCAGACTTTGAAGACCGGGAAGAGCTGAGTGCCTAGCAGAGTCTACCATTAGCTGCTGAAAGTGTGGAGACTAGTGCTTGAGAGACCCCTGCTTCCAGTGGAGTGATGCAGCTTCGGGTGCCAGTACTGCATGTCCAGGCTCATAGCCATGAAGTGCCACCACCAGATAAATTGAGACTGTTGGCACCAGAGGACTTTATAACACCTGCATGGCCTGCAATTAGTGAGCCAGAGTCCACTACACTGACTGTTTCTGTGGTGCAGGAGACGCTTAAAGAATTGGTGCCCAGCAGTAGCCAGCAAAGAGAGCTAGTGGATGAGCCAGAAAGCCCTGCAAAGCCTGGTGAGATGGGAGGTGCCAGTGTTACAGGCCCAGTAGCTGAAGAAGCAGAATAGATCAATGATGAGGAGCTGGAGAGGGATATTCCATTCCTGTATGAGTCGGTCTTTTTGTCCCCAAGTAAGGACCAGCCTGGCCTGCTGCAAAGTGTCACAAAAGGAGGAAGATGTATGATCCAGTCCGGGATAGTGACCCCAATGCACAGCACTACCTGGAGGGTGTGTGGCTTCCTGGTGGACAAGCCCTCCCCTGTACCACTGTTCATAGTTTGCCTGAGTGGTCTCAGGCAGAGAGGATTGTGCAGCACAAGATCCAGCAGGAATATCCTCACCAGGAATACCCTTATTTGCTAGAAATACTGTGAGACATTATTGAGGAGAACAAGCAAAATTGGGTTTATCATGGCATCCTCGATAAACTCTTTAAGACGCACAAGCTAAGTTTGTTGAGTTCCACCATGGCCATCCAAGAGGTCCAACGAATCTCCAAGGGGGGGTGTTCCCAGCATGCTTTTCAAAATGTTTGCTTTGGTGCAGGACTTGGATGGAAGGTGCACTAAGCATTATGTGTATGGAATTGATTCTTTTGGCCGGGGACATCCAAACCGCACCCACAGATGCTAGCCCACCAGCGCAGCAGTAGAGCTACCGCTTGCGGTGTGAGCGACCCAGGTTCAGGAATGGACTTAGATGGCTGGAGGGTCGGCCGGGGGGGGAGGAGGATTGATTGCCCAGAGGCTGCTCTCCTCCTCCAGAGGGAGCTGAGCTGCTTGTCCCACTGCTTTACTGCCACATGAGTGACTACAGGTGGAGGTGCAGTGGGATAGCAGAAAGACGGGAGGGGGGATGTCAGCCAAGAGCCGGAGCATATGCATACCACTATGTGCTCTGCCTCTAGGCTCTCCAAGCATGCCGATGTCCAGAGGGAAGGGCCAAGAAAACCAGGAAAAAGAGACCCTGTCACGGAGGATGGAGATGGGACCCAGCTTTCCCAAAGAACCCATAACCAGACTCCCAGTGGATGCCGTAGATGGACCTCCTGACACACACTAATGGACTGGAGGGGGTAAAAAGGGGATCCCCCTCCTCCCTACTGGGGGGGTAGGCTGAGGCAGCATGGAGGTAGGTCCAAGCATCACCATGGGAGATACCTGGGGAGGGATTAGGGGATCTCAGTCTAGGGCTCCCTGAGGAAGTTCCACTGTGGCAGAGAGAAGGGGCAAAAAAAAAAAAAACACATGGATCCACAGTATTGTTTTTTTCCCACCAGAGAATTAGATCTTTATGGCCAGTGGACTTTTGAATGGACTCTGTGATCCTTGGGCTGTTTTCCTCCCCTGGAGGTAAGGACTGACACCTAAAGAGGCACTTTGGAACTACAGACATCACACCCAGTGAGAAGTGAGTGAGATCAAACCCCCTTCCCTTGTTTATTGGGAATTATGTGAATATTTTTAACTTTTAGTTATGGTATGACATTTATTTAAAATGTGCATTATAATATTAGGTTGCAGTGCTATTATGCCGAGGACTAAAGGGGGGAAGGTCACATCTTGTTTTATCCCACAGGTCGCCAGTTCACCATTGTTGCTGTTAGTAGTACTGCTGACTGTTATTTTCTAGCAGTATTGTAAATGTTACTGTAACACAGCTCTTAATTTGTTGCACTGTTTGGTATGAACCATTGCAAGTGATATACGTAGGGAGGTGGTATCTGAGTAGCTTGGCAAGAGTGTCGGCAGGGTGAGGTAGCATTTTGTGTCGAAATAAGTACTATTGGGACTGGGACGCTGCCCTTCTTCAGCCAGGCAATCCATCCAGGGTGGTACAGATGGTTGGTTTGCCAAGATGTAGGTTTAGTAGGATAAGAGAGTTGAGTTTGGGCCCAGTTATTTGGGGATTTAGATTTGTTTTGGCAATGTAACCAGCCTAGCCATGCCATGGCTGGGGGGGGGAGGCAACTGCACTTAGCTCCCTGCTTGGGCTGTGGTGTGGTAGCTGGTAGAGCTATTTACTCGCTGGGGTCAGTGAGTGTTTAAAAGAGGAGAGGATTGTAATTCCCCTCTCTGGGGAGTCTACATTTTGTGCACTGGTTTGGTATTAGGTCTTGGGTTAAACCAACCCAGTAGAATAAAGGGTTAACCCCTCTGACACATGGCAGGGCCTGCTGCAATTCAGGATGTCACTGTGGGTGTGTGGGGGTATATAACCCTGGGTTTTGGCAGGATTCAGGGAGCTTTCTCCCCGGGGGTTAGAAGTAGGAGTGGAGAAGAGAGTGAGAGGGCTGGGTGGGGCGATTGCCTGCTCCAGCCTATTGCTGTTTGCTGCCTTGTAGGTGGAAAGAAGAGAGACTGAGGGAGAGATATGGGTGGGGGGTGAATGCCCACTCTGGTGAACTGTTTGGGGAGTTTTCCACAGCAGAGAGGGACACCTGAGAGCCTTGGGTGATAGAGTGGCAGCCGCGTGTTGACTCCTCACCAGTGTGGTACCAGCTGCTGTGGGAGCCACAGAGAAAGTGAAAATGGTGGAGATAGCAGCAGAGAATGGGAGAAATGGGAGGTTTCAGTTACAAGGCCCAGAGATCGAGAGTGAAGGGATGATGTGCTGTGGCAGGTCAATCAGAGGGCTGTATCACCAGCAGCATGGGACAGTCACCTTAGGGAGCAAGAAGAATTTGGCCAAGAGGTCAATAGAGAGTGTAACAGGGGGCTTCTGCCACTCTTGAGGACTGACCTTTTCTTAAATCTGTTGCAACAGTTCTTCTATTTCTTAGCCTAATCTATCCTGGGAGCTCCATCCCTTCCTGGGACAGGAAGGTGGTAAGCAGTCTGCAATAACTGCTTTCCTCTTAAGGTGGGTGATATGTGAGAGGGAGCTCCTGCCATTCATGAGGACTGACGTTTTTTTAAATCTGTTGCAACAGTTCTTCTATTTCTTATCCTTTACAATTTCTAGTCCATAAGGTTGCCACCTATGGGCACCCCCTTCCCTTTCTTGACTATGCTATAGTGTCCTCTTTAATTTTCCTTTTCCCTCTCAGGTCCTCGTACAGGGTGGTTATTGTTGTGACCTCCAAGCCGATATAAAACAGGCTGTGTTCCTCATTGTTGGATTTAGTATGCAATGGCACTATGTCATAAAATACTTAATGTATATACCTTATGTGTATAAAACCTGTAAATGTTGAAAATACCATGGCACCAGGTGTTTCTGATAAAGGTAAACAGTATTATGTGACTGTATATTATATAAATTAAGTTAGCTGTGCTATTTAAAATGCATGTAAATTGCTGTAAGTTGAACAAGTCTGAAATGTCATGGTGATTTACATATATCCCATGATGCTTTGCATTATGGAAGTATGTGTGATGTTGTGTTTCTTTGAAACTTGGCTTAATGTCAGTGCCCTTTGGGGTAACCCATGTTTCAGTGCTTCTGCACTGAGGTTCTTTATCTTTAGCTTGTTTTTTTTTTATTATTTGAGCCCCCACCACCCAAACAAACAGGGCCCGCACCAGAGTGGAGGCAGAATCTCAACTGCTAAGTTAAATCAGAGATCAGTGAGTAGGTAGGTGCTGGCTAAGTGCAGACAAAGGACATACATAGTCTGTTGCTGCAAACTGAAGAAGGGATATGCCATTGCTTAAGGTTATCTGCTGCATTTTGAATAAACATCACACAGAGATTGTGTGTTGAACTTGAAGTTCGGTGTCTGGTCCATCTGTTATCCCACAACCCCTCCACAAGGAGCCTGCTGCAGACCAGATCTGATAGGCCTGACAATTCCACGGGAAAAGCTGTGGGGGTGCAAGGTGAAGGGCAGAGCAGAAGTGCCAATATCTTTGGGGATTTCTTAAATATACCCAGTAGTATATGCTGGCAGAATGAGGGATGTGTTACCTGTGAACTGTGCTGCCTAGAAAATGTGAGAACATATCGGTCCTCCTGAATTAAGCTGCCTAGAAACTGCAAGACTGTAGCAGTCCACAAAGAAAGCAGCCAAAACTGTAAGACCATATCGGTCTGGAATATGCTGACAAACCCCTACTGGTCAATTCTTGCTCCATGGAGTGGTGTTTTACGGTTTCAAAATTAAATGGGATCCCATCATTCGTGTAATCCTGTGTGGACTGCAGTTATTTCTTTGGAATATCATTGCTAGCTAATCAGTTTCTCTTTTAGCCCTGCACCTGAAGATGCCAGCATCCCATGGGTCACAATGAACTAAAACAAACATGAGACAGTTCTGTGATGTTTCTGCTGTGGTTGCACTCTCCTCTTGGATTGTTACCATCTCATACCCCTAGACACCGGTTATGGAGTGAGCTACAACCGGAATACAATATTTCCTTTCTCGAGCAAATCCATCCATGACCTTAATTCTATCCAATTCCTCTGTTAAACTCATCTTACTTGGAATAGGATATCTCTCCCAAAGGTTCCTAAATGTCTGCCTATCAATAGACCTATATTTCAGAAATCATTGGACTTGCTCAATTCTAATCCCTTTGAGTCTACTATGATCCTCAAGAGCTTCTCAGCTATTTGCTAAGACTTTTATGGTTTTCTATACCCATGTGAGTTTTTTGTATCAGCAGCCTCCTCTACTAATTTTCTCACAGTTTACATTCTAGAAAACATGTAGACTCAGTCCTTTTTCTTTTACAGGTAATTCATTCTGGATCGGAGCAGCTTCTTCTGCCACAGAAAACGGCATTCCCACTCACATCATTAAAAGGCTTGGAAGATGGACCTCCTCATGCTTAGAAACTTACATCTCAAATCCAGAACAGAAAATCAGACAAGCCTTTAGGATTGTCTCCTCATAGTATGCCCAAAGGAAGGGCAGTTCAGTAACTATGGTTCCTCAGAGGTGGTTTCCTCCATGGCGGGGGGGTTCTT
The DNA here is from genome assembly GCA_016271365.2 of Neoceratodus forsteri. Taxonomy (NCBI): domain Eukaryota; kingdom Metazoa; phylum Chordata; order Ceratodontiformes; family Ceratodontidae; genus Neoceratodus; species Neoceratodus forsteri. The sequence continues at coordinate 318,191,604 of CM028136.1, forward strand.
TCCTGTGTGCTCCTGTTCAAACTCCCCGTGAGTTAGAAGAGGTAATCACACTCTTCTTTTAGGCCTGTTATTCCTGCAACACCACCCGCCACCTCTATTGAGGGCTGGAGTAGAGGAAGACAAAATTAAAGTTTGCACAAGCAATCACTCTATTCACCAAACACTGAATACAAATTCATTGCAAAAAACTGTGTTAATGCAGACATTAGTGATCAAGAATGCAAAGTGCAAAAAGCAGGGAAATGAAAAAGTATTACGGCTTTTGATCTCAGGAGTCTAAATGAATCAGTGGCGGGATGTTCCTTGGTGTTATCAACCCTATGCTCACCCCTCCCCCAGCCTGTAGCCTCCAGTCCAAAGCACATGGTACAACTCCAAGCCAGTACCTGTAGACATTCACTCTTTGGAGAAGGAGAAGTATGGCTCAGCACATGTGGTGAACAGAATCAATCACAGCTGACTTTGTTTGCTTAAGGGAGGGGGTGGGCATTAGGATTGACAATGCAGCCTTTTGCAATGAATCTCCCTTCCAACTGAAATAAACAGAATGGAGATATTTTCAGCCCTGCTTCACCAACCGACTAAAAAGTGAAAGTGTCTTAATACTTGTAGTTAGACTTTTACACTGCCTTCCTAGCCGAAATACAGTACGAATAGTAAAGACTTCTTAACTGGGTCCTGGGGATTGTGGGGTAGAGCTTGGTCAGCTTAAGGGAACATCCAGCGTTTCCTGTAAAATAAGAAAAGAAATGATGTCACAAAGGGCCTGCAGCTTTTTAGTAAAGAACTGGGACAAACAAGGTACTCTAAGCATAAAACAAAACTTATTTGATGCACATAGTCAGTGTCTTACAACACCTGAGCTGGTGTTTTGTTGCACCATCTTCCTTATTCCACTGGACCTGTAGACATGAAGTGGAGAAAGGGTTAGTACAATTAATAAAAAAATACTGAAGAGCTGTGTCAGGTGGAAAGAGATTGTATTTTTTTTTGGGGGGGTTAAAGTGGGTAGCTCAGGAGGGTACATACTGGTACCACAGCAGCGACTCAGGTTCAGGAATGGACTTGGGTCACTCAAGGCCAACATTGGGGATATGGACAGGATTCAGTACCTCTGAGCCTACTATCCTCTCAGAGGGGGAGACAAGTTGCTTCTCTCATCAACTGCCACCGGGGCAGGATAAGCCGCCACCTTCAACACACCCTGCAGCACTGGTAGGGAGATGGACTAGCAAAGCGGCTGACAGTTAAGGTTGGTGTCCATCCATCCCCCTCCTATAACCCATCATGGAGGAATCTGGGGGGTACCAAAGATACAAGGTAAGTTCCTGAGATGAAGGATGAAGGGGCTGGGTAACTAATAGCAGTAGGAGGAGGCCAGTTGTTGGTGTGGGGCCCACAGTGACCTGACCTTCATCCTGTCTGGTACACTTTCCCATTTTCACTTTCCCTGCAACACTACTTGTCCCAACACAGAGCATAGACCCATCAGGCCTCGACATGCACATCAGCCCCTTGTGAGTGATGGCTCCCCAGCTCACCACAAAGTGTCATCTGTGCACCACAACACTACTCTATCCCTCCCCAGGCTGGGACCGGTGCTGAATGCCATAGCCAATTTGGATCAAAATATTGAAAATTACCATAGTTATGAGTGAGCATAGAACATTTTCAACATACTTTAATAATTTTATTTTTTAATATTTTGACTCTAAATTGTCAACATAGTCTTCGTAACACTCCACCGCATGAACACAGTAGGTGAAAATGCTCAAATCCAACCCAAAATGTGATATCGAGGAGCAGCTACAAAATCATCTTTTGGGCCAGATTTGCAAACTTTCACCTACGTTGTTAATGAGGTGTGGTCCCAAAGAGCCTTAATGAAAATGTGGAGTAAAAATATTAAAAAAATGACAGTATTATGAGTAAAATTTCAAAACCCATACATAGACTGCACTTACCTGATTTTCTCAGTTCCTGGTCTGGTGTTGAAGGGTGAATACATGTCTCTGGTCCAGACAGAATTATGGCATTGAACCCCCAGTAGTTAAATAAGGGATAGGGAGTATGGACTGGTGTGAGCTGGGTGGGGGGGATCATCAGTGGGGGGGAGGGTAACAGCAGCAACAGACATCAATGGACCATTTTCTTTCTTACAGGGTTTAAAAAAAATTAAAAGAGACACTGGGGAGGGGCGGTTTCCCTTATTTCAGGTTCTGACACTAAGGATTAGATTTGATGTGTCAGAATGAATTCTTTTAGTTGTTGCTTGTTCTGAAAATAGCATTGTGAGCATATCACACCCAATGTGACTTCTGTTGACCTCCCTCTATGGTAATTACCACTTTAAGTTAATTTCTCTTGATGGTTGTTCCTCAGAGGTCAGCTAGGTCTGTGGACCTAATATCAGTACAATTCTGATGTGTTGCCTTGTTGCAGTCCCCAGATGGGAAATGAGATGTTACCATGCATGTGAATGCACTGAGTCCAGTAATGATTTCTTTATGAAATACTGCTCAGTTTCTCAGGGGACTAGTATTTACAAAATCAGCACACTTTCCTTCATACTGCCAGTAATTTTCTTTAACAGCTACAAAAATTGCCAAACTCATTCACGTGCGAGTTTGGGAGGATTCAACATGGGGACACATGGGAGCAGGGCACAGAACATAAAAGGTTGGCCCACAGAAAATGCGTTTTTTTTTTTTAAATTAATGTCTACACACTTTACTAGTACAACTGAACAGTCATGTAAGCATCTGCTTTCAGAGTGCAGTTTACAGGGCCAACAGTAGAGGGGTCACAAAAAGTGCTTCAGAAGCTGACAGTGTCCCTTTAAAGCAAACCCTCAACCAGAAAAAAGTTCCAAGCCAAACTGGAGGTGAGGTTATTTATTTTTTTTTTATCAATATTTCCACAATCAGATCAGAAATACTTTTGTGATCGGGAGGCAATGTGAGGATGTCTGAGAGAGTGGAGAGAAAGGTAAGATGGAGCATAAATACGGGAGAAATACTTTTGTGCATCTTACGAATAATAAGCCTAGCTGTAGTTTTCTTTTTTGAACAGCTATGTCTACAGTTCAGTGGGTGGGAGCAGTTAGCCACGCCTTCTGCCTGAACTGTATAGTCAACTCCCTCCAGTCTCATACAGAAGCATCACTTCTTTGCTGCAACTGGAGGCTCTGTCCCCCTCTTTGCGCTTTAGAATTCTGCTGCTTTGTCCTTTCTCCAGCTTTCTAGGTCTGGCTGCAGTTTGTGCTTTTCTCAGTCATTAGTTTCTGCTGCACTCTATTCTCTGCACCTTGTGTTTCTTCCCTTTAGCTTTTTGGGGGGCTTTTCTAGTTTTCCTAGCATTCAGGAGTCCCCACTGCTTTGACTTGTGCTGTTCAGGCTCCATGTTGCTGTTTCCATACCTTTAGCATTTCCTCAGTTTAACTACAATCGTTAACTGTTTACACCTGGCTCCTAGCTAGGCAGCCACTCCCTTCTGTACCTTTTGTTTGTTCTCTGCAGCAGCTCTGCTCCTACCTTCAATTTCCCTATCTTCCGGCTTTCTCTAGCTGTTTCTTTCATTAATTGTACTGCCTCAGCCAACCTGACGCTACCCTCTTTATGGAACTGGTTGGCATGCAGTCATCATTCACTCCAAGCTTGTATCATTCAGCCTCAGTCACTGTACTAATTATCATTTGATATCTCGATCATTGTTCAACCTTACCTATGTTTCATTTCTTCCATGTGCTCGTGGCTGTCAGTCTTCACCATGGCCTCCTTCGTTCCGCTGTACCTATATTTAGTTTCTTCCCTATGCATTGGTCATCACGCTCACCACAGCCTCTCAGTAATCCTACATTCAGATGCATGGCAACCATATCCATAGCATAGCTTCCATGGTCTCACTCTGCCCCTTTTAGTCCACATCTTGAGGGTGGCTCCCTTGACTGGGAGGGGTCTTTCTCTATCTGCCCTTCGGATGAGTATGGCCTATGCTCCGGGGGACCTTTAGCCATACAGATCGACTTGGCAGCGCCTCTTGATGTAGTATTTGTAACTTCGGCTGCTGGAGAGTGAAGCCCTGAAGTCCAAGAGGTCTCCTTTGGCTGTGCATACTGAGCCAGCAGCACCTTTGAAAGCTATTCTCCCTACAGCCACCTAAGGTTACCCTGGTCTCCACCTCCTTCCCTTCCCTTCCTCTGCCCCTCAAGGGTGAAGATAGTACAACTCCAACTCACAGCCACACAAGGGCCTAACTCCTTGCTGTACCTCTCAAGGACTTGACTTCCCCTCTAGGCCTCCCCTCATGGAGGCCAGGTGAGTGCTTTTCAGCAGTTGTTGCTCTCCTCCTCCTGCCTTTGGTGGTGGGGGTGAGCCACTGCGACGGCACCCTTTAACTGCAGAGTTCTCTCATGGCACCCCAATGACTTTCCCTTTAGAGGGATAGAGTGAGAGCCTTCCCTCAAAAAACATGCCCCTGAATTGAGTCTGTAAATTGCAGTAGCCAAGCCATCAGTAATGTATCCCCAGTCTAGAGGGAAGGCAACCAAGGCCCTGGATCCCCAGAGGTTTCCCCTCATAGGGGTTTTTTCCCCTCTCTTTCATGCCGAAGGTCATAAATTAGATAGTCTTAACATCACGTAGGTTTCCACTGTGAGTTGGGGTTGGATGGTGGCCTTCATCCATTTACCATTCCCTCTCTCCTTATGGAAGCCATGCCTCCTCCAATCCATTCTGATATCCATCAGTCATTGCTCGATTCAGTCTATGTCCATTTCCAGTTAACACTCATTGCTGTCACTCCATCCTACTGTAAGCACCATGTCACTACTTGTTGCTTTGACTTTTCGGGGCTCCTTCCTAAGCTACCTTTGGCATAAAATAATTTGTTCCCATGGTACCTGTAGGGGTGGAGCCCCCTCATGCGGGTTCCTTTGCCTTCACGGTACTCCAACAGGGTGGTAGTTCCCCATGGAACAGAGAGTCCGAACAGCCAAACTATTCCTATGACAATCAACAATACGTTCATTCAAATACCTTCAGAATATCAACAAAGTTGCACAATCATAACTCCTCACTAAGCTGTGTAATTCCATTGAAATATTTATAAAAAAAAAAAAAAAAAACATGCTGCATGTAGTAGGGGCAGCTCCACTTGATGTGAGTAGTATGGATGGATGGGAGAAGATCCCATCTGTCAACTTGAAGGCCATTTACATTACCTTGTCTGCACCATTCTGAGCAGTGCAGATCACTTGCATCATTTCTCTTCCTGCTGCCTAAACACAATGTGCATCACACTGGATGTGCCCATTGCAACTCTGAGCGATCAGTGTTTTGTTGGGGATGTGCAGTGGTGTGGACATGTTGTCCTTCAATGCAAACAAGCTGCAGTGCTCACATTGATGCAGGCAACCTTTCCCACAAGACATAAGTTTTCTGTTGATTTCCCATGCTGTGTTTCTGTTGCTAAACAGAAAGTCCGCCGGAAATCAGCACAGGACCACCCTATCCCTTTGTTGGCATTCTTTCCTCCACCCCAATTCCCTTCCAATTCATTTGTTCCCCTACCCTCTTCTGCCATCCCACCCTTCAACCCTGGTTCCCTTCCTGTTCAGTTTTTGCACCCCCAACACTACAACCCTCTGTTGCTGTCCCACTTTCCAACCCTACTTCACATGCCCATTCTGCTACTGTCTAAAACAAACAGTTTTCAAACAAAGGGTACTGCTTGCTCAGTGGTTTAATTTGTTTGTGGACACAGAGAGGAAAAAACGTCTCTGGCACAGTCCAAACACAGGTCTTGTGCCTCTCAACTCTGCTCTGTCCTCAATCCCATCTGTCCTCCTCCTTTCCTCTCCAGCTGAAGGGAAGAGCAGCTAAATGATAGAAGAGAGACAGCACCAATGCAGAGTGCTGCAAACCGATGCCATGTAAACATGGGTTGGTGCCAAGTTGGCAATGGTGCAGACAGAGGATCAGTCAAGCAGTGCAGAGTACAACACACTACTCCTACTCATAAAAAATGTGCCTTTGGTGACTGAGTGGGAGAGGCAGTGTAGTTCAGTGTGGGCTGCTGTCACTAATAGATGACATAATAATTACCTCACCAAGATGAGATGAGCCACTCCTCTCCAGCCAACACTTTGCTATTGTAGTTTAAGGTTTTCAAGTTTTGTTTTAAGTTGAAACAACCAAGGCTGAATGCTCCCAATGACTGATGGCAACTGAGTTATGACTTATACTAAAGCAAATCAATGGAAGATGAGCTGATTTAAAGCACAATGACAAAAGTCTTAACAATTCTGTTATTGTCTGCATGCTGTATCTGTTTATCTATTTATTTAGTGTATTTCTAATGGTTGTTTTGCCTTTCCCTTTCCTCTGGTACTCCATGGTCTTGAAACCAAGAAGACACAGTATGCATAAAATAGAAGTTTTAAGGCTCAGCTTGAGTCACTGTATATGATTTAAATTTATTGGTCTTCCATTTTGTTGTTTGTTTCACAGCTATCGAGAGTACTGACTTTCAGCTGCCAGTCTGACACCCAGGATCATCATATCAGTTGTCAAGCCAAACACATCTCAGTGAAATATATTTAAAGCAAGCATTTGTCAGTGCCGAATGTTTGCTTGCTGGTATTAGCAGTGGAAGTGCAGGAGTTAGACATATGCAGTATAGGAATAGCATTGAAGTATTGAACTGATGCCAACTCCACCCTCACCCTGCAGAGATGGACAGGCATCGGGGTGGGCCTTTGGGTCATCGCCCATGACGGTCATGACATTTCACCTCACCCTACCCTTCAGACACTGACAAGTGTCGAGGTGCGCCTTGGGGTGTTTGGGCTTTACATTCACCTCATTCCATAAGGAAATACACTGAAATGGGTGCAGTATAGGACAATGGGGTGAACTCTGGGGGCAAAGGGTCCAAGGTGCACCTCGGTGCCTGTCACTGGCTGCAGGGTGGGGGTGGGAGTTGAATGGCATGAACATTACTATCGACAATCCCAAGTCACACCCCTGATGCCAGTCAGTCCCTACAGGGTAGGGCGTTAAGGTTGAAAACCCTAATGCCCTGGGCATTTCTTGGTATTTTTACTCCAAGTTTTCCACATGGGCTTTTTATGACCCACCGCATGAACAGTGACACTTATCAGTTCATTGGGCGGTGATTTTGCTGGCGACTAAGCCATTTTGGCGCCACAGGTGTGGCTTACATTTTGAACAGGATGTGAAAAGTGACAGGTGTACTGTTCCTTGAGGAGGTGTAAAAATGGCATTGTTGAAAATCTGGGTGAAAATATACAAAAACTGGTGAAGTCATGAGCGTGCATAGAAACTACGCAATGTATACCTGTAATATAATTAGTTTGGGGATTTTTTTATAGCAGATTTTCAACATAGGCATTTTGGGATCTCCGCTCATAAACAGTTTCACTGTGATTTTCTTAAGCTGTCCCGAACACTAATTTCCCACAGCAACCGTGCTATTCTGCGCCGGAAGTGTGAAAACACATTTCAGCCAGGGTGTGAAAAATGGCAGCTGTACTGTTCATAAGGAGGTGTGGAAAAATGTCAATGTTGAAAATCTGGACTAAAAATATTACAAATTCGTGAACTTATGAAGGTGCATGGAAATTGCGCAATGCATACTCGTAACAGAGTCATTTTATGGACTTTTGTCACAAAATTTTCAACATAGCCATTTTAACACCTCTGCTCATGAATGTTGTGACTGTGATTTTCTTAATGTGTCTCGAACATTGATTTCACACACCGACCACACCAATGTGCGCTACATGTGCGAAAACACATTTTGGGTGAGATATGAAAAATGAGAGCTGTATTGTTCATAAGGAGGTGTGGTAAAATGGCAGTGTTGAAAATCTGGAGTGAAAATATTAAAAATTGTCAAAGTTACAAGCGTGCGTAGGAACTGTGCAATGCACGCTCATGAAACAGCAATTTTTGAGAATTTTGTCACCAAATGTTCAACATAGGGTTTTTGGGGGCCTACCTCATGAACTGTGACACTGTCATTTCATTAATTGGTCCCAATAGGTGGTTCTGTGCAGTGACCACAAAATCAACTTTCCAGACTGAATAACAAAATGAAAGTGACTGAGTTTATGAGGTGGGGTCCCAAGAACCCCATGTTGAAAATTTGGTGAAGGAATTCCCAAAAATGGTCGAGATATGCACCAAAGTTGAAAAAAAAAACATTTATGCCATTATACAGCTTACCGGCATTTCTTCAGTTCGCGGTCGGCTTTGAAGAGTGCAGATGTGTTCCCGGTCCACCGAAGATCATCACGCTGGGCTCCGGAGGTAAATATGGTGTCGGGGAGGTGTGGGAGGTGGAGTGCGCAGAGGGTGGGAGGCGGGTTGGGGGAGGGCAAGACAGTCAACCAGGGACTGTTTTTCTTACAGGTGGTGTTTTTTTCTTTTTAAAGAAGACAACATTAGAATTTTGCCATGCTGGGTGGGCTCCCAGCATGGCACCTGGAAGTCTGTTTGGGGGGGTAGTGGAGTTTACGGGATATTGGGCACCCCCGTCAGCCATACAGTGTGCGGAGGGGGGGAGCGCATGAGCACGCTGGGGTGGGCTCCCAGCCTGCTACTTGGGTGTTTGTTGAGGGGAAGGACTAAGAAAAAAATGGAGCTGTCTATGACAGCTGTTCATATGCAGTGCTGATGTGTAGGCACTCTGCATACCGCTGACGGCAGTATGCAAATTGCCTACACTTTACCACCGCTGATTGTAGCGGTGTTTTGCTTTGAACTGTACGCCACTGCATCTGAACTGCTGTCATAGACAGCTCGGACATTTATTGGTGCGGTGAGGCCGTGCCTGCAAGAAGAAGCAGGGCATTGGAAGCTGGGTGGCACACCTACAAAAATTTGTATAGTGGCACTATGTTTCTTGCACATGCGTGCAAGCAAACATAAAAAGTAAAAAATCCTGATTCTGAGGAAGGCGTCAGGTGTGACGTTGAAATGTTAGTGCATGGCTGATCAGCTGTGTTGTTGAGGCATTTTCAGTCCAGTTTTAGGCTGTTTGTCAGGATCCTTGTAGTTTATATGGGCGCTAAGCAAACTAGTTTTAATAACTTTCAAGTGTTGGCTCCGTGCACTGGGATCCACCTGCTTCTTGACACAATTCAGAGTCTCTTTGCTCAGCCATAGAGTATTACAGCACACTGACATGTGTTCTGGATGTGGTATGTGTTCTAAAAGTATTGAAAAAAAATGTTTTACACAACTATATGGAGTACAGCCTTTACAGTATTCTTTACACTACATAGTGCTGACCCTCCGTGTACTGCTGTCATGCATTCTGTGTGTTTTAAACTAATCCCAAGGGGTCTGTGAATTTCCTTGCATCTGAGCTACTGTTGTGTAATTTATTTAAAAAAATCATTGTTTGTAAACACTGACAGGAAAAAATTGATGGCAGCAAGATGAGGGTCTGTAAGTCAGACAAAGATGGACCTCCCCTAGCTCCTGCTCTCTTTTTTTCTCTCTCTCATAGAGAGAGCTTATCTTAAACAAACAGTTACACATGCTGTACTACACTACAGACAGTATAGTACGGCCGACAAGTCACTCTGCTGATCAGAATGGAAGGGTGGCTTGGCTTCTTAATTCAAAAAAGGAAAAAGCAAGTGTCCCATAAAACAATCATGGCTACAGCTGAAAGATGTGGGGCTGCACCCCTGAATGTCCACCCCTAGTGATGACCCAGGTGAAATGCTGATGAGGGATTGAGGAGAACAAGAATGGAACTTCACCCTCTATCTCTAGCTATGAGAACATCATTTTGCACTTTGACAAGCACAGTCTGTCATGTGATGACACCCTCTGAATCCTGTCTAGAGTGGCTAATATAGGTAAAAAAGCTTTCAAATGAGCTTCTAGCTGCATCGCCACCGCCTTCTCAATAACCTTCACTAAAAAGGGAAGGATTGAGACAGGCCTGTAATTAGCCAAGATGTCCAGGTCCAAAGATGGCTTCTTAAAGAGGAGTCTCACCACAGCCCTTATCAGAACTGAACGGAAAACATTCTCCTTGAGGGAACACCGGAACACCTCTGCAGTCACCAGACCCAAGGACTCCTGGCAGTCCACCAACAGCCGGGTTGGTCCAGTGTCGAATAAACAGAAGGTGGGACACATCTCCAAGTTCAAGTGAAGAACCTCTCCTGTCGGTTTAGGCTGAAACTCCCCAGAAACTGATAGAAGCCCCCGCTGGTCATAGACTGGACCATACTAAGCCCTTACAGCCCACTTGTGGTGACTGACAATCAAATGGAGGATACCCTATCAAGGAAAAAGTGCCCAAACTCCTCACATCTCTCAAATGAGTAGAGCGAAAAAAGCATTCGAGGCAAAGCAGCAGGCAATGAGGAGGACTTGCCTAAGCATATGGACAATCCCTACAAGGAAATAAGCTTTAGTGTAGCCATTTTGCCGCAAAGGGGGTTGGGGGCACTTATCTATTATAAAGACAAAGAACCTCAGCACAAAAGCACGGAGGCAAGGGTTACCAAAAAAAAAGGCATTGGCAACAAAGAAAATTTTCAAAGAAATACAAAATCACACATACCCATAGTGCAAAGCAACATTGGATGTACATTCAAATCACCATGAAAATTATGTTCTTGGTGATTTGCATATACATCCCATGACGCTTTGCATTATGGGATATGTGTCATTTTACATATCTACTATAGACGTCAAATAAGGCGTTAGAGGAAATACAGTTGTTTTACACTGCGTAAACTCAAAATGTATATTATGAAATGAGTAGAAAGAATATTGACTCCTGACTGGCCAGAAGGTACAGTACTTACAGCCAGGCTGCTATCTAGCACAACAGCTGGGCTGAAAGCAGCTCAATAAAAATATGTTTAAAAAATACATCCAATTTACTAAAAATGACCCATTTCATAATCACAATAAGGCACTTAAGGGGATGTACTATGGTGGACTGACGGCCCTTCTCAGGTAGTGGAAGCAGTCGGCTTTGTCTCATGCTTCAATCCACCTGAGGTGGTTTGTTAGTCACCCATAACACCCCCCTCCCCCTTCCCGGCGTGCCTTATTTCTTAATTGAATTTGCTATGAAATGGAATTTCAGAAACATATTATTAATAAACCTGTTTGCAGTTTTCTGAATGTCTATGAGTAATCTTAAACCCAGTCAATAAACTATGCTGATCGTTCTGTCTTGCATTTTGATCTAAATACTTCTGTTTGACTCACAGAAAACTGGGATGTTTATTTCAAATAATGTACAATACCAGTGGAATACTGATGTATTTACTGTAGTTCAAAGGGCAGAGATATCTACCAGTTTATAATTATTGAACATTTGAAATGTACCTCGTACACACGATGTATTGCAAACAGGCTGTACTGCAGCATTGCCTCTGCTGAAAGCAGAGTTTTTAAATACCCGGGGCTAGATTTTCAAAAGATGTGGGAACTAAGTCCCACACGCCACATCCACAGCCTCAGAATGAAACCTCTGCACCTGCAGAATTTTGTACTTTCAGCTGGTGCAGCTGTGGGTGATGTTAAGCCTGGTTCCACCAGGTGTAGCTTTTCCCCCACAGCTGCACAGAAAAATCATCTGTAAGCTGCTGTAAATCATGGAGCTGGTTGTAAACTGGCTCCACCTTTGAAAATACCATGGCTGTGGGAGAAACTGTGGCTCCGCAATTAGAGACACGCTTGTGCCAGTTTTGTCCCCCACAGCCGTAGACATTTCAGAGGTTTTGAAAATGCAGCCCCCTGTTTGTAGGGCTGACCCAGTGGCAAACAGGACTGAGGCACCATGGGCACCTTACCTTTTCCCATGCCAGCGACCCAGGTTTGGGAACAGATTCAAGTCATCAGGGGTCAGCTGGAGAAGGAAATGATTGAGCGTCTGGAGAACTTGTCTCCCAGGAAGGGAAGGAGGGTTTCAGTTCCCGGCATTCGTCTGTCCCCTAACATCAGCTGGAGGGAAGGCAGGCTGGGTCTGACAGCATAGGGGAGAGAGCAGCAGCTGCTGACGCATTACACATGGAAGCATACATATGATGTCTGGGCAGCATTGCATGTGCCACCTCTCTGGGGAGAAAAAGGTAGACAATAATGGAGGTGTGAGCCACCACAGACCCCAGTCAACCAGTAGCCCTGCACCCCATTGAATACCTGGATCACACTGCACTCCCACGCAAAGGTAAATCCCAGTGGAAGAATGGTGGGGGAGGAGGCGACTGGGCTGGGGTGGCTAGTGTCTGGAGGGTGGCTTGACCACTGGAGAAAAAGTACTAAATGCAAAAATAAACACCCTGTTTGAAACATTATCTTAGGAATCAGGAATTCATTTTTTCCTCCTCCTCATCATCAGCTGGTCTCTATCTGTCTTGCTACTCCCCCCCAGTCCTGTCACCCATTGTCTCTGGAGCTTACCATCCTACTGCTGTACAGTGCCCCACACCCCCGTGATGGGGCCTTCTTGGGACCCCAATTCCAGGAGGAGGCTAGGTGTTGGATTTGGCAGCGGGCAGCCCAGTAGATAGTGCAGGGCCTGTGAGGGAGTATGGCAACACCCCACAGTGTCGACTTTTTTGCTGGTTTTCTCCACTCACCTCAAGTGCCTGGCAGGCAAGGCCTGAAGGGGATGCATGCAGGCATGTCCATCTCAGTCATGAGGCAGCCTCCCTCCCCTAGTGGTTCCACTTGTGCTCACCCAGGTGGTAGTATCACTGCACAGCCAGCTGACCTTCCTCCCTGGAGGAGGAGAGTGTGCTGTGGAATGCTCAACCCCCCCCCCAGGTAAACCTCAAGTAATCCAGGTCCATTTCCAAACCCGAGTCATCAGACTGGTGGCAAGAGAGGTGCCAGCACCTCAGCGCTCTGCGCCACTGGGCAAGCCAGGACACAGGAATTTCTGCTTAGTCAGTAGCAGACAGCCTAGAAGAGCAATAACCTACTTTTGTCTGATTGTCCTATGAACCTCTGACATTTAGCAAGTAGAGAGTAAACAAGCACAAATGGATTCTGCACATCTGATAAGTTATGTTTATTTAGACTTTAGACTGGTAACCTCATGTTAAGCAGTCAGTAGTAACGTCACATCATTGCAAAAGAATATATTTAGTAGCCTGGAATCTTAAACTACCTGCATACTCACTGCTGTCCTTTCTAGCAACATGGGGTGTTCTGCATCCTCCGAACGAATAGATCAGGCTGCTGCAGACCTGTACCAGGTCATGTTAGGTAAAGATGCTATACCAGACATAGGACTAGAAACGCAATTTGTGACTTACCTGGGAGTGAACTCCAATCAGGCTCTTGCAACCCAACATGAGGAGATACTCAGCACACTGGAAAGTCAGGCCCCTGTGTATGTCAACACTGTGCTCGGGATATTTGGTAATGCTGCTATGATTCCCAATGCTGTTGGAATAGTATCCCTCTTCATTTCTATCATCCTGGACAATTGTCATGGCTAAGACAAAGAGACAGACTGATGTAAAACAGGTGCTGCAGAGTGTTTTTGCTGAAGAAAAGGTATCTGAGATTGGAAACCTGATGGAGACCTACAGATCCCACTTTGCTATGTATGCCGGGTCAACAGATCAATTGTGTGCGGAGACCAAGAAATATGAGGATCTACTGCAGCATCAGCTGGTCCGAGTGAAGAATTCCATGTTGAAAGATGGTCACATCAACAACAAAGCTGTCAAGCACTGGGTGAATGGAGCAGCACTTCATGTGGGCATGCTCATTTACTTGGCCAGGCTGGAGCGCATATATCGACCTGCAGCAGCAGCAGCCATCACGACCTACCAGAGTCAGCTGGAAGAGATTCTACAAAAGTATAAGGACTACAAGCCCAGAACCCTTTCTTGTGGGGATTGTTTATATGGTCCAAGACGCAAACGGTATTTAATTAATGCTTGTGATGTATCAATTACCCGTTGCATTGACAAAGAAACCAATATAGAGGTGTCTCTTACACGAAGTGTTGCACGCGTGTGTAATTACAAAACCTTCCAGAGCTATGTTAATATTATGTTTGATAATTCTGAACAAATTAAACAGATGAGAGCATTCTTCGAGAATATGTTCCAAAATCTAGATATTCTTATTAAGGAGAAAGGGAATTTTCAACTTAATTAATGCATGTGTTCAAACTGATGGTTCCCATTCTAACAACATTCTGTCTTCCTTTCCATATTCCAATTCAAGCAATTACAAAGTCATGCAAACAAATATATCGGAATGATAACATTTTGATATGATAGTTTCTCTTTGCCATATACTGTTCTTTTAAGCATTTAATTCCTGATTTCCCAAGCTAAATTGGAAAATTGCCCAACCATCAACAACCAACATTGTATAGTAACACAACACTTGTAATGCAGAGGGGAGTGGAGTGTAATCTGACACACTGACACATTGCTTCGCTGACATGCCGGTGTGCCAGAAAACAGGGTAGGTACATGCATGGGTGTCAGCAGGCATACTCAGTACAGTAAAAGCTGAAGACTCCATGGGTAACATGAGCCATAGCATAGGCCAGAGCAACACACACAAACAGAGCCCGATGTATATGAAGAACTCCTTTTTCCCTTTCTTGGATACTTTAGTATGAATTTGTGAATGATCTTTGGAAGATGTTTAGGTCCTAAATTTAGAGGCCATGACTGTATGAGTGAGCCAATTGAGAATGTATGCATGAGAGTTGCTATGAATGGACTTCTATAAGGCTGGCTATCTCAATGTGGTACAGAGGCTTATCACAATGTATCCTCATTACTGTAACTGAAAGCCAGCCAGCTTCTGTCTGATAGTTAGTGTGTCAAACCACAGTGTTGTGAATCTATTAGGATCATTCTTACTACACAATGTTGACTGACATGGGGGTGGGGCAATGTTTGCATAGCAGGGCAGCGCATCTATAGGTTGCTGTTTATGGGTGAGGAGGGAAACAGTTCCATCAACTCTCAAGTACGTGTTTAAAATTCCTGATTACACCCTTGGGAGCATGCTAGCATTTCTAGCACCTCAATACGCAACTCACTGTACTCAACATCCTGAGACATCAGCATGCCTGCAAAGTGGAAATGTTGCTTTTTAAATATTGATATTACATCTGGTTGTACCTCTGTATTATTATTAAGTGCTTTTAGATCTTTCCAGAACTAACAGCATTTAACTTAACTTTCAACCTGCTCTTACCCCCTCATTTCCTCTCTTCCTCACTACCGTCTCACCACACAATCCTGCCCTTACCTCATATTCATCTCCACTTTACTTCCACCTATCACCTGTTGCTTTCCTAACACATATTTTTCCAGCTAACCTCCAGGACTGTGCCTGTTGATCCCCCACTCCTGCACTCCTCTCCCTCCTCCCTTTACCTGCAACTATTTTGAATAATATAGGACCTGAAACTTATGATAATGTCTATTCCCAAGGCAGCTGGTTATACCTTTCTGCTTGAAATCAACTACAAAGCTACTCTCTTGTCCGGCTAGCTTTCCTATGTTACATACCTGTATTTCTGTCTACATGAATTGTACCATTGTAAAGGTTGTAACTGTAACTGTTGTATTGTCTCTTGACACGGAACCTTTGTAAAAGAGCCCCTAGCCCAACGGTTAATTCCAAAGTGTTAAATAATAGTAATAATAATAAACTTAATAATAAAACCTATGCCTAATCAGTTGGAACATTGCCATTTAACTAGCACCACCCCACCAGTATCTCCGAATATTAGCAGACAGTGTACCACTTTTACACAGAAAATACCACCCCTCCCCAAGTTAAGTAATTTTAAAAAACAATCCAGAATGAAAGATGAATGTTCACTTAATACATTTAAGTCACATCTTCCCTGAACACAAAGATTTTAAGAAGAGAGCAGTATGCATTCAAACACTGTTTTATGATTAGGCATTCAGATAGCTGGTTTCTGTTTTGTAAACAAACTTGTATGGGCTTTTTTAACTTGAGCTTTTGTTGAATGCACGAGCTTTTCAGACTCAGTAATGACTAGGCTGGCTCAGTAATGTGCTGGTGCCGGCTTGCACAGGCTTGCTCGATCCACTAGTTAAATCTCTAAAGCTGTTTTACTGGCTTTTGAGAAGTAAGAATTAGTCAGCCCCAAGAAGCATGAGATTTTTTTTTCTGTCCTTCCAACCCTGTTACACTGACAGGACATTTGACACTGAGCCGGGGGGGGGGGGGATATATACTAGCAGCACCAAGCATGTGCCATGTGGTGCTCATGCGTACAGTTGCAATGGTATGAATGGATGAAGGAATGAGACTCACTGTGTGCATGGCACAGTGGCTGCATCCCCATTGGGAATGAATTCTTCCTTGTTACGATTGGTTTCCAACAGCCTGTGCACCTTCAGTTGCCCGCTGTGTCAGCCAGTCATTGACAATGCTACTGTCAATGACCTCTCAGTCCAACACATCCCCAAGTATGTGAACTTACCAATCAAAAGGTTGCCAGCACATCATTGGATTCACTGAACCATTGGCTCACAAATACAACACCTGCATGCCTTGCTGACTTGCTGATCCATGTGCGAGAAACCTGACAACTACACCAGTATGCTGGCACAAGGACAGGTACTAGAAACCTGGCACTTACACCGGCATGCCAGCACTCAATTTTGGCGTGCCACTCTAAGTGCCAAATTTCCAGCACCTAGTCTGACATGTCAGCAAGACATCACTGCCTAAAAGGGCTGTCTCTCCTACTGTTGTAACATGTCACTGTGATATAATTGCAAGCACGTGTAACTTTTAGTAGTAACTGATAACTTGTAAGAAAATGTAATACTGGGCAAAGAAAACATTATATTTTCTTATCAGGTATCATATTACTGCAACATGCTGCCACCTATTACTCACCACTGTTTTCCCCAAGTGCTGCACATAGCAGGCTTGGGATGGGAGTGGGCTGATTGTGGCCTCTGCAGCTGATGCCAAATATGCAAGCTGACTGGATAGCTTGCAGGCTCCAAGGCACAGCAGTCAGGGTGGTGAGGTGAGGTAATAACGTGTGCACCAGGGAGACAAGCACAGGTACATTGACACCATTCACAGGGAAAAACAATGAGTTCAGCTCATAATTGTATGTCATTTTTGACTCATTTCAATGAAGCCCGCCTCAGACACAGCCTACGTTATGTGGATAAACCCCTTTATCAAGGTGCATAACAGTGATATCTAAGTAAGAAAATAATTTGTTACACATAAAATATGGAGTTATTAAGAGAAACAGGTCCCAAACCAATCTCACTGAGCAATGACAATGAAGAATATTTGTAAATGTATGTGTACTAGTGTCTCAATGCATGCACAAAATATATTTACCAGTGTTGTCAACTGTATAGTTACTTTCAATATAAGTTGTATGTTATTCAGTTTAGAGTATAATGCAAGATTCCCACAATTCAAAGCCAAAAGATATGTTTTTATGTTAAATGCAGTCAACTGCTCTTGTGTGCAACTCAGACATATGCCATTTTTGGATATATGCACATTTTTCTACAGTCTCATGTCTCATTGTCTTGCTGTCTATTTTGTTGTTGTATGCATAGCAAATTACAATTGTATGCAACTTTTTGCCTCTTTTCCTGGTATGCTTCCCTGAATGATGAGGTAGTTGCTCAGATTTGGGGTAAAATTAGCTGCTAGATGGTGTTGTAGCTGCAGCTTCAAAGTTATGAGGAGTCCTATACACTCAGTATGCTGCCTACCAAACAATCGAGAAAACCAAGAGATTCTGTGCTGTCCATTGAACATGAGGTCAAGCTGCTTGATAAAATCTTCCCTGCCTGGAATAAAATAAGACATTTAATTACTTACTGATAAATGTGCATTCCTGCAGGCTTTCAAAATGTATAATTCATTTTGTGGACATATGCAGTTTTGGATATTGCTGTCCCCAACAGTGTGCATACAAGAGGAACTGACATATATGAGCCTAGGCTTAAATCCAAAAATGTTTCTCCTTACAATTTGTGCACAGACAGGTTGATCATGTATTGTAGTTGATTCAATGGTGAGAAGATGCATAGGATGGATATGAATGGAGATTACCAAACTTAATCTCATTACTTCTCTGCTGTGATTTTCTATATTGCTCTTGTCAGTCATGCTCAAAACTCTGCTTGAAGAGATAAACAAAAATGTGTTTTCTTTCTAATTTTTATCCAGAACCTTTTGTCACTCTCTGAATCATTTGAACTATAGGCAATGATGTTCCTTAGTACACCCAGAAGATTCTGTGTTCCTTACCCACCACTGGGTTTTCAATAAAACTACTTTACTGCAATTCACTTGTTATATGCTTGATTTATCAGCCACAACTGCCATTACTAGCTGCCAAGTGGCAAATAAAAGTTTGGTTGTGTGACAGCCTTGCTTACTTTTTTAACTAATAATAAAAAATGCTTGTGTTAGGGGTGCTGACTCCTGACCCACTGTGGGAGCAGTCTACCACTCAAAAAATGCTTTCTGAGTCTGAGGAGGAAAAGGCATATGGGATGCATGTGCACAAGGCAATGGCTAGACCCACCACAGGAAGAAAGCATTAAAACATGCAATCCCCCCTCCCTGGTCTAGGGCCGACTGGCAACAAATATGTTTTCATGGAGGGTTGCAAAGCATCGATACAACTGTACCATTCATGCAGTTAATTGACCTCCAGATCTGGGGTGACCTCCCAGGTGGCACACTACCGGGCCTGCTGCAACTGTACTATATTACAATAGTTAGTCCCAGACAAATTTTTAAACAACAAACAGAAGGGACACAATGGTCGTAGAGTCTAAAACGATGGATCCAATTTATTTCACATATGTTAGTTCATCTTTAGGCTAAATCTGCCTGCTGTCCGGTGGTACATCATTTTTGTGCTATATTAAGACACTGCATTTCAGGGCTATATTTGTGCCTCCCCTTATTTGGGCAACAATTCATTTAAAAGGCTGGAGTAAAATTACTATTTTAAAAAACATCCCATGCAGTACTTCTCTTCTCAAAATCTGGCAGTTTAAATAAAGCAATGACTGCAATCCCTGCAGGCACAGTAATTCCCATTTTTAACACACAGAGCTTTCTAACCTTCAGCTCTTAGCTGGGTACCTTGACCTTTAGCCCACCCAGCAAATTTCTGATCAAAGTCCACACATTTCCACATTTAGCTGTTTGTCCAGACACAAGAGTAATCTGCACTGGGGTATACAAAACCCTCAATCAATGGGTTCTCTGGGGGATGCTTCCAGAACCACAGTCCATTGTCTTTTTCTGGTTAATTGGCAGAATAGCATTTTATCCTATCTAGGCAGGTAAGGTGGCTACTGGGTTTTTTCACTCTCAAGACTCACACAGGCTGGACCACTGCATAGTAGCAGCACTATTGCTTGCAATGCTAATGACTTCAGTTTGAGAACAAGCTCGGGACATCAGAGGGTCAGCCGGGTGGAGGATTATTGAGCATCAAAGGGACTGCTCTCCTCCTTGGGGAAGGAGTGATGTAGTATCTGGAGCTTGACTGTCCCCTAGCGAAGGTTGGGGGACAGTACACCAGGCAGTGGAGGAGTGGCAAGCAATGGCATCCCTGCTGATGCCATTGCATGCATGCTCCTCCATTCCCCAGAGTAGGGGGAGGACAAGAAACAAGGAAAAGCATCCTTAATGGTTGGATGATTGTTGCCCTCTACAGGACCCACACTCAGTGACTCAGGCATGGCTATTGGATTCTTGACTGATGGGTCTAGTGCATTCACCATTATCCCTCTACGGGGGGAGGGTGTGAGCCACAGGAGCTTAGTTCAGTAAGTCCCGGGGGAAGATGGGGTGATGGAGCTGGGGGTGTCAGCTGGAAGGGGGTATTCCAGAAGGAGAATAGGACTAACTAAAAAAAGACTCACACTTGAGGGGCTGGGTGCTGCAGACTATGACATATGAAACGCCCTCCAAGGAGGTTTACACAACTAAACTGAAGATACTGTTTCTCACAGAAAGTTTCATAGTACAAGACCCTCTCACAACAGGCTTTTCTTCAGATTTTACAAACTGTTTCATTTAACTGAGGGTCCTGGGCAGCCTGTGTCCCAATCAGGGACTGCTGTGCGACTGGCTTCCAGCACAAATTACTTCATACTAAATGTGAAAATCTTTCTGTTGGAACAGACAGGCACAGATGCAGAGCAGCTTGCTAGTGGCCATCTCTATTATACCCTGCCCAAGAGAACAAAGGGGTGCCCACTGGACAAGACAGGCACTCCTAGAAAACTACAAATCCTATAGTTAGTCCCATGTATTTCCTATATCTATCTATCTATATATATATATATATATATATATATATATAATATATATATATATATATATATATATATATATATATATATATATATATATATATATATATATTTATTTAGTTTTTGTTTACGGGTAAGTGCACTAGCCAAAAGATGACTATTTTCAGGCATGAACTGGGAGAGTACAGCAGTTATACAGAATAGCAGGAAACAGACATTAGTCTGTGTAGACTACAATGCAGGTAGGTACTGTATTGTACAAAAATAACAAAGCAGCATGTTGACAAAGTCAGCAGAAATTACTTACAGAGTAGAACTATGCAGTCATATAAGATACATTACAGTTTAAACAGGTGTAGGTCAAATAGATCACAATGAGAGGTAGACACTACAAAAAGTTAACATACGCAGCATGTATACATTAACAGTAGGAATTTATAACAAAGCAAAAATAGTACAGTAGCATACGATCTAGTGTGTGCCCATAAGATCATAAGTGCAAGCTAGTTGTGGAGCTACAACAGGACAAATGATGAGGATAAGAGGGGGAGAGCACTAATTTTAAATATATATATATATTTACTGGTGATACACAGACTAGATCCTTGTTTCAAATGCCATAATAACCCATAGAACAGGTTATTATGGCATTTCCTGTCAGTCTCAGTTAACGAGCCACCTCATTGGCACTCACTCTGTGTGTGGGTGATCCAAATACTTAAACATGGCAGCTCCGTTTTTCTGTTACGGAGCAGCCGCACTGATTCTTCACCCCTCATCACAATGGCTGGTAACTTTTTCAACTTTTTCAACATTTATCTGGTTGATCCTGCCTTTACAAATTTAAAAATGTACAGTATCTGGTCAATCCTGCCATTCATAGCCTTCGAGCACAGCTTCAGGACACAGCTGCTGCATTGCAAATGGAGCATGGCTGTCTGCTGCTGTGGAGGTTCGCACTGTAATAAATGTAAACAAGAAAATAAAACAAGAAAACAAACAGGCAGTGTGTGTGTGTGTGTGTGTGTGTGTGTGTGTGTGACTCCAGTGCCTTTGGCATTCACTCCCTTGCACCAGAATTATAAAAAACAATGCCTGTGCAAGGTTTGTGTTATGAGGATTTTTCACATACCCTCAGTGTGTAGTAATCTTATAAATCTCGGGTGTGTGAAAGTGTGAAAAATCATCATAACACATACCTGCACAGGCATTATTCAATATATATATATATATATATATATATCACCATAGCTCACACCTGCACAGGCATCATATATATATATATATATATATATATATATGTATATATTAGAGGCATAAAACTCCATTTAATGCATCAGTTAGGGTTGTTCCACAGTGACAAAAGTAAGGAAATTCGGTGCTAGGGTTGAAAACCCCCCTTGGATCCCTCAGCCCACCCCCCCAACTGGCATTGGGGTGTGCACTGGGGTCATCGGCCTAACTCTCACCCCATCACATGTGTAAAGCAGCAGAGGTATAGGAGAATGGGGTGAGAGTTAGGCGAACACCCCAATGCACACCTCAATGCCGGTTGGGGGTGGGCTGAAGTCAAAGGGTTTTCAGCCTAACATAATTTCCTCGCTAAACGCTGGACCAACTAACTGATGCATTAAATGAGTCTTTACTCTAATTTCCTCTTTTGAGAATGATAATGAGAAATACTGAATGTAATGCAGTGGCGGAGCCTTGGGCCCAAACCATACGCCGTCATGTCTTGAGACATAGTAACAGGAACAGCAATGCAAACAGAAGTGCTAACTGTGGCACACATAGTAGCATAAGCCGAATAGAGAACAGAAAAGGTAATGCACATGGTGGCGTAGACGGGAACGGTCTGCCACATGATGTCTTGTCACATAGTAACATGGTGCCTGCAAACAGAAATGGCAATGGGCATGGTGCAAAGCAAAACATAAAGAGAAACAGTACTGTAGACACAAATGGCAAAAAATAACGGAAATGCACGCGCAAATGAAAACGCAAAGATAACGCACATGGTGGCATAGACGCGAACGGTAAGTGAAACAGGTACGGAACCGCAAGCAGAAAGGGCAATGGTAACAGTAATGTAAGTGCACAGGCTGGTTTTCACCAAAAGCTGCATAGAGAAAGACAGTGAGTACAAAGAATGTATGCATAATAATGGGTCTCGGAGCAGAAAATGAGGAGTTGGAATACTAAATTGCTTATATCTCAGGAACCGTACGACGTAGAAAAAAAATTTAAAATTCATATGATGTATGACTGTCCTGGCTAGTGATGGGAGCTAAGTATTTTTTCAACGAAAAGTCCGTATTGTGCACCGTTTCCAAGATAAGGGCCCTGAAAGGCGCGGCAAACGCCGTAATGTTATCCTATGGGGAAAAAAGAGAAGTTTGGAGTGCCATAACTTTGGCTCCCTGTAATATTTTTTCACCAATCTACTGAAAGGCACATCTGTGGGATGTTGGCTGTCAACCCTCCAAATTTCAGCCCAAAAGACTGAGCCGTTATTTTGCAGCAGGGCACCAAAGGATTGCTGCAATGCGTCGGATGCCGTAATGTTATCCTATGGGAAAAAGCATCAACTTTGGAGTGCCATAACTTTGCCGCCATGTACTATTTTTTCAAAATAGCACTGCAGAGCACATCTGTGAGATGTCTGCTATGGTCCTTCCAAATTTTAGGCCGAAGCAGCAAACCGTTCTTCTGCAGCAGGGTGCCAAAGAATTGCTGTCATTTTCCCACAGCCTAGAAAAGTACTGTCGCAAATTGCGAAAGCTTTCGCAAATGCATTAGACAGTGTCGCAAGTGTGACAGTACTTTGAGAAAGTATTTTTTCCAGAAATTTGAAAAACATATTTCTGGGGTGTTTTACCCCAAAATAAAGACATGGCTAGCATCCTCAGGGCCCGACTAGGTGAATACAGAAAGAATTAGCTTGCTAGAGGGTCCCAATTTTAAATGCCAAGCATTTTTCTGATCAGTAACTGAAAACAAAATGGTGGATTTGCGACAGTAAAAGGGCCATTTGCGACAGTAAAAAGTGCATTTGCGACACTGTCAAACTTTTTGTTAACTTTTCCCATTGACTTATAATGGGAAAATGTTTTTTGAATAACTTTTGAACCGTTTAATATTTTTTCATGAAATCTTCAAAAGGCACATCGAGGACCCCAGCCGCACGTTCTCTGACTATGCGACCTGTAGGCGTGACCGTAGAATTCCAGAAAATGCATAAATGCACGCACAGATCACGCTTAATAACTCCACAGCCATGTATCCGACCGGTACGAAACTTGGCAGATCCCAAGGTGTATGGGTCTTGATCATGTATTCCAAGTGTCAGGCAAATCTGTCAAATGGTTGCAAAGTTATTAAGGTGCAAAATTTTGGGTTTAACATGTAAATGGCTCCTCAACCCTAACTATGGTAGCATGGTAAAAAAAAAAAATATATATATATATATATATATATACACATATATATATATTCTATGCAAAAAACTGCATTAATGCACTATTAGGGTTCTAGCAACAAAAGTTGGGAAATTAGATCTTAGGCTTCCCAATCATAAGACCCCACCCCCACCCTGCAAGCAGGAACAGGTGTGAGGATTGTGCCTTGGGGTTGCATACCCTAATGCGCGCCCCATTCTCTTATTCTGTATCCATGTTAGCTTAGTCTTGGAATGGGGGCGAGCATTAGTGTTGCTAACCACACCATTATTATATATACTGTGTATATATATATATATATATATATATATATATATATATATATTATAGGTTGAGAGCCATTTCTATGTTAAACCCAAAAACTTTGCACCTTAATAACTTTGCAACCGTTTGATGGATTTGCCTGACATTTGGAATTTATGATCAAGAACCATAGGCCTTGGGATCTGCCAAGTTTCGTACTGGTCGGATATATGGCTGCGGAGTTATTAAGTGTGATCTGTGCGCGCGTTTACGCTTTTCTGGAATTCTATGGTCGCACCTACAGGTCATATGGTTTGTGCGAATGGTCCAAAATCTCCAGGGAACATGCGGCCAGGGTTCCCAATGTGCCTTTCCAAGATTTCATGAAAAAATATTAAACGGTTCAAAAGTTATTCAAAAAACAGTTTCCCATTATAAGTCAATGGGAAAAGTTAACAAAAAGTTCAACACTTTCGCAAATACATTTTTACTTTCGCAAATGGGCCTGTTACTTTTGCAAATCAGCCATTTTGTTTTCAGTTGGTGATCAGAAAAATGGTTGGCATTTAAATTTGGGACCCTCTAGCAACCTAATTTTTTTTGTATTCACCTAGTCGGGCCCTGAGGATGCTTGCCATGTCTTTATTTTGTAGTAAAACACCCCAGAAATATGTTTTTCAAATTTCTGGAAAAAGTACTGCATAAATTACTGTGATGCTCACAAAAGTCGTCGCAAATTTTGGAAGCTTTAAATGAAGTTCGACAGTAGTTTTCTAGTCTGTGGGAAAATGACAGCAATTCTTTGGCACTGCGCTGCAAAAGAACCGTTGGGAGTTTTGAGCTGAAATTTGGAGGAACGGAGCTGACATCTCACAGATGTACCTTTCAGTGTTGTATTGAAAAAATATTAACGGCGGCAAAGTTACTGCACTCCAAAGTTGACGGTTTTCCATAGGATAACATTCACGGCCTTGACATATTACAGAAATCCTTTGGATCCCTGCTGCAAAATGACGGTTTTGGTCTTTTTCCTGAAATTTGGAGGGAAGACAGCCAACAGCTCACAGATGTGCCTTTCAGTGGTTTGGTGAAAAAATATTACAGGGAGGCAAAGTTATGGCCCTCCAAACTTTTCTTTTTTTCCCATAGGATAACATTACAGCATTCGCCGCACCTTTCAGGGCCGTATCTCGAAAATGGTGCAAGATACGGAGTTTTCGTCGGAAAAATTCTTAGCCCCTAAAGGGCTAAGTACAAAACTAGCCAAGACAGTCATAAATCATACGACTTTTAAATTTTTTTTCTACGTCATACGGTTCCTGAGATATAACTTATTTAGTATTCCAAGTCCTCATTTTCTGCTCGATACCCATTATTATGCATACATTCTTTGTACTCACTGTCTTTCTCTATTCAGCTTTTGGGAAAACCAGCCAATGTAAACATTACTGTTACCATTGCCTTTCCGCTTGCGGTTCCATGCCCGTTCACTTACCGTTGAGCGTCCCATGCCACTACGTTCGTCATCCTTTATGCTTACTTATGCGCTTGTGTTACTTTTTGCCATTTGTGTGTACCGTGCTGTTTCTTTTCTGTTTCACTTGCGCCACCATACCCATTGCCATTTCGATTTACAGGCACCATGTTACTATGTGACAGCAAGACATCGTGCTTTACCGTTCCTATCTCGCCACCATGTTCGTTATCCTTTCTGTCTCATTCGGCGCTTGCGTTACCTTTATGCGCCACTGTTAGCGCTTCTGTTTCTTGCGTTCTGTTCTGTTACTATGCCACAAGACATCATGTGGTGGGGGTGTGGGGCCCTTTGGGCGCGCTCCAACTGCCGCATACGTGCCGGGGCGCAGGGCCCTATGTGCGTTATCCTTTGCGTTTTCATTTGCGCTTGCTTTTCTGTTATTTTTTGCCATTTGTGTCTACAGTACTGTTTCTCTTTCTGTTTCACTTTGCATCACCATGCCCACTGACATTTCCATTTGCAGGCACCATGTTACTATGTGATAACACATCACGTGGCAGACTGTTCCCGTCTATGCCACCATGTGCATTTCTATTCTCTGACTCAGCAAGCTTGTGTTACCATGTGTGTCACTGTTAGCATTTCTGTTTAAGTGCTGCTCCTGTTACTATGCCACAAGACATCATGTGGTGGGAGCGCCGCCCATTCACTATTTCTCGTTATCATTCTCAAAAGAAGAAATTAGAGGCAAAAACTCCATTTAATGCATTAGTTAGGGTTGTTCCACAGCTGACAAAAGTGAGGAAATTAGCTGTTAGGTTGAAAACCTAACTCGAATTCACCCCAGCACCACACACACACAGACACACACACATACACATTCAAGTATGGGGAGGACCAAGTCAACACAACCAATGACAGACATCCAGCAGCAGGTGACAGAAATAACAAACAATTGTCTAAATGTACTACGAGACATCCCCACCCACCTGACCAGGTACTGCATGCTTAGTGGAGATCAACAGCAAAACTGAGGCCATGTACACCAGCGTACATCCCTGATTGCAGCTGCACAGCGTACCACACTTAGTAGTTGCATGGCCTTACCTACCGATGCTCCACCAGACCAGACCACATGTGGTGGGCCACCTAACAATAGAGTTCAACAAAACCAAGGGTTGTACAGGTATAATATCTCTGATTATAACAAGGGTTTGAGAAATGCAGCTTTCTAATTGACTGTAAACATTGTAACAGCCTTATGTTTACTTTTTATTACATACATATGTAGAGCCTAACCATATGATGAACATGGTTTAATGTTTAAAAACAGTTTTATTATGATACAGTAAGCCACTCCCAGATATTATGCTAATGGTCAGTTTATCACTGTCTAGCGACATGTGGCACTCTCGGCTATGCCTCATTCAACATTAAACCACAGGGTGATTAACAGACCATTTAACATAACTGTTGGTCATGCCTTATTGCTTAATTGTCTTTATGAGTGATCGTCTCCTCTGCTAGCACTGTAGCAGCTTTGCAACACAGTGTCCCACCCAGTTACACCATACACTGTCTAGTTACTGGAGAATGGCTGTGAATATGAACTCATGAAGATGAACAGTGTAACTTGATCATTACAGTTATCGAAACCTTAGTGTGATTATAACTGACAGAGTCAGTGATAGAGAATAACCCCTGCTGTCCTAGTACACTTACCCCATTGTGAGTTAAATCAATACTAAAAGACATTCTGTTTATATCTACACCATACCTACTTGATTCCTGTTGTACCACAATTAACATAGTTATCACTTTGATAGCATCAGTGACAGAAGTGTGGCAAACCCAAACACTAGGCATACAGCCTGAGTATGAAACAACTGTTAAAAATTACACTGTGTCCATAAGTGGCATAGATCACTCATTGCAACAATAGTAAATGTATTACTATTTGAATAAGTTAGTCATCACCGATGCAATGAGATTGTCTTTATCAGGTACAACATACTCAGTAAGTGCCTACAGGAAAATCTATCCATTATACATCTCCGATACAGGTACGTCATTGTTGGCTCAGTAGTGCTATGATATTTAGAAGCTGCTCGGCCTGATCTATGCAATTACAATGTTTCTTACAAAGAATACTTACTGCATCTTTAGTATTGAAACACACTTAAGGTCTATGTATGTACATGAGCAGTACACCTTCATCAGTAAGAATGCATCTGATACTGGCAGTACGAATTTCAGAGCATTGAACAGGCAATGCTTTTCCATACGCTTACATCAGCCTCTCTATCTTGAGTAAACCATTGCAGTAAATGTACTACTATGTAAATCACCTACTAAATGTAACACTACTTTTATCTTGAGCATGCTAGTGTTTTGTGGTTAATTTATGTACTTCTCTTAATTAATGTATACTCACTAGTGTTAAAACCTTTCTACAACTGTCATCATGCACCTTCAGCATTTATATTGACTAATGGCACAGTACCAGTTGTGGTGGTGGTGTGGGCATCGGTAGGTAAGGCCATGCAACTACTAAGTGTGTACGTTGTGTGCAGCTGCAATCAGGGATGCGTCGTTTGGTGTACATGGCCTCAGTTTTGCTGTTGATCTCCACTGAGCATGCAGTACCTGGTCAGGTGGGTGGGGATGTCTCGAGTACATTTAGACAATTGTTTGTTATTTCTGTCACCTGCTGCTGGATGTCTGTCATTGGTTGTGTTGACTTGGTCCTCCCCATACTTGAATGTGTGTGTGTGTGTGTGTGTGTGTGTGTGTGTGTGTGTGTGTGTGTGTTGTGTGTGTGTGTGTGTGTGGTGCTGGGGGGTGGTCGGAGTTAGGGTTTTCAACCTAACAGCGAATTCCTCACTTGTCGCTGTGGAACAACCCTAACTAATGCATTAAACGGAGTTTTTTGCCTCTAATATATATATATATATATATATATATAACCTATATGATACAGAGGTGTGATAGTGCCTCAATAGTTAAGGTTAAGTAGGAGTTTCTATGTTAAACCTGACATTTTGTATTCTAATAACTTTGCAACCAATCAATGGATTTGCAAACAATTTGGTATGCGCTGTCCTGTGGGGTAGATCTCTTGATCTGGCAAGTTTCATTCCAGTTGGATGTGCAGATCCTGAGATTTGGATAATGAAAAAAGTAAAAAAACATATTTTTTCCAGTTTTTCCTCATCACCTTGTGGCCAGATTGGTGCAGAATTTCTGCATGCTTTTTTAAGGGGTATAAAGAACTTTGGTAGCAGAACAGACAGTGAACATTTGGTGCAAAAATATTAATCTGTTGCAAAATTATTAAGTTTTTAAGTTCCCACTATATTCTATGGGACTTGACTCAACATTCCAATCTTTAGGATGGTATCCAGTGATAAGGGCGTTCGCTACTGAGCACTCACAAAAAGAGCAACTCAGTAGTGGCAACTATTCACAGGGCTACTGGATGGGGGGCGACTGTGGATATAGAGACATCCTGTCGCTATATGTACATGCGCGTGTGGGGGAGCAAGCACAAGGGATAGTGTGGCACTGGGTTGCCGAGCTGGCCCTGTGGCATGGTGGGTGGGTGGCAGGCTAGGGCTGCTAGGGTGCTGGGTTCAGTTCTGGGCACGCATTCTTTTTTTGCACGCCTGGCTTAAAATTTTTCGGTCCGGTTTTGCACCCCCTGGAGTTTTGAATCCTTTAGTTAGAGGGTGCAGGGGGAGGGTGTAGGGGGCCAAACAAAAAGAAAGCAAGTTCCTGGTGCTCTTTTGCCATGCGCCAAGAGTGTACATCAGCAAAATTAATTTTCGTCGATGTACATTCACCTTAACTGCAATTGCCTTTCCGCAATCGTCATTATGACATAGAACCCTTTAGGATAGATGTATTTTTTTCGACAAAGGATTTGATCTCACAAAAAAGGATTGAGTCTCACAAGAGCATTCCTTCTTCATGAGAACACAAACCCTTTCTCATGAGAGAAAATCCCTTGATCGTGAGCCACCATCTTGTTTTTGTTTGGTTTTTTTTCCCCAAAAAAATGGAAAACCCACAAAAATGAAGCTAATAAGATACACCAAGGCATGTATCTTGTTCATTCAGACTCCCTTACATGGATTCTGAAGTTATTTGATGTGTAAGCAGCATCGGAGGGGTGTTTTTAAACAGATTTATATTCCTTTTTCATGACTCACTAACTTCCTTTTTCACAATTCAATTCCTTTTTCGCGAGTTACGAAAAGGAATATAAACCTGTTTAAAACACCCTCCAAGGTTGCATAAACATTTGAACTTCTGTTTTTTTGTCGACATCGTGGTTCCCAATCCCCATATCGATGGTAGAACTCTCTCTCCACTAGTGTGGGACATTGGGAAGCCCACTCCCAGAGTCCCAGATAGAAGCTCAACCCTGCCAGTGTTGGACACTGAGTAACCCACTCCCAGTATCCCATAATATTAATATTTTAAAATATGCTGCTGATTTTTGCTGATATCGGGGTGCCCAATCCCCATGTGGGCACTAGAACCATCACCCCCCCACCAGTGTGGAACACTGGGTAGCCCACTCACAATGTTCCCAGTAATGTACAGACCACTCACAGTACAGTGGAATACTGGGGAGCCCACTCCCAGTGTTCCAAAATATTAACTCTCCTTTAAAAAAAGAAAACAGTCCCTCCGACATCTTTTTTGTTTGTTACATCCTGCAAAATAGAAAATGGTCCCTCGTCGTCTCCACCATCCCCCTCTCCCATCCTGACCCTTCAAGTACCAACTGAGCAACCCACCACCCCACCCCACCCGTTTGCCTTATATTTACTTTTGGTGGTTGGCAGCTGTCATCTTCTGTGGACCGGGACACGTCTGCACTCTTCAAGACGAACCGCGAATTGAAGAAACGAGGTAAGTGCCGTACAATGGCTATCAATGGTGTTTTGAACTTATGTTGGTATTTCTGACATTTCTAGGTATATTTGCACCAGATTTTCAACATGAACTTTTTGGAACCCCGCCTCATGAACACTGGCACTGCCATTTTGTTACTCAGTCCTGAAAGGTGATTTCAGGGTCACTGTGTGGAATCACCTTTTGGGACCAATTAACAAAATGACAGTGCCAGTATTCATGAGGTGGGGTCTCAAAAAACCCATGTTGCAAATTTGATGCAAAAATACTAAAAAACGCCCGTGCTACACACAGTTGTTGAAATTTTGCTACGCGTGCACATAACTTGGGCAATTTTTAACATTTTCACTCCAAATTTTCCACAAAGCCATTTTTTCATACCACCTCATGAACAGTGCAGCCATCATTTCAGACATCTAGCCCAAAATGTGTTTTCGCACCTGTGGCGCAGAATGGGGTGGTTGTTGTGCAAAATCACCTTTAATGACAAAGTACCAAAATGACAGTACCAGTGTTCATGAGGTGGGGTCCCAAAAAGGGTATGTTGAAAGTTTGGGGTCAAAATTTCAAAAAATGGCTGTATAATGGGCATTAATTGCAATCTTGCGATGCACGTTCGTAATTTTGGAAATTTGAGATATTCTCACCCCTATTTTCCATATAGTCTTCTTAGTGCTCCACATCATGAATGCCACAGTGTCAATTTTCAAATACTGGCCAAAATGTGGTTTCACACATGTGGTGTAAAATGGCGTTGTGATTGCGCAGAATTCTGTTTTGGTGGAATTTGAGCGTTTTCTGTACTGGGTACATGCAGTGAGGTGATAAGAAGGTTATGTTGAACATTTGGGGTGGAAATGATTTAAAATGGCACTGTTATGACTATTTCTTGCAATTTGTTATGTCTGCTTGTATCTTTGTGCGTGTCCCTGCGTTTTCACAACTTGATACATATGCACGTCTATGGAGGGATGGGAGCACAGGATCCAAAGAACCCTGTGCACCCACCCCTAAAGACACTTCCACAGCTAGATACATATGCACATCTGTGGAAGGATGGGAGCGCAGGATCCAAAGGACCCTACGTTACCACCCTTAAAGACGCTTCCACAGCTAGAAACATATGCGCATCTGTGGAAGGATGGGAATGCAGGGGCCTTCAAGTTACTATTATACCATCTCAAAAAGTAAGGATATAAATTGTAAAGAACTATGTTAATGCATCAGTTAGGGTTAAAGCAACAAAGGTAGGAAATGTGGCATTAGGGTTTCCAATCCTAATACCCTATTCCCACCCTGCACATACGAAGAGGGATTAGGGATGGCATTGGCTTCTCCAGCCCTAACACTCACCCCATTCTCCTATGCTGTGCCTGCCCAACTTATTTTCCAATGGAATGTGTTGAGCATTAGGGCTGGAGAAGCCAATGCTACCCTCCAATCCCTCTTCATCTGTGCAGGGTGGGGTTGGGATATTAGGGTTGGAAACCCTAATGTCACATTTCCCTACTTTTGTCACTTTAACCCTAACTGCTGTATTAACACAGTTTTTTTTTTGCAAGATATATAACTATATATAGATATATATAGATATATATATATATACACCATGGGGGTGAGAGCTATCTCAGTAGGATATACTGTTTTATTTCCACTGGAGTGAGGATAAATCCTGATGACATCAACAGAGTGAGGATATCGACATTTATCCACACTCTGCTGATGTCACCAGAGTGAGAATATCTTCACTGCAGCTTGCATTCTAACTGAAACAGCTTCAGAAAACAGTTTCTCTTTCTCACTGAAGCTGCCTTTTTTACTCAGTTAGCTTTGCAAAACACTCTCACCTGTGTCCCATTGTGTTTCTAACACTCCTAGCACATTACTGTGCTAATCTCAGCTTCAAAACAACCTGAATTCTAAAGGAAACTATTTTACAAAGTAGTTTCTCTTTCTCAGTGCTACCTGCAGCAGTTTATTTCTCTCTGAACCTATAACTTACTCAATTATCTTTGCAAAACACACTCACCTGTGTTTCTCACTCCCAGTAATTTCAGAACACACACACACACACAGAATAAACAGGAACATGCAAAAACATAAAAAAATTTCCTAAAGCCCTCACCCTGTGGTATAAATCGCAAACATGATGTGCAGATCGTGGGATATGGAAAATATTCTCAGTACTGCAGAGTGAGCTGTGCATTCTCACTCGTGCCTTTGGCACTCATGAGAATACGGAGATCACTCTACAGGAGTGAAAATATTTTCCATATCCCACTCCTTCCCATCATGTATCCCCTATATACATGTGTGTGTATATATATATATATATATATATACAGTGTGTGTATATATATATATATATATAATGATATGGAGGGGGTGCCTGTGGGATAACAAAGTTATTTGTACAGTTGCCTTTGACCTCGAGTAACTTCACAAGTGCCAAAGCCATGAATGAGGGTTATGAGTAGTCACTGGCAATTGTATAAATAACTTTATTATCCCACAGGCACCCCACACACATTTGATTTATGCAACAGGATTTCAGGGGTTCAGTTTTGTTATATTTTATTTTTTTCTTAAGTTTCTTTCCAGGTCTTTTCTCTGTGCCTGGTTGCTGTATTTGGTTTGCAGGGTTGCTGTGTTGAGAAAGAGGAAAAAATTGCTTTTTTTCTAAAGAGTGTCTTCATTTAAAATGTGGTTCCAGTTTCGGGGGCCGGGGATTTGGTTAGGGTCTTTGAGACTGTGATAGCTTGGGTTGTAAAGAGCACTGAGAGAAGGTGAAAGTGAAACTGGGAGGCAGTACTGCTGAGAAGGCAGGACAGGTGGTGGTGGTGGTGGTCAGTGATGTAGACACTGTGCGGATAAATGGGTGATGATGTAATCACTAGGTGGATAACCTAAAGTTATCCAAATAGTGATTACATCACCACCCATTTATCCACACAGCGACTCAGATAACTGGTTATGTGTCAGTTTTTATCCTGACGCCTGTTACATAAATATATTTATGAACTGAGGATTATAAATAGAGGAATCTGATTGGCCGAGAGCTCTTTGAAGCCATGATGATATCAGGCTACATCATCATAGCTTCAAAAAAGCTCCAGAGTCACCATCCTCCTTGCTCTCTACTGTCTAAGAACTATTTTTTTAAATGTTCTCCTACATCACCCCAAAACCCATTCATAAAATGTTTTAAAACCTGTTTCTTTTATTTTTTTTATTTATAAAACTTCAAACTCAGTTCATAATAGCAAGAAGTCACTCCAGGGTGTGGTATGTCATGGGATATTCTCCGGTGGTTGGACGCACTCAGCCTGCAGCCACATGCCCAACCACCCACAGCATGATGATATCCTATGATATACCACACCCTGTCATGCTTTATTGCTTAAATATATATATATATATATATATATATATATATATATATATATATAAGATTAACCCAAGACAGAGCATGGGTCTACTCTTCCCTATGTTACAAATATATATATATATATATATATATATATATATATATATATATGTATTCAATTTGTGAATGACTATTACAGTATGCACTGCAAAGCCCATTGGTCCACACCATGGACCAATGGGATTGCAGCACATACAGTAGCTGTCAGTCATGGCAGCTGCAGAGGTATGTGGGTGGGATGCTGCTGCCCGCCACTGATGGGAGGGAGCTGTGGGCTGGGGTCCTATGTGGGTGGGGGGTGCCACTGGACCACCGGGGAGGGGACTATGCCATACGATTGATGATCGGGGTAACGGGAGGGGTGGGGGTACCACTAGATTACCAGGGATCTACAGTGTTGTACATGTACAGGGATTGAAGCATTGGGAGGGGTAGGGAGTACCACTGGACTGCCATGGATATGATTTTAGTAGAGTTTAGGTGATTGGGCTATGGGAAGGGAGGGGGGTGCCACTAGACTACCAGGGAATATTTGCAGTAGTATTTTATGGGTGATCGTGGCTACAGGGAGGGAGGACCACTAGACTACCAGGCATACTTATGCTTTCTCATAGGAGTGATCGCAGCTACGGGTGGAGGGGGTGCCACTAGACCTCCTCTGGCAGCACCATATGCTGTGCAGGGTGCCATGTGCAGTTCGCTGGCCAGCCCTGCACAACTCATGCAAATGGGGCCATAATGACATTCAAATGGCCCCATTTGCACCTTGCATACATTATGACCCTATTTGCATACTACCAGCTGAATATCAGGGATTTGCACAAAGCATAACTCTGTTGTGCTGGCGCAGTTCCCATTTCTGGTATTCAGCCCTGTCTGGGGGATGCACCAATGCAGTGTATTTGCACAGTGCACATTACCTGATATATTCAGAGGAAATGCGCCATGGCTCATCTCTTTTGAATATATCCCTGAGTTGCACCAGCACAACTCAGTGCACTGTGCCACCACTTCTGCCACTGCCAGGTGCAGTTCTGAATATTGGGGCCAGTGTATATATTCATGGCAAAAAAATGAATTTAATGCACCATTAGGGTTGAATGATTACAAGTAGGGAAATGCAAACTTAGGGTTCCCAAGCATAAAGCCCCACTCCCACTACATGCAGGAACAGGTATGAGGGGAACTTAGGCTTCCCAACCCCAACACCCCACCCACACCTTCAGATAATTGTAAGACCCCACCATCAATCTGCATGCAGGAACAGGTGTAACTGGTGTATCTTGGTGTTTCCAATCCTACTGCTCACCCCATTCTCTTATTCTATACCCATATTACCTAACCTTACTTAGTCTTGGAATCGGGTGAGCCTTAGGGTTCATGAAGTGGTATGATAAAATGGCTATATTGAAAATTTGGATTGGAAATTTGAAAAATAGCCAAAGTTAAGTGCGCACATGCAGAATTTTCAACAACCGCTCATAACTCGGCCATTGTTAGGAGTTTTTTCACCAGGTTTTAAACAATGACTTTTTGGGATCCCACCTCATAAACACTGCCAATGTCATTTTATTCATTGTCCTGAAAGGTGATTTTGTACAGCAACCACACCATTATGCTCCATAGATGTGAAATCACATTTTGGGCAGAATGTGAAGAAAGACAGCTGTACTGTTCATGAGGTGGTATGAAAAAATAGCATTGCTGAAAATTTGGAGTAAAAATATTGTAAATTACCAAAGTTATGCATCTGCATAAAAACTGAGCAATGCACACTTGTAACACAGTCATTTTGGGGAATTTTTTCACCAGATTTTCAACATGGGCTTTTTGGGACCCAGCTTCATGAACAATGGCACTGTCATTTTATTAATCATCCCTGGAAGGTGATTTTGCACAGTGACTGTGAAATCATGTTTTGGGACGAGTAACAAAATGACAGTGCCAGTGTTCATGAGATGGAGTCCTAAAAAGCCATGTTGAAAATGTGGTGCCAAAATTCCTTAAAATGGTCTAGATATCAACAAAAGTTCAAAACACCATTGACTGCCATTATATGGCACTTCCCTTTATTTTTCAGTTCGCGGTTTGGCTTTGAAGAGTGCAGACGTGTCCCGGTCCAGAGAAGATGACCATGCCTGACCTCCATAGGAATGTTGGGGTAAGGGAGTGAAGGGAGATGGGTGCACAGAAGTAGGGTCAGGATGGGGAAAGGGGATGGGAGATGATGAGGGACCATTTTCTTCTTTACAGGGTTTTTGTTAGAAAAAAGATAACGGGATGGTTTTACTTTTTACAAGGACATAGCTGTTTTGGGACACTGGGGGTGACCTCCCTAGTGTCCCACACTACTGGGGATCATACATGGATTGGGGCACTGGGAGTAGGCTCCCCAGTGTCCCACACTGCCACGGGGGGAGGATGTAAAAGCGGACACGGTGATTGGGCACCCCAATGTCGGCAATACATAAATTATTAATTTATGGGACACTGGGAGTGGGCTCCCCAGTGTCCCTCAATGCTGGGGGGGTTGTAAATGCTGACACTGGGGATTGGGCATCCCGATGTCAGCAGTAAACAAATTATTAACTTATGGAATACTGGGAGTGGGTTCTCCAGTGTCCCATACTGCTGGGGGGAGGGGGTGCTGTAAATGCCAACACAGGGATTGGGCACTCTGATGTCGGCAAGTATGTCAATGGACAGTTTTCTTTTTTTTTTTTTTTAGGTTAAAAAAATATATAATTCTTTGTGGACACTGGGAGTGGGCTCCCCAGTGTCCCACAGTGCTAGATGGGGATACACTATTAAAATAATTTGTGGACACTGGGAATGGGCTGCCCAGTTTCCACACCTCAAAAGTATTCATTTATTTCTCTCACTAAGCAGAGAAACAACATGGCCAGCAGCATAATGTGTTCAATCTAGAATCCCACTTTGCAGCTGCTCCTGCAACATGGGATCTTTGGTCTTGCTAAACATCTATTTTTTTCCCATAGGAAATAATGGGTAATGCAAAATGGAATAACTTTGGAACAGATAAATATATTACCACCAAACCTTCAAAAGGAACACCTTTGATGCCAAGGCATTCTACCCTGAAAATTTCAGCCAAGACGCTAAAGCCACTTCCGAGATACAGGTGGACACAAAAAGTGCCCCAAACCTTCTTTAATTTCAATACTCTGTATCTCAGAAATGGCTAAAGCTATTGAGACAAAATTTCCCATATATAAACACCATCACAGGGTGATTATGTTTGCCAAATTTCATAGAAATCACTTTAACCATTACAAAGTTATTAAGGCCCACATATTGCCCTTTAAGCCAGCAATAAGGCACTACAAAGTGTGGATTATGGCCTGATAAGAGCATGCCCCGGTGCATTATGAGGCATGAGGCTCTTGCACCAAGTGTCTTTAGCACCTGGAAAGTGCTCTTATCAGGCCATAACCCACACCTCGGAGAGTCTTATTGCGCTTTAAAAATGGGCCCCCAAGTAATTACTAAAAAAAAAAAAAAGTCAGAAATATAAAAATGGGGCTTCATTTGGTGAAATAGTAAAAAATAGTCCCACTATTAAAAGGAATGCTTATTGGCAGCACAGGACTTCCTACCGTTGCCTGAGGTAGAAAAATAGCACACAGTGTATGGAAGGTCCCGAGTCCTCCAAAAGGCCTAAATATTTAATATTTTGTTTTTGCATTTATTAGTTAGTCTAGGTGTCTAAGGAGTGACTCACTGCCCACTCAGTTTCAGTTAGAGCGAGCAGGAGTGAGCATTTTCGACTTCAATTACTGTGTGATGCTTTTTGTGTTAACCACCCCCCAACCAACCAACAAGATACACAAATCTTTTTTTCTTCTTCTTTTTTTAAAATCTACGTGTCTTTCATTTACTGAGTTGCTTCAGAGTCCTGCTTCACTGTCTGAGCATGTCCCTTTGTGGTCATGGTATAGAGCCATTGGACTGTGGAAAGTGGAGATCCCTCACCTCTTTCTACCATGAAATTCTGGTCGCAGTTTCATTTTTAAGTTTTAAAGCTTATGTGTTTCTATGTTTGAGGATGGAAGATTGCAGGGAATGAGATAGGGAGGTTGTGGAGAAACTGAAATCTGTCTACAGCATTTCCAGTATCAGTGGTCCTGGGGTCAGAGGTAGTTCACATCTTTTTAACAAGAGGGAAAAAAAGTTGTTACATTTTCAATTGTGTCTATGAAGTTTGAGTTGCAGCACTTGTCTCATGTGAAGGTCTAGAAGTGGTGGGTGTTAGTGGCAGTACAGTCGGGAGAGAAGTGGGGGGCGCTCATCCCATGGAAAGATAGAAGGAAGCTTTGCTCATTTACTGATGCTAGAACTGATGACTGAGAGAGGTTGGTACAGTGATAGCTATGGTGATGGTGCATTGCCTGGCACAATTAGTGCCGGTTGTCAGGTCATGTCCTGATAAGTACACAGCTGAAAAGGGGTTTCAGCCAATCAGGATTCATAATTTATTTTGCCCATCTTATAACATTAAACATTCTCATCAATCCTAATATTCAGGCACTACCGTGCCTGTATTATATATAGACACAGTGTATAGTAGGGGCCCTTATAGTTAGGGTCGAGTAGCATGTTTAATGTTAAACCTTAAATTTTGCACTTTAATAACTTTGCAATCGATCAATGAATTTACATAAAATTTGGCATGTGATGTCCTGTGGGGTAGATCTCTTGACATGGCAAGATTCTGAGCTCTGGATAGTGCAAAAACTTTAACAGTTGCCACTTTTTGCAGTTTTTTCCTCATTACCTTGTGCCCAGATGGTGTGGAATTCTTGAGTGAATTTTTATGGTAGATACAGCTTGGGTCACAGAACTGCCTTGCATTTGTTTAGTAAAAAAATATGATTCTGCTGCAAAGTTATTCAATTTTTAAATTCCCATTTTTTCCAATGGGAAGATCACTCTCCAGGATAGAGGTATTAAGTTCGACAAAGGGACCAGTCCTTTTTTGCCTGAAAAAAATTCCTTTTACATGAGCCGCCATCTTGTTTTTCATTTTTTTCCACAGAACAAACTCTCATAACACTGTCCACAGATGTCTTTTACAGACATTCAAACATGTATTCAAACATGTATCTTGTCCATCGACAGTTGATGAGTTTCACTTTGTATTTTTTTATACCTCCCATGGCCTCTGAAAGCTTTTTTGTAACTATTTAAATGCTTTTTCAGCACTCACTAAGATGCTTTTCCATGAATCCTTTTTCGTTCAAATGAAAAAGGATCACAAGTCACAAAAAGGATTTGGGACACAGAAAAAAGCCTTTTCCCAGCCTTTCCCTGTAATATTCTATTTCTATAGCGTAGTTTCCCCCCTCCCCAATCGTAGACCCCATAAAATATATATTTTCCATACTGTAGTGGTCCCTCCCCTTCCTTGATCACCCATTCCATCAGAAATAAAACTTTTCCATTGTGTAGTGGTCTCTCCCACCTCCCCTGTCTTAATGGTAGCGATCATGAATGGTGACCCCCCCCACAAAACCTAGCTGGATCACGATTCCTCATTGTTACCATTAAGACAGATCATGCCTTGTTAGTAATTCAGCAGTACAGAAGCTCAATAATGTAGAAAAAGAAATAAAATTACTAGACCTTAAAGTTAGGCAGGACTATGATACCTACTACAATAAATGGGCTGAAGCTAGATTAAGAAAAAATAATGAACTTCTAAATAAACAAGTTCTTAGTAATATTAAAAAATTTAAAAGATCATGATATATACATGGGGAAAAACAGGAAAATGACTGGTTACTCAACTCAAAAAAACAAAGAGAAGCAATGATGATAATAGTTCTTGAAAATGACAATGGGGTACAGTTTTTAAAAGATGAAGAGATGGGGGTGCTAGTAACAGCAGAATATAAGAAAATATATCAACAAAAATATTGTACTAATGTTGATGAAATAAATAGATATATGACTAATAGTTTCATTTCGAAACTACAATGTGATGCATCTACCTTTAGTGTGCAAGGAATAATAGATACAATTAAGTCACTTGTAAAAGTAAGAGTCCAGGATTAGACGGTTTAATTATAGAGTTTTGTCAGACCTTCAGTACGCAGGTGGCACCACGGCTTCTATCTACATTAAATGAATTAAAGGGGAGGCAAATAGATGTACCTATTTCTAAGCAGAAATCCAAGACTATTTTATTATTAAAAGAGGGTAAGGAGCCAAACAAAAGTCAATATGTATCATCTGATTTCATTATTAAATACAGACTATAAAATAATAATGAAACTGTTAGTTAATACGATTAAGAAAACTTACCTACAGTTATAAATAGTGAGCAATATGGTTTTGTGCAGGAACATACTATCTTCCAAGCAACAAAAACCATCAAAAAGGAAGAGGAACCTTTTCATTTACTAGCTATAGATGCCACAAAGGCTTTTGATGTAATAAATAGAAGTTTCATGTTTGCCTGTTTACAGGCATGGAAGATACCCTCATCCTTAACCAAGACAATACACAAGTTATATAAGAGGACTACAGTTAGATTTTCAATAAATAACTATTTGTCAGAATCCATGAATATGGCAAATGGTGTTAGAGAGGGATGTCCTCAGTCTCCCATACTATATATATTATCACTTGAGCCTTTTTTAAATAATA
Source organism: Neoceratodus forsteri (assembly GCA_016271365.2). Lineage (NCBI taxonomy): Eukaryota > Metazoa > Chordata > Ceratodontiformes > Ceratodontidae > Neoceratodus > Neoceratodus forsteri. The sequence goes on from CM028136.1 coordinate 318,232,157, forward strand.
TTAAGGCCAATAAGGCTATTGTAGGGCTAGTTTCTCAAGACCTAAATAGAAAAATAAATGTATTTGCGGATGCTATTTTACTGACTGTTAAAAATATTAATCTTACAGTGCCAATTTTTTTGGAAGAAGTACGTAACTATACTAAAGTATCAGAATTCATTTTGTACCAGTCCAAATCTGTTATTATGGTGGTAAATAAATCTGGGTATAGATTATCAGAATATATAATCTGAGACTTTCAAATAAGTAATAATCTAAAATATCTAGGTATTACCACTTGTAGTAAACAAGAAGAAATGATAAGGATAAATTACAATGTTGTTAAGGATAGAGTGAGGGAATTACTTGGAAACTGGGGAAAACTATCACTGTCCTTAACTGGGTAGATAGAAACTATTAAAATGATGGCTATGCCTCACATTTTATATGTTATTCAATCTGTTATAGGCTGCCCTCCCGTATCTTGGTATGACTCTGTTAAAAGGATCTTTAAGACATTTTTGTGGAGAGGTGGGAAACCATGAATATCTTGGAGTTAGTTAACCTCTCATAAATTAATTGGGGGTTACAGTTGCCCAGACCCTTTTAATTATGAAATAGCATTTCAGATAAAGTTATGGGGGAAAATGATTTTGGGGAAAGCAAGTAAGGTTTGGAAAAAGCCCATTTTTGGCTACAAAAAGAAAGGAAAGGAATTTACTCTTTATTGTGGGACAGTAAGAAAAAAGGAGATACTCCTCCCCTGTTCAGTGCCATTGGGAGTAGAATTAGACAAGAGACTAATAGATTAAGTCTGAATAATATATTACCCTGGTTACATTTTCAAATTTGTCAGACTGGGGATTTTTGGACCTCTGATTCCCGGCAATTAATAGCGTGTTTAAAGGAAGGGGGTATAACCAGATGGTATTTATTAAATGAAGAAGGAACATTTTTGTGCTATGATACCCTAAAGCAACAAATACCCTCAAATTATAAATGTAATTTTTTTACACTATTTAAAGCCCAGTAAGATATTTTCCCTCGTAATGAAATTTCTGATGAAAGATCAAATAAACAACATACCTAGAATATTAGATCAACAAAACAAAATGGTGTTGAACTGGAATGATAAACTCCTTCAAAAAATGTATTATCAAATAAGTATTCCAGACAGGATCTTTGGAATAAAACCAATGCTAAATGGCAGTCGGAAACAGGAGTAATTTACACTAGCCAACAGTGGAAGAATCTGAGCGCCAAGATCCATAAGGATTACATTTTTTCCAAAAATAATACTATTTAAAAAAAAAGTCCTTGACAGAGGATATTATACTCCTGAGATACTATGCCATTTTATAAAAAAATGGCTCAAATAAATGTTGACATTTATGTGGCCAAAAAGTGGATCTTTTTCATTGCTTATGGGATTGCCCTAAAATCAAACACTTGTGGGTAATGATGGCTAAATGAATAACAGAGACATAAAATATAAAAGCAGGTGACTCCAATAACAAATTCCTGTTGCTAGCCTGTAGAGCAGAAAGCAGCTAACTAAAAGAAGCTACCATTTTCTTACTAATTTAACACTTCTATCTCAGCAGGAATCAGTGTCTGTTGAGATTAAGCAGACATATACTTTATTAGAAGTAGAAAGGGTCTTATTTAGGGTTAAAATAAAGAAAAGAAAGTCAGTATGTGTTCTGTGCTAGGAAGGGTACTGTATCAACTTACTTTACTAAATCAGTAGGGAGAGAGAGAGAGAGAGCTTAATTGGGGGTGTGATTTAGATAATATAAAAACAGGTGACTCCAAATACAACTTCCTGCTGCTAGCCTTTTTTTCTTACTAATTGGCCTTCATCCCACCCTAAGTCAGTTCTACTTTTATAGCCACTGGATTTGACTGACAACAGGAACTTCCTTTTTGGCAGTAGGAAGGGAAGGATCACAGAAAAACATTAGTTTTGTTAACCCTAAAAGAAAAAAGTAGCTCGCTCTCCCCCCTAGCTGCTGGTGATCTGACACTGAGCAAGAAAGAAGGAGGCTACTGAAGAATATAGGCAGTTGCTGTCCCAGAACAGGAAGGGTGAGAGTTGTAAGGAGAGGTGAGGAGAGAGTAAGCATACAGAGAAACAGGAGAGGGGACACAAAATAAGACATGATAGGAGTGGTGCAGTGCAATGTCTGTGTGGCAGCAGTGTTCTGGGAGACAGTCTGGAGGCTGCGATGCTGCCCTATTTTCAGGCACCTCTCTGGTCTGAGGGAGGAGGTTGCCCATCTCCAGGCTGACCTGGCTAGGATTCATGAAACCTCCTCCCCCACCCAGGGACCACCAGGGCCAATGCCACTACCTCAGAGGTTGCCAAGAAAGAGGAGAGGCTGGAGCAAGGTGGGCTCAGGGAGGAAGAGAGTAGTGGAACAGAGTTGCATCCATCCAGCAGTACCACTCCACAATTCATACACTCTTCTGGTGGATAGTGGTTCCTCTATGGAGGCACCTGCAGTGGAGACCAAGGAGGATGCTGGGAACCTTCACAAAGGAGACCCACAGGAGGGTGGCATGGGACCCCACAGGAGAAGGAAACAACTCCTGGTGGTGGACTCAATCATTAGAAGTGGGGAAGGAAGGGAAGAGGGAGGTAAGGTGCCTGCCTGGCACCATGACTTGGAGGGACAGGAAGTGAATCCTCAGAATCATGGGAGCAGCTGCATGAGGGAGGGAGCTGGATGTCATTGTCCACCTAGGGACAAATGACCTGGCTAGGAATGGGATCAAAGCAGTGCAAGAGGAGTTTGTAGAGTTGGGGAGGGGCCTTAGACAAGTAGCGCTACGGTAACCTTCTCGGAGGTGCTGCCTGTCTATGGCAAGGGTGATGCTAGGTTACTCCTCACCAGGGAATTCAATGAATGGTTGAAAAACTGGTGTGGAGCTCAGGGTTTTGGCTTCATTGAGGACTGGGGAGCCACCTGGAGGGATGCAGACCTATACTGGTGCGATGGTCTGCATCTGCCCGGGGGAAGCCAGGATCCTAGATGAGAGGTTTAAATGCTTCATTGGCAAGCATTTAAACTAGCCAAGGGGGGAGGCACTGAAAAGGAGCAGGGAAATCCCAGCCTCCCCCCACAAAACACGGTAATTAGTGAGGTAAACACCAAGGTAGAGAAGTCATTAGGGAGCAGGACAGAGGTAAATGTAAAAAAAGGCAAAGGCAGTAAGGACAGGGATGGGGCTAAAAGGGGTAAGGCCATCAAAAAGTGGAGGGTGATGAGTACCAATGCCCATAGTCTGTGTAACAAGCTCCCTGAACTAGTGGCCTTGATGGAAGAGGGTTGCCTGGATATTGTGGCAGTCACAGAAACATGGTACACACAGAACCATGACTGGGATATCAACATACCAGGATAAACAATCTACAGGAGGGACAGGGAGGGTAAAAGAGGAGGAGGAGTAGCTCTCTATGTAAAGGAAAGGATCAAAGCAACAGAACTAAAGAGTAAACAGGGAGCAGATGAGGCACTCTCGTTCACCCTGGAGACAGGAAATGGCACCACAATCTGCATGGGGGTTGTATACAGACCCCCATCTCAGGGGGAAGGAATGGACAAGGAAATGATAGAAGGCATCCTTAGAATGGCACAAAAAGGGGAGATACTGTTGATGGGGGACCTGAATATGCCAGATGTTAACTGGAGCACCTTTGCTGCAGGCATATCCAAGAGCAGAGTCATTCCTGATGCCCTACAAGGGGCATGCCTCAGACAGCTAGTATTGGAACCCACTCGGGAGGGAGCAATCTTAGACCTGGTACTCTCAAATGAAGACGGAGAAAGAATCTCAGATTTAGAAGTGGGTAGCCATCTGGGAACAAGCGACCACCAAACAGTGTGGTTCACGATAAACACAGCCATACAATCAAGCCATACAAAAGCAAGAGTAATGGACTTTAGGAGGGCTAACTTTGGGAAAATGAGAGAGTGCCTCAGAAAAGCACTAGCAAACAGGCAAGAAGGAGGAGTGGAGGAACAATGGAGAGTAATCAAAACAGCCATCACAGAGGCAACAAGCCTTTGTGTAAAGCAAATCAAGAAAACACAATGAAGGACAAAAACTGCTATGGTTCTCAAAAGAGGTGGCAGGGAAGGTTAAGGAGAAAAGGATAGCATTCATGAAATATAAGAAAGCACAGAAGGAGCAGGACAGAGAACTTTATCAGGTAAAGCAGAAAAAGGCAGGGAAGGCAGTCAGAATAGCAAAGGTCCAAACCAAGGAAAGGATAGCCAACTCTGTTAAGAAGGGGGATAAGACCTTTTATAGGTACATTAGGGAGCGAAGAAAGACCAAAGGAGGGATACTGAGGCTTAATAAAGGGGAAGGAATGTGGGCAGAGGGTGACAGTGAAAAAGCAGGGATACTGAATGAATATTTCTGCTCAGTATTCACAAAGTAAGAGGAGGAGGAGGTACCTAAACCAAACAAGAGAAACACTCTGAAGATGGGGGTCGATACCAGTCCATTTACAGAAGAAAGGGTTCTGAAAGAACTAATAAAATTGAAGGTGAATAAAGCAATGGGGCCCAATGTGATTCACCCAAGAATTCTAAAAGAACTAAGGGTAGAACTAGTGACACCGCTGACTACTCTCTTTAATAAATCATGGGAGGAGGGGGTGGTACCTGAGGACTGGAGGAGGGCAGATGTGATTCCTCTTCACAAAAGTGGGAGCAGAACAGAGGCAGGAAACTACAGACCAGTTAGTTTGAACTCAGTGGTAGGGAAAAATGATGGATTCACTTCTGAAGGAAAGAATTGTTGAGTACCTAGAGGCCAGTGGGGCACAGGACCCAAGGCAGCATGGATTCACGATGGGAAGGTCATGTCAGGCAATCTAATAGATTTCTTTGACTGGGTGACCAAAGTAGTAGACCAGGGAGGGGCTGTGGACATGGCCTACCTAGATTTTAGCAAGGCATTTGATACAGCCCCACACAAAAGATTAATACACTAGTTAGCCAGCCTTGGAGTGGCTCCCAAGGTGGTAGCCTGGATAAGAAACTGGCTAGACAACAGGATGCAAAGGTAGTAGTAAACAGAGTCCACAGTGAAGAAAGGAGGGTTACTAGCGGGGTACTGCAGGGTTCAGTACTGGGACCGGTCCTTTTTAATGTCTTTATAAGTGACATTGCAGAGGAAATGGAAGGAAAAGTATGTCTTTTTGCAGACGACATAAAGATCTGCAACAGGGTTGATACACAAGATGGAGTGGAAAGGATGAGAAGGGACTTGGCAAGGTTAGAGGAATGGTCAAATGTATGGCAGCTCAGATTCAATGCAAAGAAGTGCAAGGTAATGCACCTGGGAAACAAAAACCCAGGGGAAGAGTACACAATGGGGGGTGAGATACTGACAACAGTAAAATTTGAAAGGGACCTGGGGGTAATTGTATCAGATGACGTAAAAGGGGGCAAGCAATGTGAGAAGGCAGTAAGTAAGGCTGGGGGGATACTGGGATGGATAGGGAGAGGCATCAATAGTAGAAAACAGAAAGTTGTTATCCCTCTGTACAGACAGTTGGTGAGACCCCATCTGGAGTACTGTGTGCAGTTCTGGAGACCCCGTCTCTGCAAAGACATAGACAGAGTGGACGCTGTCCAGAGGAGGGCAACCAAAATGGTGCAGGGTCTGTACCAGAAGACATACAAAGAAAGACTAAAGAAGCTTAATATGTATACCATTGAGGAAAGAAAGGAGAGAGGGGACATGATAGAAACTTTTAAGTACCTCAAGGGAATCAACAAAGTTCAAGAGGGTAGCATCTTTCAGAAAAAGAGATGTGCAAGAACAAGAGGGCACGATTTGAAGCTAATTGGGGGATGGCTCAGAGGTAATGTGATGAAGTATTTTTTCACAGAGAGGGTTGTGGATACATGGAACAGCCTCCCTGAGGAGGTTGTGGAGTCAAGAACAGTGGGGGAATTCAAGAATTCATGGGGCAGTCATAAGGCAGTCCTAGTTGGGGGGGTAGAGGAAGTAAGCTGTTGGTTAACTAGGATCTGCAGCTTATCTGTTAGGTAGGAAAATGGGCAGACTAGGAGGGCCAAGCAGTCCTTATCTACTGTCAAATTCTATGTTTCTATGTTTCTAACTGAGATAAAAGTGAGTATGTCCTTTCCAACTACGATCTTGAATGATGTTGATGGGTTAGGGCTGTATTATACCCAGAAGAAAATATTATATGCAGGTACTATGAGTACAAAGAGATATATACTGGGCAACTGGAACGCTCAAATAATAGAAGTTTTGCCTAGAAATAAATGGTGGTTTCAAGTGAGGGAGGTAATTCTTTTTGAAAACCTATGGCAGGAGATATCGGGAGATTATTTGAAAGATATTAATAATATAAATATTAGAGAAGACTTTATACCATTGTGGGAATTGAATTAAGGTCCCAAAGTGAGGAGGGTGGGTGAAGGGAGGATATTTATATTTACATTTATATGTATAAGTTATAACTGCATTGACTAGAAATATTGTAAAGGTGATGTTTAATAGGATTTACTCTAAGACTTTTAAAGATATGTAACTATAGGATTATATATTTTGTTGTTTGATATGTCTTGTTTGCAACAAAATAAAAAACTGTTGTCAAATAAAGAAGCTCAATAATGTAGAAATGAAGACTTCAACACTGTCGCTAGTCACCAAACTATGCGCATGTAAATCTGCGAGTGGTGGAAAAATATGTTAGCCAAATTTAAGGGGTTGACTAGATAGAAAATGTATGAAATAAAGTAGAAAATGAAAACAAAGCATGGGAAAATGCAGTGCTGTACTAAAACTGAATAATAATAAATATTAATCAGCAAAAGTGTGTGTGCGCACGTGTGTGTGTGTGTGTGTGTGTGTGTTTGTGTGTGTGTATATCTAAAATGATTTTTCATTTAAAATCCATTTTGGTGGAGTTGCCCTGTTTGTTCCAACAGGCACAAGTGATCAGCAGCAAAGGTTAAAAACAGTGTTGGCCAACTAAAAATTGTGCAGAGTCCAGCAGAAGAAAGCCACTAAGAAACAGAGAAGTGAGTGTACTACTGCCATACAGTGGGTGGAAATAATGAATGAGGCAGCTGCATAATGGAACTGAATATGTGGCAATGAGTTTAAGTGTTTTTCCCCCAATTACAGAAAACATATAAAGTAGAATGGTTTTTGAAACTTGTACTCCTCCCCCACCCCCCCAACGTTCCAGTCCATGGTGCCACAGATACAAAAGGGTCAACATAAGAGTGGCTGCAGGGTGCTGCACAGTGGGACAAATTTTTTGTTCTTTGTGCTGAGAAGAGAAGTCCCCAGACCTCCTGGTAATCCAGTGCCCAAGCCAGCCGTACCGAGCAGGATAACTTCAAGGACCAATTCATCATCAGCACTAAACTCAACACAAAAACACACACCCAGGACAGCCCACACAGCAGTGACTTGTACAACTTGTGGCTCTCTTCCTCCCTTTCAAAGCCAGCAATCAACAACTCGCAGCTCCCGGACCCCACTGCCACCTGCGCATATAAAGCAGATATTTAAACTGCCACATCAGAGGAAAAGCACATGACTGCCACCATTAAATATGTTACAAATAAATAATGTAGACTGACAGTTTTTTTATTTCTAACTTCTGATATCCCATTTATGTTTGAATTGCTCATGGCATGGGTCTGTAGTCAGATATAAGAATAACAGCCAATGTCATTGCAAGGGTGTTTGTGGATCGGGGTTCTGTTAGGAGAAGGTGTCAAGCAAGACACAGAAGCTTGGGCTGCACTTTCAACTGCTAGGATGGTGTGTGTCTTGCAAAATCATAGTGATTAAAATTGAAGGTGCATCCTGTAAAGAATGACTCCTGGCTATGTGCCTGGGCATTTTCTGAAATACAGACATCTCTGGTTCATTGTGAGGCAAAAGGTTTATGCTGAGTCCCTTCAACCACCTTAGTAGTCTGTATATCAGAATACACCTGAACACTTACTTGGTATTATGCAGCATGTCTGCAGCTTATGTATATTAGGGTTAACACCCACTGAGGTGTCTGGGCATGCTCTAATGCAAGGATGTCTTTGGTACATTGTGAAGCACAAGTCATGTGCAGAGTTCCTTAAGGCTGCCAAAGTGTCTGTATATCGGAGCATACAGTACAAAACTCAGCAAGATCTTACGTTTCACCCAGACATGGGCTTTTTCAAAGATAATACCCTCAAGTTTCATCCTCTTAAATAGCAGCTATCAGTGATCACACGTGTCGATTTGATTCTTAAAGTGCCAGTGCTTATTAGTTAAAAAACTGTGGATTATCAAACACCAGAAAGCATATCTCGGAGTAAACCCATGAGAAAACATACACTGTAACATTACAGTACACAAAAGGTATTAAACACAGTGCCTGTCATACACTGTATGTCTTAGTCTGATAGCTGCTATTGAAGAGGATTGACACTAGAGGGTATTATCTTTGAAAAAGCCCATGTCTGGGTGAAACATAAGATCTTCTTGAGTTTTGTACTGTTTCACAAGTTTTGCTGCAATGAGTAAAGGTGCTTTGTTTTGCACAAATCTATTGTCTACAGTTTTTTATTTCCTGGTTCTGTGGTGAGTGCCGTGACTTTTTTGCTTTCCAGTTTGTGAGTAGTCACAAAGCACCCTGTACCCATGTGTAGCTCTGTCTATTGTTTAGTCATCAGTATATGCCAACCATGTGGGCTGCTTATGAATAAATTTAAAAGTGATTCATTTGTGCTAAATTCACATACGTTTTTGTGCAGCCACTATAGACTACTTTTAAACAGAACTTAAAAACACACACATCTGAAAAAGGCACAAAAGTATTAAAGATAAGTTTATATTGTTGCTATGACCAAGATAAAAAGAAAAGGGTTAATACCTAGTTATATGCACCCTTTAGCCAATTAATTTACCTCGCACTGTAAAGATTCTAAAAGAATACTGTGAAACAAGTGAGGCAGGATGTGTCAACATATAAATTCCAGTGCAACTGTGAGGTAATCACTGGGCCAACAGCAAAGGCAATGCACATGAACCCTTGAACCCCTTATCTTCTTTTACTTAAACTCAGAAAGATCAATATGCTTCTAGTTTTGGCACATGCAGCCCTATTTGGCTATCCAGAAACAAAATCTGTGGCAAGTCAATGCTAAACTAGCATTTTCATCTAGGGGAATCACAGCTCAGTACAGAGCAAAAATGAAAATGAAAAGTGCAAATGTTAATTTTAAATGCATATTGCCTGAGTTCATAAACTGTTATTATAGAGTGGCATTTAATTTTGGGATGTTGTTGGAGGTGGTGTGTGTGTGTGTGTGTGTGTGTGTGTGTGTGTGTGTGTTTGCGTGTGCGTGCATGCGTGCATGTGTGTTGGCAATGTTAAAATATGCCTTTGACTACACTCTACACTGCTGAAGATGTGTGCCATGCACTACAGCCACCAGTGTGATCAGTAATGACCTTGTTTCATGGTAAAGTTTTGCAGCAGGAGAACGCTATTAGGGCAGCCACCATCATTGTGTCCAGGTGTTCTTTGCAACCTATGTGCCCCATCTGCTGAGCTGTCTGAAGGACCCTGCACTCCCACATTAAAATACGAAGAGTATTATACTATCTCAAAAAGTAAGGAAATAAGTTGCAAAAAACTTCATTAATGCTACAGTTAGGGTCAAAATGAAAAAAAGTTGGGACATGAGGTGTTAGGGTTTCCAACAGGGGTCGAAATTTACATACCCAGCCTGTTCCAAATGCAAGTAGGAACAGGCTGGTGCAAATAGTTTTATTTTTTGCATGCACCGTAGTGTATGTTGTGTTATTTAGTGCTTCAGGCTGTAATTCCAAGAGGCGCCACAGCAGGGGGCACAGCACTGATTGCACAGGCAGACTGGATGACGCGATCACGCACACACGAGTGCGCACTATCTGAGGACGACTCGGGAGTGAGCAGGCGGCATCTTAAGAGAGCCTGCCTCCCAAACAGCAGAAGGAACAGAAGCTGGAGCCTGGAGGAGTGCCACGAACGAGGTGGGACACGGCGTGGCAGGAGGACTTATTGGAATGCCGCATTTAAAGTAGGCTGGGCTGGCAGGGCCAGGGGCAGTGTTAATATTTGATTTTGGTGTTGGTGATTGGGTAAGGGTTTAGGGGTGGGGTGTGCACTGCACTGGGGGCGGGGCTGGCACGCTGCCTGCAGCATCAGAGTGGAGGTGGAGGGAGTTGTTGTGCCAATGGGGCGGGTGGTGGGACGGTCACTCAGGGAGCTAGCTATGCTACTGTGACAAAAGAGGTGGATCATCCATCGTCCACATCTGAATTGACTGGCATCTGGCAGCATGCTATGTGAACTATATTGTACCACATGTGTCTCTTTCTGTCACACACGTGGTACAATAACGTTCACATAGGCATGCGCACCTATTGTAACTATGCAGTTGTGATAGACTTTGATAGAGTGCAGTCGCTAGGCGGGAAGCTCCGTGAAGGAAGTGAAATTTTTTTTCTGGGCCAACAAAACGGCATTTCTAGCTATCTGTAGGCAGGAAGAGGTGTTTAGCAAACTAAAGATTGCATATGAAGGAAATATATATACTTTATCTGGAGATTGTCAGAGACAGAACAAAAGTAAATTAGAACCACACCCCGACCCCAAGCAAGGAGGGATTTTCAGTACTGTGGTTTAATTACACAGAGAGCAGTACCGCAGTTGCTTTGTTGAATACAGTATCTAAAAGGTAAAGTAACTGAGGATTTATCTGTCTCAGACTCAGATTATCTGTACTAGTGAAATTTGTGCTTAGCTTTTACCACAACCTTGGCACATTTTGATCCCTGATTTTTTTTTTTTTTTTTTTGTGGAACAAAAATTACTTTGGAGTGGACCTGGTGTTTCTTTGCTTTTGTTTGTGGGGGCAGTTAATATATTAGCAGCAGGAGCTGCAGCAGTCAAATCCCTCAGTCTGTGTATGGGTCAGTCAGTCAATCCCAGGTCAGCAGACATTTAACAAAAAGCAATTAATCAAAGGAAGCACTGTTGTCTCCAGTCCAGCAGCAGTACCAGTCCAGTTTGCCTAGATGTGTGTGGCGGGAAAAAGCCTGGAAATCATTAAACAAATACCAGTAGTGTCTGAGTGTCTGTGTGTGTGTGTGTGTGTGTGTGTGTGTGTTATAAATAAAGTGTGAGATTGCAGTTCGCTCACAGGCTTATCTATGTGTGTGTGCAGTAGCAGTAATATACTGCATATGGAAACACTGATTTTTACAGCAGATAGGACTACCTGGCTAAGGCTTACCTAATCTAGTCTACTGTATATGTGTACTGTACTATTGTGTATGTCTTAATTTGTTTATGACCTAACCATCGTCCTGACCTAGTGTCCACTCTCTCTGTCTGTAGCTTGAGTGTAAAGTTACAAATTTTTTTGCGTGAGACACTGACAGAAATAAATATACAGTAACAGTACATTATTTACTACCGTCACAGTGCCACCACTGCACTGGCTACCTAACCTGGCCCTGGTTCAGCCTAATAAAGAGCCTTGTTGTGTTGTGGACTAAGGTCAGGTCAGGAAGGACAGACTTACTGTATTCTAAGAAATTTGTCTTCTACCATAATTGTTGCAGAGTAGAATCTCTGCTGTGCAGTGAGTGTGACTGTGAGTGTCCACTGTGCTTTGTGTGCTACGTAGAGTGAGTACCGTCCTGTCCACTACCTATGCCAGCCTACTAGTCTAAAAGGGATTTTCTACTAATTTTGTGAGAAAACTTAAAAAATCCTGCCTGATCCAGCTAAACCTTGTAGACTTAGTGTGTGTGCAGTCAGTCAGTGGTGCAAAGAATTTAACCTACAAAGTAATAAAAAAATACACGACACACTTTCCATTCTGACGGACAACAATTTTTATTGACATTTAAATTAAAACATAAAAGACGTCAAATTGTAAAAAGCTCAGTTTATTAGAAGACATTATTAAAATTACACCATGCCACCCAAGAAAGTTTTACCCAAACCAGTGAATACTCTTTTTCACTACAAGTTTAGCAAACAAACGTTGAAACTGCAGCAGGTGCTGCAGCAGCTCCTGCAGCTGACCAAAATCAAAGCCAGATCCATTCCGAGTCTTGTGTGACAGTAACAGTTTCTCAGTCTTCTGGCACTGACAAGTCTCTGGTGTATGAATCCGACTCGATTCCTGGCACCTCCAGCCTGTCTATAGCAGAATCTAACACATGTGGTACTGGTGCTGGTGTTCTCCTCCCACCTTCTCATATTCCAGTGCCCGTGCCTAGTCCTAGCCCCATTGTTGTCTCTCTGTGCTCCTCAGTGCCTCCTCTGCAGCCTCCTAGTCCTACTACTAATGAGACAACTGATGGAGAGCCCCCCTTAAAAAGAAAAACATATAAATTTGTGGACTCATGGAAACAGAATCGTAAGTGGCTAAAGTATGACAGTGAATTGAACATCATGAAATGTGAGTGTTGTGAACTATTTGATAAATCTGGAAAAAATAATTCCTTCCGGGATGGGTGTTCATCATTTAGAAAGGCAAATGTAGAGTTTCATGAGTCATCTGATTTACATGAAGCATCCAGAAAAGCATTTTTTGCTCACTCTATAACCCCTGCAGAGCAGCTATTAATGAAACTTGTCCAAAAAATGGAAGAAAAAGAATTTGCACAAATGAAGGTTCTCTTCAGAACAACTTTTTTTCTTGCTAAAAAAGCACGGCCTTTTACTGATTTAAAAGATGAGGTAAACTTATTACGTGCGAATGGGGTCTTGGTCAGTGACACTTACTGCAATGACAAACAAGTGAGAGTATTCACGGAATATATTTACAAAGATAAGATGGAAGATCTTATCACATTGGTGAAATCGCAAGATTTCTTTCTATTTTGTCAGATGGCTCAACAGACAAAAGTATTACAGAAGAGGAGGAAGTTTATCTCCACATCTTGGAGAAGGGCATCCCTGTTACTAAATTTGTAGCGCTTAAGCCTCTTGAAAAGGCAGACGCAGAAAGTATAACATCAACATTACAAAATACCATGGAAATTGACCTCCAAATACCAGACTGGAGAAATAAGTCAGTTGCTGCTTGTTTTGATGGGGCATCAGTCATGATGGGCAGCAAAACGGGAGTAGCCACAAGGCTGAAAGAGGAGGCCAGACTTTTAAAAGTGGTGCACTGCTGTGCACATAGACTTGAGCTGGTCACTAAATACGTGATCAAGGGGACACCCCTGTACTCTGCAGTGGAGGATTTGCTTTCCTCATTGCACAGTTTCTATAAGCACTCTGCTTTAAACTGGTCAGGCTTACAGGCTGCGGGGGAGGCACTGGGCATCAGGGTACTGCGCCCTGTAAATACTGGGGGAACAAGGTGGCTGCCACACCACCAGTGTGCTGTTAAAGTGATGCAGACAAATTATCCGCTACTGTTATACATCTGGAGGACCTATCGGTAAATGGTACAGGGATAAAAGAGAAAGGCCACTGCAATTCTAAAGCAGATAAAATCACCTAGGTTTTATATTTCATCAACTTCCTAGAATTCTACATAGCAGTCATGTGCAGACTAACGCTGACATTCCAGCAAAATAACTTAATGGTAGACTCTGTGCAAACTAAAGTTCTGTCTCTCATGAAGAAACTAAAAACTCTTAGAGATACAGAGACTATTGATTGCCTTGAAACAGGAATCAGTATTATGGATGGTAAGCTACATTACAAAGGTGTGGAGCTTAGTTCCTCTGGTTCAGCAAGGCGCAGCAGCAGATCAGATCCTGACGAGGATGCAAACAGTGCCAAGAGTAGCGTAGTGTCTATCATAAAAAAAGTGCTGGATTCCACATTAAATTAAATGGAAATTCATTTTTCCGAATTTGTCAGTGATCCTGTCATTGCTGAAATGAGAATTTTCAACTTGTCTAACTGGCCTAACTCTGAAGATTCCTTGGCAGAGTATGGAGACGCAGAAGTCAAGTCATTATTTTCTTACTACAGTGACATTCTGGAACCAAAGGGGTACAGTGCTGTTTCAGCACTCTTGCAGTGGTCAGAACTGAAAGCATATGTCCACAACCTAAATGCAGCTTACCATCCCCATTTGGATTCCATTGCTATGTGGGGTAGAGTTCTCTCGGAAGAAAGGGATGACCTCAAAGATATTCTAGCTTTGCTGAAAATATTTCTTATAATTCCATCTTCAACTGTGGAATGTGAACGAGGTATCTCGTTAATGTCATGAATAAAAATTGACTGGAGGGCAAATATGAGACCAGAAACTGTGTCAGCTTTAATGGCCATTAATCTGAGCAGTGAGACAGTGTCCACATACTCACCAGATAGTGCCATAGCTAGGTGGTGGACATCAGGAAAGAGAACAAGGAGACCTCAGATTGCTCCTTATGGTTCAAGAAAAGAGGAAGAAAAAGGCTGGGAAAGTGAAGAAGACACTGAAATGTAGAACAGTACATAAATATACTGCAGTTGTTCATATACTACTATTTCAAAATTCAGTATCTTTTTTTTCAAGTTTTATCATTTTTGTCTACCAGGTGCAGGTAACCTGACTTTGGTGCATGTAACTTTTGTTGCCACATGCACCGTAGTGCAGGTACCGAAAAAAGTTAATTTCTATCCCTGGTTTCCAACCCCCACCCTCCCAAACCAGGCAAGAGAGAAGGTGTGGGATGTGCCTTGGCCTTCTCAACCCTAACACTCACCCCAGTCTCATAAAGTCTACACATCTGACTTTATTTACAGATGGAATGGAGTGAGCGTTAGGCTTGAGAAGCCCCAAGCACACCCCGCAACTGCTCTCCTGCCTGGTTTGGGAGGATGGGGTGTTAGAGTTGGAAATTCTAATGCCTCTTTTCCCAACTTTTCTTGCCTTGACCCTAACTGGAGCATTATCAATGTGTGTGTGTGTGTGTATATACAATATATGTAGGGAATCTACTACTTAAATAAATGCATTATTTTCCCAAGACTCTGAGCCAAGTGAAAGATAAACAATGTTATTCACCCAGTGGGTAAATTACACTGTTTATTTTTCACTTCCCTACATCACAGTCAACTTGACTGATAGCCCATTCTGTCAGTGTACAGTCACCGCAGTGACTCCCCAACAGTAAAGACCATCACAATGACAGGAATTGGGCAAAATCCACCTTTCACTGTGGAGATCTGTGTGCCGATTGGGACTGCCTTGCTGGGTGAGTGCCCCCCCCACGGGTCCAACTTCAACTCGGAGTTAGGATCCTAGAGACGGTGTGGGGTTTGGGAGAGTGCAGCACCCCGATTCTGGCGCCAACATTCTCGGGGCTACAATGCCGACAGTCGGCATTGTAGCTGTTGCTGTAGGGGATGTCGGTGCTAGCGCTGTGGAAGTGCTATAGGTAAACCCATTCTGCCAATCCCACAATGAATCTGCCCTTAACTGGCACACATAAGTTCTTGAACACAGACATTGTATACACAGAAAATACAACAGCCTATGTTCAGATATGCCATTAATTTCCATTCGTGAGCCAACAGTATTTTTATAACTCACTTGTGGCTTTGCAACTCATGAGTTATGGTTCTGCCCCCTCACTCATGGAAATAAATGCCACGTTTGAACTCAGGCCATTGTATATCTTCAACATATTAGATTCCTCCCCTTAAACAAAACAAAGTCTAAAATATCCAGCATTAACATTTCCTAACTTACAGGCTGAAGTAGATTATTCAGTACCCAGGAACAAGTTTGAGGGATTATTTTGGCCCACTGACAGAACTTGCTACTAAGAAACACAACAGGTAGCAAGTCCAGTTGAACAGAGGCACTAGTTCAGTACATGACTTAAAGGTCAAGTCTTTGTGGTGCTCTTAGCTGCCTTACGGGTTATCTTTAGGCTGGAACAGCTGCTGCTGGTGAAACATGAGTTCTGATATTATCTGGCGCAAGCCCTGGTGGAATCTCTTCATGGAGTCATAATGTCACAAAACATTATGCCGCAGCAATATACAGCACTGCCAATACAGCGTAATATATTGCCGGTGGCATATGTCTTTGTTTTGCAGGGGGCACCGCACCCCCATTACAGGCGGCTGCACCCCAAACACCCCAACTAAAATAACTAACCCGGGGTTAATAGTTAAATTCGCACAAAGTGCAAAAAATTAAAATAAATACATGCATCTGGGACCAGGAATCGAAACCCGGTCCCAAACACACTGTCTGCCTCCCTAGTTGCCTGTGGCTCATCCTGTTGAGCCACGGCAGCTGCTTGCCAGCCCCCTGTCTCAACAGAGGTCTTATTCTCTGCCTGGGAAGAGTGAGAGGGTGCACTACTGCGCATACACCCTTTTGCGGTTTTACACCCTTTCGCACTTTCCTACCACACTGTTCCTATTGCGCGGTTTTGTCATGCGTGATGAAGCGTGCGACATAATGACCCAGTAGGTGGAATTTTACAGGCAGGAACAAAGTCCTCCATGTTGCTGTCCTCTTCTGGAGAGATCGTTTGTTGACTGAGCTGGATCCTCTGAATGTAGTAGGTGATCCACATGCACATGAAAAAAGTGTTATCCGACACAAACTCCACAGGTCAGAGGTCCATATGTTTCACCGGTTCTATGTCATAACAGCAAAAGCCTAAATGTGATCACCGTTATGCAAAGTCAAGGTGACGAAATTTATTTGACACTCTGACACCAATCTTTGTAACAAGGGCACTAGGGACTTCATTTAATGTTTTCTGTGGGGGTTGAAAACATTAAAAAAGGTTCGGCCAGGCGCAACAAAACGCACCAGCGCCTGGACCTAAACCCAGTACCCTGCCGACCAACACCAGCAACCAACCCACCACAGCATGGGGTTGGCTAGGCAACTCACCACAGCACCACTTCTCACATCCCTTGCTGTGCGTGCCTGCTCCCACCTACCCCATGTGCATATGTATAGCGACATCCTGTCGCTATTGTCACCCAATCCCCCATCTGAACGCCCTACCCTCCCATAGCCATCCCTGAAATGCACTGGGGAGTGGGTCGCCGTTATTGTAGGCACCCATTCCCCAGTGCTCTTATCACGGGATACCATTTCACGAACCACCCAGGAATCCAAAGTCTCTTGGGATTCCTGTAGTCTCAAACCATCACCCTCTCCCCAGTACGGAAGATCTGTACTGGCTTGTTCAAATTATCATGACCCTTCTGCTGTTGCAGTTGATGCTTTGCAATTGTATCAGCCAAATCTGGCTTGAGCAATGCTAAATGAGTATGTGCTGATGTTTTAGGAACAGTTCAGTAAGTGTTAACTCTGTGACAGTCTGAGGAGTATTTCTGTAAGCAAACAAGAAACAATCCAACCTTTGGGGTGTGGGTATTGACTGAGAACCTTGTTTGGTACAGGCTTTTTTAAATGTTTGTGCAGCTCATTCAGATGCACCGTTTCATGCTGGATGGAAAGGTGGAGACAATATGGGTTTGCCTTTCATTTATACCTCATAGGGGTCATGTGCTGAGTAGAACCTTTGATCTGTCCCTCATAGGAGTCATGTGCTGGGTAGAACCTAGGTTCCCACTTTCTCATTAGTTTGTTATACTACGTCACCACTAGCAGTCACCCTTGAGATTATTGCTACTGCTCCTGCTTCTGAATATGCTGACTCATCCTTCAGCCTCATCTTGCCTGTTGTATGGCCATTTCACTTTCCTGGCTATTCCATTATACCTTGATACTTTCACATTCTGTCCTGTTTGGATTTGAATCTGTGACCCTCTGCACCAGAGGTGAGTACCCTGACCACTACACTATCTTGGAGGTACAACTGTATGCTAAGTTCCAGCAATGCTTATCCTAATTCTGGCAACATACAACCCCTTTGCTGCCTCCAGACATAGCCATTCCTCCCCTCTACATGCTAAGATGCATAGTCGGGGCCACCCCACATCTAGAACAGACCATGGACACATTTCAGACCACAGTGATCAGGGCTCACCTGGCTGGAAATTATTGCCAAACAACAAAACCATGTGTTACACTACCAGCCCACAATTCCCAGGGTAGTCCTTTCTCCATCCTAAATTGCCAAGATGCAGACCCCCGTAAAATGCTGTTTTCACTGTATTTCCTTGCCACCTATTTTGGAGCTGTTAGGCGCATGGAGAATAAAACCTCACTCCGGCTCCTTCCTATGCACACAGGAGCCCCACACCCCACATCAAAACTTCACATCAAGTGAAATATCTACAGCACGATACCAGTCTATAGCATCTAACAACAGCCACAAACCTTTAAAATGCTGACACCACACTATCTCCCAGTAACTGCCCTACTCCACAGTTGCACCCTACCTCCTATCTCTGACCCTAAGCAACCTAAAACAAAAACAAATGGGTAACTTGGTCCCATTTCTTAAAAAAGATGATCCTGATATTGCTACTAATATCAGGAAATGTGAACCCCAATCCAGGACCCCAGTTTGTAAACACACAAACAAAATTTGGCCAACTTAAGATTGTCTCACTAAACATAGGCAGCCTCCTGCCTAAGCTGCCTTAATTCCAGAACTGGGTAGAGGTAACCAAACCAGACCTTATCACATTAACTAAGACCTGGCTCTCACCTAAGGTCAGTGATATGACAGTTTCTCTGGATGGTTATATCACTTTCCACCAAGACCAGCTATCCAGACTGGGGGAGGGCAGTTGCTTGGTTGACCTTAGGAGTACCATCAGAGGACAACTAATAGCATACATAGATACATAGACAGTGTCGGCAGATAAGGGCCTATGGCCCACCTAGTCTGCCCATTTGAGCTTGTAAGTTCAGTTTGTTTTCCTAGAAGTCTATTTCCCCTTACCCCTGACCTCTAGAATTCCTTTATGTCTATCCCATGCATTCTTAAATCCCGTGATTGTTTCAGCCCCCACCACTTCCTCTGGCAGGGTGTTCCACTTTGTCCACCACCCGCTCTGTGAAGAAATTCTTTCTCATGTTTCCTCTGAATCGCCCTCCCTCCAACTTCATCCCATGCCCTCTAGTCCTGAAACATCTTTTTCGCTTAAAATAGTGTTTTCCTGCACCCTGTTCCTCCCTGTAAGATACTTGTATGTCTCTATCATATCCTCTCTCCCTCCTCTCCTCCAGGAGTACATGTTCAGTTCCTTCAACCTGTCTTCATAGGATTTGTGATGCAACCCATGCACCATCTTTGTTGTCCTCCTCTGAACCTTCTCTACCCTGTCTATGTCCTTACGTAGGTATGGTCTCCAGAACTGTACACTGTACTCCAGGTGGGGCCTCACTAGTGTCTTGTATAGCGGAATTATGACCTCCTTTTCCTGTTGGTGATGCCCCTGCCTATACATCCCAGCATCCTATTTGCTTTACCTGATGCCTTGTCACACTGTTTCCTACCTTGAGGTCATCAGAGATGACAACCCCAAGATCCCTTTCCTGCTTGGTGCATGCTATATCCTCACCTCAACTGATATATTGTGCCAGGGTTTTTGTGCCCCATATGCATTATCTTGCACTTCTTTGCATTGAATTTCAGCTGCCAAACCTTGACCATTCTTCAAGTTTCTGCAGGTCCTTCTCATTCTGTCTACACCCTCTGGTGTGTCTACTCTGTTACAGAGCTTTGTGTCATCAGCGAACAGTGAAATTCTGCCTTCTATATCCTGTGCAATGTCACTGATGAAGATGTTGAATAGGACCGGTCCCAGCACTGATCCCTGTGGTACCCCACTGGTCACTCTTCCCTCTGTGGAGTGACAGCCATTTACCACCACCCTCTGTGTCCTGCCACCCAGCCAGTTACCTACCCACCACACTACTGTCCTGCCCACACCCATATTCCCCAGCAAGCAGCCTGAATACAAAGGAAGCCCAGATACTAACCATTAAGCTCGGCATAGGATGATAAAATAAAGTCCTATTACTCTCTACCATCTATATATCCCCAGACAAATGCACCACCTGGCTTGAGCAGTTCATAAGTGAGGGAGCAGATTGCCCATCTTCAGGCCACACTGGACTGTAGTAAAGGAACCTCCCCCACCCTGGGAGCACCAGAGTCACTGCCACTACCTGAGAGGTTGAGAAGAAAGCACAACAGTTGGACCACAGTGAGCTCAGGGAGGGTGAGGGTGGTGGAACAGAGGCACACCCAGTCAGTTGTACCACTCCACAATTCATACACCATTCTGATGGAGCATAGTTCCCCTATGGATGCATCCACAGGGGAGACTTAGGAGGTTGTGGACAACTGTCGCAAGGGAGCCCCACAGGAAGGAGGCAGAGGACACCATAAGGAAAGAAAGCAGCTCCTGGTGGGGGACTCAGTCATTAGGGGAATAGAACTGGGGGGGAGCTGAGAAAACTGAAGTAAGGTGCCTGCCTGGCGCCATGGCTTGGAGGGACAGGAGGCACATCCTCAGGATCATGAGAACAGCAGCACAGGAGACTGAGCTGGACATTGTTGACCACCTAGGGACAAATGACTTTACTCAACATGACATTAGAGCAGTGCAGGAGGAGTTTGTGGAGTTGGGGAAGGGCCTAGGGCAAGTAGCATACACAGCATCCTTCTCAGAGGTGCTGCTTGTCTATGGCAAGGGTAAGGCAAGGGTACTTCGCACCATTCAATTCAATGGATGGTTAAAAAAATGGTGCAGAGTACAGGGGTTTGACTTCATTGGGGACTGGGGTTCCACCTGTAGGGATACCAGCCTATGCTGGCACGATGGTCTGCATCTGACCAGGAAGAGAACAAGTCCTCTGGGCAATTGGTTTAAATGCTTCATTGGCAAGCTCTTAAACTAGTCAAGGGGAGGAGGAACTGATAAGCAGTAGGGAATTCCCAGCCTCCCACTACAAAACAGGGTACTAAATGAGGTAAAGACCAAGGTACAAAGGTCAGCAGGGAGCAGGACGGGGTGAATGGAGAAAGCAAAGTCAGTGAGGACAGGGATAGTGCTACAAGAGGTAAAGCCATCAAAAAATGGAGAGCAATGAGTACTAATGCCCTTAGTCTGGGTAACAAGCTTCCTGAGTTAGTGGCCTTGATGAAGGAGGAACATCTGGATATCATGGCAGTCACAGAAACATGGTACACACAGAACCATGACTGGGACGTAAACATACCAGGATACACTATCTACAGGAGGACAGGGAGGGTAAAAGAGGAGGAGGAGTAGCTCTCTACATAAGGGAAGGAATCAAAGCTACAGAACAAAAAGGGTAAACAGGGAGGAGAGGAAGCACTGTGGGTCAATTTGGAGACAGGCAACAGCACCACAATCCACACAGGGATTGTATACAGATCCCCATCTCAGGGGGAGGACATGGACAAGGAAATGACAGAAAGTATCCTTAGAATGGCAGAAAAAGGGGAGATATTGCTGATGGAGGATCTGAATATGCAGATGTTAATTGGAGTGCATTTGCAGCAGCCACTTCTAAGAGTGGGTTCATTCTAGATGCCCTACAGGGGGCATGCCTTAGACAACTAGTACTGAAACCAACTCGAGAGGGAGCCCTCTTAGACCTGGTACTCTCAAATGGAGATGGCGAGAGGATCACAGATTTAGAAGTGGGTAGCCATCTGGGAACTAGTGACCATCGAACAGTATGGTTCACAATAAACACAGCAGTAGAGTCAAGCCATACAAAGGCAAAGGTACAGGACTTCAGGAGGGCTGACTTTGTCAAAATGGGTGAGTGCCTAAGGAATGAATTAGCAAAAGAACAGGAAGGAGGGGTGGAAGAACAATGGGGATTAATCAAAACTGTCATCACAGAGGCAACAAGCCTTTGTGTGAAGCAAATAAACACAACAAAATGATATAAGAAACCACTATGATTCTCAAAGGAGGTGGCAGGGAAGGTTAGGGAGAAAAAGAAGGCATTCAGGAAGTACAATGAATCACAGAAAGAGCAGGACAGAGAATTGTATCAATTAAAGTAAAAGAAAGTAGAGAAGGCAGTCAGAACAGCAAAGGCCCAAACCGAGGAAAAGATAGCCAACTCAGTTAAGAAGGGAGATAAAACCTTTTATAGGTACATCAGGGAGAGAAGGAAGACCAAGGGAGGGATAGTGAGGCTTAATAACGGGGAAGGGCGGTGGACAGAGGGTGACTGTGAAAAGGCAAAGATACTAAACAAATATTTTTGCTCAGTATTCACAAATGAAGAAGGGGCGGTACCTAAACTAAACAATAGAAACACTCTAGATATGGGGGTTGATACCAGTACATTCACAGACGAAAGGGTTCTGAAATAACTCTTAAAACTGAAGGTGGACAAAGCAATGGGGCCTGATGGGATTCAACCCAGAATTCTAAAAGGACTAAGGGTAGAACTAGTGACACCACTGACTACCCTCTGTAACAAATCATGAGAGGATGGGGTGGTACCTGAGGATTGGAGGAGGGCAGAAGTTATTCCACTTCACAAAAGTGGGAGCAGGGCAGAAGCAGGAAACTACAGATCTGTTAGTTTAACCTCAGTGATTGGGAAAATGATGGAATCACTTCTGAAGGAAAGAATTGTTGAGTACCTAGAAGCCAGAGAGGCACAGGACCCAAGGCAGCATGGATTCACAGCGGGAAGGTCATGTCAGACAAATCTAATAGATTTCTTTGACTGAGTGACCAACGTAGTAGATCAAGGAGGGGCTGTGGACATGGCCTACCTAGACTTCAGCAAGGCATTTGACACTGTCCCACACAAAAGATTAATATACAAGTTGGCCAGCCTGGGAGTGGGTCTCAAATTGGTAGCCTGGGTAAAGAATTGGCTGGACAACAGGACACAGAGAGTAATAGTAAACGGAGTCCACTCTGAAGAAAGGGGGGTTACTAGTGGGGTACCACAAGGTTCAGTACTAGGACCGGTCCTCTATAATGTCTTTATAAGTGACATTGCAGAGGGACTGGAAGGAAAAGTATGTCTCTTTGAAGATGACACAAAGATCTGCAACAGAGTTGAAACACAAGGTGGGGTGGAAAGGATGAGAAGGGACTTGGCAAGGCTGGAGGAATGGTCAAATGTATGGCAGCTTAGATTCAATGCTAAGAAGTGCAATGTATTGCACCTGGGAAACAAAAACCCAGGGGAAGAGTACACAATGAAGGGTGAGATACTAACAATAAAAATGGAAAGGGACCTGGGGGTAGTCATGTCTGATGACCTAAAGGTGGGCAAGCAATGTGAGATGGCAGTAAGGAGGGCTGGGAGAATACTAGGATGCATAGGGAGAGGCATTACCAGTAGAAAACAGGAAGTTGTTATCCCTCTGAACAGACAGCTGGTGAGACCCCATCTGGAGTACTGCATGCTGTTCTGGAGACCCAATCTCCACAAAGACATAGACAGGATGGAGGCGGTCCAGAGGACGGCAACTAAGATGGAGCAGTGTCTGCACCAGAAGACATATGAAGAGAGACGTAAGGAGCTTAAAACGTATAGTCTCAAGGAAAGGAGGGAGAGGGGAGACATGATACAAACATTCAAGTACCTCAAGGGAGTCAACAAAGTCCAAGAGGGTAACATCTTTCAGAAAAAGAGGTGTGCAAGAACAAAGGGGCACAATTTGAAGATTGAGGGGGGACAGGTCAGAGGTAATGTGAGGAAGTATTTTTTCATGGAGAGGGTTGTGGATGCATGGAACAGCCTTCCTGAGGAGGTTGTGGAGTCAAAAACAGTGGTGGATTTCCAGAATGCATGGGACAGTTAAAAGTCAATTCTAGTGGGTGGGGGTAGGAAAAAGTAGGCTGTTGGTTAACTAGGATCTGCAGCTTATCCATTAAGTAGGGAAATGGGCAGACTGGGTGGGCCAAGTGGGCCTTATCAGCCATCAAATTCTATGTTTCTTTGTTATGTTTCTATGAAACCAGGAACAGCTCAAGCATAAGTGGGAGCAAGTCATCTAAGAGAACTTCAATACAAACTGGCAATCACAGGATGCCTCCGTGATCAGGGGCCAGCTGTCTGGCCTATATCTGACTCAGATGGTGACACAGACAACCAGATATAACTATATAACGGGCACAAGTACACTCATAGATTGGCTCCTTGCCTCATGCCCAGAGCACATCACTGAGGTGTCAGTCCTACCAGACTCCCTCAGTGATCACTCTCCGGTCTTGTGCACCTGGACAAACAAGTTCACAAAGTGTCCTCCAATAATCAAGAGAAATTGCAAGCTCAGAGCAGGACAGCTTGACACCTTCAAACTACATCTGAGGCTCATTGACTGGTCACCACTAGAAACCACTGTGGAGAGCAACCAGGCCCTTGAATTCTTCATACAGGCTTTCACTAAGGCCTGCGGTATCTTTGCACCCTTTAGGACTAACAAGGCCAGAGGCTCAGCTAGCCCATGGCTCATATGCTCCCTCATTGAGCTCATGCACCTGAGGGACAACCTATGGCTCAAGGCAAAGGCTACAAGGGCCCAGGGAGACCAAACTGCCTATAGGGCTGTACATAATAAGTGTACAAAGCTTACTAAGCTTGCCAAGGCATCCTACTACAAAGATCTCCTGACCAGAAACTGGGGTTGGGGGAAGGATTTTTGGGACTCTGTAAAATCCCTCACTGGAAAGACACCCAGTGCACCGCCAGACCTCATTATAACAGGCTCAGAGACACTCCAGGAGCTGAGGGATATTGCAGATGTTTTCAATCAAGCATTCACTGACCTAAGCTTTATGCTCCCTTGTGACTACTTCACCCAAGCATCACAAGGTGAACTCCCTGAAGCAAACAAGGAAGCTCCCTGTAGCAATGGAGCCCCTCCTTTCTATTTCCAGCTGGTCATCCGGTCAGAGGCCATCAGGTACGTCAAGCAGGTTCTAGGAAAGACTAGGATGGGGAACAACCAAGTAGTCATGAAGATGATAGCCCTCACCCTCAATGAACTTTCAGACCCTCTCTCAAAAATCTTTAATGTCTCAATTAGAACTGGTGTGTTCCCTGACACGTGGAAGGCAGCACTCTTCACCCCCATTTTTAAATCAGGGGATAGAACTAACCCTCGCCAATTACAGACATATCTCCATTCTACCCCCCCCTTACAAAGCCCTGCAGAGAGTGGTCACAGACCAACTCACTGAATCCCTGGACAAAAATAACCTTCTCTGTAACCAACAGCACAGGCTCCAGAAAAAAACACCCAACCCACACTGCACTTATTGATTACACCTCTCAGATTTATAATGCCCTTGACAATGGTCATGCTGTGGGGTCTATCTTTATAGACTTCACAAAGACATTTGATACTGTTAATCATCACCTGCTACTAAACTGCCTCTTATCTACTGGCCTATCCACAGACACTGTGGCCTGGTTTGAAAATTAGCGGCCAGATCGCAGAACATAGGGAAGTGAAACTTGGAGCCCCCAAGGGTCCATCCTTGGGCCACTTCTCTAGCTTATTCATCAATAATTTACCCTCTAACTGCCCAGCACACTCAGTACTATATGCTGATGATGCAGTCATCTCTCAGTATCCGGCAAATAGCTGACCGCAATCACTGCTGAACTGCAAGATAACTTCCATGGACCTGAGCAATGGTTCACTAAGAACAAACTGCTGCTCAATTATAAAAAGATGAAGAGCATGCTCTTCACTGCCCCTCAGAGCAAAAAAAAGTTCAGCCAATTCTTGATTTGTAGCTCTAAGGAGTACACTTGTTACGCCTGGGTTATGCCCCCTATCATCCCACATACACCTCACACTGTATTCCTGGTCTATTGTGCCGTGATACTGCTTTTTTGCACTAACATGTAGATATGGGCACAGATCATATAAGCATGAGTGCTAGGAATGTGCTTTGCTGCTAAGATATGCTAATATCGATCATGCATGATTCATTATACCTCACTATAATACATTTATCAAGATTATTGTATACTTATATTTTCACATAATTATATGTAGTGTGTATTTTACACTCAGGCAGATATGCCACATGTAATAGAGCCCTGTCAGCATTTCTTTTTGTCTAAGCAAGCTGACAGAGAGAGAAAGCCTTTGTTATGCCTCCATCTTTTGTACTGTACATAAGCAAGAAATGGCACATGTAGTTTGAACCAGTCATGATTTCTTTTGTCTAAGTTATGATGCTAATGAAAGCATAATATGCCTCATATGATACTCATTAATAATTCTGTCTTCTAAGTCATTATCCAATGGAGAATGACTTGGGACCAATACATATTGTTTCTCATATCTATAATTATGAGGTAATCTCTGTTGCTATGCTGTTATCTGTAGTATTTAGCTGTCTGCAACCCACTGTAGCTCCTCTAGAAGGGCAGAGAGCTGGAGCATGGGGAGAGCAAACAAGATCTTAGACAACCTAAGATCTACAATTCTAGAGATTATGTACATTCTTCAGGGAAATTGTGAGAAACCCATCTCCCTTGTGATTTTCTTTGTCACATTCTTGGTATAAGTAGTATAATAAACCTTATTAGTACTCCTTGCTTGTTTATGAGTGTTTCTTGGCAGACTCCGAGACACAAGAATCTGTATTATTATTTACCCTACACACCAAGAGTGCTTAGGCAACATAAATGGTGACCGTGAGTGGAGCCTGGATGTTTTCCAAGCTTCATTTTAATTTCCACTGTAAATTAAAACACTGGGTGAGAAATCCTCAGTAACAAGTAACTGAAAGTGTCTTCTGTTTAACTTTTCGGTCTGTTGTATGTTCCACAGTGCAGACAAAACAATCTCTTGGCAGATATTCAATCTCTGTGTAATGAGTTGTTTTATTTTTTTTCCCCTATTCTTTCTCTGTGGGAACACAGCTGTAAATGCATCTGAACAGACAGATAGACTGCCTTCTTGTGGATTCAAATCCTAATGGGTATATACTCATCTAGGAGTCCACATACGTCAAAGGCTGTTTGTGTCCTGTCATGTACTTTGGTTGCAAACAAAGTTTTTTATCCACAGACAGCTAAGGGTTTCTTATCTTATATGATGTGTCTAAATATATCAGTACTGAATTGAGGCTGGGTGCCTTAACAAGCCAAACTGCTTATGGTGGTTGGTTTGGTTTTGCTGAAGTAGCAAAATCTAGTGGTAGCCCTTTAAAGTATATCATTGCCCATATGGGGAATTGAAAAATGGTATCAAAGATCCTGAAGGATTATTAATTGCAACGTTGTTTAATTGTTTTGATGCTGTTCTAAATAAAATATCTGTTTTGGAATCTGAGTATATTGCTTGCAAAATGGAGAATGTTGCTTTCAAGCAGAAAATTAATCTGAAACAGACTTCTAATGTTGAAAGAATATATGGATTGCAGTCTGAGCTGGAGTCTCTCTGTCTAGAAAATGAGTCTCTTTAATGAGAGAAGCAGCAAAGACCTGCATGCCTTAAGAGATAACGCTGAAAAGGCAAAACTTGTTAGAAAAAAGGTTTTTCAACTGAATGGTGTTCTGGCTAGTAACACTGATTCCTTACATTTTGAAAACAAGGAACTTAGAGATGATAAGTCTGAAGTAATTACTGAAAGAGTTAACGTGCTGGCATTTCACCACCAGATCTTGACTGAACAGCGTGATTCAGTATGTTTCAATTACAGCAGACTTGAAATGAAGGTTTTGAATCTAAACTGTGACACAGCTTCTGTTGATAATAGGCATGTTTTACAAGATGGGAATGTCTTGCAATCTGAAAACAAGGCACTTTACAGTGTGCTAACTCCTGTATCTGGGTTAGAATGTTGGAGTAAAAAGTCAGATAAGGCAAATTTGCACTGTCAGCCAGAGGTATTGGCAGGGCATACTAACTTAATGCCCAAAGACCTTGCCTCTTCTCATGTTGAAGAGTTTGATTTTGAACACTCACAGTACACTGTGGGGTGGACTAGAGCAAAGGCTAGCCACTTGTTTTTCTGTGATTCACAAAATGAAGAATTGTTAGTGTCTCAAAATGGTGGACACACATGTCATCAGGTTGCATCCCCATACCATCCCCAAGATGGCCACTCATGGTCATGTGATGATGGTCATGACACAGTAACCCATGATGCCCATGAGGTAATCCAAAATGGCATACCACTACACCACAGAGATTCAATCCTGCAGTCACAGGGACCTGTGATTGCTGCCATAACCAAACAAAACAAACCGGAGTCTTTTGGCATGATTAATAATGTTATCAGTAACACCAGTGTTTCTGAGGGACAGAAAATTCTCATTAAAAATGATGTTGACATACTTTTGAATAAGGCTGATACGCAATCTGTCATGAAGTCAGCGTCTGATGCTGCAGAAAAAGCTGATGCTATTAACAATGTTTGCTTAATTAGCATGACCTTGGTTAAAGAACACATTGCAGTTAATTACATGAAATGTTTTGATTTCCCATGCAATTTAACATCAGCTTTCCATGAGAAGACTGAATGTACTGATTTTCCTATGCAGTGCATTAATACCTTAAGCTGCAACATTAAAAACAATGTTGCTACCATTCAGCAACATTCGCGTGGGGAAACCCATTTTACATTTGATGAGGAGGGACAACCCTGATTATGAAAGCCCCATGGCAGTGATATTTTCAGCATCTCAGGCCACATTGGAGGGAGGGTCACAGGTTTTATTTCTGAACCTGAGCTGACAGCTGTCTCAGCACTACTTTCCAATCCTGATGGCTACTGAACCACAATCCATAACTGGAGAACTACATGCAACTTGCACACCACTTTTTTCCACTGTGCAGGCACCTCTGATAGTGCCAGCACTGCCTGCACATGATGCAGAACCCCCTCCACCAGTGACACCTAGGTCATCCCATACTGTGGCTGCAATAGCATGCACCCCTGATAGTGCCAGCACTGCCTGCACATGATGCAGAACCCCCTCCACCAGTGACACCTAGGTCATCCCATACTGTGGCTGCAATAGCAGGCACAAGCCAGGAACTGTCTGGGTTATTTCTGGTACACACTATAGCAGGCACCTCTTCCAAGAAGGTACAAGGTATCCTAATGCTAATATCATTGCCTTTTATTTTGGGATCACTCACCATGATACCAGCATTGGTTAATCCTAACACAGCTTTAGGGTATTATTTTGAAACTGCTACATTTGATATAGCAATCTCAGCAGTTTTAGCCCAAACATACAATGGACACATCAGACCCATTGCTTATGCATCCTAGATGCTTGCCCCAGTGGAGCTGAAATGCAACCTTTGTGAAAGGAATCTTTTGGCTACATACTGGGCAGTGACAAACTTATGTACATCATTGGATATGCACCCATTGTGCTACATTCCATTCATTTGCCAACTAGCATTTGTTGTCAGACAGAGTAAAGATGACTCTGTAGCCAATGCCAGACTTACACACTGGTCTTTCATTTTACAGGATCATGATATCACTGTCCTTCCTATTAAAACTTCATCCTTGTTGGCCTATGGACTACAATTTACAGGAGAGACCCATGATTGTTCACTCCAACCCCTGACCTACCTGTCCCAGAGCCCTTTCTGTCAGAACCCCAGAAAGTGTTAAAAGACACCACTGTGTGTCATGTTTTGACTGAAGACTAGCCACACATACCAATGAGGGTCAGATAACAGGGTTTGGAATTTATTTCACATTCTGATGATGACAGAGTGCATGGTTAGTAGTTGCATCATCAGATATACAGTATGCGATTCACAGGCAATGTTAAAAGCACGCCTGGCAAATAAAATGAAAAGCAGGAAGGCGAGAGTCTCCTAATTACTACAAATATTTGTGGATGGTTTAGAGAGCTGGAACATCCTTCATGAAAGACACAGCTTGTGTTAAGAAAGGAATAAAAGATTTTTCTTCGTAAAATGATACCAGCACTCCATGAGAGGTTAGTGTTGCAGTCTGACAAAATGGCCTTGATCTAAAGAGACTGCAGATACTATGTTTTTATTAGTTTCTAATTGGGTCTGTTTCTCTAAACTGAATTTCTTTGGAAGAAAACACATTTCTGTTCCAGTACTCTATAGTATCGCTGTGAAATACAGTGACTTGCTAGTGTCGTCACAACACTAATCAGTTTAAATACTGTACATCATAAGGTTCAAGCATATTTTAAACATGAACTCTATGCTCCATCAGAAGGACCCTCATTTGAGGGCAGTGTATAGGTTCCTTAATAAAGGAACTGGGGAATAACTTCAGAAATAGCTCTTATGGAAAGTGAAATGACATTCACCTATCAGTGATGGCCTACTCATTTGGGAACATCACTGCTGTAACACTCATGAAAAGTTATGGGTAATTCCTGAACACCTGAGAGTAGATTTTATCTTACTGAACCAAATACATGATACTCCAACTGGTGGACACCGTGAGTCAGTAAAACCCTAGATAGACTGAAATCCTCTGTCTAATGACCACACACTGAGAAATGATGTAGAACACTGCATCAGTAACTGTTTGATCTGTGAAAGAACAATCCTATACCAGCTAGAAAAATACCTTGTTTCCCCAGAGGCATCAGGCCCCTGGAACAACATCCAGATTAACTACTTTGGCCTTATGCACAACCACTAAGAACAACTAGTTTGCATCAGTGATCACCGACCTATTTTGAGATTGTTTAAAGCTATCCCAAATCGAGACAACACAGTCAAAGTGATTGCAAATGTCTTGATAAACCAGCTATTTACCAGGTAGGGCTTACCCTAAATGTAAATTCGATTACAGAAATCTGGCTTATAGCCAAAGTAATGCAGGAAATGCAGGATTTGTTATGGGTAAAACAAAAGTTTTATATCCCTTATCACCCACAGTCATCAGGACAGGTGGAATGGACTAACAGGCAGATCAAAGTTATGTTATCCAAACTTGTTCAGAAAAACCCAAAAGGACTGGAATTCATTATTGCCTTTACTCCTTATGGCAATAGGGACACCTCTGCAGGTACTGTACACAGTGTACCCCATTTTAAAATCATGACCGGACAGTCCATGGGACCCCAGAACACTTAATTCTGGACCTGTGTACTGCCACTGCTGATGGAGCATCAGTAGATAAAATATGTTAAATATCTCAAACAAGACATCAAAAGTACACTTGTTTGCTGCACAATGTGTGGGCAAGTCCCAACAACAGGGCCTATCCCATTGTAAACAAACTCAGTCCAGCAGTCTACCAAGTTTGACTGCCTCACAATAACAGTCATTGATAAATGGCTTCATGCCAACCAGATGAACCTGTTTCAAAGAGATTAAATTACTTTTCCATACCCCAATGGGCGGAATAGTACTAAACTATGTTTTTCTTTTCTTTTTCCTTTTAGGTTCCAGACAGAGAGACACTTGCTTTTATGCATGTTGTTCTTTTATAAGAATGGGTCTTCTTACAAGCCCAAACTGCATATCTTATTGCAGATAAGAACCAGTGACTTAATCCTAAATAGATTGTTGTGGAAGAGTACCTCCATGCTCACATGATTTAATTGCATCCTGTGGAATTCACACTAAATTCCTAAAATACATGTTCATCATCCAGAAAGGTAGTGAGGCCTACTGAATATTATGATCATTGCTTTGATTAATCCTAGAAGCTAGACTTGATCTGAATTCCTGTTTATATTTCATTGATAATCAGGAATTTTGCATCAAAATGTATATGGCATTAAAAGCCATTAGATCTTAAGGTTTTTACCCTATGATGCCCCATAATTTGTGACACTTAACACTGAGTGCCAAAAATTGAACCCTGGCCCACTCAGTGGTCTAACAGCCACTTCTCAGTCAGGTAGCATAGTAAATAATGTGTAGCTCATGCACATCCCAGTGATTTCAAATCTCACCTTTTAAACTTGAAATGATTTGTTTTATGTTTCACAACAAATGTTTCCCACTTTTGTTTTGAGTAATGATGTTATTGGATACCCTGGCAGCATACCAGGTACTCATTAATGACTCCCTATACAGGGACTGATAGCACCAAACATACACACACTTAGGATTTTCACATCCTGATTGCTAGTGGTACATCTTATGACTGCAAACCTATCCAAATGCACTAGGCATTTTGATTTTATTGTATTTTTTCATTTAAAAACAAGTTTATACTCAGACCAACTTGGCTCTGACATATCTATTTGAAATAGGGCTGATATAGCCATTATTCATACATATGTTAAAGGTTTATGATAGTATGAAAAATAATATCATCCCCCATTGCATGGTATAAACAATTTTGCTCAATTAAGAGTGATTTACATTTACAATTTTATGATATTGTGAAGGGGTATGACCTGACAAATGTTCTTGTTAATTAATTACTCTTGCTCACATTAAGAAGCAGTTGAGCATCACATAGCTAGGAAAGTTCTTTGCACTGCCTATGGCTATTATAAGATATATCATTGATCTCATACATGACAGACGAGTGGTCAGTGGCATTACCATTATGCACTTCTATTGCATGTGTTAACAAATGTTTATTTGAATCTGCACTATTCCCTTTGTCAATAGCAATGGACCCTGGATATGTCAACACACACACCAGTATTGCTACATGTTTTGAAACTAATTCCTGCACAATCCAGGAAGCCATGTTTGTGACTCTCACAGTGTCATTGCCGCATCTTCATCTGGCAACATCCATCTCTGATTATCTGGCAACTGTCCATTCTATTGGTCACCTTGATGGGAACTTTTATCATGAAAGGTCGAAACTAACTCCTTTCCTTGTGTACCATGAGGTCTTGGAATCATGATTGACTCTGAACATTGAATGTTGTACCTGAAAGGAACACCACCTTTTATGCAGATGTGACATCTTCCAACTTGTCTTACCAACTTGTGAATACAGGCCTAATAACTGAAATTAGACTTCCATTTGTGAACTCTTAAATAAACTGTATTCAGTCCAACCAATTAAGATTCTACAATCAAGCTCATTCTTATTAATACTA
This sequence comes from Neoceratodus forsteri, assembly GCA_016271365.2. Lineage (NCBI taxonomy): Eukaryota > Metazoa > Chordata > Ceratodontiformes > Ceratodontidae > Neoceratodus > Neoceratodus forsteri. Next base: position 318,265,117 of record CM028136.1, read on the forward strand.
TGAAGCAAGTCTGGGGTGGGGCTATCCTAACTTCAGCAACAAGACTCTTCTTCATTTGATCTACAATCAAGAAATCCATTTGCTTCACTGCTTGTTTTCCAAGCCTGGCTGGCACCTCATACAAACTGAGTACTGTCATAAACTTTTACACTTTGCAGACGTGTGATCATCTTCAACTGAACACTGTTGCTGTTCCATTGTAAAACTCAACGCAGCATAGAAACATAGAATTTGATGGCAGATATGACCACGGCCCACCCAGTCTGCCTATTTCCACCGAATGGTAAGCTGCGATCCTAGTTAACCAGCAGCCTACTTCTTCCTGCCCCACCCCTATAATTGCCTTATGACTGTCCCATGCATGCTTGAATTCCACCACTGTTTTTGACTCCATAACCTCCTCCTGAAGGCCATTCCATGCATCCACAACCCTCTCTGTGAAAAATATTTCAAATTATCTCTAGCCACCCCTTCTATCTCCAAATTGGCCCCCTTGTTCTTGCACACCTCTTTTTTGAAAGATGCTACCTCTTGGACTTTTGTTGATTCCCTTGAGATACTTGAAAGTTTCTATCATGTCCCCCCTCCTCCTTTCCCAGAGACTATACATATTAGCTCCTTAAGTCTCTTCATATGTCTTTCAGTGCAGATCCTGCACCCTTTTAGTTGCCCTCCTCTGGACAGCTTCCATCCTGTCTATGTCTTTGCAGAGATTGGGTCTCCAGAACTTCACGCAGTACTCCAGAAGGGTCTGGCCAGCTGTCTGTAGAGAGGGATAATAACTTCCTGTTTTCTACTGGTAATGCCTCTTCCTATGCATCCCAGTATCCCCTCAGCCCTCCTTGCTGCCCACTCACATTGCTTGCCCACCTTTAGGTCATCTGATATGACTACCCCCAGGTCCCTTTCCATTTGTTGTTGTTATGTATCTCACCCCCATTGTGTATTCTTCCCTGGGTTTTTGTTTCCCAGGTGCATTACCTTGCACTTCTTAGCATTGAATCTAGCTGCCATACATTTGACTATTCCTCTAACCTTGCCAAGTCCCTTCTCATCCTTTTCCACCCACCTTGTGCATCAACTCTGTTGCAGATCTCTGTGTCATCTGCAAAAGACATACTTTCCTTCCAGTCCCTCTGCAATGTTGCTTATAAGACATTGAAGAGGACCGGTCCTAATACTGAACCTCGATACCCCACTAGTAACCCCTTTCTTCAGAGTGGACTCCATTTTCTATTACTTCTGTGTCCTATTCTCCAGCCAATTCTTTACCCAGGCTGTCATCTTGGGACCCACTCCCAGGCTGGCTAACTTGTATATTAATCTTTGTGTGGGACTGTGTCAAATGCCTTGCTCAAAGTCTAGGTAGACCATGTCCACAGCCCTTCCCTGATCTACTACTTTGTCACCCAGTCAAAGAAATCTATCAGATTGTCTGGCATGACCTTCCCACTGTGAATCCATGCTGCCTTGGGTCCTGTGCCCCTCTGGCCTCTAGATACTTGACAATTCTTTCTTTCAGAAGTGATTCCATCATTTTCCCTACCACTGAGGTTAAACTAACAGGTCTGTAGTTTCCTGCTTCTGCCTTGCTCCACTTTTGTGAAGGGAATCACATCTGCCCTCCTCCAGTTCTCAGGTACCACTCCATCCTCCCATGATTTGTTAAAGAGGTAGTCAGTGTGTCACTAGTTCTACCATTAGTTCTTTTAGAATTCTGGGATGAATCCCATCAGGCCCCATTGCTTTGTCCACCTTTCAGTTTTAAGAGTTCTTTCAGAACCCTTTCTTCTGTAAATGGGCTGGTACCAACTTGTATCCAGAGTGTTTCCACTGTTTGTTTTAGGTCACCCCTCTTCCTTTGTAAATACTGAGCAAAAATATTTGTTTAGTATCTCTGCCTTTTCACAGTCACCTCTGCCCACCCTCCCTCCTCCCCTTTATTAGCCTCACTATCCCTCCTTGGTCTTCCTTTGCTCCCTGATGTACCTATAAAAGGTTTCATCTCCTTCTTAACTGACTTGGCTATCTTTTCTCAGTTTGGGCCTTTGCTGTTCTGACTGCCTTCCAGCTTCCTTTTGCTTTAACTGATACCTTTCTCTGTTCTGCTCCTTCTGTGATTCCTTGTACTTCCTGAATGCTTTCTTTTCTCTAGAACCTTCACTGCCACTTCCTTTGAGAACCATAGGTGGTTTTTACATTGTTTCATTTTGTTTATTTGCTTCACACAAGGCTTGTTACCTCTGTGATGGCAGTTTTATCATTCCCATTGTTCTTCCACCTCCTTCCAGCCCATTTGCTAGTGCATTCCTTAGGCACTCACCCATTTTGGAAAGTCAGCGCCTAAAGTCCAGTACTTTGCCTTTGTATGACTTGACTCTGTTGCTGTGTTTATGAACTATACTGTTTGATGGTCGCTTGGTTCCAGATGGCTACCCACTTCTACATCTGAGATCCTCTCTTCCCATTTGAGAGAACTAGGTTCTAAGATTGCTCCTCGAGTGAGCTCCATACTAGTTGTCTAAGGGCATGCCCCTGTAGGGCATCTAGAATAACCCCACTCTTGAAGTAGCTGCTGCAACTGCACTCCAGTTAACATCTGGCATATTCAGATCACCCATCAGCAATATCTCCCTTTTTCTGCCATTCTAAGTATACTTTCTATCATTTCCTTGTCCATTTCTCCCTGAGAAGGGTCTGCTATACAACCCTGTGCAGATTGTGGTTCCATTGCCGGTCTCCAAATTGACCATCAGTGCTTCTCTCCTCCCTGTTTTTCCTTTGTTCTTGTTGCTTGATTCCTTCCTTGTAAGGAGCTACCCCTCCTCCTCTTTACCCTCCCTGTCCCTCCTGTAGATAGTGTATCCTGGTATGTTTATGTCCCAGTCATGGTTTTGTGTGTACCTATGTTTCTGTGACTTGCCACGATATCCAGATGTTCCTCCTCCATCAAGGCCACTAATTCAGGAGCTTGTTACTCAGACTACGGGCATTGGTACTCATTGCGCTCCATTTTTTGATGGCTTTACCTTCTGTTGCAGCATCCCCCACTGACCTTTCTACCTCGGTCTTTTTCTCATTTAGTACCCTGTTTTGTAGGGAGAGGCTGGGATTTTCCTGCTGCTTATCAGTGCCTCCCTTGACTAGTTTAAAAGCTTGCCAATGAAGCATTTAAACCGATTGCTCAAAGACTTGTTCTCTTCCTGGACAGATGCAGCACCATCCTGCCAGTATAGGCTGGTGTCCTCCAGGTGGAACCCCAGTCCCCAATGAAGCCAAACCCCTGTTCTCACACCATTTTTCAACCATTCAATAAACTGCATGGTGCAAAATACCCTCACCTCACTCATGCCATTGACAGGCAGCACCTCAGAGAAGGATACTGTGTGTGCTACTTGTCTTGAGGCCCCTTCTGGTCTACAAAGTCCTTCTGCACTGCTCTAATCTCATGTTGAGCCAAGTCATTTGTCCCTAGGTGTACAATGACATCCAGCTCAGACTCTCATACAGCTGTTCTCACTGATCCTGAGGATGCGCTTTCCTCTCCTCAAGCCATGGCACCAGGCAGGCACCTTACTTCAGTTTTCCCTGCTCCCCCCAGTTCTATCCCCCTAATAATTGAGTCCCCCACAAGGAGCTGCTTCCTTTCCTTGTAGTGTCATCTGCCTCCTTCCTGTGGGCCTCCCTTGTGATAGTTGTCCTCAGCCTCCTTAGTCTTCTCTGCAGGTGCATCCATAGGGGAGCTATGCTCCCCCAGAATGAGGTATGGATTGTGGGTGGAACAACCGACTGGGTGTGCTCTGTTCCACCATCCTCACCTCCTGAGCCCACTGTGGTCCAACAGCTGTGCTTTCTTCGCAACCTCTGAGGTAGTGGTGGTGGCTCTGGTGCCCCTGGATGGGGAGGGTCCTTCCTACCTTTCAGTGTGGCCTGGGGAAGGTTCCCTTACTACTGTCCAGTGTGGCCTGAAGATGGGCAACTTCCTCCCTCAGGGCAGAGAGTTGTTAAATAGGGCAGCATCTCAGCCTCCAGAAAGACTCCCAGAAGACTGCTGCCCATAGCCATTATATTGCACTACTCCCACATGTTTATCTACTTTTTTGTGTGTGTGTGTGTTTGTGTGTGTGATTGGTTTGTTATACAGAAATATATATATTATACAATGTGTATGCTTATATTGTCAGTGCAGTGTGCTAGGGAGGATATGACAGTGACATGCACCTTGCACTCTTGAGGAAATGATGTCAGAACCCCAGGTATAAAGGAACTATTTCCAGGGGTGGGTGGAGTGAGGGGTGGGAAGGGGTTGGGCCTAAACTGTGCCCTCATAAAACAATCAGCTAAGAGCTCTGACTCACCACTGCAATGAGTGCCTTCCTGTCAGCAAGATACCCTACACAACAATTTGACAGAGAAAATATCCTGTTAATCAAACAGAGAAAAATGCAGACATCTAAGTCAGACACAGGTAAAACCTCCCCAGCCCCAAAACAGCCTGGTGGTTTGTGCTCTGAAAGCAGTCAGCCCCAAAATAAGTCAGCTGTGCTTTAAACTCTTCCTGCACTGAAAATCTTAAGAATTGTAACAAAGACTGTCTTTTCCTGAAAATTCTAAGTTCCTTATTTCACTTTCAGTTAGAAGTAGCCTCCACCTGCAGAATATCTGCTACAAACCAAAGACAATTGTAAGGTTCACCTCCTCTGTTGTGAGCACAACTAGCTTTCTTGCAAATCCTATGTTCAGTATTGCAGCTTCCAGCCGAAGGTAGTTTGACTTGAAAATATTAACCTATTGCACCCCTGCTGAGGCCTTTGAAAATACTGCTCCTCCTGAACATTTTGATCTACCTTTGCAAAATCTGAATGCATTAAATTTGAACTATGAATCTTCATCTGACACTTGAAGAACCCCTGGATTTATCCCTAGAACTGTTCGTAGTTTATGGCTTGTTGACATTGACATTTTGTGTCCTGTTCAACTTAGCAACTGAAAAATGCCATCTCCAAGGTGGTATATTCTGCTGATGTGGAACATTGTGTGGTGACCAGCTATACATTCTTCTGATATGGACTAAAAGTTATGCAAAGTGAACTTTTCTAACTTCTGTTTTTATTCCTTAAACAGGTAATAGGTTATACGGTAATCACACATGTTCCCATCCCGGAACCAGATATTAAGTCTAGTCCTAACTATCTTGATGCTCTATCTCAATTTATTTTTATTATTACTATCCATACAGGCAACTTAAGTTTGTCCCTTCAATTTCTTCCCAACAGGACAGATACACACCTAATATATCAGTATTTACTGATTGTTTTGATATTGAAACCCCATTGTGAAGTTGTATTCCAAAATGTTTATAGTAATACAAGGTTTACTAACATTTTCCTTATAATTACATTTTGTTGTTTAAGGAAAACCCTGACACACTACCGTGACCAGTTCATTTCTTTATCTGGCTCATGCCATGAGTCTTAGACTAATGGTGCCTAACCACCATTTTTGTTGTTCAAGTTCAAGTTTATTGCAGGAAAACTCCATTGAGCAAGCTCATTCACAAGGAGGTCCTGGAACATTTACACTGACATACGAACACTACATACAAAGTATTATTACAATAAAGGAAATAAGTGTGAACAAAGTTAATCTCTGTCACCTCATGAATGGGTACAACTTACAAGGCAGAATTCAGACCATAACCTGATTTGGTTATCAGCTAATACAGTTAGGTGCAACCAGAGAGAATGTAAGAGAGTGCAGATGGTGAAAGAGCATCAGAGGACAGATATGGATATGGAGTATGGACAAATGTAAGAGGACAGAAATAGTTAAAGGTTAAAGAAAAGTAGGGGTTAGGAGTAAAGAGAAGAAGAGGGAATGATGTAATTAAGAGATCAGGAGGAAAATGACAGAGTAAGCAGAACTGGGTATCTACACTATGACAAATTATTTTTATCAGTTGTGTACCCAGTTGGGCCGAGTACAGGCAGACAGTACCCAATAAGGGAAAAGGGGGGATTAGTGGCAGCTACAAATATCTTTTATTTTGGATGAGGCTAAAGCTTTATAGAGATTAGTTGAGACTGTGCTGGTAAGTTTCAGTATGGATTATAGTTGGTTCCATGATGTGGGAAAGAAAGAAGAAACTGCTCACTGACCAAAGATAGTATGAGTTGTGGTATGTCAAGCAGGATAAAGTTTGATTTCCTAGCTAATATGAACTGCAAGATAGGCGAATAAGAGACATCAAGTAATCCGGCAATTTAAGAAGAGGTAACTTGAGAGTCCAGATACTAAGATGGAGCAAGCATCTGTTGACAAGTGAGGACCAGCCAACAGCTGCATACAGGTCACAGTGGTGGATTCTATAAGGGAACTGGTGATGAACCTTAGGGCACGATGATAGAGAACGTCCAGCTTACTTAGACTAGAAGTTGCAGAAGAGGCGTATATAAGATCACCATAATCTAGTAGAGGAAGAAATGTGACAACATAAGCCTGGTATGGACTGTAAGAAGGAAGATGGATCTATTTCTAAAGAAAACCCTAACCGTGATTTTAGCCTCCTAGATAAGTCTTCAGTGTGGTCATTAAAGGAAAGCTTATTGTCTATCCGAAGCCGAGATACTTAAATTTAGTAACAACTTTGAGGGGTTCACCCTGGGAGGTAACAGTAAAATTCATCAGAGGCAAAGGGGGTATAAATGGAAGAACTACATGAAAGGATCATTGCCTTGGTTTTTGGCATTTAATAGGAGCTTAGCATTAATAAGATTAGTTTTGAGCTGGCAAGTCGGCTTGCATAACTTCCCTAACTTCTGCTAGGAAGGTGCCAGAGGTGTACAGGACAGTGTCATCTGCGAAAAAATGAAGATTAGAGTTCGTTATGTGAGAATCAAGGTCATTGATGTAGATAGAGAATAGGATTGGTCCTAAATGGAGCCTTGAGAAACTCCCCTAGTAATCGGAAGGGAGTCCGAGGAGACCATCCACTTTGACTTTCTGTGTCCTATCAGTGAGGTAGCTTGAAAACCACTGTATGGTAGAGGAAGTGGCATCTAGGTTAGTAAGGCAGTTAAGTAGGAGATGACGATCAACAGTGTTGAATGTTTTACTAAGATCCAAAAAGACTGCACCGGTAATCTTCTTAGAGTCCACAGCAGAGATCCAATCATTGGTGACCTTAGCCAAAGCTGTAACAGTGCTGTGCTTAGACCTGAAGCCAGACTGTGCAGAGTTTAGGAGAGAGTGGGATTTAATATGTTGTTTTAACTTGTTATAGATTAGCTTTTCAAAGACTTTTGAAAGGATGGGCAGGATAGAGATGGGTCTATAGTTATTTAGGTCACAGGGGTCTCCAGATCTGAAAATAGGAAGAATGTAAGCAGAATTCCTGCAGGCTGGAATGGAGGCAGAAGTAATGGATAGATTGAAAATATGAAGGATAGGGGCGGCGAGATGGGCAGTACCTAGTCTGAGGAAGAGTGGTTCAAGTCCATCATCTCCGGAGCTCTTCCTGTGATCTAGGTTGAGGAGTGAATCTTCAACTTATTTGTAGTTAATAGTACGCAGTTGAAATGGGTAGGCTGGAGCACAGATGACAGGGGTAGTGCTGACACTTTTGTTTGCATGGTTTACATAGGGTGAGGAGTCAAATGCAAGTCCAGTGGTAACAAAGTGTGAATTAAGTTCTTTGAGAATTTCAGAGTTGTTTTCCACCACCCTCCCATTAGTAATTATCTTATCCGGAATAGATGGAGCTGAGGGTCGACCTTCAATCGATTTTAATGTCCTCCAAATTTTGGGGGAATTCCCATTGGCACGCTCCAAAGTGGACACATAAAAGTGTGCCTTTGCAGCATGGATGCTTTTTACACATGCGTTCCTAGCAATTTGGAAGGCTTGCCAATCTGCAGGGCTCTTGGTATACCTAGCCTTTGCCCAAAGTTTATCTCTATAGGAGAGCACTGCTTTGAGGTCTGGGGTGAACCAGGGGTTGGAGAAGTTACGCTCCCTGACTTTGACAGTAGGAGCGTGCTTGTCAACCAGGGTAATAAGTTGTCATTGAAAATTGAAACGGATTCCTCAGCAGTTTTTGCAAGGAATAAATCTTGCCATCTGACCCTGCTCAGGTTAAACAGGAAACTTGCCACATTAAACTTACGAAAGAGACCACTTAGTTCTGAGTTTAGATTTTTGGCAGATTTTAGTGTGGGCTTTTGTATATACCACCACACCATTGTCACTCATATCGTTATGGAACACTGCTGAGTCGGAGATTTTATGGGAGTGGGTGGAAAGGATAACGTCTAGGATAGAGCTGTTAGTAGAGTTGGAGACATTGTTCCTAGTAGGTTCAGTAACTAACTGCACTAGGCCAAGCTCATCACAAAGGGCTTTGAGGCAGTGGGATTTTGAGGTGAGCCAATCCATATTGAAGTCACCCAATACTATTGTTTCAGAATTGGCAGCCAAGGTTAGGGATTTAAGAGTGTCAAGGAATTCTATACCTCCAGACAGAAGCTTATGTGCTCCAATAATAGTAATGCAATCAGAGGATGGCAGGTAAAGCTTCAGTGAAATCATTTCAAATTCTTTAGGCTTGATTTACAATATATATCACTAACTGTGAACTTGGTTGAGCATAGATGACCCCCCAGTGTCCCTATCAGCCCTAAATAGTTTGTAGCCTGGGAGGGATATTTGTTGGTCAGGATTTGTCTTTTTAAGCCATGATTCTGTAATGATAATGAGGTCCGGGTTTGTATGTGCAACCCAAGCTTCAAGCTGGTCAAACTTTTGATTAGGCTCAGGATGTTAATTAACATCATTTTTATGCCGGGGCATCAGCAAAGTCCGATGGCGAGAAAAATTGTGCTGGCAGACCAGAGTTTAACTCCACATTGCCCGAGCAAAGAAGGAGTAACAACAACATTTTCTTTAGAGTGTTTAATAAAAATGAAAAGGCTTTTCTTCTTTGAGATCTCATTTGGTAGTTGGCCGTGGTTAAGCATTTAAGGCTGGAGAGTGAGAAGCATGATTGGTGCTTGAAGGAAATGAGGGTAAGGGCACAGATGGTCATGGGTGAAGGACACAGGAGGGGGGGTGGCATTGAATGGGATATATATATGATACAAGTGAATCTGCAAGAGAGAAGATGTACTGTGTGAGGGGGCAGTATATGGTGCAGCAGGGAAGACAACGGCTGGGAATGGGATTGCTCCAGACTCGTTATTGAACAGGAGTGCATAAGGTACACTATTGCCAAGCATGAGCAAGAAGATAAGAAGGCAGCCCATTTTGGCAATCAATAATCCTGCGATTAGATCTATATGTCAGTTAAAAGCTAAGTGAGAATTATGAGGCATGAGGCTCTTGCACCAAGTGTCTTTAGCACCTGGAAAGTGCTCTTATCAGGCCATAACCCACACCTCGGAGAGTCTTACTGCCCTTATAAAATGGGCCCCCATGTAATTACTAAAGAAAAAAAAATTAAAAGTCAGAAATATAAAAATGGGACTTCATTTGGTGCAATAGTAAAAAATAGTCCCACTATTAAAAGGAATGCTTATTGGCAGCACAGGACTTCCTACCGATGCCTTAGGTAGAAAAATAGCACTAAGTGTATGGAAGGTCCCCCATCCTCCAAAAGGCCTAAATATTTAATATTTTTTTTCACATTTATTAGTTAGTCCAGGTGTCTGAGGAGTGAATGAGTGCCCACTTAGTTTCAGTTAGAGTGAGCGGGAGCAAGCATTTTCGACTTCAAGTACTGTGTGATGCATCTTGTGTTAACCACCCCCAACCAACCAACTAGATACACAAATCTTTTTTCTTCTTTTTTTAATCTACGTGTCTTTCATTTACTGAGTTGCTTCAGAGTTCTGCTTCACTGTCTGAGCATGTCCCTTTGTGGTTGTGGCATACAGCCATTGGGCTGTGGAAAGTGGAGATCCTTTCCTTTCTACCTAGAAATGCTGGTCGCAGTTTCATTTTAAATTTTAAAGTTTACGTGTTGCTATGTTTGAGGATGGAAGATTGCAGGAATGAGATGGGAAGATTGTGGTGAAACTGAAATCTGTCTACAGCTCTTCCAGTATCAGCGGTCCCGGGGTCAGAGGTAGTTCACATCTTTTTAACAAGAGTAAAAAAAGTTGTTACATTTTTAATTGTGTCTATGAAGTTTGAGTTGCAGCACTTGTATCGTGTGAAGGTCTAGAAGTGGTGGGTGTTAGTGGCAGTGCAGTCGGGAGAGAAGTGGGGGTGCGCACATCCCATGGAAAGGTGGAAGGAAGCGTCACTCATTTACTGATGCTAGAACTGATGACTGAGAGAGGTTGGTACAGTGATAGCTATGGTGATGGTGCATTGCCTGGCACAAATAGTGCCGGTTGTCAGGTTATGGCCTGATAAGTACACAGCTGAAAAGGGGTTTCAACCAATCAGGATTCAGAATTTATTTTGTCCATTTTATAACATTAAATATTCTCATCAACCCTAATATTCAGGCACTACCGTGCCTCTATTATATATAGACACAGTATATAGTAGGGGCCCTTATAGTAAGGGTTGAGTAGCATGTTTAATGTTAAACCTTAAATTTTGCACTTTAATAACTTTGCAACCAATTAATGAATTTACATAAAATTTGGCATGTGATGTCCTGTGGGGTAGATCTCTTGACATGACAAGATTATGAGATCTGGATAGTGCAAAAATGTTAAAAGTTGCCACTTTTTGCAGTTTTTTCCTCATTGCCTTGTGCCCAGACGGTGTGGAATTCTTGGGTGAAATGTTATGGTAGATACAGCTTGGGTCACAGAACTGCCCTGAATTTGTTTAGTGAAAAAATATGATTCTGCTCAAAGTTATTCAATTTTTAAGTTCCCATTATTTCCAATGGGAAGATCACTCTCCAGAATAGAGGTATTAAGTTCGACAAAGGGACCAATCCTTTTTTGCCTGAAAAAAATTCCTTTTACATGAGCCGCCATCTTGTTTTAAATTTTTTTCACAGAACAAACTCTCATAACACTGTCCACAGATGTCTTTTACAGACATTCAAACATGTATTCAAACATGTATCTTGTCCATCGACAGTTGATGAGCTTCACTTTGTATTTTTTATACCTCCCAAGGCCTCTAAACATTTTTTGTAACTATTTAAATGCCTTTTCGCATCGCTAAGATCTCATGAATCTTTTTCATTCAAATGAAAAGGATCACAACTCAAAAAGGATTTGGGACATAGAAAAAGCCTTTCCAAGCCTTTCCTGTAATATTCTATTTCTATAGCTTATGTCTCCTCCCCAATCGTGGACCCCATAGAATATATATTTTCCATAGTGTAGTGTCCTCCTCTTCCCCAATCACCCACTCCATCAGAAATAAAAGTTTTCCATTGTGTAGTGGTCCTCCTTCTGTCTTAATGGTAGCGATCATGAATGGTGACCCCCGCAAAACCTAGCTGGATCACAATTCCTCATTGCTACCATTAAGACAGATCATGCCTTGTCAATAATTCAGCAGTACAGAAGCTCAATAATGTAGACAAAAAATAAAATTACTAGACCTTAAAGTTAGGCAGGACTATGATACCTACTACAATAAATGGGCTGAAGCTAGATTAAGAAAAAATGAACTTGTAAAACAAGTTATTAGTAAAATTAAAAACTTAAAAGATCATGATATATAGATGGGGAAAAACAGGAAAATTACTGGTTAATCAACTCAAAAAACAAAGAGAGGCAATGATGATAACAGTTCTTGAAAATGACAATGGGGTACAGTATTTAAAAGATGAAGAGATGGGGTAAGTAATAGAAGAATATAAGAAAATATACCAACAAAAATATTGCACTAATGTTGATGACATACATAGAAACATAGACTTTGATGGCAGATAAGGACCACTAGGCCCATCTAGTCTGCCCATTTGAACATAAATAGATATATGACTAATAGTTTCATTTCAAACTACCATGTGATGCTTCTACCTTAGCATGCAAGGAGTAATAGATACAATTAAGTCACTTCCAAAAATAAGAGTCCAGGATTAGACAGTTTAACTATAGAGTTTTATTAGACCTTCAGTATGCAGGTGGCACCATGGCTTCTATCTATATTAAATGAATTAAAGGGGGGGGGCAAATAGATGTACCTATTTCTATGCAGGAATCCAAGACTATTTTATTATTAAAAGAGGGTAAGGAGTCAAACAAAAGTCAATATGTATAATCTGATTTCATTATTAAATACAGACTATAAAATAATAATGAAACTGTTAGTTAATTGGATTAAGAAAACTTACCTACAGTTGTAGATAGTGAGCAATATGGTTTTGTGCAGGAACATACTATCTTCCAAGCAACAAAAACCATCAAAAAGGAAGAGGAACCTTTTCATTTACTAGCTATAGATGCCACAAAGGCTTTTAATGTATTAAATAGAAGTTTCATGTTTGTTTGTTTACCAGGCATGGAAGATATCCATGCCCTTAACCAAGACAATACACAAGTTATATAAGAGGGCTACAGTTAGATTTTAATAAATAACTATTTGTCAGACTCCATGAATATGGCAAAAGGTGTTAGACAGGGATGTCCCCTGTCTCCCATACAATATATATTATCACTTGAGCCTTTCTACATAATATTAAGGCAACTAAGGCTATTGTAGGGCTAGTTTCTCAAGACCCAAATAGAAAATAAATGTATTTTATGATGCTATTTTAATGACTGTAAAAATATTAATCTTGCAATGCCAAGTTTTTGAAGAAGTACGAACTGTACTAAAGTATCAGGATTAATTGTACCAGTCCAAATCTGTTATTATGGTGGTAAATAAATCTGGGTATAGATTATCAGAATATATAATTTGAGACTTTCAAATAAGTAATAATCTAAAATATCTAGGTATTACCCCTTGTAGTAAACAAGAAGAAATGATAAGGATAAATTTCAATGTTGTTAAGGATAGAGTGAGGGAATTACTTGGAAACTGGGGAAAACTATCACTATCCTTAACTGAGTGGATAGAAACTATTAAAATGATGACTATGCCTCACACTTTATATGTCATCCAATCTGTTATAGGCTGCCCTCCCATATCTTGGTATGACTCTGTTAAAATGATTTTCAAGACATTTTTGTGGAGAGGTGGGAAACCATGAATATCTTGGAGTCAGTTAAACTCCTATAAATGAATTGAGGGTTGCAGTTGCCCAGACCCTTTTAATTATGAAACAACATTTCAGATAAAGTTATGGAGGAAAATGATTTGGGGAACGCAAGTAAGGTTTGGAAGAAGCCCATTTTTGGCTACAAAAGAAAGGAAAGGAATTTACTTCTATTGTGGGACAGTAAGAAAAATGAGATACTCCTCTCCTGTTCACTGCCACTGGGAGTAGAATTAGACAAGAGACTAATAGATTAAGTCAGAATAATATGTTACCCTGGTTACATTTTCAAATTTGTCAGACTGGGGATTTTTGGACCTCTGATGACCGGAAATTAATAGTGTGTTTAAAGGAAGGGGGTATAACCAGATGGTATCTATTAAATGAAGAAGGAACATTTTTGTGCTATGAAACCCTAAAGCAATGAATACCCTCAAATTATAAATGTAATTTTTTACACTATTTAAAGCTCAGTAAGAAATTTTCCTTTGTAATTAAATTTATGGCGAAAGATCAAATAAACAACATACCTGGAATATTAGATCAACAAAACAAAATGGTGTTGAACTGGAATGATAAACTCCTTCAAAAAATTTTTTATCAAATAAGTATTCCAGACCAGGATCTTAGGAATAAAACCAATGCTAAATGGCAGTTGGAAACAGGAGTAATTTACACTAGCCAACAGTGGAAGAATCTGAGCGCCAAGCTCCATAAGGATCATATTTTTTCCAAAAATAATACTATTCAAAAAAAAAAGTCCTTGACAGAGCATGCTATTCTCCTGAGATACTATGCCATTTCATAAAAAATAGCTCAAATGAATGTTGACATTTATGTGGCCAAAAAGTGGATCTTTTTCATTGCTTATGGGATTGCCCTAAAATCAAACACTTGTGGGTAATGAAGGCTAAATGAATAACAGAGATATAAAATATAAAAGCATGTGACTCCAATTACAACTTCCTGTTGCTAGCCTTTTTTCTTACTAATTGCCTCCATCCCACCCACCCAAGCCAGTTCTACTTTTATAGCCACTGGATTTGACTGACAATAGGAACTTCCTGTTTGGCAGTAGGAAGGGAAGGATCATAGAGAAACATTAGTTTTGTCAACCCTAAAGAAAAAAAGTAGCTTGCTCTCCCCCCAGGTGCTGGTGGTCTGACACTGAGCAAGGAAGAAGGAGGCTACTGAAGAATAAAGGAAGTTGCTGTCCCAGAACAGGAAGGGTGAGGGTTGTAAGGAGAGGAGAGGAGAGAGTAAGCATACAGAGAAACAGAAGAGGGGACACAAAATAAGACATGATAGGAGTGATGCAGCACAATGGCTGTGGGGCGGCAGTGTTCTGGGAGACATTCTGGAAGCTGCGATGCTGCCCTATTTGCAGGCACCTCTCTGGTCTGAGGCAGGAGGTTGCCCGTCTCCAGGCTGACCTGGCTAGGATTCATGAAACCTCCTCCCCCACCCAGGGACCACCATGGCCAATGCCACTAACTCAGAGGTTGCCAAGAAAGAGGAGAGGCTGGACTAGGGTGGGCTCAGGGATGGATAGGGTGGTGGAACAGAGTTGCATCCCTCCAGCTGTACTGCTCCACAATTCATACACTCTTCTGGTGGACAGTGGTTCCTCTATGGAGGCATCTGCACTGGAGACCAAGGAGGATGCTGGGAACCTTCACTAAGAAGACCCACAGGAGGGTGGCATGGGACCCCACAGGGGAAGGAAACAACTCCTGGTGGGGGACTCAATCATTAGGAGGGTAGAAGTGGGAGAGGAAGGGAAGAGGGAAGTAACCACGGCTTGGAGGGACAGGAAGCGAATCCTCAGGATCGTGGGAGCAGCTGCACAAGGGAAGGAGCTGGATGTCATTGTCCACCTAGGGACAAATGACCTGGCTAGGAATGGGATCAGAGCAGTGTAAGAGGAGATTGTAGAGCTGGGGGATGGGCCTAAGACAAGTAGCGTATACAGTAACCTTCTCGGAGGTGCTGCCTGTCTATGGCAAGGGCGATGCTAGGGTACTCTTCACCACAGAATTCAATGAATGGTTGAAAAACTGGTGTGAAGCTCAGGGTTTTGGCTTCATTAAGGACTGGGGAGCCACCTGGAGGGATGCAGACCTATATTGGCGTGATGGTCTGCATCTGCCCGGTGGGAACCAGGATCCTAGGTGAGTGGTTTAAATGCTTCATTGGTAAGCATTTAAACTAGCCAAGGGGGGGAGGCACTGAAAAGGAGCAGGGAAATCCCAGCCTCCCCTTACAAAACATGGTAATTAGTGAGGTAAACACCAAGGTAGAGAAGTCATTAGGGAGCAGAACAGAGGTAAATGTAAAACAAAGGCAGTAAGGACAGGGATGGGGCTAAAAGGGGTAAGACCATCAAAAAGCGGAGGGTGATGAGTACCAATGCCCGTAGTCTGTGTAACAAGCTCCTTGAACTAGTGGCCTTGATGGAAGAGGGTTGCCTGGATATTGTGGCAGTCACAGAAACATGGTACACAGTGAACCATGACTGGGATGTCAACATACCAGGATACACAATCTACAGGAGGGACAGGGAGGGTAAAAGAGGAGGAGGAGGAGTAGCTCTCTATTTAAAGGAAGGGATCAAAGCAACAGAACTAAAGAATAAACAGGGAGCAGATGAGGCACTCTGGTTCACCCTGGAGACAGGAAATGGCACCACAATCCACATGGGGGGTTGTATACAGACCCCCATCTCAGGGAGAGGGAATGGATAAGGATATGATAGAAGGCATCCTTAGAATGGCAGACAAGGAGGAGATATTGTTGATAGGGGACCTGAATATGCCAGATGTTAACTGGAGCACCTTTGCTGCAGGCACATCCAAGAGCAGGGTCATTCCTGATGCCCTACAAGGGGCATGCCTCAGGCAGCTAGTATTGGAACCCACTTGGGAGGGGAGCAATCTTAGACCTGGTAGTCTCAAATGGGGAAGGAGAAAGGATCTCAGATTTAGAAATGGGTAGCCATCTGGGAACAAGCGACCACCAAACAGTGTGGTTCACGATAAACACAGCCATACAATCAAGCCATACAAAAGCAAGAGTAATGGACTTTAGGAGGGCTGACTTTGGGAAAATGAGAGAGTGCCTCAGAAAAGCACTAGCAAACAGGCAAGAAGGAGGGTGGAGGAACAATGGGAGTAATCAAAACAGCCATCACAGAGGCAACAAGTCTTTGTGTAAAGCAAATCAACAAAACACTATGAAGGAAAAAACTGCTATGGTTCTCAAAAGAGGTGGCAGGGAAGTTTAAGGAGAAAAGGATAGCATTCATGAAATATAAGGAAACATGGAAGGAGCAGGACAGAGAACTTTATCAGTTAAAGCAGAAAGAGGCAGGGAAGGCAGTCAGAATGCCAAAGGTCCAAACCGAGGAAAGGATAGCCCAGTCTGTTAAGAAGGGGGACAAGACCTTTTATAGGTACATTAGGGAGTGAAGAAAGGCCAAAGGAGGGATATTAAGGCAGAGGGTGACAGTGAAAAAGCAGGGATACTGAACGAATATTTCTGCTCAGTATTCACAAAGAAAGAGGAGGGGGAGGTACCTAAACCAAACAAAAGAAACACTCTGAAGATGGGGGTCGATACTAGTCCATTTACAGAAGAAAGGGTTCTGAAAGAACTAATAAAATTGAAGGTGGACAAAGCAATGGGGCCCGAGGGGATTCACCCAAGAATTCTAAAAGAACTAAGGGTAGAACTAGTGACACAGCTGACTACACTCTTTAACAAATCATGGGAGGAGGGGTGGTACCTGAGGACTGGAGGAGGGCAGATGTGATTCCTCTTCACAAAAGGGAGCAGAACAGAGGAAGAAAACTACAGACCAGTTAGTTTGACCTCAGTGGCAGGCAAAATGAGGGAATCACTCTGAAGGAAAGAATTGTTGAGTACCTAGAGGCCAGTGAGGAACAGGACCCAAGGTAGCATGGATTCACGATGGAAGGTTGTGTCAGACAAATCTAATAGATTTCTATGACTGGGTGACCAAAGTAGTAGACCAGGGAGGGGCTGTGGACATGGCCTACCTAGATTTTAGCAAGGCGTTTGATACAACCCCACACAAAAGATTAATACACAAGTTAGCCAGCCTTGGAGTGGCTCCCAAGGTGGTAGCCTGGATAAAAAATTGGCTAGACAACAGGACGCAAAGGGTAGTAGTAAAAGGGGTCCACAGTGAAGAATGGAGGGTTACTAGGCGGTACCGTGGGGTTCAGTACTGGGACCGGTCCTTTTTAATGTCTTTATAAGTGACATTGCAGAGGAAATGGAAGGAAAAGTATGTCTCTTTGCAGACGACACAAAGTTCTGCAACAGGGTTGATACACAAGATGGAGTGGAAAGGAACTGAAGGGACTTGGCAAGGTTGGAGGAATGGTCAAATGTATGGCAGCTCAGATTCAATGCAAAGAAGTGCAAGGTAATGCACCTGGGAAACAAAAACCCAGGGAAGAGTACACAGTGGGGGGGTGAGATACTGACAACAATAAAATTTGAAAGGGACATGGGGGTAATTATATCAGATGACCTAAAGGTGGGCACGTGATGTGAGACGGCAGTAAGGAAGGCTGTGGGGAGACTGGAATGCATAGGGAGAGGCATCAATAGCAGAAAACAGGAAGTTCAAGAGGGTAGCATCCTTCAGAAAAAGAGATGTGCAGGAACAAGGAGGCACAATTTGAAGATAATGGGGGATGGCTCAGAGGTAATGTGAGGCAGTATTTTTTCAAGGAGAGGGTTGTGGACGCATGGAACAGCCTCCTGAGGAGGTTGTGGAGTCAAGAACAGTGGGAGAATTAAAGAATGCATGGGACAGACATAAGGCAGTCCTAGTGGGAGGGTAGAGGAAGTAAGCTGTTGGTTAACTAGGATCTGCAGCTTATCTGTTAGGTAGGAAAATGGGCAGACTAGGTGGGCCAAGCGGTCCTTATCTGCTGTCAAATTCTATGTTTCTATGTTTCTAACTGAGATAAACGTATGTCCTTTCCAACTACGATCTTGAATGATGTTGATGGGTTAGGGCTGTATTACACCCAGAAGAAAATGTTAACGCAGGTACTATGAGAACAAAGAGATACACGCTGGGCAACTGGAACACTCAAATAATAGAATTTTTGCCTAAAAATAAATGGTGGTTTCAAGTGAGGAGGTAATCTTTTGAAAACCTATGGCAGGAGATATGGGAGATTATGTGAAAGATATTAATAATATAAATATTAGAGTAAGCCTTGGCGCGAGAAGGCATTTGACAGGGTTTCATGGCCCTTCTCTATAAAGTCTTGGCTAAACTTGGTATCCCAAGAACTCTAATTGAGGTCCTACAAAACATTTATGCGGACCCTCGAGCACGTGTTAAAGTGGGGGGCCATCACTCTGGTTACTTCCCTCTGAGGCGGGGGACGAGGCAGGGATGCCCCCTGTCGCCCCTACTTTTCGCGGCATTTATTGAACCATTAGCTCAGTCAGTAAGAGAAGCAAGAAACATTACTGGAGTGAACATGGGGGGTGTGGAGCACCGCATTGCCATGTACGCGGATGATGTGCTGCTATATCTATCGAATCCTGAACAGTCCATGCCGACAATCCAGTTACTCTTGGATCGATTTAGTCGGGTTTCTGGCTATAAGTTGAACCTGGCTAAAACAGAAATTCTCGCATTTCATTATACACCCTCATCATATGTTGCTTCCCTCTTTCCATGCAATTGGGGCCTCACCAAACTAAAATATCTGGGAGTATATATCTCTCAGAGATATGAGGACTTCTTTAAAAACAATTATGATCCTTTTACATCACAACTTAAACACGACTTGGGATCATGGGCTATGCTACCCCTCTCGCTGGGGCGCAGGATAGAGGTAGTAAGAATGATCACCCTACCTCGGGCCCTACATCTATTCTGGAATGTCCCTCTACACATCTCAAAGAAAACCTTCAGGGGTTGGAACCGATGCATCTCCAGGTTTATCTGGACGGGGGGCAGACCCCGAGTCAGGATGAGGATCTTGACACTTCCTCGGAAAGACGGGGGGCTTGCACTACCCGATTTACAGTTATACTATCAAGCAGCGATGATGACACATATTATGGCGAGGCAAAATGGGGTGGGTCAGCCACACTGGCTGCAGATAGAACAAACATTGGTACCGGATGGGGATTATTTTCAAAACATTTATAAAATGGAGAAGAGGTCGGGAACCCCAGTCTCAGACGATCCCTGGTTGATTGCACGTGATAGGGTTTGGCAGCAAATTAAAAAAAGCCAGGGGTTAGAACCTTTGTTGAGCCTGCTCTGCCCCATAGCGAATTTAGCGGACTTCCCACCTAACAGGTTGGATCATGGATTCAGGACCTGGGAGAGATATGGGCTGAAATACCTCCCCCAAATAATGACACAAGGTAGGATGTGGCCTTTCAGTGAAGTGCGGAAACAGTTCAACATAGCAAGCAGGGATTTTTATCGGTTCCTGCAGCTTCGGCACTACCTTCAGGGGCTTCCAGAGGTGGTCTCTCTGCCTGAGAGATACCCTCCATTGTTAGAGGCCCAACTTCAATTGAATAAAGGTGGGATAGGAACAAGTAGATTACTCTCTCTTTATTACAGGGTCCAAAATACGCAAGGAGAAGCATATACAGAAGGGATCAGAGCACAGTGGCAGAAGGAATTGGGAAACCCCCTCACACAGGAGGACTGGCAGAGAGCCTGTGAGTACGCTGCCCGAGTCACATGCTCCCATCAATGGCGAGAATATGCATGGAAGAATCTAATTAGATTCTTTAAGACTCCGGTAATCACCAGACACTACTCACCAGAGGCCTCGGCCGAGTGCTGGAAACAGTGCGGGGAACTCAGGGCCACACACACGCATATAATGTGGTTGTGTGGAGCTTTGGATACATTTAGGGATCTTTTACAAGAGCACCTGAGGAAGATATTTGGCCCGTGGCTCCACCTGACAGGGGAGATGTTTCTGTTCTTAGACACACCGCAGGAGTTAAGGAATCCGAATAGCAGATACCTGTTACATCTATTGATAATGGCAGCCAAAAAAGCTATTACTAGACTGTAGCTGACTGATAAAAAACCCACAATATCAGATTGGTGGGATATAACCAAACAGATTTATCGGTTAGAACAAATTACACACAGCCTGAATGAGAAGAAGGAGAAATTTGCTGAAAGGTGGTCCCACTATACTATACTACACGCCCCTGGAGGACGCTCTTTGTACCATAGGTGGCTGTAGTAGAAGACAGGGAACAGAGCAGGAGCTGCTTGGAAGATGAGACTGCTTTATGGTGGTTGAGGCAGGCAGGCCTCTGAGGAAGACACAGCCCATGATTAAGGGGCAGGCATGACTGATATGGTGAAACTTGCTTCATAGAGAATGCAGTACATTAATGGTTAAATCAAAGGAGGGTGGTTGTCAACACAGGAGGCCAGATGGACAACTGAAAATTAATGCCTAGGAATTGAAGTTCTGTACTCTCTAGTAATTCGATGTACTGTATGAATTATAAAGTAACATTTAATGAGAATACCGTATAATGAATCCAATCAACTCAGAAATTAAGTGATCCCATCACTGCTGTACCGGTGGATGTGTATGTACCTGTCTGTCAAAAAGGTGAAAATTTGTGTTTTGTGTGTTTTTTAATAAAAAGGAAATTTACAAAAAAAAAATAATATAAATATTAGAGAGGACTTTATACCATTGTGGGAATTTAATTAAGGTCCCAAAGTGAGAAGGGTGGGTGGAGGGAGGATATTTATATTTACATTTATATGTATAGGTTATAACTGCATTGAATGGAAATATTGTAAAGGTGATGTTTTATAGGATTTACTATAAGGCCCGGATATTCAAACTGCACCAGGCTGTGGGGCAAGCCTGGGCGCAGCTGAACTTGGTTGTGCAGCAGCTTTGAATATCGCACCCTGGCCACGCCCACTGTGCATGGCGCAGTGGCACTGCACCAGCGCAAGTGGCCAGAGTGGAGCAAGGAGATGCGCTAGTGCAAGTGCCATTGCGCCATGCACAGCACCTGCGATATTCAAAAGGGGACAGCAAATGGGGCCATAATATATGCAAGGTGCACATGGGGCCATTTGCATGTCATTATGGTCCCATTTGCATCCCATCAGCATGCAGGTGCGCCGATCCCCGACGACTTGCGCCTGGCACCCTGCCAGGCAGCAGCCATCGGAGACCGATGCCCCCTGCAGCCCAATCGCGGGCAGTTGTTCAAAAAAAATCCTCCTCTAATATCCCTGGTGGTCCAGTGGACCGCTATATGCCTGATCGTGGGCATTTGTCTAAAAGAAATATCCCCCCCTAATATCCCAGGTGATCCAGTGGACCACTATGTGCCCAATCGCGGGCATTTGTCTAAAAGAAAAATTCCCCTGTAATATCCCTGGTGGTCCAGTGGACCGCTATGTGCCCAATCGCAGGCATCGGTATAATAACCCTACGTCCAATATCCCTGGTGGTCCAGTGGACCGATCGCTGCCCGATCACGGGCATCTGGTTAAATCACTCCCCCCACCAATATCCCTGGTGGTCCAATGGACCGCACTCTGCCCGATTGTGGGCATCTGTAAAACATATAAATGACCTATTACCCTGGTGGTCTAGTGTACCTCCTCCCACCCGCCCACTGGAGCCCCACCGCCTTCTCTCCCCCTGGTCAGCCAGCAGGCAGCAGCACCCCACCCACCTGCCCCGCCGCCCGCCAACTGACAGCTTGGTAGGGCTGCATGCCCATTGGTTCACAGCATGAGCCAAGGGCATGCAACCATCTCATACACACATTCAGATATGTAAATGAATCATTCACATATCTGAATGTGTATCTGACTATGAGCTACACACTAGCTCCGCTGTGAACCAATGGGCGTGCAGCCTACCAAGCTAATGATCGGGAGAAGTAACGAAGCGGTAAAGTGCTACTCGCCGACTGACTGGGGTGAGAATGTAGTGAAACTCAGTGGCAAATGGAAAGAAGTACTGAACCACCAAATATCGTCATTCTATATTTACAATTCTACGATCGAAACGAAGTGCAATCCTGAACCGAGACAATAGAAGAGTTTATATACATAGATTACCGCAATGAGCATGAGGTATACGCCAGTGCGGCAGGAACTTTCGGGTGGCCACCCGCAGGTGGCAGCTGCCATGTTCGCCTTGCAATTCGGCAGCTCACCTGTGGGTGGCCATCATTTGTTCCTTTTTCTTTGGGCTTAACTTTGTGCCGGCGAAAATAGGGGTTGCGCATGCATGGCTCTGCACATCCCGGGCTGAATATCAGGCTGTGCAGGTTATGCATGGGCACGCCCCCCCCACCTGTGCCTTCATACATTACTGATGCACCCCAGCGCATCGGGATTTGTGCGGCACACTTTTCCCTTTTGAATATCGTGCTGGGGCACATCAGTGGGTTGTATCATGCGCAACCCTTTTGAATATCTGGGCCTAAGACTTTTAAAGATACGTAACTAGAGGATTATAAATTTTGTTGTTTGATATGTCTTGTTTGCAACAAAATAAAATAATAAAATTGTTGTCAAAAAAAGAAGCTCAATAATGTAGAAATGAAGACTTCAACACTGTCGCTAGTCACCAAACTATGTGCATGTGAATCTGCGAGTGGTGGAAAAATATGTAAGCCAAATGTAAGGGGTTGACTAGATAGAAAATGTATGAAATAAAGTATAAAATGAAAACACAGCATGGGAAAATGCAGTGCTGTACTAAAACTGAATAATAATAAATATTAATCAGCAAAAGTGTGTGTGTGTGTGTGTGTGTGTGTGTGTGTGTAGTGTGTGGTGCATGTATGCATCTAAAATGATTTTTTATTTAAAATCCATTTTGGTGGAGTTGCCCTGTTTGTTCCAACAGGCACAAGTGATCAACAGCAAAGGTTAAAAACAGTGTTGGCCAACTAAAAAATTTGAAGAATCCAGCAGAAGAAAGCCACTAAGAGACAGAGAAGTGAGTGTACTACTGCCATACAGTGGGTGGAAATAATGAATGAGACAGCTGCATAATGAGAACTGAATATGTGGCAATGAGTTTAAGTGTTTTTCCCCCAATTACAGAACACATATAAACTAGAATGTTTTTTGAAACTTGTACTCCTCCACCCCCCCCCCCCAAACGTTCCAGGCCATGGTGCCACAGATACAAAAGGTCACCATGAGAGTGGTTGCCGAGTGCTGCACAATGAGACACACTTTTGTTTTTGTGCTGAGAAGAGAAGCTCCCATACCTCCTGGCAATCCAGTGCCCAAGCCAGCTGTATCGAGCAGGATAACTTCAAGGACCAATTCGTCATCAGCAGTTTCAGCACTAAACTCAACACAAAAACACACACCCAGCACAGCCCATACAGTAGTGACTTGTACAACTTGTGGCTCTCTTCCTCCCTTTCAAAGCCAGCAATCAACAACTCGCAGCTCCCGAGCCCCACTGCCACCTGCGCATATAAAGCAGATATTTAAACTGTCACATCAGAGGAAAAGCACATGACTGCCACCATTAAATATGTTACAATAATTAATGTAGACTGACATTTTTTTCTTTCTAACTTGACATCCCATTTATGTTTGAATTGCTCATGGCATGGGTCTGTAGGAAGATATAAGAATAACAGCCAATGTCATTGCAAGAGTGTTTGTGGATCAGGGTTCTGTTAGAAGAAGGTGTCAAGCAAGACACGGAAGCTTGGGCTGCACTTTCAGCTGCTAGGATGGTGTGTGCCTTGCAAAATCATAGTGATTAAAATTGAAGGTGCATCCTGTAAAGAATAACCCCTGGCAATGTGCCTGGGCATTTTCTGAAATACAGATATCTCTGGTTCATTGTGAGGCAAAAGGTTTATGCTGAGTCCCTTCAACCACCTTAGTAGTCTGTATATCAGAACACACCTAAACACTTGTTTGGTATTATGCAGCATGTCTGCAGCTTATATATATATTAGGGATAACACACACTGAGGTGTCTGGGCATGCTCTAATGCAAGGATGTCTTTGGTACATTGTGAAGCACAAGTCATGTGCAGAGTTCCTTAAGGCAACTAAAGTGTCCATATATCGGGGCATACTCCAAAATCTTACTGGATGTTACTCACATACAGACTACTTGGTTATGTTGTGATGCACAAGTCATATGCTGAGTGTGAGCAACCACATGAGAAGTCTTTATAACAACGCAGAGCCAGATACCATGCGTAAAGTAATAAGCAGCTATATGGATGCGCTGGGTGCATTGCGAGTCATGATGTGTGCACCAAGATCTTTCAGGCGCCTGAGATGTACATATATCAGAGCATGCCCAGACACCCTGTTGGATGTTATTCCTTTTATACAGTGCTCTTGGGGGCATTGTGAGACATGAGGTATATGCCGAGTGCCATCAGACACTCAAAATATCTGTATATCAGTGCACAGCTGGACAGCCGGTGTGAAGTAAGGAGTAACACCCACTGAGGTGTCCTGACATTCACTGTTATATGTACTTCTCATATGCCTTGTGAGGCACAAAATGTGTGCAGAGTTCCTTCAACCACCCCAGGTGTCTGTATATCAGAGCACACTTGAACACCGTGTTGGATGTTACTCCATACAGTATATATGGATTCTTTGGTGTATTGTCAGGCATGAAGCATATGCTGAGTGCCTTCAACCACCCAAGAAGCCTGAATATCAGTGCACAGATGGACACCATGTGTGAACGAGGTGCAATACCCACTGAGGTGTCCGGGAGTGCACTGCTATATGAACACTTGTGCATTCTGTGGCACAAGTTATGTACCACCTTCCTTCAACCACTTGATGTTTCTGCATATTGTAGAATGTCTGAACACATAATTGGATGTTATGTCTTACATAAAATATGCACTGTATTGATTTTTAAATGCAAACTTGTTTTAGTTCTAAACTGCCTAGGCATGCTCTGATGAAAAGTCAGTCCTGTGATGCTTTTGGCCAGTCAGATTGATGTAATTTCATTACCTATTTTAATTTAATTTAAAATGTGTTCTTTAATGAGTTGAGAATTGTATACTGAATAACACTGACAAAGGTTTCCAGTTGTGGTCTTAGTGAGGGATGCCGCAGTTGTGTTTTACACACAGGGTATATGACGAGTGCCTTTAACCACTTGAATGGTCATCAGTATACTGGAAAGCAAACAAGTCATGGTACTCCCCACAGAACCAGGAAATAAAAAACTGTAGGCAATAGCTTTGTGCAAAACAAAGCGCCTTTACTCAGTGCAGCAAAACTTTTGAAACAGTACAAAACTCAGCAAGATCTTACGTTTCACCCAGACATGGGCTTTTTCAAAGATAATACCCTCTAGTTTCAATCCTCTTAAATAGCAGCTATCAGTGATCATATGTGTCAATTTGATTCTTAAAGTGCCAGTGCTTATTAGTTAAAAAACAGTGGATTATCAAACACCAGAAAACATATCTCGGTCTAAACACATGAGAAAACATACAATGTAACATTACAGTACACAAAAGGTATTGAAACACAGTGCTTGTCATACACTTTATGTCTTAGTCTGATAGCTGCTATTTAAGAGGATTGACACTAGAGGGTATATTATCTTTGAAAAAGCCCATGTCTGGGTGAAACGTAAGATCTTGCTGAGTTTTGTACTATTTCACAAGTTTTTCTGCAACGAGTAAAGGCGCTTTGTTTTGCACAAATCAATTGCCTACAGTTTTTTATTTCCTGGTTCTGTGGTGAGTGCCATGACTCTTTTGCTTTCCAGTTTGTGAGTAGTCACAGAGCACCCTGTACCCATGTGTGGCACTGTCTATTGTTTGGTCATCAGTATATGCCAACCAAGTGGACTGCTTATGAAAAAATGTAAAAGTGATTCATTTGTGCTAAATGCACATACGTTTTTTGTTCTGCCACTATAGACTACTTTTAAAAAAAGAACTTAAAAACACACATATCAGGAAAAGGCATGAAAGTATTAAAGATAAGTTTATATTGTTGCTATGGCCAAGATAAAAAGAAAAGGTTTAATACCTACTTATATGTACCCTTTAGCCACTGAATTTACCTTGCACTGTAAAGATTCTAAAAGAATATTGTGAAACAAGTGAGGCAGGATGTGTCAACATATAAATTCCAGTGCAACTGTGAGGTAATCACTGGACAAACAGCAAAGGCAATGCACATGAACCCCTGAACCCCTTATCTTCTTTTACTTAAACTCAGAAAGATCAATATGCTTCTAGTTTGGCACACGCAGCCCTATTTGGCTATCCAGGAACAAAATCTGTGGCAAGTCAATGCTAAACTAGCATTTTCATCTAGGGGAATCACAGCTCAGAACAGAGCAAAAATGAAAATGAAAAGTGCAAATGTCAATTTTAAATGCATATTGCCTGAGTTCATAAACTGTTATTATAGTGTGGCATTTAATTTTGGGATGTTGTTGGTGTGTGTGTGTTTGTGTGTGTATGTGTGTGTGTGTGTGTGTGTGTGTTGGCAATGTTAAAATCTGCCTTTGGCTACACTCTATACTGCTGAAGATGTATGCCATGCACTACAGCCACCAGTGTGGTCAGTAATGACCTTGTTTCATGGTAAAGTTTTGCAGGAGAACGCTATTAGGACAGCCACCATCACTGTGTCCAGGTGCTCTTGCAACCTATGTGCTCCATCTGCTGAGCTGTCTGAAGGACCCTGCACTCCCACATTAAAATATGGATAGCATTATACTATCTCAAAAAGTAAGGAAATAAGTTGCAAAAAACTACAGTAATGCTACAGTTAGGGTCAAAATGAAAAAAGTTGGGAAATGAGGTGTTAAGGTTTCCAACCCCCACCCTCCTAAACCAGGCAAGAGAGAAGGTGTGGGATGTGACTTGGGCTTCTCAGCCGTAACACTCACCCCAGTCTCATAAAGTCTACACATCTGACTTTATTTACAGATGGAATTTTTTTATTTATTTTATTGAAATCTAGGATTACAAATACCTTTGAGCAGGAACTGCTCATTTACAAAGGTTCCACGTCGAAGGAATGGGGGAATACATACATACATACAAAGGTCAACATAATAATATATAGTTACACAATAAAAGAAGTAAGAGACTGAGGCTTAGGAAATTCCAGTAATTAAAAATGTGCCAAATGTTAGGTAGCTTGACATACCAGCCAAGGGCAATCTTAGAAATAGGCACTGCAGGTGAGAGGGAAGGGGGTATGCAGGCAGGAAAGCCATTGTCAGAGGGCAGAGGGTGAGGGTAAGAGCTCTAAAGGGGAGGGAGGGGAGGGATAAAAGTCAGAAAATGCCCGGGGGGGAGGAAAGGGAAAGAGGGCAAGGGGGTAGGCAGGTAGAACAGGGCAAGGTGGGGAAAGGTAGCTGTCAAGACTGAAGTGGAGGGCAGTGAGCGTTAGGTTTGAGAAGCCCAAGGCACACCTCACAACTGCTCTCCTGCCTGGTTTGGGAGGATGGAGTGTTAGGGTTGGAAATTCTAATGCCTCTTTTCCTAACTTTTCTTGCTTTGACCCTAACTGGAGCATTATCAATGTGTATGTGTGTGTGTGTGTGTGTGTGTGTGTGTGTGTGTACAATATATGTAAGGAATCTACTACTTAAATAAATGCATTATTTTCCCAAGACTCTAAGCCAAGTGAAAGATAAATAATGTTATTCACCCAATGGGTAAATAACACTGTTTATTTTTCACTTGCCTACATCACAGTCAACTTGACTGATAGCCCATTCTGCCAGTGTATAGTCACCGCAGTGACTCCCCAACAGTGAAGACCACCACAACAACAGGAATTGGGCAAAATCTACCTGTCACTGTGGTGATCTGTGTGCCAATCAGGACTGCCTCACTGGGTGATTGCCCCCCCCCCAGTCCAACTTCGACTCAGAGTTAGAATCCTAGAGACCAGGAGTGTGGGGTTCGGGAGGTGCAGCACCCCGATTGTAGCGCCAACATCTCTGGCCAATGCTGACAGTCGGCATTGTAGCTGTTGCTGTAGGGATGTCACAGCTAGCACTGTGGAAGTGCTATAGGTAAACCCATTCTGCCAGTCCCACAATGAATCTGCCCTTAATTGGCACACATAAGTTCTTGAACAAAGACATTGTATACACAGAAAATACAACAGCCTATGATCAGATATGCCATTAATTTCCATTCGTGAGCTAACAGGATTTTCATAACTCACTCATGGCTCTGCAACTCATGAGTTATGGTTCTGCCCCCTCGCTCATGGAAATAAATGCAATGTTTGAACTCAGGCCATTGTATATCTTCAACATATTAGATTCCTCCCCTTACACAAAACAAAGTCTAAAATACGCAGCATTAACATTTCCTGACTTACAGGCTGAAGTAGACTATTCAGTACCCAGGAACAAGTTTGAGGGATTATTTTGCCCCACTGACAGAACTTGCTACTAAGTAACACAACAGGTAGCAAGTCCAGTTGAACAGAGGCACCAGTTCAGTACATGACTTAAAGGTCAAGTCTTTGTGGTGCTCTTAGCTGCCTTACGGGTTATCTTTAGGCTGGAACAGCTGCTGCTGGTGAAACATGAGTTCTGATATTATCTGGCGCAAGCCCTGGTGGAATTTTTTCATGGGGTCATAATGTCACAAAACATTATGCCGCAGCAATAGACAGCACTGCCAATACAGCGTAATATATTGCCAGCGGCATATGTCTTTGTTTTGGGGGCACACTCTCTATTACAGGGGCTGCACCCCAAACACCCCAACTAAAATAACTAACTCCGGAGGGGGTTAGAGTTAAATTTGCACAAAGTGCAAAAATAAAATAAATATATGCATCTGGGACCAGGAATCGAAACCTGGTTTCAAAGGCACTGTCTGCCTCCCTAGTTGCCTGTGGCTCATCCTGTTGAGCCACGACAGCTGCTTGCCAGCCCCCTGTCTCAACAGAGGTCTTATCCTCTGCCTGGGAAGAGTGAGAGAGAGTGCACTACTGTGCATACTCCCTTTTGCGATTTTACACCCTTCTGCTCTTCCCTACCACACTGTTCCTATTGCATGGTTTTGTCATGCGTGATGAAGTATGCAACATAATGACCCGGTAGGTGGAATTTCACAGGCAGGAACAAAGTCCTCCATGTTGCTGTCCTCTGCTGGAGAGATCGTTTGTTGACTGAGCTGGATCCTCTGAATGTAGTAGGTGATCCACACGTATACGAGCAAAGTGTTATCCCACACAACTCCACAGGTCAGAGGTCCTTATGTTTCACAGGTTCTATGTCATAACATACTAAAATGCCAGCAGAATAGGCCTAACGGTCTTTCGTGTCTGCTCGTTTGGTCAGCCCCCACCCTAGGTGCTGACCTTGCTGTCCCCCTCACCTTCTCTGGCTTCTCCCTTCCCAGTTCGGATATTCTTGCTGCATTGGATTTTGCTTCCTGAACCTTCCCTTGTACCTGTCCCCTCTTGAACCCATCCACTGTCTCTGCCTCCACCAGCCCCTAGGTAGTGCATTCATGGCTCCACCACTCTCAGTGAAGTAGCACCTCCTCCTTTCTCCCTGAATCTTCCCCTCCAGCTTCCACCCATGCCTCTAGTGGCCCCTTCCTCCTTCCTTGAAGCACCCTGACTGTTCCTCCCCTATTTACCCTCTTCATGTACCTGAAGACCTCTATCATGTCCCCCCGGTCCCTTCTCTCTTCCAATTGTACATATTTAGCTCTTCGAGCCTCTCCTCATAGGTTCTGTTCCCCAAGCCCCAAATCATTTTGGTTGCCCTCCTCTGGACCCTCTCCAGGAGGTTAATGTCCCTCTTTAAGTGTGGCCTCCAAAACTGCACGCAGTACTCCAGGTGCGGCCTCACCAAGCAGTTATACAGAGGGAGTATCACTTCCCTCTTTCTGGAGGTGATCCCCCTAGTGATGCATCCCAGCATCCTGTTGGCCTTGGCTGCTGCCCTCCTACAAGTCTCAGAGTTGTTCATCTTGACATCCACCACCACCCCAGGTCCCTCTCAGCCATTGAGACTTGTAGTATTTCCCCAGGGTGTACACTTGGCCTGGGTTTCTGGCCCCAGGTGGAGTACCTTGCATTTCCCTGCATTGAACCTCAGCTTCCACTTTCTAGACCATCTTTCCAGAGCCTCCAGGTCCCCTGCAGGGCCACCCTCCCTCCTCCCCATCCACCAACACCCCAGTTTCAAGTCATCTGCAAAGAGACTCATCTCACCCTGATTCCTGTCCTTATGTCAGATACTGGGCGTTGAACAGAAGGGCCCAAGGACTGATCCCTGTGGGACCCCACTAATGACCCTCCTTGGGGATGAGACTATCCCACTAACTACCCTCTGGGTCCGGTCCTGGAGCCAATTGCCTATCCATCTGATCATCTGGTTTCCCACCCCCATTTCTCCTAGCTTATCCAACAGGCCCACGTGAGGAACAGAGTCAAATGCCTTGCTGAAGTCTAGAAAGAGGACATCCACTGGTCTACCCAGCATAACAGCAAAAGCCTAAATGTGATCACTGTTATGCAAAAGTCAAGAGTGACGAAAATTTATTTTAGCACTCTAACATCCCAGTGCACAGCAAAAGGGCACCGGGGACTTTGTCTTTAATGTTTTCTGGAGGGTGAAACATAAAAAAAGGTTTGGGCCAGGCGAACAAAATGCACCAGCGCCTGGACCTAAACCCAGTACCCTGCTGACCAATGCCAGCAACCAACCCACCACACCATGGGGGTTGGCTTGGCAACTCACCATAGCACCAATCCTCACATCCCTTGCTGTGCGTGCCTGCTCCCACCCCATATGCATATGTATAGCGACATCCTGTCGCTATTGTCGCCCGCCCCCCCATCCGAACACCCTAACCTCCCATAGCCATCCCTGAAATGCATTGGGGAGTGGATCGCCGTTATTGTAGACACCCATTACCCAGTGCTCTTATCACGGGATACCATTTCACGAACCACCTCAGGAATCCAAAGACTCTTGGGATTCCTGTAGTCTCAAACCATCACACTCTCCCCAGTATGTAAGATCCATACTGGCTTGTTCAACTTATCATGACCCTTCTGCTGTTGCAGTTAATGTTTTGCAATAGTATCAGCCAAATCTGGCTTGACCAATGCTAAATGGGTATGTGCTGATGTTTTAGGAACAGTTCAGCAGGTGTCAACTCTGTGACAGTCTGAGGAGTATTTCTGTAAGAAAACGAGAAACAATCCAACCTTTGGGCTGTGGGTATTGACTGAGAACTTTGTTTGGTACAGGCTTTTTTAAATGTTTGTACAGCTCATTCAGATGCACCATTTCATACTGGATGGAAAAGTGGAGACAATATGGGTTCGCCTTTCATTTATACCTCATAGGGGTCATGTGCTGAGTAGAACCTTTGATCTGTCCCTCATAGGGGTCATGTGCTGCGTAGAACCTAAGTTCCCACTTTCTCATTAGTTTGTTATACTACGTCACCACTAGCAGTCACCCTTGAGATTATTGCTACTGCTCCTGCTTCTGAATAGGCTGACTCATCTTTTAGCCTCCTCTTGCCTGTTGTATGGCCATTTCACTTTCCTGGCTATTCCATTTTCTGGTAGTATTACTTGATACTTTCACATTCTGTCCTATCTGGATTTGGATCTGTGACCCTCTGCACCAGAGGTGAGTACCCTGACCACTACACTATCTTGGAGGTACAACTGTATGCTAAGTTCCAGCAATGCTTATCCTAATTCTGGCAACATACAACCCCTTTGCTGCTTCCTGACATAGCCATTCCCCCCTACACATGGCAAGATACATAGTCGGGGCCCACCCCACATCTAGAACAGACCATGGACACATTTCAGACCACAGTGATCAGGGCTCACCTGGCTGGAAATTATTGACAAACAACAAAGCCGTGGGTTACACTACCAGCCCACAATTCCCAGGGTAGTCCTTTCTCCATCTTAAATTGCCAAGACGCAGACCCCCATAAAAATGCTGCTTTCACTGTATTTCCTTGCCACCTATTTTGGAGCTGTTAGGCACATGTAGAATAAAACCTCACTCCGGCTTCTTCCTATGCACACAGAAGCCCCACCCCCTGCATCAAAACTTCACATCAAGTTGAACATCTACAGTACCATACCAGCCTATTGCATCTAACAACAGCAACAAACCTTTAAAATGCTGACACCACACTATCTCCCAGTAACTGCCCAACTCCACAGTTGCACCCTACCGCCTACCTCTGACTCTAAGCAACCTAAAACAAAGACAAATAGGTAACTTGGTCTCATTTCTTAAAAAGATGATCCTGATAATGCTACTAATATCAGGAAATGTGAACCTAATCCAGGACCCCAGTTTGTAAACACACAAACAGAATTTGGCCAACTTAAGATTGTCTCACTAAACATAGACAGCCTCCTGCCTAAGCTGCCTCAATTCCAGAACTGGGTAGAGGTAACCAAACCTGATATTATCACATTAACTGAGACCTGGCTCTCGCCTAAGGTCAGTGATATGACAGTTTCACTGGATGGTTATATCACTTTCCACCAAGAGCAGCTATCCAGACTGGGGGTGGGGCAGTTGCTTGTTTTACCTTAGGAGTACCATCAGAGGACAATAATCAGCAAGCAGCCTGAATACAAAGGAAGCCCAGATACTAACCATTAAGCTCGGCATAGGACGATAAAATAAAGTCCTATTACTCTCTACCATCTATATATCCCAGACAAATGCACCACCTGACTTGAGTAGTTCATAAGTGAGGGAGCAGATTGCCCATCTTCAGGCCACACTGGAAGTAGTAAGGGAACCTCCCCACCCTGGGAGCACCAGAGCCACCACCACTACCTCAGATGTTGTGAAGAAAGCACAACAGTTGGACCACAGTGGGCTCAGGAGGGTGAGGGTGGTGGGAACAGAGGCACACCCAGTCAGTTGTACCACTCCACAATCCATACACCATTCTGATGGAGCATAGTTCCCCATGGATGCATCCACAGAGGAGACTTAGGAGGTTGTGGACAACTGTCGCAAGGGAGCCCCACAGGAAGGATGCAGAAGACATTACAGGGAAAGGAAGCAACTCCTGGTGGGGGACTCAATCATTAGGAGAATAGAACTGGGGGGAGCAGAGAAAACTGAAGTAAGGTGCCTGCCTGGTTCCATGGCGTGGAGGGACAGGAAGCGCATCCTCAGGATCATGAGAACAGCAGCACAGGAGACTGAGCTGGATGTTGTCCACCTAGGGACAAATGACTT
This sequence comes from Neoceratodus forsteri, assembly GCA_016271365.2. NCBI lineage: Eukaryota > Metazoa > Chordata > Ceratodontiformes > Ceratodontidae > Neoceratodus > Neoceratodus forsteri. The sequence continues at coordinate 318,298,594 of CM028136.1, forward strand.
GACTCAACATGACATTATAGCAGTGCGGGAGGAGTTTGTGGAGTTGGGGAGGGCCTAAGCCTGTCTATGGCAAGGGTGGTAAGGGGTCACTTCATATTTCAATTCAATGGATGGTTAAAAATGGTGCAGAGCACAGGGTTTGACTTCATTTGGGACTGGGGTTCCACCTGGAGGATACCAGCCTATACTGGCATGATGGTCTGCATCTGTCCAGGAAGAGAACAAGTCCTCTGGGCAATCGGTTTAAATGCTTCATTGGCAAGCTTTAAACTTCTCAAGGGGAGGAACCTATAAGCAGAAATTTCCAGCCTCCCACTACAAAACAGGGTACTAAATGAGGTAAGACCAAGGTACAAAGGTCAGTAGGAAGCAGGGCAGGGGTGAATGGAGAAAGCAAAGTCAATGAGGACAGGAATAGTGCTACAAGAGGTAAAACCATCAAAAAATGGAGAGCAATGAGTACTAATGCCCGTAGTCTGGGTAACAAGCTTCCTGAATTAGTGGCCTTGATGGAGGAGGAACATCTGGATATGGTAGCAGTCATATAAACATGGTACACACAGAACCATGACTGGGATGTAAACATACCAAGATACACTATCTACAGGAGGGACAGGGAGGGTAAAAGAGGAGGAGGAGTAGCTCTCTACATAAGGGAAGGAATCAAAGCTAAAGAAAAAAAAGGTAAACAGGGAGGAGAGGAAGCACTGTGGGTCAATTTGGAGACAGGCAATGGCACCACAATTCACACAGGGGTTGTATACAGATCCCCATCTCAGGGGGAGGACATGGACAAGGAAATGATAGACGGTATCCTTAGAATGGCAGAAAAAGGGAGCATACTGCTGATGGAGGATCTGAATATGCCAGATGTTAATTGGAGTGCATTTGCAGCAGCCACTTCTAAGAGTGGGGTCATTCTAGATGCTCTACAGGGGGCATGCCTTAGACAACTAGTACTGGAACCCACTTGAGAGGGAGAAATCTTAGACCTGGTACTCTCAAATGGAGATGGCAAGAGGATCACAGATTTAGAAGTGGGTAGCAATCTGGGAACTAGTGACCATCGAACAGTATGGTTCACAATAAACACAGCAGTAGAGTCAAGCCATACAAATGCAAAGGTACTGGACTTCAGGAGGGCTGACTCTGCCAAAATGGGTGAGTGCCTAAGGAATAAATTAGCAAAAGGACAGGAAGGAGGGGTGGAAGAACAATGGGGAATAATCAAAACTGACATCACAGAGGCAACAAGCCTTTGTGTGAAGCAAATAAACAAAAAAAATGATGTAAGAAATCACTGTGGTTCTCAAAAGAGGTGGCAGGGAAGGTTAGGGATAAAAAGAAAGCATTCAGAAAGTACAAGGAATCACAGAAAGAGCAGGACAGAGAATTGTATCAATTAAAGCAAAAGGAAGCAGGGAAGGCAGTCAGAACAGCAAAGGCCCAAACCAAGGAAAAGATAGCCAAACTCAGTTAAGAAGGGAGATAAAATCTTTTATAGGTGCATCAGGGAGAGAAGGAAGACCAAGGGAGGGATAGTGAGGCTTAATAACAGGGAAGGGGGGTGGACAGAGGGTGACTGTGAACAGGCAGAGATACTAAACAAATATTTTTGCTCAGTATTCACAAATGAAGAGGGGGAGGCACCTAAACCAAACAATAGAAACACTCTAGATATGGGAGTCGATACCAGCCCATTCACAGATGAAAGGGTTCTGAAATAACTCTTAAAACTGAAGGTGGACAAAGCAATGGGGCCTGATGGCATTCATCCCAGAATTCTAAAAGAACTAAGGGTAGAACTAGTGACACCACTGACTAACCTCTTTAACAAGTCATGAGAGGATGGGGTGGTACCCGAGGACTGGAGGAGGGTAGATGTTATTCCACTTCACAAAAGTGGGAGCAGGGCAGAAGCAGGAAACTACAGACCTGTTAGTTTAACTTCAGTGACTGGGAAAATGATGGAATCACTTCTGAAGGAAAGAATTGTTGAGTACCTAGAAGCCAGAGGGGCACGGGACCCAAGGCAGCATGGATTCACAGCGGGAAGGTCATGTCAGACAAATCTAATAGATTTCTTTGACTGAGTGACCAAAGTAGTAGATCAAGGAGGGGCCGTGGACATGGCCTACCTAGACTTTGGCAAGGCATTTGACACAGTCCCACACAAAAGATTAATATACAAGTTGGCCAGCCTGGGAGTGGGTCCCAAGTTAGTAGCCTGGGTAAATAATTGGCTGGACAACAGGACACAGAGAGTAATAGTAAACGGAGTCCACTCTGTAGAAAGGGGGTTACTAGTGGGGTGCCGCAAGGTTCAGTACTAGGACCGGTCCTCTATAATGTCTTTATAAGTAACATTGCAGAGGGACTGGAAGGAAAAGTATGTCTCTTTGCAGATGACACAAAGATCTGCAACACAGTTGATACACAAGGTGGGGTGGAAAGGATGAGAAGGGACTTGGCAAGGCTGGAGGAATGGTCAAATGTATGGCAGCTTAGATTCAATGCTAAGAAGTGCAAAGTAATGCATCTTGGAAACAAAAACCCAGGGGAAGAGTACACAGTGGGGGGTGAGATACTAACAACAACAAAAATGGAACGGGACATGGGGTTAGTCATATCAGATGAACTAAAGGTGGGCAAACAATGTGAGAAGGCAGTAGGGAGGGCTGGGGGGATACTGGAATGCATAGGGAGAGGCATCACCAGTAGAAAACAGGAAGTTGTTATCCCTCTGTAAAGACAGCTGGTGAGACCCCATCTGCAGTACTGAGTGCAATTCTGGAGACCCAGTCTCCGCAAAGACATAGACAGGATGGAGGCAGTCCAGAGGAGGCAAACTAAGATGGTGCAGTGTCTGCACCAGAAGACATATGAAGAGAGACTTAAGGAGCTTAGTAGTATAGCCTCGAGGAAAGGAGGGAGAGGGGAGACATGATAGTATCTTTCAATTACCTCAAGGGAATCAACAAAGTCCAAGAGGGTAACATCTTTCAGAAAAAGAGGTGTGCAAGAACAAGGAGGCACAATCTGGAGATTGAGGGGGGACGGTTCAGAGGTAATGTGAGGAAATATTTTTTCACGGAGAGGGTTGTGGATGCATGAAACAGCCTTCCTGAGGAGGCTGTAGAGTCAAAAACAGTGGTGGATTTCAAGAATGCCTGGGACAGTCATAAGGCAATTCTAGTGGGTGGGGGTAGGAAAAAGTAGGCTGTTGCTTAACTAGGATCTGCAGCTTATCCATTAGGTAGTGAAATGCGCAGACTGGGTGGGCCAAGTGGTCCTTATCTGCCATCAAATTCTATGTTTCTATGTTATGTTTCTATGTAACCAGGAACAGCTGAAGCATAACTGGGAGCAAGTCATCTAAGAGGACTTCAATACAAAGTAGCAATCACAGGATGCTGCCATGATCAGGGGCCGGATATCTGGCCTATATCTGACTCAGATGGTAACACAGACAACAAGATATAACTATATAATGGGCACAAGTACACTCATAGATTGGCTCCTCGCCTCATGCCCAGAGCACATCACTGAGGTGTCAGTCCTACCTGACTCGCTCAGTGATCACTCCTCTGTCTTGTGCACCTGGACAAACAAGTTTACAAAGTGTCCTCCAATAATCAAGAGAAATCACAAGCTGAGAGCAGGACAGCTTGATGCCTTCAAACTACATCTGAGGCTCATTGACTGGTCACCACTAGAAACCACTGTGGACAGCAACCAGGCCCTTGAATTCTTCATATAGGCTTTCACTAAGACCTGTGGTATCTGCACCCTTTAGGACTAACAAGGCTAGAGGCTCAGCTAGCCCATGGCTCACAGGCTCCCTCATTGAGCTCATGCACCTGAGGGACAACCTATGGCTCAAGGCAAAGGCTACAAGAGCTCCGGGAGACCAGTCTATAGGGCTGTACATAATAAGTGCACAAAGCTTATTAAGCTTGCCAAGCATCCTACTACAAAGATCTCCTGACCAGAAACTGGGGTTGGAGGAAGGATTTTTGGGACTCTGTAAAATCTCTCACTGGAAAGACACCCAGTGCACCACCAGACCTCATTATAACAGGCTCAGAGACCCTCCAGGAGCTGAGGGATGTTGCAGATGTTTTCAACCGAGCATTCACTGACCTAAGCTTTATGTCCTTTGTGACTACTTCACCCAAGCATCACAGGTGAACTTCCTGAAGCAAACAAGGAAGCCCCTGTAGCAATGGAGCCCTCCTTTCTATTTTCAGCTGGTCACCCAGTCAGAGACCATCAGGTACGTCAAGCATGTTCTGGGGAAATTAGGATGGAGAACAACCAAGTAGTCATGAAGATGATAGCCCTCACCCTCAATGAACTTGCAGGCCCTTTCTCAAAAATCTTTAATGTCTCAATTAGAACTGGTGTGTTCCATGACACGTGGAAGGCAGCACTTTTCACTCCAGTTTTTAAATCAGGGGACAGAACTAACCCTCTCCAATTACAGACATATCTCCATTCTACTCCCCCCTCCAAAGCTCTGGAGTGAGTGGTCACAGACGAACTCACTGAATCCCTCAAAAAAAATAACCTTCTCTGTAACCAACAGCACAGACTACAGAAAAAACACTCAACCCACACTGCACTTATTGATTACACCTCTCAGATTTATAATGCCCTTGACAATGGTCACGCTGTGAGGTCTATCTTTATAGGCTTCACAAAGGCATTTGATACTGTTAATCATTACCTGCTACCAAACTGCCTCTTATTTACTGGCCTATCCACAGACACTGTGGCCTGGTTTGAAAATTAGTGGCCAGATCGCAGAACATAGGGAAGTGAAACTTGGAGTCCCCAAGGGTCCATCTTTGGGCCACTTCTCTAGCTTATTCATCAACAATTTACCCTCTAAATGCCCAGCACACTCAGTATTATATGCTGATGATGCAGTCATGTCTCAGAATCCAGCAAATAGCTGACTGCAATCACTGCTGAACTGCATGATAACTTCCATGGACTTGAGCAATGGTTCACTAAGAACAAACTGCTGCTCAATTATAAAAAGATGAAGAGCATGCTCTTCACTGCACCCAGAGCAAAAAAAAGTTCAACTCATTCATGATTTGTAGCTCCAGGGGGTATACTTGTTACACCTGGGTTATGCCCCTATCATCCCACATACACCTCACATATACCTCACACTGTATTCCTGGTCTACTGTGCTGTGATACTGCTATTTTGCACTAACATATAGATATGGGCGCAGATCATATAAGCATGAGTGCTAGGAATGTGCTTTGCTGCTAAGATATGCTAATATCGTTCATGCATGATTCATTGTACCTCTCTATAATGCATTTATCTAGACTATTTTATACTAATATTCTCATATATTTATATGTAGTGTGTGTTTTACACTCAGGGAGATATGCCACATGTAATTGAGCCCTGTCAGCATTTCTCTTTGTCTAAGCAAGCTGACAGAGACAGAAAGCCTTTGTTATGTCTCTATGTTTTATAATGTACATAAGCAAGAAATGCCACATGTAGTTTGAACCAGTCAGCATTTCGTTTGTCTAAGTTATGATGTTAATGGAAGCATATTCTGTCTCATATGGTACTTATTAGTAATTCTGTCTCCTAAGTCATTCTCCAATGGAGAATGTCTTGGGACCAATACATATTGTTTCTCATATCTGTAACTATGAGGTAAGCTCTGTTGCTATGCTGTTATCTGTAATATTTAGCTGTCTGCAACCTACTGCGGCTCATCTAGAAGGGCAGGGAGCTGGAGCACAGGGAGAGCAAACAAGATCTTAGACAACCTAAGATCTACAATTCTGGAGATTATGTACATTCTTTAGGGAAATTGTAAGAAACCCATCTCCCTTAGGATGTTCTTTGTCACATGCTTGGCATAAGTAATATAATAAACTTTATTAGTACTCCTTATTTGTTTATGAGTGTTTCTTGGCAGACTCCGAGACACAAGAATCTGTATTATTATTATTTACCCTACACACCAAGAGTGCTTAGGCAACATAAATGGTGACCATGAGTGGAGTCTGGATGTGTGCCAGGTTTCATTTTAATTTCTTCTGTAAATTAAAACACTGGACAAGAAATCCTCAGTAACAAGTAACTGAAAGTGTCTTCTGTTTTACTTTTCGGTCTGTTGTGTATTACACAGTGCAGACAAAACAATCTCTTGGCAGATATTCAATCTCTGTGTAATGAGTTGTTTTATTTTATTTTTTCCCTATTCTTTCTCTGTGGGAACACAGCTGTAAAGGGATCTGAACAGACAGATTGCTTTCTTGTGGATTCAAATCCTAATGGGTATACACTCATCTAGGAGCCCACATATGCCAAAGGCTGTTTGTGTCCTGTCATGAACTTTGGTTGCAAACAAAGTTTTTGATCCACAGACAGCTAAGGGTTTCTCATCTTATATGACGTGTCTAAATATATCAGTACTGTACTGAGGCTGGATGCCTTAACAAGCCAAATTGCTTATGGTGGTTGGTTTGGTTTTGCTGAAGTAGCAAAATCTGGTGGTAGCCCTTTAAGGGATATCATTGCCCATTTGGGGAATTGAAAAATGGTACTGTACCAAAGATCCTGAAGGATTATCAATTGCAACTTTGTTTAATTGTTTTGATGCTGTTCTAAATAAAATATCTGTTTTTGAATCTGGAGTAAATTGCTTTCAAATGAGAATGTTGCTTTCAAGCAAAAATTAGTCTGAAACAGACGCCTAATATTGAAATAATATATGGATTGCAGTCTGAGCTGTAGTCTCTGTGTCTAGAAAATGAGTCTCTTTAATGAGAGAAGAAGCAAAGACCTGCATGCCTTAAGTCAGAGATAACGCTGAAAAGGCAAAACTTGTTAGAAAAAAAGTTTTTCAACTGAATGGTGTTCTGGCTAGTAACACTGATTCCTTACATTTTGAAAACAAGGAACTTAGAGATGATAAGTCTGAAGTAATTACTGACAGAGTTAACATGCTGGTATTTCACCACCAGACCCTGACTGAACAGCGTGATTCAGTATGTTTTCATTACAGCAGACTTGAAATGAAGATTTTGAATCTGAACTGTGACACAGCTTCTGTCGATAATAGGCATGTTTTACAAGATAGTAATGTCTTACAATCTGAAAACAAAGCACTTTACAGTGTGCTAACTCCTGTATCTGAGTTAGAATGTAGGAGTAAAAAGTCAGATATGGAAAACTTGCACTGTCAGCCAGAGGTACTGGCAGGGTATACTAACGTAATGCCCAAAGACCTTGCCTCTTCTCATGTTGAAGAGTTTGATTTTGAACACTCACAGTACACTGTGGGGTGGACTAGAGCAAAGGCTAGCCACTTGTTTTTCTGTGATTCACAAAATGGAGAATTGTTAGTGTCTCAAAATGGTGGACACACATGTCATCAGGTTGCATCCCCATACCATCCCCAAAATGGCCACTTATAGTCATGTGATGATGGTCATTACACAGAAACCCATGATGCCCATGAGGTAATGCAAAATGGCCGACCACTACACCACGCAGATTCAATTCTGCAGTCACAGGGACCTGTGATTGCTACCATAACCAAACAAAACAAACCAGAGTTTTTTGGCATAATTAATCATGTCATCAGTAACACTAGTATTTCTGAGGGACAGGAGATTATCATTAAAAATGATGTTGATGTACATTTGAATAAGGCTGATATGCAATCTGTCATGAAGTCAGCATCTGATGCTGCAGAAACAACTGATGCCATTAACAATGTTTGCTTCATTAGCATGGCCTTGGTTAAAGAACACATTGCAGTTAATTACATGAAACGTTTTGATTTCCTATGCAATTTAACATCAGCTTTCATGAGAAGACTGAATGTACTGCTTTTCCTATGCAGTGCATTAATACCTTAAGCTGCAACATTAAAAACAATGTTACTACCATTCAGCAACATTCTGGTGGGGAAACCCATTTTACATTTGATGAGGGAGGGGACAACCCTGATTATGAAAGCCCCATGGCAGTGATATTTTCAGCATCTCAGGCCACATTGGAGGGGAGGGTCACAGGTTTTATTTCTGAACCTGAGCTGACAGCTGTCTCAGCACTACTTTCTCCACCCCTGATGGCTACTGAACCACAATCCATAACTGGAGAACTACATGCAACTTGCACACCACTTTTTTCCACTGTGCAGGCACCTCTGATAGTGCCAGCACTGCCTACACATGATGCAGAACCCCCTCCACCAGTGACACCTAGGTCATCCCATACTGTGGCTGCAATAGCAGGCACAAGCCAGGAACTGTCTGAGTTATTTCTGGTACACACTACAGCAGGCACCTCTTCCAAGAAGGTACAAGGTATCCTAATACTAATACCATTGTCTTTTATTTTGGGATCACTCTCCATGATCCCAGCATTGGTTAATCCTAACACAGCTTTAGGGTATTATTTTGAAACTGCTACATTAGATATAGCAATCTCAGCAGTTTTAGCCCAAACATACAATGGACACATCAAACGCATTGCTTATGCAGCCTAGATGCTTGCCCCAGTGGAGCTGAAATGCAACCTTTGTGAAAGGAATCTTTTGGCTACATACTGGGCAGTGAGATACTTTATGTACATCATTGGATATGCACCCATTGTGCTACATTCCATTCATTTGCCAACTAGCGTTCTGTTGTCAGACAGAGTAAAAGATGACTCTGTATCCAATGCCAGACTTACACACTGGTCTCTCATTTTACAGGATCATGATATCACTGTCCTTCCTATCAAAACTTCATCCTGTTGGCCCATGCCCTACAATTTACAGGAGAGACCCATGATTGTTCACTCCAACCCCTGACCTACCTGTCCCAGAGCCCTTTCTGACAGAACCCCAGAAAGTGTTAAAAGACGCCACTGTGTGTCATGTTTTGACTGATGATTCAGTCACATATACCAACGAGGGTCAGATAGCAGGGATTGGAATTCTTATTTCACATTCTGGGGATGGCAGAGTGTGCATGGCCAGTAATTGCATCATCGTATATATACGATTCACAGGCAATGTTAAAACACACCTGGCAAATAAAATGAAAAGCAGGGAGGTGAGGAGTCTCCTAATTACCACAAATATTTGTGGATGGTTAAGAGAGCTGGAACATCCTTGAGAAAGACACAGCTTCTGTTAAGAAAGGAATAAAAAGATTTTTTCTTACGTAAAATGATACCAGCACTCCATGAGAAGGTTAAGTGTTGCAGTCTGACAAAATGGCCTTGATCTAAAAGATTGCAGATGCTATGTTTTTATTAGTTTCTAATTGGGTCTGTTTCTCTCTAACTGAATTTCTTTGGAAGAAAAACAAATTTCTGTACAAGTACTCTGTAGTATCGCTGTGAAATACAGTGACTTGCTTGTGTACATCACAACACTAATCAGTTTAAATACTGTACATTTATAAGGTTCAAGCATATTTTAAGCATGAACTCTATGCTCCATAAGAAGGACCCTCATTTGAGTGCAGTGTATAGGTTCCTTAATAAAGGAACTGGGGAATAACTTCCAGAAATAGCTCTTATAGAAGTGAAAATGACATTCACCTATCCAGTGATGGCCTACTCATTTGGAACATCACTGCTGTAACACTCATGAAAAGTTACGGGTAATTCCTGAACACCTGAGAGTAGATTTTATCTACTGAACCAAATACATGATACTCCAACTGGTGGACACCGGTGAGTCAGTAAAAACCCTAGATAGACTGAAATCCTCTGTCTAATAACCACAGACATGAGAAATGATGTAGAACACTGCATCAGTAACGGTTTGATCTGTGAAAAGAACAATCCTATACCAGCTAGAAAAAATACCTCCTTACCCCAGAGGCAATCAGGCCCCTGGAACAACATCCAGATTAACTACATTGGCTTTGTGCCAACCACTAAGAACAACTAGTTTGCACTAGTGATCACTGACCTATTTTTGAGATAGTTTAAAGCTATCCCAAAATGGAGCAACACAGTCAAAGTGACTGAAATGTCTTGATAAACCAGCTATTTACCAGGTAGGACTTACCCCTTAATGTAAATTCTGATTACAGAGATCTGGCTTGATAGCCAATGTAATGCAGGAAATGCTGGATTTGTTTTGGGTAAAACAAAAGTTTTATATCCCTTACTACCCACAGTCATCAGGACAGGTGGAATGGACTAACAGGCAGATCAAAGTTATGTTATCCAAACTTGTTCAGAAAAACCCAAAAGGACTGGAATTCATTATTGTCTTTACTCCTTATGGCAATAAGAGGGACACCCTCTGCAGGTACTTTACACAGCGTACTCCATTTTAAAATCATAACCGGAACTTCCAGAACACTTAATTCTGGACCTGTGTACTGCCACTGCTGATGGAGCATCAGTAGATAAAATATGTTAAATATCTCAAACAAGACATCCAAAAAGTACCCTTGTTTGCTGCACAATGTATGGGCAAGGCCCAACAACACGGCCTATCCCATTGTAAACAAACTCAGTCCACTAGTCTACCAAGTTTGACTGCCTCACAATAACAGTCATTGATAAATGGCTACATGCCAATCAGATGAACCTGTTTAAAGGAGATTAAATTACTTTTCCATACCCCAATGGGCGGAATAGTACTAAACTAACTATGTATTTCTTTCCTCTTTCCTTTTAGGTTCCAGACAGAGAGATGCTTGCTTTTATGCTTGTTATTCTTTCAGAAGTATGGGTCTTCTTACAAGCCCAAACTGCACATTTTATTTCAGATAAGAACCAGTGACCTAATCCTAAATAGATTGTTGTGGAAGAATACCTCAAAAGCCCACATGATTTAATTGCATCCTGTGGAATTCACACTAAATTCCTAAAATACATGTTCATCATCCAGAAGGGTAGTGAAGCCCTACTGAATATTATGATCATTGTTTTGGATCAATCCTAGAAGCTAGACTTGATCTGAACTCCTGCTTATATTAAATTGATAATTAGAAATTTTGCATCAAAATGTATATGGCATTAAAAGCCATTAGACCTTAAGGTTTTTACCCTATGATGCCCCATAATTTGTGACACTTAATACTGAGTGCCCAAAATTGAACCCTGTCCCACCCAGTGGTCTAACAGCCACTTCTCAGTCAGGTACCATAGTTAATAATGTGTAGCTCATGCACATCCCAGTGATTTCAAATCTCACCTTTTAAACTTGAAATGATTTGTGTTATGTTTTGCAACAAACATTTCCCACTTTTGTTTTAAGTAATGATGTTATTGGATACTCTGGCAGCATACCAGGTACTCAATAATGACTCCCTATACAGGGACTGATAGCACCAAACATACACACACTTAGGATTTTCACATCCTGATTGCTAGTGGTACATCTTACGACTGTAAACCTATCCAAATGCACTAGGTATTTTGGTTTTGTTTTGTGTTTCTTATTTAAAAAAAAAAAAATACAGGTTTAGACTCAGGCCTACTTGGCTCTGAAATATCTATTTGAAATAGAGCTGATATAACCATTATTCATACATATGTTAAAGGTTCATGATAGTATGAAAAATAATATCACCCCGCATGGTATACATGATTTTGCTCAATTAAGAGTGATTTACATTTGCAATATTAAAGATATTATGAAGGGGTTTGACCTGACAAATGTTCATGTTAATCAATTAATTTCTGCTCATATTAAGGAAGCAGATGAGCATCACATAGCTAGGAAAGTGCTTTGCACTGCCTATAGCTATTATGTTATTACAACCCTTTGGTTATCTCTTCCAGGATCTGGAATTAGGACATATCCTTGATCTCATACATGACAGATGTATGGATCAGTGGCATTGCCACATTATGTACTTCTATTGCATGTGTTAACAAATGTTTATTTGAATCTAGCAATATTCCCTTGTCAATGGCAAGGAACCTTGGATATGTCGCCACACACACAAGTATTGCTACATGTTTTGAAACTAATTTCTGCACAATCCAGGAAGCCATGTTTGTGACTCTCACAGTGTCATTGCCACATCTTCATCTGGCAACATCCATCTCTGATTGTCTGGCAACTGTCCATTCTATTGGTCATCTTGATGGGAACTTTTATCATAAAAGGTTGAAACTACCTCCTTTTCTTGTTTACCATGAGGTCTTGGAATCGTGACTAACTCTGAACATTGAATGTTGTACCTGAAAGGAACACCACCTTTTATGCAGATGTGACATCTTCCAACTTGTCTTACCAACTTGTGAATACAGGCCTAATAACTGAAATTAGGCTTCTATTTGTGAACTCATAAATAAACTGTATTCGGTCCAACCAATTAAGATTTTACAATCAAGATCATAGTTATTAATACTATGAAGTAAGTCTGGGGTGGGGCAATCCCTAACTTCAGCAAGAAGACTCTTCTTCATTTGATCTACAATAAAGAAATCCATTTTCTTCACTGCTTGTTTTCCAAGCCTGGCTGGTACCTCATACAAACTGAGTACTGTCATAAACTTTTACACTTCGTGTAGACGTGTGATCATCTTTAACTGAACACTGTTGCTATTCCATTGTAAAACTCAATGTTCAATCTAATGCACCCCCTGCTGAGGCCTATGAAAATACTGCTGCCTCCTAAACATTTTGACCTACCTTTGCAAAATCTGAATGCATTAAATTTGAACTATGAATCTTCATCTGACAGTTGAAGAAACCCTGGATTTATTCCTGGAACTGTTCGTAGTTTATGGCTTGTTGACATTGAAATTTTGTGTCCTGTTCAACTTAACAACTGAAAAATGCCATCTCCAAGGTGGTATATTCTGCTGATGTGGAACATTGTGTGGTGACCAACTATACATTCTTCTGATATGGACTAAAAGTTATGCAAAGTGAACTTTTCTAACTTCTGTTTTTAGTCCTTAAACAGGTAATAGGTTATACGGTAATCACACCTGTTCCCATCCCGGAACCAGATGTTAAGTCTAGTCCTAGCTATCTTGATGCTCTGTCTCAATTTATTTTTATTATTAATATCCATACAGGCAACTTAAGTTTGTCCCTTCAATTTCTTCCCAACAGGACAGATACACACCTAATGTATATCAGTATTTACTGATTGTTTTGATATTGGAAACCCCATTGTGAAGTTTTATTCTGAATGTTTATAGTAATACAAGGTTTACCAACATTTTCCCTTATAATTACATTTTGTTGTTTAAGGAAACCCTGAAACACTACCGTGACCAGTTCATTTCCTCTATCTGGCTCGTGCCATGAGCCTGTAGATGAATGGTGCCTAACTACCATCTTTTTTTTGTTCAAGTTCAGGTTTATTGCAGGAAAACTCCATTGAGCAAGCTCATTCACAAGGAGGTCCTGGAACATTTACACTGACATACGAACACTACATACAAAGTATTATTACAATAAAGGAAATAAGTGTGAATAAAGTTAATCTCTGTCACCTCATGAATGGGTACAATTTACAAAGCAGAATTCAGACAGTAACCTGATTTGGTTATCAGCTAATACAGTTAGGTGCAACCAGAGAGAAGGTAAGAGAGTGCAGATGATGAAAAGAGCATCGGTGGACAGATATGGATATGGAGTAGGGACAAATGTAAGAGGACAGATATAGTTATGGGTTAAAGAAAAGTAGGGGGTTAGGAGTAAGAGAAAAAAGGGGGAAAAATGTAATTAAGAGATCAGGAGGAAAATGACAGAGTAAGCAAGAACTGGGTATCTACACTATGACAAATTATTTTTATCGGTTATGTACCCGGTTGGGCCGAGCACAGGCAGACAGTACCCAACTGAATAACATAAGGGAAACGGGGGGGGATTAGTGGCAGCTACAAATATCTTTTATTTTGGATGAGGCTAAAGCTTTATAGAGATTAGTTGAGACTGTGCTTGTAAGTTTCAGTATGGATTATAGTTGGTTCCATGAGGTGGGAAGGAAGAAAGAAACTGCTCGCTGACCAAAGATGGTACGAGTTTGTGGTATGTCAATCAGGATAAAGTTTGATTTCCTAAGTGAATATGAACTGTAAGATAGGCAAATAAGAGACGTCAAGTAATCTTGCAATTTAAGAAGAGGTAACTTGAGAGTCCAGATGCCAGCATGGAGCAAGTGTCTGTTGACAAGTGAGGACCAGCCAACAGCTGCATACAGGTTGCAGTGGTGGGTTCTATAAGTGGAACTGGTGATGAACCTTAGGGCACGATGATAGAGAACGTCCAGTTTACTTAGACTAGAAGTTGCAGAAGAGGCATATATAAGATCACCATAATCTAGTAGAGGAAGAAATGTGGCCAACACAAGCCTGGTATGGACTGTAAGAGGGAAGAGGGATCTATTTCTAAAGAAAAACCCTAACCGTGATTTTAGCCTCCTAGATAAGCCTTCAACGTGGTCATTAAAGGAAAGCTTATTGTCTATCTAGAAGCCAAGATACTTAAATTTAGTAACAAATTCGAGGGGTTCGGCCTGGGAGGTAACAATAAAATTCATCGGAGGCAAAGGGGGGTATAAATGGAAGAACTACATGAAAGGATCATTGCCTTGTTTTTTTTTTGGCATTTAATAGTAGCTTAGCATTAATAAGATTAGTTTTGAGCTGCACAAAGTCGTCTTGCATAACTTCCCTAACTTCTGCTAGTGAGGTGCCAGAGGTGTACAGGACAGTGTCATCTGCGAAAAAATGAAGATTAGAGTTCGTTATGTGAGAATCAAGGTCATTGATGTAGATAGAGAATAGGATCGGTCCTAAAATGGAGCCTTGAGAAACTCCCCTAGTAATCGGAAGGGAGTCTGAGGAGACCATCCACTTTGACTTTCTGTGTCCTATCAGTGAGGTAGCTTGAAAACCACTGTATGGTAGAGGAAGTGGCATCTAGGTTAGTAAGGCAATTGAGTAGGAGGTGACGATCAACAGTGTCGAATGCTTTACTAAGATCCAAAAAGACTGCACCGGTAATCTTCTTAGAGTCCACAGCAGAGATCCAATCATTGGTGACCTTAGCCAAAGCTGTAACAGTGCTGTGTTTAGACCTGAAGCCAGACTGTGCAGAGTTTAGGAGAAAGTGGGATAAAATATGTTGTTTTAACTGGTTATAGATTAGCTTTTTGAAGACTTTTGAAAGCATGGGCAGGATAGAGATGGGTCTATAGTTATTTAGGTCACAGGGGTCTCCAGATTTGAAAAGAGGAAGAATGTATTCAGATTTCCAGCAGGTTGGAATGGAGGCAGAAGTAATGGATAGACTGAAAATTTGAAGGATAGGGGTGGTGAGATGGGCAGAACCTAGTCTCAGGAAGAGTGGTTTAAGTCCATCATCTCCAGAGCATTTCCTGTGATCTAGGTTGGGAGTGAATCTTCAACTTCTTTGTAGTTAATAGTACACAGTTGAAATGGGTAGGCTGGAGCGCAGGTGACAGGGGTAGCACTGACACTTTTGTTTGCATGGTTTGCGTAGGGCGAGGAATCAAATGCAAGTCCAGTGGTAACAAAGTGTGAATTAAGTCCTTCAAGAATTTGGGAGTTGTTTTCCACCACCCTCCCATTAGTAATTATTTTATCCAGAATAGATGGAGCTGAGGGCCGGCCTTCAATCGATTTTAATGTCCTCCAAATATTTTGGGAATTCCCATTGGCACACTCCAAGGTGGACACATAAAAGTGTGCCTTTGCAGCACAGATGCTTTTTACACATGCGTTCCTAGCAGTTTGGAAGGCTTGCCAATCTGCAGGACTCTTGGTATACCTAGCCTTTGCCCAAAGTTTCTCTCTACAGGAGAGCGCTGCTTTGAGGTCTGGGGTGAACCAGGGGTTGGAGAAGTTACGCTCCCTGACTTTGACAATAGGAGCGTGCTTGTCAACCAGGGTAATAAGGTTGTCATTGGAAATGGAAATGACTTCCTCTGCAGTTTTTGCAAGAAATAAATCTTGCCATCTGACCCTGCTCAGGTCAAACAGGAAACTTGCCACGTTAAACTTACGAAAAAGATCACTTAGTTCTGAGTTTAGAATTTTGGTGGATTTTAGTGTGGGTTCTTGTAAATACCACTACACCATGATCACTCATATCATTATGGAACACCGCTGAGTGGGAGATTTTATGGGAGTGGGTGGAAAGGATAAAGTCTAGGATAGAGCTGTTAGTAGAGTTGGAGATATTGTTCCTAGTAGGTTTAGTAACTAACTGCACTAGGCCAAGCTCATCACAAAGGGATTTAAGGCAGTGGGATTTTGAGGTGAGCCAATCCATATTGAAGTCACCCACTATTACTGTTTCAGAATTGGCGGCCAAGGTTAGGGATTTAAGAGTGTCAAGGAATTCCGTACCTCCAGACAGAAGCCTATATCCTCCAATAATAGTAATGCAATCAGACGATGGCAGGTGAAGCTTCAGTGAAATAGTTTCAAATTCTTTAGGCTTGGATTTACAATATATATCACTAACTGTGAACTTGGTTCTAGCATAGATGACCCCCTGTGTCCCTCTCAGCCCTAAATAGTTTGTAGCCCGGGAGGGATATTTGTTGGTCAGGATTTGTCTTTTTAAGCCATGATTCTGTAATGATAGTGAGGTCCGGGTTTGTATGTGCAACCCAAGCTTGAAGTTGGTCAAACTTTTTGATTAGGCTCAGGATGTTAATTAACATCATTTTTATGCCTGGGTATCAGCAAAGTCCGATGGCGAGAAAAACTGTGCTGGCGGACCAGGGTTTAACTCCACATTGCCCGAGCAAAGAAGGAGTAACAACAACATTTTCTTTAGAGAGTTTAATAAAAATGAAAAGGCTTTTTTTCTTTGAGATCTCATTTGGTAGTTGCCTGTGGTTAAGCATTTAGGGCTGGAGAGTGAGAAGCATGATTGGTGCTTGAAGGAAATGAGGGTAAGGGCATGGATGGTCATGGGTGAAGGGCACAGGAGGGGAAGGGTGGCATTGAATGGGATATATATATATGATTCAAGTGGATCTGCAAGAGAGAAGATGTACTGTGAGAGGGGGTAGTATATGGTGCAGCAGGGAAGACCATGGCTGGGATTGCTCCAGACTCGTTATTGAACAGGAGTGCATAAGGTACACTATTGCCAAGCATGAGCAAGAAGATAAGGAGGCAGCCCATTTTGGCAATCAATAATCCTGTGATTAGATCTAGATGTCAGTTAAAAGCTAAGTGAGAATTTGAAACAACTCAGACACCCTAAGGTACTATAAGAATAGAATATGAGCATGTAAAAAACTACAACACTGACAACTGGAGGGCTGAGGACTAAAGAAATAGTGAGGGAAGGAGTAAAAGCAGGCTAGGTGCTGAAAGAGCAGAACCAAAAGGTAATGGTTAATCAGATTTGGCAATACTAAATGACAGCCAATAGAGGTCCAGCAAAAGATATTGACCTATGAGGATGGAGTAAAGTTGTATTTAAAGGTGGCCTAGGGAGGGGGTTGGGGGCAGGAGAAAATTCAAGCGGTACTTAGCAGAGTCAAAATCAGTGTTGTGTTGCCACTTTTGCGATTAGGGCAACAAAGAGGGGATTGTTACACATGGGTTATGCCCCCTATCATCCCACATATACCTCATATACACCTCACACAGTATTCCTGGTCTGTTGTGCTGTGAAACTGCTATTTTGCACTAACATATAGATATGGGCACAGATCATATAAACATGAGTGCTAGGAATGTGCTTTGCTGCTAAGATATGCTAATGTTGATCATGCATGATTCATTTTACCTCACTATAATATATTTATCTAGATTATTGTATATTTACATTCTCATATAATTATATGTAGTGTGTGTTTTACACTCAGGCAGATATGCCACATGTAATAGAGCCCTGTCAGCATTTCTCTTCGGCTAAGCAAGCTGACAGAGAAAGCCTTTGTTATGTCTCTATGTTTTATACTGTATGCAAGCAAGAAATGCCATATGTAGTTTAAACCAGTCAGCATTTCTTTTGTCTAAGTTATGATGCTAATAGAAGCATATTCTGTCTCATATGATACTCATTATTAATTCTGTCTCCTAAGTCATTCTCCAATGGAGAATGACTTAGGAACAATACATATTGTTTCTCATATCTGGAACTATGAGGTAATCTCTGTTGCTATGCTGTTATCTGTAGTATTTAGCTGTCTGCAACCTACTGTAGCTCCTCTAAAAGGGCAGAGAGCTGCAGCATGGGGAGAGCAAACACGATCTTAGACAACCTAAGATCTACAATTCTGGAGATTATGTACATTCTTCAGGAGAGTTGTGAGAAACCCATCTCTCTTGTGATTTCCTTTGTCACATGCTTGGCGTAAGTAGTATAATAAACTTTATTAGTACTCCTTGCTTGTTTACGAATGTTTCTTGGCAGACTCGGAGACACAAGAATCTGTATTATTATTATTTACCCTACACACCAAGAGTGTTTAGGCAACACACTCTGGAACAAGTATCCACCTTCAAATATCTAGGTGTTCACCTAGATGACACCCTCACCTCTAAGCACATCAACCATGTGGTCAAAATGTCTAACACAAAACTGGACATCTTGTATCACCACAGACAGTCCACAACCCCAGACGCCTTAAAGCTAGTTACACGCTGCTCAGTATTATCCACTGTAGACTAGGCCTTGTCATCTATGGTGCTGGCTCTTACACCATGTTAAAGAGGGTCATGACACTACTCAACAAGGCATGCCGTCTGGTCCTAGGGTCTGACCAGCTCACCCATACCTGCACCCTATACAAAGAAATCTAATGGCTCCCTCTTTGATCCAGGGCCAAGTACCAGACCTCTCTACTGGTAAACAAAATCCTTACTTGGCCAAACCCCTGACTCAGCATCCTCTCTGTTCAAATATGGGCATTCCAGTGTCAACACTAGAAGCGCAGTTAAAGGAGGGCTACTAGTGCTTTTCAAGCACACCCTACTGGCTCATAGATCTATCTTATATCAAGGACCCAAATGGTTCAATGACCTGCTCTTTGTGCTCCGTGACTGGGAAAAACTCAGTCATTTCAAATCTGGGCTCCGCTCGCACCTTGCACTAGAAAATGCTTGTTCCTGTAATACATAACTCTAACTAGCCTAAATACTCACTATTAGCATGCCACCAGCTACATTTGACCAACCCCCACTCCATCTTTACCACCTCTCCCACACCTGATCTACCCCTTACCTCCCCCCCTTTCCTACCCCCACCCTGCCCTGCACCTTCCACCCACACTTCTCATGCCCTGTCCATTTGACTATACCATGACAATGCCTTCTCCGGATGCTCCTGCTCCTTCTTTCACTTCACCTGGAGGCCCCTCCTACCTTAATACATGGCACTTACACAAGGGCTGTACCACACTGATTAAGTGTTGTTTATTGTTGCATCCTTCAAATGGTAACTCTGCAATCATTTGAAACTGTGTAATTATTTTTGTACTTTGTCAGCAACTACCACTGTGCCAGTGGGTCGGCCCTAGCAAACATATCTTATTTGATGATTATTCCTCCTACTTGATCTGTAACCCATGTATTATATTGCACTGTATTGCATTGTACTGTCTCTCTCTGACTTGGAACCCTTGTGAAAAAAAACAAATAAATAAATATATGTCAGACTCCATTCCACTTTAAGAACAGTTTTATGTCAAGTCGGCCCAGTGGCACAGAGGGTTGAGGTGCTGGATGCCTTACCTCGTGCTGCGCTAGCGATCCGGGTTCAGGAACAACCTCTGCTCATCAGCGTGCCAGCATGGGTGGGTGAGAGGAGCGGGATTGAGCAAACTGTCAGTCTGCTCTCCTCTCCTGAGGGTGGTAGGGGTGAGTTGTCACCCCTCCCGTAGTCTTGTCCCCACTGGATGGAGGTCTGGTGGGGTATGTAGGTGGTGGAGGGAAGCATGTAGGATGGAAGGACGGGGCTGAGCTGGCTTCCAGTGTGCATGCACACCTCTATGCACACGTACATCCATGTGCCAATGCCCTGGGAGAAATGGGAGAAAACCTGGAAAAAAACATGAACACTTAAATAAAAAAAGAACAGTTTAAAATCTTGTGACAAAAACTAGGGACCATTGTCCAGCACTAGCTCTGGTGGCAGTCCATATGAGGCAAACAGTCTTCTCAGAAGACTGACAGTCTTTTCTGTAGTCATCACTGGTGTGAGAAGCACTTCCATCCATTTGTAATGGATGTCAGTTACCACTATGAAATGCTTTTTGTTCACTTCTGCATATGATGCATTCGCAAGTTGTAGTAGCCCAGGACCAGGGAAGCAAGGGTGTGGTTACAGGTTGGTTGCAGAGAGCCACACATTACACATATTGGCTGAGAAGATGCTGAATATCTTGATCAAGTCCCAGCTTCCAGAGGTAACCCCTGGCCAATGCCTTTATCTTAGAGATTCTGAGATGTCTCACATGAAAGTCAGAAAGCAACCTCTCTCAAAACTTTAGAGGTATCACAACTCAAGTGCCCCACAGAATGCAGATTTGATCTGTTGAAAATTGGTCCTTCTTGTAAAGAAAGGTCACAGAGTCTGGTCTCTCGTGAAGTTGAGCCAACCATTTACAGTGAAATCTAGAACCTTCAAGAGTACTGGCTCACATCTCATTTCATCTGTTATATCCCACAAAGAAATTGGTAACTCCCACATGAAAGGTGGAATAATGCCCCATCATCTTCCTTCTCTGTAGCATCTTTGCATGGCAGTCTCAATAATGCATCCACATTTGTGTGATCCTGAAAACATCTGAATTCAATCTCATAGTGGTAGGTCAACAGAATTGGGGTCCATTGCTGCAAACTCAGTGCTGCAAAACTGTTATTACTGCCTTTGGCCCCAGAATTGCCAATAGAGGTTTGTGAGCTGTTAGCAGACTGAATTTCTGTCTTCAGAGGTGTAATACCCATGTTCCCCTGGGGTTACTAGAACCCCTTGTACTGTAGTTTAGGTAGAACCTGAGCAGCACACAGGTAAACATCCCTATAAGGCTCCTTTAAGATCCATCTGATCAGCTCTGCTGAGCAGAGGATGCTGAAATGGAATTTAGAACTCCCACAGCAGCATAACTCCCAGCTACTGTGCTGCAGTGAAGTTTAACTCAGCAGTCAGACAGTGTTTGGAGTTCAAGTGAGGTGATCGGTGCTCTGCCAGTGGGCAGACTGATTGCCAGATGGGATGCCCCCCTTTTCTTTTCTTGCCCTGGTTCATGAGTGGAATGGTTCATGCACTGGGATATTGTGGCTACCATCTCCTGTTTTGCCCTGAGGGGTGGAATGCCTTCACAGACATTGCTTATAGCACTGGTAACAGTGAGTAGTTGTTGGGGTAATGCCTACACCTGTAAAGATTTAAAGGGACACTGTCAGCCCTTCAGTAAAATTTCTGCAAGTGAGAACAAAGGCGTCAAGAGCAAGGTTTCCTAATACAAAATGCAGAAAGGATACCAAGATCTAATGGAAGTGCTTAATAAGTATTATTTACATAAAAATATATTTTCTGTCAGTCTGCCCCAAATTTCAACAGTGTGTGCCCATGAACTACAATGGCATGGTGCCGAGGGGCTGCTCATTCTTGACCAAGTCAATTATTTTCAGTCCTATATGCAGAAAAGGTATTAGCTGTTGCAGTTGCCAACACAGAGTGACACAAATACATTCTGATACCCAAACAAGCACTCTAAGTTGTTTTATTTTGTATGCAAAGAAATGAAGCTGTACTTCCAGGCATGCACATTACCGGCTTCACTAATGCGCTTGCTTGGAAGTACAGCTTTGTTTCCTTGCACACAGAATAAAACAGCTTAGAGTGCTCATTTGGGTATTGGAATGTCTTTGTAACACTCTATGTTAACAACTGCTGATTTACCTCTACCCCATGTATCTACAATGGGACTGAAAACAATTATTTCGGTCAAGAACAAGCAGCCCTTTGGCACGTGCCATTATAGTTCATGAACATGTTGCTGAAATTTAGGGAGACCACAAAAAATATATTTTTATGAAAATAATAACATTTAACCAATTAGATCTTAGTATCACTGCATTTTGATAGGAAACACGCTTCTAATACCTTTGTTTTCACTTCAGAATTTCTTGGAAGGCTGACAGTGTTCCTTTAAACTAAAGTGCTGCCCAGAACTGTTAAGCTCAGTCAAAAGCTATGTTTACATGGCAGAACTTGCTCCTTCTTTGGAGCATTGCAGAGCTGCCCCAACCTAAAAGACGCTTGTCTAATGCATCTACCCAGCCCCCCTTAGTGCCGATGTAAGATGCACTGGAGAGGGTGTGGAAGTTGGAACAGTCAGCTGATGGAAGTGCCCGTAAGTGGGAGCAAGTGGTGCAGCCTGTCCACATGGCCACTTAATCCGCTTGCTCCCAAATGCATCCCCAGACTTTCTGAGACTGCTGAGAGCAGTGCAAGGAGTGGCTTACTGCTATTTGGTAAGTGTCCACATGGTGGCATTTGCACCGCAGCAACCGAAGCGCTCAGGTTGCTGAAGTGCAAATGCCACCATGTAAATATGGCTAAAGCCCTTTGGTCATGGAAAAAGCTGTGTGTTTGGAATTTGTCACTTCAAGGACTGTAAAACAGGATAGCCTCTTCAGTGGTTTTGTAGAATGGGTTAAAGAGAGAAGGATCCCTGCAGCTTTGAAATGTAAAGTGTGATCTGTCAGAACTAAAGTGGAATTGCTATAAGACATTTAGTGCCTTCACAAGTTCTTTGATCTGACAGTATGTGAATTCAGAGGTCTGGCTTTGATTGGGTGCATGTTAATTTACTCAGTCCAGTTACAGAGGTACAAATCTGTTCACTCATGTTTTGGGGAGTCAAGTGCTACCCTCCCCAGAAGGTTAAAAGAGGAGTTAACTTTACCCTCTTTACTGGTTGGGAACATATGGCCACAGGTAATTTTCAGATTTGAAGGGTCCAGTGTGCTAAAAATGCTTGGGGGGCAATAGTGCCCAGTGTGTGCTACAAATGTTCAGGGGACTATGGTGCCCAGTGTGTCCTACAAATGTTTGGGGGACTCTATTGCCCAGTTCCATTTGCCCAGAAGATGGAAAGGATATTCAGATTGTTTGTTCCGGTAATAATTTCTACACCTATGGATTTATGTGTACAATTGTTCTGCACCAGCAAAAGCCCCTGTGGCACCACCAAAGAGTTTCTGACTGACACCTGTCAGAATTTATTTATTTATTTATTTAAAAAAAGTTTAACCAGAAAATACATACTGAACATGTAACAGCTTGTTTCCAAATGTGTCCTGGGGGAGAGGGGAGAAGGAGATATCTAATCAATATAACACTAAAAGTACAGAAGTCAAATACAATGATATAAGCAAGACACAGGATCATAAATATTAGAGGCAATTTAGTACTGAATGCAATTAGAAAAATATAACAACATCTTATATGTGAAGAAGGGAAAAGTAGTGAAACAGCATGAACAGAGCAAAACTCGAGAAGGTAAGAAGAAGAGGACAACAAGTAACACGTAGTGAAGAAACACAAAAGGAAAGGGTCATATACAGGTGCAGGAAGTATAACAATAGATGTAAAGAAGAGATTTAAGAGAGGAAGAAGAAAAGGCAACAAAATACAGGTAATCCTGTGCAATGAAATACTGTGGCTTTAGGGACTTTAAGCAAAAACAGTGATTTAAAGCAAATGAAAAGTCCTGTAAAAATCACATAAATGTGCTAAGAAAACAAACAGTGCAGTTATGCAGTTTGAGTGAACTTTATCAGAGTAGAGTGTGTAAATACAGACCCCCTTCTCAGGGGGAGGAAATGGACAAGGAAATGATAGAAAGAATACTTAGAATGGCAGAAAAAGGGGAGATATTGCTGATGGGTGATCTGAATATGCCAGATGTTAACTGGAATGCAGTTGCAGCAGCCACTTCAAAGAGTGGGGTTATTCTAGATGCCTACAAGGGGCATGCCTTAGACAACTAGTGTTGGAGCCCACTCGAGAGGGAGCAATCTTAGACCTGGTTCTCTCAAATGGAGATGAAGAGAGGATCACAGATGTAGAAGTGGGTAGCAATCTGGGAACTAGCAACCATCGAACAGTATGGTTCACAGTAAACACAGCAATAGAGTCTAGCCATACAAAGGCAAAAGTACTGGACTTTAGGAGGGCTGACTTTGCCAAAATGGGTGAGTGCCTAAGGAATGCACTAGCAAATGGGCAGGAAGGAGGGGTGAAAGAACAATGGGGAATAATAAAAACTGCCATCACAGAGGTAACAAGCCCTTGTGTGAAGCAAATTAACAAAACGAAACGATGTAAGAAACCACTATGGTTCTCAAAGGAAGTGGCAGTGAAGGTTCAAGAGAAAAAGAAAGCATTCAGGAAGTACAAGGAATCACAGAAGGAGCAGGACAGAGAAAGGTATCAGTTAAAGCAAAAGGAAGCTGGGAAGGCAGTCAGAACAGCAAAGGCCCAAACCGAGGAAAAGAAAGCCAACTCTGCTAAGAAGGGGGATAAAACCTTTTATTGGTACATCAGGGAGTGAAGGAAGACCAAGGGAGGGCTAGTGAGGCTTAATAAACAGGAGGGAGGGTGGGCAGAGGGTGACTGTGAAAAGGCAGCGATACTAAACAAATATTTTTGCTCAGTATTTACAAAGGAAGTGGGGGAGGTACCTAAAACAAACAGTAGAAACACTCTGGATACAGAAGTTGATACCAGCCCATTTACAGAAGAAAGGGTTCTGAAAGAACTCTTAAAACTGAAGGTGGACAAAGCAATGGGGCCTGATGGGATTCATCCCAGAATTCTAAAAGAACTAAGGGTAGAACTAGTGACACCACTGACTACCCTCTTTAACAAATCATGGGAGGATGGGGTGGTACCCGAGGACTAGAGAGGGCAGATGTGATTCCCCTTCACAAAAGTGGGAGCAAGGCAGAAGCAGGAAACTACAGACCTGTTAGTTTAACCTCAGTGATAGGGAAAATGATGGAATCACTTCTGAAGGAAAGAATTGTTGAGTATCTAGAGGCCAGAGGGCCAGGACCCAAGGCAGCATGGATTCACAGCGGGAAGGTCATGCCAGGCAAATCTGATAGATTTCTTTGACTGGGTGACCAAAGTAGTAGATCAGGGAGGGGCTGTGGACATGGCCTACCTAGACTTCAGCAAGGCATTTGACACAGTCCCACACAAAAGATTAATATACAAGTTAGCCAGCCTGGGAGTGGGTCCCAAGATGACAGCCTGGGTAAAGAATTGGCTAGAGAATAGGACACAGAGAGTAATAGTAAATGGAGTCCACTCTGAAGAAAGGGGGGTTACTAGTGGGGTACCACAGGGTTCAGTATTAGGACCGGTCCTCTTCAATGTCTTTATAAGTGATATTGCAGAGGGACTGGAAGGAAAAGTATGTCTCTTTGCAGATGACACAAAGATCTGCAACACAGTTGATGCACAAGATGGGGTGGAAAGGATGAGAAGGGACTTGGCAAGGTTAGAGGAATGGTCAAATGTATGGCAGCTTAGATTCAGTGCTAAGAAGTGCAAGGTAATGCACCTGGGAAACAAAAACCCAGGGGAAGAGTACACAATGGGGGGTGAGATACTAACAACAACAAAAATGGAAAGGGACCTGGGGGTAGTCATATCAGATGACCTAAAGGTGGGAAAGCAATGTGAGAGGGCAGCAAGGAGGGCTGGGTGGATACTGGGATGCATAGGGAGAGGCATCACCAGCAGAAAACAGGAAGTTATTATCCCTCTGTACAGACAGTTGGTGAGACCCCATCTGGAGTACTGCATGCAGTTCTGGAGACCCAATCTCCGCAAGGATATAGACAGAATGGAGGCTGTCCAGAGGAGGGCAACTAAAATGGTGCAGGGCCTGCACCGGAAGACAGATGAAGAGAGACTTAAGGAGCTGAATATGTATAGCCTCAAGGAAAGGAGAGAGAGGGGGGACATGATAGAAACTTTCAAGTATCTCAAGGGAATCAACAAAGTCCAAGAGGGTAGCATCTTTCAAAAAAGAGGTGTGCAAGAACAAGGGGGCACAATGTGAAGATAGAAGGGGGGCGGCTCAGAGGTAATTTAAGGAAGTATTTTTTCACAGAGAGGGTTGTGGATGCATGGAATGGCCTTCTGGAGGAGGTTGTGGAGTCAAAAACAGTGGTGGAATTCAAGCATGCATGGGACGGTCATAAGGCAATTCTAGGGGGTTGGGGTAGGAAGAAGTAGGCTGCTGGTTAACTAGGATCTGCAGCTTATCCAATAGGTAGGGAAATGGGCAGACTGGGTGGGCCAAGCGGTCCTTATCTGCCGTCAAAATCTATGTTTCTATGTTTCAGATGCGCGGTGGCTTGAGTCAGAAACAGAACGTTGATGCATCAGGAATGCTGCTGCCGCCATCACACGGTGGGTTTGTAAAGTAAACACAGCAGCAGGGGAGCCATTTTGTGAAAGTTTTCCAACAAAGTGGGACTTGAAATAACAGTGAGCTTTTGTTTTTTCTCTGCAGTCATGGCATCGGGATTAGCCTGCTACCTGGATCATGCCCGGGCTATGATAGTAGAAGAAGTTAGCAGGTTGAAGGACATTGAGAAATGTTACTACAGGGGATGTTTGCCTCCTCATGTGGCGATTCCTGGATATCCAGTTAAAGTGTGCATAAGGTTCTTAAAAGCTGGAAGGGATGTCTTCATGGTTCCTCACTGTTCTGGGTGTTTAGAGAGACATGGCCTAACCAAAGCACCCAAGATTCATTTGGCTCCCACGTGGACAAAGCTTCAAGAATCTGCAGTTGGCAGCACACAGCACCAGGTGGCACCTGATGGAGGAAGCCCAGCAGAGTGTGGCACAAAGGAAGAGGGTGTAGGTCTACAGGCAGAGCAAAATGCTAATGTATCCAAGCCCAGGTCACAGAGAGACAGAACAAAGGGAGCATCAGCAGATCTGTGGAGAGAGGGGCCGAGCCCTAGTCTCATTGGAGAAGATGAAATGAGAGAGACTCTTGACTGGGAGGTGTCAACCTCTGCATCCAGCAAAGAGTAGATAGTCTCAGCAGTGAGGATGACTGCTCACTCCTGGGCTCAGATCCTTAGCGAGGAAGAGGATGAGGGGGAACCAATGTGGCCTTATGAAAAAGGTGCGGGTCCACAGCCTCAGACTCTTGCCTTGGAAGAGCAAACAGAAGGAGAGATTGGTGACTCCACAGCCCTGTCCCCACAAGGAGGAGTCAAAGATCCATTTTACATTGCATTGAGTATGCGCAGCTGGCAGAACCAGGACTGGCCACCCCCAAGCCAGGCCAGAGGTCTAAAGTTGACCAGGTGTAGTAAAGAGAAAAGACTGGTTCATAGGAAGGCAAATGAAATCTATGGGATATCCTTTCCTACCTTTCCTCAGACAGTCTGGGAGGAGATCGAAAGAAACAGGAAATCCTGGATAGTGGAAGAGACAACAAAACATGTGCATCTCGGTGCATGTCGGTAAGTCCAAGATAGAGTGTTCCAAGAAGAATTCAGACAATGGAAAGTGAGCAGAACACTGTCCATAGACACTGTTCAGATCATGGATGGAGAGGGCCATGAAACCTTCTACAATGTGAATTATGAGCGCCCAGATGGGGTAATAATTCTTGCACCTGACCCATTGTGCTACTTTCCTCAATGCATGCAACTTCCTGCAAATGTGCCCATGTCTACCAAGTGGAGTGCAGAGCAGTGGTAGCCATTGCTGCTATCCAGCCACTGCCGTACCTATTTTGTTCTGCCAGACTGGCACTCCAGGAACCAGGTGTCCCAGAGTCATCAGCCTTGCAGTGTACTGGCTTTCCAGATTCTATCATCTGGTCTTCCAGATGACTTCGTATCCAGAGAGGACACCAGCCCAGCTGTATCCTGATTCATCGCCTGGGATTTCAGATGACTTCAGACCAGCTGTTTCTTTTCCTGTTCCAAGATTGCATTTCTTAGATGACAGCAACCCAGCAGTTTCCAGATGTGCCATCCTGTAATTTTCTGGAAGATGTCCCCCCAGCTGTATCTGAAGAATGCTGCCAGGGAGAGTCTTTGGCTGAAAATCCAGTTGCTCTATCGATTTCATTCCTCAAGAGACTGGTAAGTTCAGACTTTTCCACCTTAATGACATTGCAGTACACACCCTACACCTAGCAGACTTCGGACTGTTTGAACTGTCCTCAAAGACTCTCCCCTTCGGGACTACAGTACTACTAGAACTGTGCTTCACCTGGCTCCGGCCTAGGAGAGACTCTTTTTTGGACTTGCCTTCAGGCACTGTTGTTACTAGATGGGACATTTAAGGCACTCCATCCCCAAAATGTGTATTGTAAATAATGTTGTTGTTTTCGGCTGTTTATACTGTTTTTCTGCTTTTCTAAAAAATATTTTTGGGGGGATTCTCCAGTGTTTGATGGTAGGGGTTAGATAGCTACTGTGTTTGCAGATTAGGGGTTGTTTTGTCTTTTCTCTTGCAGGTGATCCTGAAGAAGACAAGAAGAGGTGGAGGGACTCATTGGAGTCCCTCATTTGCTTTAGAGTAGTAGTGTTTAAAGTGTGGTGTTGTTGTTGACTGTGTTAACTTTTTCTTCCACAGATATGGTTGTGGGGGAGTGTGGGAGTAATACCTAAAGTGAAGTGTTAGCTCCCTTGTTGTTTTGGTTGCAGGTGTCCAGGGTTGGGGGAGGTTCCTCTGTGTTTTTTGGGTAATTTGGGTTCTGGTCAGATAGGTTTTCCCTAGAGGGTTGGGGGATAGACAGGCTGTGGTCCTGACCAGCCGCAGGGGCTGCAGTACTGATCTATGAGGGCTATGCTCTGGCAATTCTCCCAGGGCCACTAGGTAACCATAGCAAGATCATAGAGTAGAGGCTGGTGCATCTGCTGATGGCCTCTGGGCCCTTAGTGTTGCCTGCCTGTGCCTAGCACATGGTAGGAGAGGGCCTGATCACCCCTCTTTGTAGGTAGCACATAGGGTAGGATGGCCTGGGCCAGGTAAATAATGACTATGGACAGTCATTTTCCTGGCCAAGGGTGGGTGTAACCCCCTTGTCACCTGGGGTTACTAGAATCCCACTTAGAACTAGTGGCAGGCAGGGAAAGGCAGCTTGTGAGACAGCAGTTAAATGAGTTTCACACTGTCTCACTCTGTCCTTAGTCTCAGCTGAGCAGGAGGGATGACATCATCATAGAATTCTCGCAGCAGCATAAGCCACAGTGGAATGTTGGCTGCAGGAGTTAGGTTAGAACATTGGAGATTTCAAGGTCAGTCTGAAGTAGTCTAAAGAGAGACTCAAGAGAAGGAGGAGGTGTGCTGTACTTGGCAGCCCCTCAGAACCCAGCTCTATAATAGAGCTACACCAGAAGAGGGCAGTGTGTTCTCACCCTAGAGAAGAACAGAGAAGCGACTGGAAGAAGTGGTAGAGAACACTTCCCATGTTGTTCCAGTGCCCCACCCCTGCAGGGATGGGGGAAAAAAACAGCATTTCAGGGCAGCCCCCTGGCCCTGCTTGGATAAGGGAAAAAGCTTCCTGACAGAAGAAATTGTACTGAGGTACCAGAGAATCTGTGTTTTGTAGGAAGAAGCCCTGGGGCACCTGCGTACCACAGTGAGTCTGTTCTGAAACAGAGCCCATGTTTTCACCAAGACAGATTGTTGTAAAAGTAATTGCCTACTGTGGGGTCAGGAGAGTACTAGCCAAGTACAGTGCTTTTAACTTTGTGTATGACTTGGAAGTATCTGAGACAGTGGGGGTCTAAGGAATGGCCATAGTCACAAACAGAACCGTTTGAGTCAAAACACCACCTCAATTCAGAGTAGAATGTTAAATGTGATTTACATTTTGAGATAGTATCTACAACCAGAGAGTTCAAAGAAGTGTGTTGATCCCAATGAATGGCCGGGTATGGATTTGGGAACAAGAGGTGGGAGACCCTCCATCTGGAGTAACCAGGTTTACCTCCACGGATTCACTTTGGGCACCTATAGCTTTATCCCAGGCACCTGGCCAGTGTTTGCAGAAAGTACCAAGACGTGGGATTAAGCATGAGATTTCCCTTTACAGCTAGAAAGTGCTCATGGGTGGTTGAGAGAGCCACCATCAGACTCCATGATTTATGGTAAAGTGTCCTAGTGCTGGCCAGAGTGCCATGCCAGGGAATCCAAGAGAAGAAGTACCAGTTTGGGCATTTGAGCCCTGTTGTGTTCAGAACTTGAGGGTGTTGTGAAGTAAAGAAGATGTGCTCTGCATTTCCAGTGAGTGAAGCCCTGTGGGGGGTCCATCTTGCTTTGTTATTCTTGTGTTGAAGTGAGTAAAAGCCACACTCTAGAATCCGATTCCTGGTTTGGACATTTTCAGTTATTGCTTCCTGTGTCCGGAGTTACTTGGGTGCCCCTGTCCAGAAGTACAAACCTAGCCCTGATGCTGAGCAATTGTTTTCTCCCTGAACCTAGGTTAGCCCGAGTAGTGCTCACAAAATAGAGACACCGGGGAAGGGCGTTACATAGTAATGAAATGCAATTAGAAAAATATAACAATCTGTGTATGTAGGAAGAGAAAAAAGTAGTGAAATAGCAAGAACAGGGCAAAACTAGAGAAGGGGAATAAAAAACCGGACAAGCAGTAATAAGTAATGAGGGGGTAAAAGAGGAAAGGGTTCTAGACAGTTGCAGGAAGGATAGCGAAAGTCATAAAGAAAAAACTTTAGGAAGGAAGGAAGAAGAGGCAGAATGAGTAGAAAGCAGAAGAGAGGACCAAAGTTTATGAAAGCACTAAGAAAAAGCAGATTGACCAACAGTAGATTTTCTAGAAGGAAGAGAGAGAGAATGGCGAGTAATATTGCAGAGAGGGTAAGAAGAAGAAGGAGGAGAAGATAGGAGGGATGTGAGATATGAGGGAAGGGTGCCAAACCAGAATTTGGATAAAAAAGAGACACAATGGGAAAGGTGCCTAGCTTCAAGTGTGGGGAGAGAAAGGGATGAGTAAAGAGAGCAATGGTGAGTATGAGGTGAGCAATCTAAAGCAAAACAACAGAAAGAATGAAAAAGGGGTCCAGTCTGGCAATAGAGGATTTAGAGGCACTACTGTAGACTAAGTCACCATAGTCAAAGATTGGAAGGATAATTTTTAGTACAGTTTCTCAGCAGGCAGGGAGTGGAATACTCACTTTATTCCTGTACAAAGCACCTGCAGCTTACAGTGAAATGCATGAATATACACTGAGAAATCAAGATGCCAGTCATTGCAGACCCTGAGGTATTTAAAGGAGGAGGCATATTTAATCACAGCATCATCGAGGGTATAAAATAGAGGGACAGAAGTAAGTTTGACAAGCCTCTGACAAGTGCCAAAAGTCATTGAGACTGCTTTTCTAACATTAAGGGACAAAAGGCTAGACTTGAACCGGCACTGAATGTTGTAAAAATCTAACTGTAACCAGCAGATAAGGTCATGGGAAGAGGTGCCAGATACAAAAAGAACTGGGTCATCGGCACACATATGAATGGATGCAGATGAACAGACAGAGGGTAGGTCATTAAGGAATATAGAAAGGAGAGTAGAACCCAGGACAGACCCTTGAGGGACATCTGAGCTAATGGAGAGTGAGGGTGAAATGGATTTTCCTATCTGGACAGCTTGGGATCTGCCTTCAATTTATGAACAAACCAACTTACAGAAGACTCACAGCAACCTGCAGCTGTAAGTTTGTTCAGAAGGAAAGGATGTGCCACAGTGTCAAAAGCTTTAGCAAGATCAGCAAATATGGCATAAGTAATCAGACTTTGATCCATACCTGTAAGTATGGAGTCAATGAACTGAAGCAGGGAGGCAGAATTGGAGTGGGATTTCCTAAAACCAGGCTGGAAGAGGGTGAAGAAGAGGAGTTATCAAGAAAAAAAGTGAGTTGAGATAGAACAATGTGTTCCTGTAACTTAGCCAAGGTAGGAAGGAGAGATAATGGACAGAAGTTACCAGAAGTGGGATCACCACCTTTGTAAATAGGTATTATAAGCCTGTTTCTAAACATCAGGAACAGCAGCAGAGGAGGAGGAAAGATTTAGAAGTCATGAGCAGAGCAATGGCAGGTGCCGAGAGAAGGAGAAGTTTAGGGTCAAGGCTATCAAGACTAACTCCCTTCAATGGATTAAGGGCAATAACAGCCTTTAGAGGAACAGGTGGAGTAACAGGAGAGAAAGAAAATGAAAGAGAGGAGGAAAGTAGTGAGAGGAAAGAAAGGGGAGGAGGAAGGGATGAGAGAAAGGGCACAGGTAGTACAGTAGAAGCTAAAAGACTGAGCAACAATAGAAGGGTCAGAGATAAGGCAGTCACCAGCCTTGAGAGTAGGAGGTGGAGACTGGGTCTGAGAAGAGAAAAGGGAATGAAGAGCCTTCCAGAATTTAGAAGGGTTGTCAATGTTGTTTTGGAGAGTGGAATCAAAATACTCAGACTTTGCAAGTCTGAGGGCTTTGGTACAGGCATTGCGAAGGTGTCTATACTTGGCCAAGGAAGATTGGTAGCCAGTGACTTTTAAAGTATGCCAAGCGAGGTCATGGGAGCAGAGACAAGTAAGTACCTCCGTGGATGGTGGCCCACTCGAGAGCAACACCACGATGGCGAAACCCGAAAATAGACCATTACAGCGATAGTCGCTTTAATGCTCTGTTTTCACCAATGAGGCTTCTCCCGGTGTTCTGCCCACTCCCCAGAACAACTCAGACCTGGAGTTAATTATATTAAAATGCAGGGGGTGCAGGGGGTGTTGTCCCCAGCAAAAAACATTCTCTTTTGTGATGGCATAATACTGGTGTCGGTATTGTGCCATTGCTGTGTGGGAGGTCAGCAAAGTTCCTGTCAGCCACAAGTAGTGCTTCCCTCAGCCGATATCCAGGGAAAATGAGAACCCCGTGCTCTGATTTTTCTCAGGGGTGCATGACTATCCCATACAGCCAAGAAATTAGACTGAAAGAAATTTAGGGCAGATTTTATATTACTGGCTGCAGAGATGGGGGACTAATCAATAGACTATAGATCAGCTAGGAAGGTGGCTAAGCCAAGTGACTTAAAAGACCTGAAAACTATGAATTTGGGGGGGTCTTTGGGATGATGTAAATTGCACACACAGTAAACCATATGATGATCACTGAGTGCATCAGAAAGGATATCTGCATCCACAACATGGTGGGGATGGGAGAAAGGACCTAGTCTAGTAGAGACTGTGTAAAACCCACTATTGCCCAGGTATTCTCCCCAGGGACTCAGTAAAATAGAAATATTGTTTTGTACCCTTGCCCCAACCACCTAGATAACAAGTCAGGTGTTGCCTAATGCCAGAGGTAAAACTGAGCTATTTGTTGCCCAAGGGAGAGTGGGGTTACAAAACGTGGGGCTTGTCCAGGATTTCAGGGACGAGAACGTTGCCATGCATATGGTTGAGGGTATTGTCTGGTTGCGGTGCACCCATCCAAAGTACTCTTTTGTGGGAAGAAAACTTGTGAACTGCATTGTGGAGTTCAGAAAAAAAAAGTACAGTTTGCTATTTAAAATCATCTCAGTAGCTCAAGGAGTGCCTGAGGAGTGTGGGGAGAGAGAGAGAGAGAGAGAGAGAGAGAGAGATTGAGAGACAGTGTGCCCTTGCTCATTTGTATGGTGTTGTGTGATTGGACAATGCAGCGTAAACCCCACCTCCAGGCTGGAATCTGGTGATGGACTGTGCAGTGCTTGTGGAGGAGTGATGGAGAGCGTTCGAGGCATCAAGGCCTGCGCTTTTGGATCATTGGTGGACTTTGGATTACTTTAGCTGAAGATTTTCAGGCAACCAAATGGGCAATTCCCACAACCGTCAGAAAATTATTCAGTCCAGTGTCAGTATCCTGCTTGTTTCAGAGTCAGTTGCCATTTGGAACCATCCTGTGTGTGAGATGAGCCATCATGCTTGTGTAGGCTGCAACAAAGGCGAGGAAGACATCAGTATCTGTGAGTACTAAATTCAAATGCTTGTCCAGGAAAAAAGTTGATCTGGGCAGCTGAAGATTAATTTCTGGTCAACTGCAAAGTAAACTGTGTAAAGCAAACATAGTGGAGAATTTTTCAATAATGCAATGTAAATTGAACATGCTGTGCCATGTCAGGGGACAAAGATGTAAATGCAGGTCACAGTTTAGAAGTGCAGGTAGCAGTGTACAGGACTTTTTGCAAGGGAGAAGCGAAGAATGCAACAAATAACATCAGCTCTGTTACACAGTATGTGTGTTTTTTGCAGTGTGCAAGATGGCTAGTGGTCAGAGTCAATATCCGCTACATTTCCAGACCTGGGTGGCTCAGAAGGGGCAATAACTGAGGAAATTTAAGGAAGATTTTAACTGTGTGGGAGCTCCAAGAGCAGCAGCACTCCATGGATAGACAGTCAATGTGTGTAGTGTGCATGAAGGTCAGATGAGACATCTTTGTGATCCCCTGCTGCCAAGATTGCAGAGTTAAATTTGCTATGGGCATGTCCAGTGGCTCATGTGAAGAGTCTGTCCGCTGTGTCCATTTGGCTCCCACTTGGACTGTGGGTGCAGAATCCACCCCTGAGTTGCAATAAGTAGCTGTTTGTCAGGAAGGGCCTGAGGATTTCTGCAGGGAATTCTTTGAGAATCTACTAGTACATAGTACAGTTCTGGATGTGAATAATGGCCCCTCAGCCAATGAAGAGGCTGGATTGGTCCTGACTGTTACTTCAGAACTGGTGTACCCATGGAAGAGGAGACCAAGTCTGAGTGTTCTCTGGGCGGATGAAGAGTTGGAAGACCTCACCACCTGGGAGGCCAATGCCTCCAGTATTAGTGAAGAGTGGGTGTTCACGGTATTCAAACCAGTGGCAGGCTTCTGGGGATCCCACATGGATGAGGCTGAAGCGCTGGAGGGTGCAAAATGTACTCTTGAGATGGAGGCATCTGCAGTGATTAAAGTGAGGGAGAACTCAGGGGGACTAGTCCCCATGTGTCCCCCTGTGGGTCTCATGAGGGAGAACTCAGGGGAACTCATGTGCGCCTCAAGTAATTTTTTAATATGCAGTACTGTCTGGTGGCACTGACCCTTTAAGAGAGTGGAATACATGATGCATCCTTGCACCGGCTGTAAACTCAGAGAGGAGAAGACCTAGTGTGTTTAGTTTGCTTACTCATTCTGAATTCATTCATGACAGTCCTCCTACTACTCTTCCTCCTCCACTCCTCACGTGTGGTGATGACTGAACGGACGAACTGTAAGAGACATCTGTGGCACATCCCGCCCTGTCATCCCCCCCATGCACTGCCCATTGCTGCGGCTACCAAAAAACTACAACAGAGTCTTAAAGAGAGATGGCTGGCACTAGATGACCATCAGTATGGCTGTCACCTGACTAATCTGCTCTGTGGTGGTGGTCAGGAAGAAAGACGGCAACCATCTCAGAGACATCTCAAATATGTAAACTGTGCATGTGCAGATCAACTGCACATGCGTGGTTGACATGTTTGAACCTCTCGCACCATGGCAATAGGATATTACAAGAGAAGAAGAAGCACTGCTGTGAACAGTGAACAAGTGCAACCCAAGTGGCAGAATTAAAAATAAAGTTTAAAAGAGCCAAACAAGGCTAATATAATTACTATACGCATCACTACTAGATGACTGGAGGATTTGTTTTCTGTTTAATTTCTGTCTGAGGCAAAAATAATTAGTGAAAAAAAAACTCCAAATCTGCTTGACTGACAGTGACTTGTCTCGTTGTCTGAGGGCTGCAGTTGTGCCAGGCTGCTCTCTTAAACTGAGGGATGGGACTGTGCAGGGAAAGGGGAGAGAGTAGTGGTCAACTCCAGTGGTGGGTGGGAATTGGGGATAATAATAGGTGGAATCCACATTTCCACTGTGGATTATGAATTGAAAAAATAAGCTACTGAGCTGAGCTCTGAGCACTGCAACTTATTGCAGTAGTCTGACTCTGTCTCTGCCTGCTACTCATTTCAGATGGTCAGACCTGGTCCAGTTTACTATACCTCAGCATTCTGCTGTCTTTTAGTAGGCTGTTATGAATCTGCTTCACACCCTGCTAAAAGCCACCAAAATGCACCATTTGGCATCAGTTTTTAAATTTTGTTTCGGGGGAACATGCCCCCCGGACTTCCGTAAAGAAGTTAGGATTTTGTACCCCTGGCATCCCTCTGCCTATAGAGTTCTCCCTTTTCTGAATGTCTGTGTTAACCACTGGGCATCTAGTGGTGATGCTGTGCCACTAAAAGTCAGTGAACTTGATGAGCCCTCAGCAGAGAGGTGCTCATACCTGCAGGTTGCGAAAGAAGCAGGGAAAGACAGTATTTTTTCTGTGTGGGATAGAGAGGCCTGGAAGCTTCAGATCTGGCCACCGCCAAGCCAGGCTAAAGGCAGGCATCTGCCAAAAAAGCAGCAAAGAAAAAAGGTTTCTCAGAAGGAAAGCTGAAAAAGCATTTGGACTTAAATACCCATATTTGCCAAGATGGATGTGGGAGGAAATTGAGGATAACCAAGAAGCCAAGGAGGACAGGAATCGTAAATGGTACTGGAACTCAGAGAATCTAAGAGTGGTCATTGACAAAAATGTTGTCGAATGACCAGATAATGAAACCATCATGTCGACCGCTTTTTGCAGTCGGCATACGGTTTCCAAGTCACTAACTTGTTTCCTTCAGGGGGCTTCACCCCCGAATTCCCCACATGGGGAGCTGTGCCCCCCACTAAATATTATCAACTCTGAGTCGGAGCTGATTACAGGAGGGGGTGCAAGACCCCCCCGAATCCAGTGCTGGGGTCAAACGCTGACACTACAGAGACCTGGCACTGTAGTGTCGGTCAATGTTGAAGTTTCGACATCAGAGGTGTATACCAAACTCAGAGATAGGAGCTGTTGAACAAGATGAGTGTGTTGTGAAAAGGTCACAGCTTGGAAGGTGGGGTGTACCCTCTATTTTGACTCTGTCATAATTATAGTTTCAGAGGGATATTAGACAGTGCATTCCACCAGGATAACCCATCCTGATGGAACCAACATATACTGTCCCCATCCCCGCTGGTACTATGGATAAGACTTCCTGGATGTTCCAGCTGTGGAAACAAACTCTGGCCAGAGTTGATAGGGCTGCAGGTGAGGAATTTTAGGTAAAAACAGTGAAAAATATCAAAGTTATAAGCTTCCATTTGCAAAATATAACATAGGGTCATAAATTTGTTTTATAATATTTTTACACCACATTTTCAACATAGCCTTGCTATGCCCCTACCTCATGAGGAAGGACAGAGAAAATGTTCAACTCCTGGCCTAAAGGTGATTTTGCGCAGGGATTGTGAAATCAACTTTTGGGATGCAAAAACACATTTCGGGCAGAAGTTGAAAAATGACAGCTGTCACATTCATAAGGTGCTGTAAAGAAAAGGCTATGTTGAAAATTTGGGCTAAAAATATTGAATATTACCAAACTTTACAATCCTGCATTTGCAAAGTTCGTACAAATAAAAGGAACTTTGGCATTCACCACCACATATTATACTGACTCCATAATTAGCAGAAATGTTTTTTATTTACATGATATATATATAAATAAAATAACAGAAGTGCCCATCTGCTGCATCTCAGATCCAGCAGGACCCTTTATCAAAAATCCTGCTGGATCCAAAACATGTCAGGTGGGCTCGTTTCTTGTTTTATATACTGTTTATGCATATATATATATATATATATATATATATCATGTAAATAAAAACTTTTTGCTGCTGTTTAAGAGTTAGTATAATATGTGGTGGTGAGTGACTGAGTTCCTTTTGTTTGTATAAGCTCAGATGCTCGTGAGCACCACCGACCTTGTGCACACTTCTGCTGTACATGTTTGCAAAATTCAACATAGCCTCATACTTTTTTTCTAATATTTGTACACCAAATTTACAACATAGCCTTCTTTTGACTCCACCTCAAGAACAAGGGCAGAGTCAATTTTCAGCTCCTGCTCAAAGGGTGATTTCACGCAGAAACCGTGAAATCACCTTTTGGAGTGTGAAAAAAAAAATTTTGGTCAGGATTTGAAAAATCTATTAATCTTTATTTATAAAAAGCACCTTTCTTATAACCAAGGCACTTGTACATATATAAAACATATAGAATAGTGTATGGTTGCTCATACACAACAAGGCTATGTTGCCATCGAGGGGATGTGATGACGTCACACAGACCTCGGGGCAGCTTCGAGAGGTCCATGTGACAGAATCACTTCCTGATATGGCAACAATGCTTTGTTGTGTTGAAGCAACCATATACTATTTTATATAGTATATGGTTCCCCAAACTGTAGGAGATTTGACTTTTGACAAAGTTCATACCTTGTGAATATTGTCCCACTTGCTTGCTCGGTCACATCCCTCCCGGTCCATCCTGCAGTCGCCATCCAGTTCCGACACAGAAGATACCGGTGCTTCACTGCTTCCTGAAGTCCTGCTCTCGGCAGAAGAAATAAAAAAAAAACTGGCAAACTGCTAGTTTGGGAACACGGAGCCGAGTATGGCAGTCTGTGTCCCAACTATCTGACTGAATGGCACTACCGACTGATCATTAGATGCCTCTGCCATTTTAGAGCACATATTTTGATCAACTCTGTTTGCAGCCAGTCTGTAGCAGCTCAAGGCTGAAAAGTTTTTGTGCTATCGATCTGACATCAGAACGATAGTAGAACAACATTTTTGACCTTTGAACTGTCCTTCAACAACATTTGGGAAGCCACTGTTTTCCATCTAGAATAAGCCCTAACCATATACCATAAAATAATCAAAACAAATCAATTAAATTAATAAAGTCCAACAGTTTAAAACTCAATAAATAACAGCAGCTGCCTAAAAATCTGGGTATGCCAGACTAAATAAGTGCAACTTTAAAATTCTGGATGGTCAAGCAGTCTTGCACCTGACAAGGTAGAGAATTTCACAGGGTCGGGCCACAAAACCAAAAGACCGAGCCCCAGATGTCTTTAAACGAACCCTGGGAACCTCTAGCAATCTCTCGTTGGTGGATCGGGGGGACAGTAAGGGTGAAGGAGATCTTGCAAGTAACTAGGTCCCTGATCATGTAGGGCTTTATAGGTCAGCAAACAGACCTGGAAAGTGATCCACCAATGTACTGGCAGCCAGTGCAGTCTGCTGAGCACAGGCATTAAGTGACTGGTCCTAGAAGTACCAGTCAACAGCCTGGCTTCCGCATTCTGCACTAGTTATAAGTGGCGGATATCAACCCCTGGTAGCGCTAGGTAAAGGGCATTGCAGTAGTCAAGAAGGAAGGTAACGAAGGCGTGGACCAACATTGGTAGATCATTAGGAGGAACCAAATGTTTCACCCGGGCAATATTCCTCAGATGGTAAAAAGAGGTTTTGACAACCGACGACATCTGAGATTTAAAGGTCAGGCCATCATCCAAAGTAATGCCCAGGTTCCACACCCGGTATGAGGTAATCAGCTGAACACCCCCGAGCCATAATCCAGAGAGTAGTCCTGCCGACAAACCCATCTCCCGATGATCTGGGTCCACAACCAGCACCTCAGTTTTAGCTGGGTTTAACTGTAGCCGGCTCACACTCATTCAATCCTGGATCTCGGCTGGACAGTTGTTAAAAACCGAGAGGAACACATCCTGACCGGGGACAAAAGACATGTACAGGTGAGCATCATCCGCATAGCAGTGAAAACTCAGACCGTACCGCCTAATGACAGCTGTCACACTCATAAGGTGCTGTAAAGATATGACTATGTTGGGAATTTGGGGAAAAATATTGTAAATTACCAAAGTTATGAGCCTGCATTTGCAAAAGTCAGTGTAGACTCATGACTTTTTTTTATATTTTCACACCAAATGTTCAACCTAGTTCTTGTGAATGAACCACAAGCTGGAGTGAATTTTGCACAGGGATCGCAAAAGCACTTTTTGGGACAGATCTGACTAATGACTGGCATTGTACATAAGGTGGGGTCCCAAAGAAGGCATGCTGAAAATTTGGAGCAAAAATATGCAACAACATCCAGGATGAACAGCAGGTCTGGGGGTGAGTACTGTAACATTGCTGATAGTAACTGTTGCCAAAATGGCTGCATCCCTGAGCGTCTCCAAAATATGCATGTGTGATTAACCGCTGGAAGCTGTACAACAAACAGCCTTACCTGGTCAATGAAATTAGCATGTGATTGATGGGGAATGAAAGAAGTGGGTTAAATTGTTCTGGGCAAATTCTGGCCATATGAGGAATACAGTGACAGAGTGAGGAATGTAAATCAGAGTGTCTCATAGATCTGTGTTATAAACTCAAGCCAGTTTGTTTTCCCCAGATTTTGACAACATGTTCAATAAAGAAGCGTTAAAGTTGGAACAGCGTGGAGTGTAAGCAAGAGATTAGATGCCCAGGGAACCTGAAGTACAAGGTCTGTTTCCAAAAGGTGAGCAGCAGAGGATTTTTTTCCAACTCTGCAGAATTCTGCAGTATGTGTAGCTGACTTCAAGGTCTTATTTAAAAAAAATAATAAAGCATGGAACTGTGAATTGTAGGTAGTATAGGGCTCAGAAAAGTCTGTACTGTACCAGCCACAATGATATGTCATCCGCTCAGTGAAACGTTTACAGCGAATATGTCTATGCCGACAACATCGAAAGTTCACTGTAAAAGTTCACCTGGGACCCCGGTACCCTTTCCCCCAGTCCTGCACCCCCTCCTGAATCAACTCTGACTCAGAATTGATAATCCCTAAGTTTGGGAGGTGCAGGGGGCAGAGCACCCCACATGACGGGTTCCGTGGGACGAAGCCCGCCAAATAAACAGCAACTGTTTCTCCTGATATTTCTGTCCACTGCAAATTGCGATCGACGGAAATCTGTCACTGTAATGTCGGTCGACAAAAAATTTGTTGAACTGGCATCATACAGCCTGCTATGCTGACCTATCCAAAATAACATTTTTAAAAAAGCAGAACCATGCATGTGCAATGCGTGGTAGTGGAGGGGCAGAGGATTTTGTGATCGGGACAGGGAAGGGTCAGAGATTTCGTGATCAGGACACTGAGGGATTGGGCACCCCCAGAGTCACTATTATGTTCTGAGGGGGTGTGGGGTGGTGGGTGCTGTGAGGGAGGGAGGGAGGGAGGTGGTGATCATGCACAAACCACCAAAGAAATAAAAAAGTAGTGTGAACGAGCAGACTGATTGATGCGGAGGCAACTTTTTTTGTCACCTCAGCATGCTGTTCATTCACATAATCCATTTCCTTAAAGCAATAGGTCTGAATGGCTCCACCCCACTGTAGGTCTAACTAGTAGGGTTAGAACAAAAAAAAAGTGGCATGAATAAGAAACCACTTAAAAAGCAAATTAGGATCAAAGACAGGGCATGGAGAAAGGCGATCGGGACAGCAAATGGAGATGATTGGTATAGGTTAAAAATAAATCTAAAGAACAGAACAAATTTTAACCCTTAGGCTGCCGACAGAATTAGAAAATATAGGAATTTTGGACTGGTATATCAGTCCGTGGCCCAGCAAGGGTTAAGAACAAAATCAAAACCACAACCAACCCCTCCATGTGCTGTAAAATGACAAAACATTTTGAGGGATCCAATGAAAGTAGTAACAAAGTCAGATTCATAAAGGAAAACAAGGCAGCCCAAGGCCCAAAAACCATAGTAAACCAATTAAACCAGTACTTCTGCACACTATCTGATGTAAAACTTCCACCTCTACAACAATCAGCCAACTACAATAAGGTAAGCTGGGGCCAGGATGCAGAAGCCACTGAGAAAAGCAGACCCAACTTACTTTTTAAAATAACAAGAGACTACCAACTAGAGGACTTCAGGTTTGGCCATGAGCAATATGGCCCCATGAAGAATAGGGTCTCTACCTGGGGTGGCATTTCTTGAAAAATTTAAATTTTATAACTCAAAATACTGCGATCGTTTTACTTATTTTTTTGCTCCTCTAATGCCCCCGACCAACCACTCCTTCAGGCTGTCAAGGGCCCTCCTGCACCACCAGGTGCCTCCCTCTCACCGCCATCCACCATCCCCCATCTGCTGTGTCCAGGTCATCCCAGACATATCCCTTCACCAGGGGTCCCCCCTCCCGGGCCCCACAGAAGGGGAGAGCAGCTCAATACTGGTCCCAGTCACTACAGCGAGGATCAAGTTCTATGCACTGCAAGAAGGCTTTGTAGCTAAAGGGGACCGGGTGACTGTCATCCAATTGGTCAGGTGGTAGCTTTCCGCTTTTTTCTCCCCATCCCCAACCCACAGTGGTCACACATGCAGTGATCTCCTGGCCTGACACACAGGCGGTGTGTGGTCACCCGTCTGGGAGCATTTTTTTAATTTATTTAAACAGCAG
Source organism: Neoceratodus forsteri (assembly GCA_016271365.2). Lineage (NCBI taxonomy): Eukaryota > Metazoa > Chordata > Ceratodontiformes > Ceratodontidae > Neoceratodus > Neoceratodus forsteri. Next base: position 318,340,995 of record CM028136.1, read on the forward strand.
TTTGGAAAACCTTTGAGCCATAGGCTCATTTACAATGACATGACAATTTGCTCCTATCAATTCGCTCCCCGGAATTTGGCTTCTAACAATTCACTCCTGAGTGAACTCACTTCCTCTCATTTTTGCTCCCGTCAGTTCATTCTGGTCGTGAAACTGCTGTGAAGCCGTTTACAGCTCCGTATCACCTCAATAGCAAAGAAGCAATATTTGAAGCTAGACCCAGATAAGGGGGAACTGTATGATATTTCTGTAGAAAGATTACTGCATTAAATTAGTATCACCCAACTTCACATGAAGTTGCTCTAGATTTGGGGGAGGGGGGCTTCACACTCATATTTTGCTGTTGTTCATATCAAAGGGGACATATTAAGTATCCACCTACCTGATGTGCACAATCTGATGGCCCATGAGGGGAGGGTGCTGCTGATTCAGATCCATGCTAAACTTAGTGTTACCACGGCCCCCGCTGGACCCACAGTGGAAAAGACACAGATACTGATACAGCATGCAACTGATTGTGTGCTAACATTATTATGATTTTAGTAAACGATCTGCCCACAGGCCTTAGTAAAGTCCTGACAAGACATGAAAGTAATTACAACTTACAATGAAAGTCAGCTGAGAATTAAACTAGAAGATGAAACTCACGCTAAATTATGGGCTCACATCAAAGCAGACTTCAAAGTTCCACATGGATTGTCTGGTGCGTCCAACTTTAAAGGTGCCAAACAAACTGGAATAAGGTCTAGGTTTCAGAACAGGGTCGGAACAAAGAAAATCAGTCATTGAAGAACAAACATTACCTGTAAAATAATGAACAGTGAAGGGGTCGTCCGTAGCCGGTGGCTCGCAAGGTTCTTTGTCCGTTGGCAGAGATACCTCAAGCTTACCTCCTCTTTCATCAGGGTCCTGCTCACCTCCTCCCAAAAAGTCAGTTATAGAAAAACAAACAGCTTCTGAACAAGTGCTGCAGTGTCAAAATAAAAGGCATTCAGCTGCATTAAACTAGAATCATATTAATAATCAAAGCCATGTAGTTTGAGCAGGAGCGAGGAAGTGCCCTCAAGTGAATTCAAGCACAAAGTCCAAAAGCCATCTACTCGGGTCTGCAGTCTGTCGGTGGTGCACATGCCCTCCGTGGTTCCTACATCCATCGGGTAACAAACTAGTGCATCAAACAATATTACAAGCTGCCAAAATTATGACTTGTTAGTATCTTTGTTCACACTATCGCTATAGATTTTCTGATAACATATTCAGCTGAAACAGAATTCTGGTTGCTAAGGTTGCAGCCAGGGATTTCAGACTTGCACACCAAGTGGACTCACTGCTACCCCCTCCCCCCATTAGGGTGAGCTACCCCCCCCCCGGGTGTAGCCAGACAATATACAAATGTGCACCAGTACCCTGTTTGTTACTTCATTTGGCACAATAAATACAACTTAAGTATCTCATGACAGTGGTTGTTGCCATGCATGGGTAAATTTTCGACTCCTGTGAATAAAATCCAAGAAAGGTTCAGTATTTTCTTTGTTAGTTTTCATGGAAAAAGGAAGCAGGACACAGCCTTTTTGCTACCCCTTGAAATAAAATTGCACACCATGGAGTGCTTGCAGTATGCCTGCCTACACCCATGCTGGTTGCTTCTTTGCTGTTGAGGTGATATGGAGCTGCAAACAGGAGTGAATTGATGGGAGTGAAAATGAGAAGGAGCGTGTTCATTCAGGAGTGAATTGTCAGGAGGCAAATGTCGGGGAGCGAATTGATGGGAGCAAATTGTCATGGACCTGTGCATTGTCACTAGGAGTCACTCCAGAGCAGTGCAAGCCTGCCCACCCCCAGGAGGAGAGCACCCAAAGGATGTCCTAAGCCCTCCCTGCTGGTCTCCGCTCCTGATGTCCTGGATTCAGGGTACAAACCTAAGTCACCAGCATGCAGGATGATCCCCTATCACCCGGCATCACAGAGCCAGCCAACTGCAATTTCAATAGTGGATTTTGGTTAGGCCCATCCTACCTTGATGAAATATATATAAATATTCAACTTTTTGTAAAAATCCAGTCAGAAAATGAAACTGATGTTTTGGTCATTGACAGCTGTGGCAGCCTGCAAGGAAAAAAAGAGTCAGTGCAGTAGATTCAGCTATATGCCAGGTGTTTGAAAATATTCTACAAGGGGTTCCCGGAGGAAAATCTGCCATTTCTGCCATGGAAGATGAATTGAAAAACATCCAAATCCATGTATTTGAGAGTTCCCTGTGACACATTGATATGCAGGGACTCTGAGTTACATTCCCTCCAACATGACATACAGCTGCTATGGGGAAAACAATTAATGATCATGAGTGAAAGGGGCAACAGAATAATCTCAAGATCATAGGACTACCAGAAGAGGAAGAAAGAAAGTGTTGAAGACTTTGTGCAACATCTGTTATGTGAAGATGTGCAACGAGACCACCATACGCTGGCTCCCAGACCAAAAGGTGGGAAAGAGACCTCACCCCATTTTGGCCCTATTCCTTCACTGTTCAACAAAGGAAAAATTGCTCAAGATGGCAAGAGAAAAAGGCCCCTTGCTCTGCAATGGTCATCGCATCTCATTGTACTACCTGGGGCAAATTCAGGCACAATGTTGACAGTATTCCTATAAATCAGCAAGAGTTGGTTCAGGGCAGTGGTGCAACGAGTTGGGGCTAAGAGGGCTACAGCTCCCCCAAAGCCCTGCCCCCTTATGGTAACCAAGTGCACTGTGCATGTGCGAGTGTGACTTGCATTTTTTTTTCTTTACTTACTAAAATGATGTGGCCATCTGCCATCAGAGGCACTGTGTAGCAAAAGTGACAGGTGGTCTGCTGCTGGCAGCTGCACACTCCCGTGCTTTAATCATGGGGACACTGATGTGTGGGTCAGGTGCTCCCCGGCCCCCACTTATGCTAGCCAGCATGGGCGTGAGTATCTGGTGGTCTGACCAGCCTCCTGACGAATGATGGCTGGTCAGACCAATTAGTGGTGTTTTTGGCTAAGGCAAGCCAATGGTGGTTCCTGCTGTTCCTTAATCCCTCCCCTCGATTCAGTGTTCCTCTCAGTCAGCAGCAAGCTCATGCTTCGGTTAGAGAGAGATACTTGTCTTGAGTAGAGGAGAGCTCTTCTTGTGTTCAGTTCTTCGACGTCACAGCGATCAGTCTAATCATTCTCGACTGAGAGAATCTCTTCGTTAACTCAGTGACTGACTCTCTCTGTCTGTGTGATTGATAATTAATTTTGCTTAAAAAAGAATATACAGCAGCAGCTGCAAGTTGGAGAGCGAGAGAGAGATGGAGAAGCAGTTGCAGTTTGAAATAGCACAGGCAGGCCCGGCAGGCACTGTGACTGTCTGTCTTTTCTTGCACTACAGGCCAGGCAGCTGAACTAGCTATCCTGGGAGTGGGAGACTAACAGAAAGAGAGAGAGGCAGACAGTAACCAGTTTTAAAGAAAAGAAGGAGAAGGAGATTCAAAAAAGTTCTTTTAAGAGCTAATACAGTACAGGCTAGAGCTGTACAGCTGAGGGTGAGCCACAGGGAGGAAGGGTAGAGGGGCTGCTCAGTCTGCAGAGAGATAGACTAGGAGAGGCAGAAAGTTTAAAAAAAATTAAAAAGATTATTGTGTAAAAAAGCTCTTTTAAGAGGTAGCTACAGGGTACACAATTGCAGAGAGGGAGACTAGGAGAAGATTTTGAAAAAAAAACACCTTTTAAGTGCTGTACTGTTGATACACTTTGACTTGACTACTGTGCAGAATTGCACTTGCAGCAGCGAAAAACACTGTAAAAAAGCTCTTTTAAGAGCTATACAGCTGAGCTACTTGTGTTAAAGCTCTTCTAAGAGCTATACAGCAGCTAGCTGCCTGTGACTGACTGAGTTGAGAGTGTCTAAGTAGTAGTACTACCTACCTGCAAATATAACTTCCATATGCTCAGAACACTGTTATCAACCCTACCTCACAGCACTCTTGTCCCTTGAACTACTAGAAAATAAAACCTGGAGAAAGAGAGACAGAGGCAGGCAGGTAGATGTCTTTCTGGGCTTACAGTTAGAGAGCAGTGACCTGAAAAAAAATTATTATAACTTGCAGTTTCTACTGTCATAAGTGTTATCAACCCCACCTGATCGCACTCATCTTGTCATTTAAACTAGAAAACAAAACCAGAAGGGATGCAGGCAGGTAGTGGTGCAGACCTGCTGGGCTTGCACTTTGTGAGCAGTGACCTGACCCCCCAAAAATATTTACATCTTGTAGTTCCTACTACTGTCATAAATGTTAGCAACCCCACCTGACGGCACTCTTGTCTTGTCATTTGAACTAGAAAACTAAACCAGAAGAGACGCAGGCAGGTAGTGGTACAGACCTGCTGGTCTTGCACTTAGTGAGCAGTGACCTGCCCCCCAAAAAATATTTACATTTTATAGATCATCCTACTGTCATAAGTGTTATCAACCCCACCTGATGGCACTCTTGGCTTGTCATTTGAACTAGAAAACAAAATCAGAAGAGACGCTGGGGTATCCCATGATAAACGCAACTCTGAAACAGTGACATCAATTATGGCAATGGCAAATCAGCGAAAACCAGACATAGCGACAGTACATCACAGCGTACAATCAAAATAGTGAATATGATGCTTGATACCCTGCAATCACTCTTGTACTGCCTGTTGCTTTGTTTATGAGGTTATTTCAGTTTGCACTTACCCGTCTGCTGCATGCCCTTCCTCTCACATTACCTGTCTATCGTGATGACCTATCACTAACTACCGTAGATACAGTACCTCTCATTTGCCATAACTGGTCATATTCTTGATAAATAAAGTGCTTTACCTCCACATTGTATCTGCGGTGTTCAGATTTTGGATTGTTGATTCTGAAGGAAAGGACTGCAGAATGTTGATTGAGTATGTTACCAGCCAAAAAGGTAAGTCGTAGGTATTGTTTTCTGGCTACCTGTTTCGCAAAGATAAAAAAGAGGGGGAAAAAGTTTACTGGAAATGCGCTGACTCCCATAAACACAACTGCCTTGCAAGGTTGCATACTTCTGCTGATAGTGTTGTGGCTGTTATTAATGATCACAATCATGTTGCAGATGCGGGCAATGTGGGGGTTCAGCGTGTGATGGCTGATATTCGCTCACTCCCCCAGACAACAGTAGAGACAACCTCTCAGGTTGTTGTTGAGTATACAGCCTCTGCACCAGAAGCTGTCAGTGGCAGGCTACCTGGAATAAGCCTCATTAAATGCATAGTGCAGCACATAAGACAGGAGGAAAGGGGGTGTCCTGCCACACCAACCTCCTGGAAAACCTAACAATTTCAGAGGAATTCACACTACTAAGCACTAGTGAACAGTTACTAGTGTATGACAGTGGTCATGAACATGATAGAATCCTTATATTTGCAACTGAAAGTAATCTGCATGTGTTGCATGCAAGTTGTGACTGGATAATAGATGGCACTTTCAAATCATAGAAACATAGACTTTGACAGCAGATAAGGACCGCTTGACCCATCTAGTCTGCCATTTCCCTACCTACAGGATAGGCCGCAGATCCTAGTTAACCAACAGCCTACTTCTTTCTACCCCCCACAAGAATTGCCTTATGTCTGTCCCATGAATTCTCCCACAGTTTTAGACCCCACAACCTCCTCAGGAAAGCTGTTCCATGCATCCACTACCCTCTCTGTGAAATAATACTTCCTCACATTGCCCCGAACCGCCCTCCTTCTATCTTTATATTGTGTCCCTTGTTCTTGCAAGTCTTTTTTCTGAAAGATGCTACCCTCTTGGACTTTGTTGATTCCACTGAGGTACTTGAAAGTTTCTATCATGTCCCCTCTCCTTCTTTCCTCAAGGATATACATATTAAGCTCCTTTAGTCTCTCCTCATCACGGCTTCTCTTGCAGACCCTGCACCATTTTAGTTGCCCTCCTCTGGACTACCTCTATCCTGTCTATGTCCTGCGGAGATGGGGTCTCCAGAACTGGACACAGTACTCCAGATGGGGTCTCACCAACTGTCTGTACAGAGGGATAACAACTTCCTGTTTTCTGCTGCTGATGCCTCTCCCTATACATCCCAGTATACCCCCAGCCCTCACTACTGCCTTCTCACATTGCTTGCTAACCTTAAGGTCATCTGATATGATTACCCCCAGGTCCCGTTCCTTTTTTGTTGTTGTTACTACCTCCCCACCCATTGTGCATTCTTCCCCTGGGTTCTTGTTTCCCAGATGCATTATTTTGCACATCTTTGCATTGAATTCTAGCTGCCATACTTCTGACCATTCCTCCAACCTTGCCAAGTCCCTTTTCATCCTTTCCACGCCTCCTTGTGTATCAACCCGGGTTGCACCTGAAAATAGGTACTTGGCTGTCTAGTGTGCCTTACCCGGTTAACAAAAACAAATAAATAAATAAATAAATAACTCTGTTGCAGATCTTTGTGTCATCTGCAAAAAGGCATATTTTTCCTTCCAGTCCCTCTGCAATGTCACTGATGAAGACATTAAAAATGACTGGACCCAATACTGAACCCTGCGGTACCCCACTAGTAACCCCTCTTTCTTCAGAGTGGACTCCATTTACAATTACCTTCTGTGTCCTGTTGTGCAGCCAATGTTTTACCCAGGCTACCACCCTGGGACCCACTCCCAGGCTGGTTAATTTGACTATTAATCTTTTGTGTGGGACTATGTCAAATGCCTTGCTAAAGCCTAGGTAGGCCATGTCCACAGCCCCTCCCTGGTCTACTACTTTGGTCACCCAGTCAAAGAAATCTATTAGATTCATCTGACATGACCTTCCTGCTGTGAACCCATGTTGCCTTGGGTCCTGTGCCCCACTGGGCCTCTAGGTACTCAACTATTCTTTCCTTCAGAAGTAATTCCATCACTTTCCCCACCACAGAGGTCAGACTGACAGGTCTGTAGTTTCCTGCCTCTGTCTTGGCCCCACTCTTGTGAAGGGGAATCACATCCACCTTCCTCCAGTCCTCAGGTACCACACCATCCTCCCATGATTTATTAAAAAGAGTAGCCAGTGGTTTCACTAGTTCCTCCCTTAATTCTTTTAGAATTCTGGGATGAATTCCATCGGGGACCCATTGCTTTGTCCACCTTCAGTTTTAGGAGTTCTTGCAGAACCCTTTCTTCTGTGAAAGGACTGGGATCGACCCCCCTATCAAGAGTGCTTCTGTTAATTGGATTAGGCACTTCCCCCTCCTCTTTTGTGAATACTGAGCAGAAATATTCATTCAGTATCCCTGCTTTTTCACTGTCGCCCTCTGCTCACCCACCGTTCATTCTATTCAGCCTCACTATCCCTCCTTTTGTCTTTCTACGCTCGCTGATGTACCTATAAAAGGTTTTATCCCCCTTCTTAACTGAGTTGGCTATCTTTTCCTCAGTTTGGGCCTTTGCTATTCTGACTTCCCTCCCTGCTTCCTTCTGCCTTAACTGGTACAGCTCTCTGTCCTGCTCGTTCTGTGTTTCCTTATACTTCCGGAATGCTATCCTTTTCTTCCTGACTTTCACAGCCACCTCTTTTGAGAACCATAGTGGCTTTTTCTTTCATTTTGATTTGTTTATTTGCTTCACACAAAGGCTTGTTGCCTCTGTGATGGCAGTTTTGATGATTCCCCATTGTTGCTCCACACCTCCTTCTAGCCTGTTTGCTAGTGCTTTTCTGAGGCACTCTCCCATCTTGCCAAAGTCAGCCCTCCTAAAGTCCAGTACCCTCACTTTTGTATGGCTTGACTCTGTAGCTGAGTTTAGCGTGAACCACACTGTTTGATGGTCACTTGTCCCCAGATGGCAACCACTTCTAAATCTAAGATCCTCTCACTGCCCCCGTTTGAGAGTACGAGGTCTAAGATTGCTCCCTCACGATTGGGTTCCGAAACTAGCTGTCTAAGGCCTGCCACCTGTAGGGCATCAAGACTGGCCCTCCTCTTGGATGTGGCTGCAGCAAATGTGCTCCAGTTAACATCTGGCATATTCAGGTCTCCCATCAACAGTATCTCCCCTTTCTCTGCCATTCTAAGAATGCCTTCTATCATATCCTTGTCCATTCCCTCCCCCTGACTTGGGGGTCTGTACACAACCCCTGTGCGGACTGTGGTGCCCTTTCCAGTCTCCAAGGTGACCCACAGTGCCTCCTCTCCTCCCTGTTTACTCTTTTGTTCAGTTGCTTTTATCCCTTCCTTTACATAGAGAGCTACTCCTCCCCCTCTTCTCCCTGCCTGTCTCTCCTGTAGGTTATGTACCCTGGTATGTTAACATCCCAGTCATGGTTCTCTGTGTACCATGTTTCTGTGACTGCTACGATATCCAGGCATCCCTCTTCCATCAAGGCCACCAGCTCAGGGTGCTTGTTGCCCAGACTACAGGCATTGGTACTCATTACCCTCCATTTCCTGATGGCCTTACTCCCTTTTGCCCCATCCTGTCCTTCTTACCTTTGTCACTTTCTCCATTTACCCTGCCCTTCTCCCTAAACACCTCTATGTTGGCATTTGCTGCACTTACTACCATGATTATTTGGGGGGCTAGATTTCCTGCTCCTTTCCAGTGCCTCCCTTGGCTAGTTTAAAAGTTTGCCAATGAAGCATTTAAACCTATCACCTAGGATCCTGGTTCCCCTCCCAGACAGATGCAGCCCATCATGCCAGTATAGGCTTGCATCACTCCAGGTGGACCCCCAATCCCCAATGAAGCCAAATCCCTGAGCTCCACACCAGTTTTTCAACCACTGATTGAATCCCATGGTGCGGAACACCCTAGCCTCTCCTACGCCATAGATGGGCAGCACCTCCGAGAAGGTTACTGTGCATGCTACTTGACTAAGGCCCCTCCCTAATTCCACAAACTCTTACTGCACTTTTCTAATCCTTTTCTTAGCCAGGTCATGTGTCCCCTAGGTGGACAATGACATCCAGCTCCCTCCCCTGTGCAGCTGCTCCAGCAATCCTGAGGATTCGCTCCCTGTCCCTCCAAGCCATGGCACCAGGCAGGCACCTTACCTCCCTCTCCCCTTCCTCCCCTAGTTCTACCTTCCTAACAATGGAGTGCCCCACCAGGAGTTGTTTCCTTCCACTGCAGGGTCCCCTGCCACCCTCCTGTGGGTCTCCTTTGTGGAAGTTCCCAGCATCCTGCTTGGTCTCCACTGCGGATGCCTCCATAGAGGAACGACACTTTGCCAGAATGGCATAGGAATTGTGGAGAGGTACAACTGGAGGGATGCACCTCTGTTCTACCACCCTCACCCTCCCTGAGCCCACTGTGGTCCAACCGCTCCTCTTTCTTGGCAACCTCTGAGGCAGCGACAGTGGCACTGGTGGTCCCTGGATGGAAGAGGAGGTCCCACAAATCCTGGCCAACTCAGCCTGGAGATGAGCAACCTCCTCCCTCAGCCCAGAGAGGTGCCTGCAGATGGGACAACACTGCATCCTCCAGAACGTCTCCTGGAAGACTGCTGCTCCACAGCCACTGCACTGCACTACTCCAATCATGTCTTATTTCTGGCCCCTTAACTGTTTGCAATCCATACTCTTTCCTCTGTTTTTTTTCTCTCTCTCCTTACTTTCTGCCTGTGTGCCCTTTAAGTTCCTGATTGTCCTGTTCTGAGACAAGAATATCCTATATTTCTCAGTAGACCACTTACTTGCTCAGAGGCAGACCTCCAGCAGCTAGAGGGGGCTGGAGAGCTACTCTTGCCCTTCTAGGATGGTGGGTCTTTGGTGGTTCTGTGATCACTCACTTCCTGCTCCCAAACAGGAAGTTTCTGTTGTCAGTCAAATCCTGTGCCTATAAAAATAGAACTAGCTGTGGGTGGGGGGTGGAGGGGGGAAGGAGGGCAATCTAGTCCCAGCAGAAAAGTTCAGTCACACAGCAGTCCTTTCTCCTGGTGTCTTCTGCCAAGCTATTAGCAGAATCTTTCTAAGGCAGTCTTTAAATGTAGCTTCCTTCTAGCTAAGCCACTTCCCCTTCTTACTAGATCTTTCTACAAGTAATTTAAACCTCACAGATATTAAGTCATTTCAGTCACCTGAGATTTACACCTAGATAACTGTTCAGATACCCATTCAGTTCGGTTAACGCAGACAAACACACACTTTTTTTTTGTTTTGTTTGTTAGTTTATTTTTTTACCCTAAATTAAAGGTCCAAGTACAAAAGTTCTTCTTCTTTAGTCCCAGCATAGAAGTTCAGTCACACAGCAGTCCTTTCTCCTGGTATCTTCTGCCAAGCTATTAGCAGAATCTTTCTAAGGCAGTCTTTAAATGTAGCTTCCTTCTAGCTAAGCCACTCCCCCTACTTACTAGATCTTTCTACAAGTAATGTAAACCTCACAGATATTAAGTCCTTTCAATCACCTGAGATTTACACCTAGATAACTGTTCAGATACCCATTCAGTTCAGTTAACCCAGACAAACACACACTTTTTTTTGTTTTGTTTGTTAGTTTATTTTTTTACCCTAAATTAAAGGTCCAAGTACAAAAGTTCTTCTTCTTTAGTCCCAGCAGAGAAGTTCAGTCACACAGCAGTCCTTTCTCCTGGTGTCTTCTGCCAAGCTATGTCCAGCAATGTTCAATCAGTTGTACACTGTGCATGTAGTGCAGTCAGGTGCTGTTATACCATGTGCCTATGTTCTAATGTGCACGCAGACAACACCTGCATATGTTAGAGTCTTTGAAGAACTTAAAAAACTGGTTAGTAACACGCCACCCTCCAATGCCATTATGGATTTTGAGAAGGTGGCCAGTGATGTATTTCTTACTGTTTTTCCAGAAACACAATTAAGAGGGTGCTTCTTTCATTTTGCCCAACCTGTATGGTGAATATTTCAGAAATGCCCAGGAGTGGAGCAGCAATACTGTGTGGACCCTGAGTTCACACTGAATTTAAGAATGTTGCTATCATTGGCATCTGTGCCACCTGCGGTTGTCCTCAGTAAATTTGAATAACTAAAAGACATGGACTTCTATACTGTGATTATTTATTTATTTATTTATTTTGAAAGTCGGATTTACAAACTTTGAGTCAGCGACTCATTTACAAAGACACCTCGACACAAGGAGGGTAGACATGGTTACAGTGTGAGATACAACAGCGGTAACATACAGGTGCAATACAGATAACAGAAGAACACAATATAACAGTGGTTTACCAGATACAGTTACATGCAGTAAATAGCAATCGTATAAAAAAAGAAAAGAAAAGATGAGGAAGCAGTCCAATGGACAACGTCAAGGCTATGGGCAAGAAATGGGGAGGGACCCCAACATTAGGTTGATTAAGGGCAGCTACAGCTTTGGGTGCCAAAGAGGTGGTTATGGAGAGTGTCTTTAAAGGGACCAATTTTGGTAGACTTAGTGACAGAGAGCAGGAGGGAGTTGAACCATGTGGGGGGGTGGGGTAGTGGAAGGATCTTTGGGCTAGGGAGGTCTTGGTATGAGGCACCAGAAAGGTGGCCTTAACTGAGCTACGGGTGGCAACAGATGGGGATGCAAGCTGCAGGGATGTGGTGACCCCTGGGGGAGAGTTCTAGCAGGGATTGATTGGCAAGTAAGCAGGTTTGGTAGTGCAGGTGCTCCTCCAAGGTGAGCAGGTTGGCGGTGGAATACAGCAGACAAGTATGGGTGCGGAGGGATGCACCGGTCAGGAGCCTGCAGGCTTTGTTTATCGAGGTCTGGATTCTGGCAAGAGCGGTATAGTCGGCCGCAGCATAGATAGATAGGTAGGCTGTAGTCCACTAGGGACAGGACGGAGGAGTTGATGGTCAGTCGGAGAGCGGTTTGGGGGAGGCAATCTCTGTGGTGATAGAGAAGACCAATCTGAGAGTTTATGGCTGAGGACAGGGTATTGATGTGGGTGTGGAATGTAAGAGCTGAGTCAAAGGTGATGCACAGATACTTGTAGGGTGACACTTGTTCGAGAGGGTGAGCATTACTAGGGAGAATGCAAAGGGGGCATTTTTGGCCTTATTCTGGTGATGCGAAAAAGGCATAGATTTGTTTCCTAGCCCCCCTGCCGCATCCGTATACAATTCTAAATCCGTGTTATAAACCCATTCCTCCTGCCAAAAAGAACAGCCATTATAGTTGCTTAGAAATTCCTCCCATGCCTTGAAATCTTCCTTTACCCCTTTTGTTATATCAACCCAGTGGTGTGGTCTTACTACTCCTGCTGTGGCCCATGCTAGTCTCCTTGTAAATGTCCTTCCTGGCCCAATTGCCCTGCAAGCGAAATTCAAATGTCCCATAACTTGCTGCACCTGCCTTAGTTGTACCCACCTTCTGCTAGTATGCACTTGAATTAGCTCCCTTAGCTTCTGTACTTTGCTGTCTGTTAACCTAAATACATCCCTCAGTGCATCTATTTCAATCCCTAGAAACTCCAGAACCCTACTGGGGCCTTCAGTTTTTTCTGGAGTTAATGGCACCCCCAGCTCCCCACACAGCTCTTGAAAGCTAGTCAACATTGTTTCTGTCTGCACCCGTCCACTGCCTATTAACAAGAAATCATCCAGATAGTGTATAACCATCTTGTAACCTGTTTTTTGCTGGAATATCCATTGCAGGCAGGTGCTGAATGTTTCAAACGTAGTACAAGCGATGGAGCAACCCATCGACATAGCTTTGTCAAAATAATACTGGCCCTCTACTTTGAAACCCAATAGGTCCCAATCCTCCCTCCTCACTGGGAGCAGCCGAAAGGCTGCTTCTATATCGGTCTTGGCCATCCAGGCATCTGGGGTCACCCGAATAAGCTGTACTGCCTCTTCCAATGTGGCATAGGTGACCCGGCTGTGCTCCTCCCCAATAAAATCATTAACTGAGTCTCCCTCTGGGAACGACAGATGGTGAATCACCCTATACTCCCCTTTATGTTTTTTTGGGGACCAGCCCCAAAGGGGAAATTCTCATGTTATCTAGAGGGGGAACCAGATACGGTCCTTCAACCCTCCCTGCAGCTTTTTCTTTTTCTATTTTCTGTCCCAGATGTTCTCCTTTCCTCTGACTGACCTCAAGTTATTGGCCTCCCTTGCTTGTCTTGGGCCTTTGCACTGTAGCGGGAAACATGTTCTAAAACCCTTCTGTATGTTTTCTGCCACCCCCCTATCTGGGTGCTCATTGAGCCACTTTTTCCAAACCTCAATTTTAATGGGTGGTTTTGCCATCTGGAATTGGTCTCTACCCTCCATGCCTCCCCCACTGGCCCCCCATTACCCTCCCTGGCTGTTTTTCCTTGCCATTCCCCTCAATAAGACTGGGCCCCCCTACCCCCATAACCCTTGCCTCTTGACCCTCTATTCCATGTCTGCCCCCTATATCCCAGACCCTCTCGAAAGGGCTGATGTCCTGTCCCCTGGGTTCCCCCCACCTGGGCCCCTGGTGTCCATGCGGTTCTGCACCTTGTTGCAAGGTGAGATCCCCCGCATCTCAAGCAGGCATGTTGGAATCGACACTGGGGCCATGAACAAAATGCCCGATTGTATCCCCAACAGCACTTCTGCGGTATCCCCCACTTCTTCCCATCTCTTCTTCCGGTGTGGATTAGTCAGTGATATAATCAGTCCACCACAAGTCTAACTGTTTTGTGTCCCATCTCACGTCACCATCCTTTGGTGGAAAAACTTGTCATAATATATCCAACCCACTCCCCCTTTTGCTTTTGCTCTCCTTATGATCAGGGAATACGTGATCAGTGGGATGCCCAATTCAGGTTTCTTTTCCATCACAATAGCTGAATATGTGGCAAAACCCACAAACCACCCATCCCAGGTCTTCTGATTTGTAAACTTATTCTCCTCTTTCTTACCCAATGAGACCTTGGCCGCTGCCATCTCGCTCTTCCCTATATTCTCTGTTTCTTCATACTTTGCTGCCGCCTTTCTACTGACCAGAGCAAATATGTCCACATACTCCTGTTTCCATATCTTCTCCTTTGTGGCCAGCGGCACGTGTTACCCTATCCTCATGCCCGGGGGTCCTATGTCCCTTGTTCCCTTTCCTGTCCCTTCCTCCACCTTGTCTACTCCCCCTATTGGTTCCTTATCTGACCTAATCTCAGCCAATGCAGTTTCCATTTGCCTGAGTCTGCCTTCCCCTAGGACCACTATAATTTGCCCAATGTACTCTTTTATACTATCTCCCACAGATCCTGATACACTTCCTATGGGCCTCTCCCCTCCATGTGTCCTGCTGTCTCTGGGCTGAACCAGTCCGGTTTCTTGTGGAGGGGTTACTGGCTGCGGCATCAGGGGTGGAGGGCTCACCACTGCAGGGAGTTCCAGTCTGGGTTCTGGCATCGGTACCACTACCAACTCCAAGGGAGGTACTAACAGTTCAGGCAATAGGGGCTGCGGTGGTGCTGGACAAACCACTCGAGGTGGGACCTCTGATGGTGGCTATGGCCTCTTTGGACTGCTCGGCCTCCCAGTTGGTCTTTTTCTGACACTCCCTTTTCCTTTTTCTGCTTTCCTCTTCTCCCCTGACCTCCCTGGTTTCGCCCCTCCACCATTTGCCACACATGTTGGCCTTCTCCGCCAACTCAGTGATCGCCTTATATGCCTCTTCCTTCAATGGCTTGTTCTTCTTTCGTGCCATTCTTTCTCACAATTTTACCAGCTGCTGTGGATAAAAGCTGATAAAATGCCTTCATTAGTCATCAGACCCTTATGTCTTTTTTCTCCCCTCCTTCTCTCTCTTTTTTTTTTAATATAACACTCCCAGACCCTGGGGCCCTCTCCACTTGTGCCCCTTGAAGGCCATTGGCCACCCAGCCCCCCCATGTGCTCCCACTCCCTTCCCTTCACCACCCTGTCGCCCATAGCCCCTTAGGCCCACATCACCCCGCGCAACTACCGCTTTTTTTTTTTTTAAACCTCCCAAAATTCCATGCCTCTATCCCTGGTTCGCTCACCCCCCTTGTTGGCAGCTAAGCTGCTACCCCCCTTTCAGCTTCTAACATGATCCCACTCACCCCCAAGGCCTTGTGGTCTTCGTTCATGTGGGCCACGTGGTGTGACATCAGATGCCATTCCCCAGCCTCTCTACTGACCAGAACAAATATGTCCACATACTCCTGTTTCCATATCTTCTTCTTTGTGGCCAGCGGCACGTGTTACCCTATCCTCTTGCCCGGGGCTCCTATGTCCCTCGTGCTCTTTCCTGTCCCTTCTGCCACCTTGTCTACTGCCCCTACCCCCACCCAACCCCCTCATGTGCTCCCACTCCCTCCCCTTCACTACCTTGCTTATCCCTGTTGCCCCTTAGCCCACATCTACCCGCAACTACCACTTTTTTTTTAAACTTCCCAAAATTCCATGCCTCTGTCCCTGGTTCGCTCACCCCTTGTTGGCAGCTAAGCTGCTACCCCTTTCAGCTTCTAACATGATCCACTCACCCCCAAGGCTGATGGCCTTGGTTCATGTGGGCGATGATTGTGGACATCAGATGTCGTTCTGCCCGAGCGTGGCCTCCTGTCTAAGCCCCTTGTCCTTCCCGCTGCTGCATGGTCAAATTCACCCTGCTGCCCCCCCTTCTTCAAAACATCCTCCCAAGGGCCTTGAAGCCTACCCTCAAGTCCTCCAACTGGAGCAAAATTTAAGGTGCTCCTTGCAGCCGCAGGTAAGCGTGCAGCTGCCTGAAAGCAGAGGGGAAGCGACTGAAGAATGTGATTGGCAGGGTCAGTCCTGCCGAGCACCATCAAATGTCCTCCTTTTTGCACCGGATCTGACTAGGCCACGAGAACAGCCTCACAGCAGCATGCATGGTGCAAGGAGACTATGCACCGGCATTCAAGTGGCGGCTCCTCCAGACAGCCACCCGTCAATCTGTTGGCTCGGCGAAAGTTTCTTCTCCCCCTCCAGAGACCTGGCCTAGAGGTCTTGGAGGGAGGGGGGAAGGACGCAGGCACCGTGCAGTACTCAGCGTGTTCAGCCGAAATCAGCCTCAGTGGGCAAGAAAGCATCCTCTGGACACATGGCCTCCCATACCAGAAAGGGGGTGAATAATCAGCCCACAAACACTTTTTTTTTTAATGAAAAACTAGTGTCCTGAACCCCCGATAACAACGTGACCACAATCAATGGGAGTCTCTCTGGCTGCCTGCATATCATGGAGATCTCGCTCGCCACCCCAAATCTCTCACATAAAACCTAGCATGTAACAATTTCAGAAATGGAGACACACATACGATAATGAGACAGCATCTGCCCCCATCCAAAACCAGTCCTCAGCGACCCTACAAAAGCTAAAACTGAATAAAAACCGCTCTCTGCCGGCCCATCGGCGCAGTGGTTGGATTTCCGTCTGCAGTAAGCGACCAGGTTCGAAACGACTCGGCCGCCAGAGTGGCCGGCTGGGGGGATGGACACCCAGGGACAGCTTTCCTTCTCTTGGGGGATGGTGGGGATGCGCACTGGTGCATGCTGACTCCTGGCGGAGGCTGGGAGCACAGCAGTGACACGTGGTGCGAGGTCCAAGGGGGAGTGACAGACGTCTGGCGTATGCCTTGACGTCAGGATGTCACTCCCCCACAGAAAACCAGGAAAATGTTTCCTGTCTGGCTGGATGACGGTTTCTCTGTCCTCCGCTGCTGCCGATCCCATGACCGGCATGCCTCAGCAGTACCCCGGGCCAACAGAAAAAGTGCGCCGGTCACCCCACTGGTGCCTTCCCCCTCGGAGGAGGGGGACACGCCCGGCAAAGGGTTATGCTGGGTTACCCGGGGGGACTGCCATATGAGGTGATAGCCGGTATGGGAGTTGGGGCAGGCAGTCGGGAGGGGCATTAGGAGACCCGAAGGAGTGGGCAGCCAGGGAGAAGGGGAGGCGCAAAAAAAAAAATGCTCTCTCATAGTAAGCAAATTGTTTATGTGTTCTAATCTCCTTCAATTTCAGCGTTACAAAAGAAACCAGCTTGTCCTACTAAACCAATAGCGATACACAGCTATCTTTTCTGTTACTTACCTTCTGTAATATCTCCTGGTACTCAAAACCTTACCAAGCTGGTGCCTAAATTTAAGCTAACAATTTCCAAACAAAATGGCAGTCTGATGTGCTGTAGTTCTATAGACTCTATAACCCAACAAAAACTGCAGCAAAAGAGACTGAAATCTAGTGTGCAGGGCATTATGTACCCTGCAATTGGCACCTCCTATTTCCCCTTTTTTCCTATGCCTGTCCCTTCCCTTCTTAGGCTCCCCAGCTTCCTGTCTTCCAGTCCATTGTCCTGGCTCCCTGTCCCTCCCCTCCCTCCCCCAAGCAAGCCATCTGTACAAAAGGGAGTGGAGGGGTCCATCAGACAACTTGGTCTGCCCCTTAAAGGGCAAACTCCACTGTTAAATATGTTCATATTAAGATGCATATCTCATTTACTTGGGGGATCATAAAAGGTTTAATTCCCATTGGTAAATATTGCAAAGATTGGTGTGAATGATGATGTATTATGACTCTTGTACTTACAGTATATCTCATTTCTACTGGTTATCTTTCCCAAGGAAAATGGGAGTGGAGGCTGGGAGATTATATTCCTATGAGTTTTCATTTAGATTCCTTAGACAGATTCTGTGCATTTTTATTACACACTGACTCTGTGTTGAAATCTGTACATATCATGCTCATAGTCTCATTTTCCTGGGGGTTCTTGACAAGTATTTTTTTTTTTATTTGGCACTTATACTTACAACTGATATTATCATGTATTAAATCCTGTTACAAACCAAAGGCTTTAAAGTTTATACAGTGTAAAAACTGGTTAAGAGTATAGTTGGGAAAACATCTTGAGCTAAGTTCTATATTACCTTGTGTGTGAAACATTTGCTCACTTTGAGTAAACTTCTCTTTAAACCCTCTGTATGCCATATATGTATATGTGTGTATGTGTATGACTTTATACATGTATATATGTATATGCATGTATATTTATATAAATCTATGCAAGCAATAATACCCGACAGGGCAGGCGGTATTGTGCTATACCGGACCGCCCAGGGGTATAATGAGGCACGACGCACATTTCTTCATGATTGTTTCTTTCCTTTTTTTGTAAGTTGCTGTTAGCAAGAAAGGAGCAATGGCAATTAGAGACTTAAGTAAGTAAGAGAAATAGCTTCCCCAAGTGACCCCAGCCACTGAACTTGTCACTGAACTTCTCTGCATTACAGAATTACTCCTGCCTGCATTTCAGCAACACACATCGCTCCGATCGCTTCAATAGAAGAATTTACCTAACAAATAATGTGCACATGAAAGGGAGAGAGAGAGAAGCGCCTACCACGCCATCAATTTGTTTTTCAATCGGCAAGCGGGTGAGCAGTCCACTCTTTGTATGCCATTAGCCCTGCTGTAACAGTGCAAACCCCGAGGACAAGTGAGGGAGCTAGCAATGGAGCAGCGGGCTGAGAAGCTTTTATGAGTGCAGACTTGGAGCAGGGACAATTAGCTTCATTTGAAAAGTGTTACTGGTTTTTGTTACCAGGTTTCAAATGTGGCATGAGTCTCCAGTGCCAGTTTTATAGTGCATGTAGGACGAGATGGAGCTAAGCGGTGTATTCTGCACCTCGAAAGAGTGGTGTTATTAAAAAAAAAATGAAGATTTTGAGGTGCAGAACTTGGTAGGAATGATAGATCTACAGTTTGCAATTTGGAGGCATGGTACTCGGGAGGGATGGACGGCAAAGTGCAGTCAGAATTTGCATTGCCCGCTCCCTCACTTAAGTTGTCCTCGCTTCTTTAAAAAGGAACAAAAGAGCAGTTAAGTTGTGACAGTACTTCTACATGGGGGGTGTAAGATTTTGAGGTTCAGCACTCATTAGGGATGCTAGATCTACAGTTTGAAATTTGGAGTCATGGTACTCGGGAGGGATGGCAAAGTGCACTCGACGTTTGTGTGTGGTGAAAGACTGACGGTTGTCTGGGTTGGGATACAGGTGAGATCGGAAGTTATTCCGGTGTGGCTAGAAATTAGGAGGTACTTTGGTCTTGCCTAGCCTACAGATGTCTATGAAATGTAACTGGGGTGGTCTGTGTGGGCAGAGAAGTGTTATGAAAGAGGCTGGTACCGCTAGTGGTCATGACAGGACCGTGGACATACGTGAGGAAGCACCAGTTTCAAAAGCTGCAGTCACGAAGATGTACGATCAGTAATCGAGTCTGCTGTTAAGTAAAGCACTATTGCTTTTAAAAAACACAAAGTTGTCTATTTCTGCAGTGTTTTTTTGTATTTGTTTCTTTGCAGGGTAAACAGTGCTGATGAACGGGGTTGCGTGAGCCGCTGTAGCCTAACGAGGAACCGCCACTTTTGTCATGCCATTTTCTGTTTTGCTAGCAGAGGGATAAATGTTGTGTGTCACAGCTAAGTCAGCGGGCAGCTGGAGGAACAGATGAGGTGGGTGCATTGAAGACCTGGCAGGAGGAGTGAGTGTGAAAGTGCTATGCCCAGTGTGTGTGTGTGTGTGTGTGTGTGTGTGTGTGTGTAGTTCAGTTACGTGTTAAGAAATACATGGCTGCATTTACAAAATGAACGTTCTGTTGGCACAAGGATTTGAAACCTAATCAGGGCAGCAGAGACAGGGACTCTATTTCCAGGTCTCTATTGCCTGATACCGGACTGGTTGGTTGGTGGCCTTAGCCAATCAGCTAAAAGGATTTCCCCAGCCCATTTTCTAGGCAAGCAATAATACCCAACAGGGTGGGTGGTATTGTGCTATACCGGACCGCCCAGGGGCGTAATGAGGCCCGACGCCACAGGCGTCTAAGATTTCTAAGATTGTTTATATTATTCATCCTAAAGCACATGTTATAGCATTAGTAGTTGCATTTATGATGTCTTTATCCTACGTCTGACTGTATAAGCTGTAAATTTGTATCCTTTCTTCCTTTTTACAGTAAGTTTTAAGATGCAACATATGTCATGTATATGTATCTTTTTTTTGAATCTTACAATAAAATCTTTATTGCAAAGAAATACACACACACAGACTACTGTACATCAGTTTATAAAATTGCAACAACTCATGTTTACTTTCAATTATCTGAGGACCTTTGCCCATTGAATTTTATCAGTACAGCATTATAGATAAATATTTACTTACTTTCACAGATTAAGCAACAATTTTACGGGAAAATGCTTTGAAATAAGAAGGAAGCTGTGGGGGCTTCATTCAGGGCTAGAACAGAGCAAAGGAAACAAACATGTTCATGTTAAGAGCCTGTCAGGTTGTCTTTTTTTTGGGGAGGGGGGTGATACTGAGCACAAAGTGTTCATGATCAGCTTAAGGAAACTGCCAAATATTAACTCATGGAGTTTTACTGAAATAGTTTGATGAATAAAGGACACCATCAAAAGCAGAAAGCAAAGACTGATTTTTGAATGTCATAATCTGATGTACTCTGTACATACTGAGCTGCCACAGCCTTGAAAAAATGAAGTCACTGTTGCTAGAATGACATCAGCACTCACTCACAATTCTAACTGCTGGTCTGAAAATGTCTGAGGGATTTTGTGAAACCATCAATTAAGACAGGCAGCAAAACAGCATCTGGGCATGAGAAATGATAGTTTTTGCACCTTACTTTCAATATATATGGACTAGTTGTTCTACGGTTAGCAAATAAAATATGCTAAAAGCACTTTAAAAACATTGCAATTGATCTTTAACACTTTAGAACATGAAGAACAATTTTACACAGGTGCCATCATCAGGTGTTTCGAGTCAGTCACGAAATTTAAAATAAAAAACACCACTAACATCCAGTTGTTGTAAACATGCTTTCTGTTGTATTATTATGTCCAATAACAAACCTCTCAGCATCAAGAACCCGCAGGTCCCTCAGGTAATTTAGCAAAGGCAGAAAAGTACAGCATACACGTGGATTGAATGCAAAAAAATGTTTATTACCACAACCATACCAGCAGCATAAATTTCCCCCCTGCTTCAAGCCACACTGACTCTTCTTCAGGGGCCAGAGTCATATACAATCTGGCTCCCTGTTTATGCATAACAATCCCTAAAGTGACAATACACAGAAACAGATACATTGTATTTGTGATAGGGTTGAGCAAGACCCTGTCTCATTTGTTAGGTAGAGAGAATTAAAAGCAAGGATCTGTTTTGTCCTCTCCTTTTCTGTCACTTCTCTGTCTCTTGCCTGTCTGATTGTGCAATAAAATTTTTCTTGTGGCACCTAGCTGCTGCATAGGACATTTGGCCCAATGTTCACTGAGTTTGTCTGGTGCTCCTTATTGAAGGGGGGTCCACCTGAAGTTGCTGGAAAGTGTTCTGGTTAAGCCTCTGCTGAAAAAGCCATCTGTGAACCCAGACATCTTGGCAAATTACCAACTAGTCTCTTACCGCCCCTTTTTGTGGAAAGTTATTGAGAAGGGGGTTGCACTAACAACTTGAGGCACACCTTACTGTCTTTAAAATCTATGAGCTCCTCCAGTTGGGTTTAGGGCAATGCATAGTACAGAGACTGCACTGGTTTGGGTGCATAATGTCTTACTCAGGACAAGAGATGGGAGAGTGGTCAGTTCTTGTTCTCCCCAATCTCTCATCAGTATTTGACACTGGGACCATTGGCTACTCTTTGACCAGCTCAGGGTATATGTAGGATTCATTGGCAAAGTTATCAGTTGTTTCAAGTCCTACATTAAGAACTGGACCCAGAGGGTTATGCTGGAAGACTACTTCTTGTGTCCAATGGTCCTGTCCTGTGGAGTGTCCCAGGGCTCAGTCCTGTCCCCATGTTATTCATAGCGTATATGCTGCCCCTGCGCAAGATCATTAGGCAGTATGGGCTTGGTTTTCATTGTTATGCCAATGATACTCAGCTCTACTTGTCCTTTGCACCTGGGATATCGGATGCATTTTATCTGCTTAATAAGTGTTTGTCTGAGATTCAGACCTGGATGTCATCTAGCTGGTTCAGCCTGAACCCTGAGAAGACTGAAGTGCTGGTGGTGGAGCTGGGGTGAAGATGGGAAGTGGAGGCCTCTGAGAGGGAGACTGGGCTTTGGCTCAGCCCCTCTAGGTTATTAGCCTCCACCAAGGTGAAAAATCTGGGAGTCATTCTGGATAATAAGCTGACACTGGAGGCTCAGGTGGTGGCAGTACTCCAGAGTAGCTTTTATCATCTCCCAAATATTAGCCAGATTAAGTTCCTTGTCCCGCCTAATGACCTGACCATCCTAGTACCTGTGTTTGTGACTTCAAGGCTCAACTACTACAATGCTTTATACCTTGAGGTAAAAGGACGGGTGTTGCCATGCCTACAGCTGCTACAGAATGCTGCAGCCAGGCTACTGATGGACCTTCCTAGATCCTGTCATGTGTCAACGGTTCTGCGTGAGCTGCACTGGCTGCCAGTGAAGTGGCATATCCCCTTTAAAGTGCATCTGCTGACCCACAAGGCCCTACATGGGCTGGACCCAGGCTACCTGTTAGAGCTCTTGTGCCCTTACACCCCAGGAGGTCTGCTCCGCTCTATTGAAAAAGGTCTCCTGGTAGTCCCAAGGGTGAGATTCAGCGTGTTTGCCATTCATTTGCATCACCAGGTAAGAAAAAAGGTTTGTCTCCCCATACGATGCACAGGGGTAATGCCAAACTTCACCCAACAACTAACACACCAAAATCTGGCCAATGGAAAATCATGTACACAAATGCTCACAGCCTGGGAAATAAGATCCCAGACCTGCAGGCAATAATGTCAGAGGCTAAACTGGACATAGTAGCAATTAGTGAGATGTGGTTTACCAGTAACCACACTTGGGAGACTTCAGTACCTGGCTATGTATTGTTCAGAAGAGACCGAGGTGCAAAAAGGGGAGGCCTGTGATGTTAATGAAAATATCAAAGCTACAGAAATTCAGAATACACATAAGGAGCCAGAAGAACTGTGGGTCACCCTGGAAACAGGAAATGGGACAGCCATAAGAACTGGGGTTGTCTCAGCCCCCAGACCAGAGGGAGGACATAGACACATTACTGTTAGAAGATATACAAAACATGACAGCTAAAGGAGGTTCTGATAATGGGAGACTTCAACATGCCAGATACAGATTGGTCAATACCAGCAGGAACATCTGCCAGAACCAGACTCATAGTGGATTCCTGCAGGAGGGCCTCAAACAACTGGTACAGCAACCCACAAGAGACAGAGCTATCCTAGATCTAGTACTGACTAACAAAGAAGGGATCACAGATCTCCAGGTAGAAAGGTCACCTGGGGCCAGTGACCATCACATGGTATGGTTCAATTTGGCTACTACATCTAAATCATCCCATTCCAAGGCAAAATATGGGACTTCAGAGGAGCTGACTTTGATAAGATGGTAACAGAGTTAAGCTAGCCTGGCAAAAGAAACACAGGTGAGGAGGTACAGGCAAAGTGGGCAAGCATTAAGGATACAATACTGAAGCAACATCCCATTGTGTTAGACAGAAAAGGAAGTACAAAGAAGAAGGAAACCACTTTGGTTCTCAAATACAGTAGCAGAAAAGGTCAGAGCCAAAAGGCTGGCCTTCAGGAAATATAAGGGAACACAGCGGATGAAGATAGGGAGGCATACCAAACTGCCCTAAGGGAAGCAGGGAAGGCAAGGCAGGCAAAGTCCCAAACTGAGGAAACACTAGCACGAACAGTAAGAAGGTGACAAGACTTCTATAGATACATTAGTGAAAGGAGAAAGTCCAGAGTGGGTATTGCTAAGCTTAATGGAGAAAAGGGAGCATGAGGAGGAGGACCTGCAAAGGCATCTATCCTAAATAGATACTTTGCTCAGTATTTACTGAAGAGAAGGTAGGCAGGGCCCACAGCTCAGCATCATGGACACAGGGGAGGGAGGTGAGCACTACTCCCTTCACAAAGAAAGGGTCCTACAAGAGCTTGCTAAGCTCAGGTGGATAAGGCAATGGGACCTGATGGCATACATCCCAGGGTACTTAAGGAGCTAAAGGAGGAACTAGCAGAGCCATTAGCAGAATTGTTTAGTGAGTCTCTGAGCACAGGAGAGGTCCAGAAGACTGGAGAAGGGCTTCATGATCCCGCTCCACAAGAGTGGTAGCAGGGAGGAGGCGGGAACTACAGACCAGTCAGTCTTACCTCAGTAGTGGAAAGATTATGGAGGCACTCCTTAAGGAAAGGATAGTGCAACACCTGGAATCCATAGGGCACAGGATCCAAGACAGCATGGGTTTACAAAGGAAGGTCCTGTCAAACTAATCTCATAGATTTCTTTGACTGGGTAACCAGAGTGGTGGACCAAGGGGAGCAGTTGATGTCGCCTACCTTGACTTCAGCAAAGCTTTTGACACTGTTCCACATAGAAGATTGATAAATAAGCTAGGTAGGCTCAGGGTGGGTCAGAAGTTGGTCAACTGGGTGGCAAACTGGTTGACTGGCAGAAAACAGAGGTGGTGGTAAATGGTATACAGTCAGAAGAGATGCAAGTCACAAGTGGGGTACCTCAGGGATCAGTCCTGGGGCCAGTCCTATTCAACATCTTCATTAGTGACCTCGCAGATGGACTAGAGGGTAGGCTTGTCTGTTTGCAGATGACACCAAGATCTGCAACAGAGTAGATGATCCAGATGGGGTGGGCAGAATGAAGAGATCTGGATAAACTAGCAAAATGGTCAGAAGAGTGGCAACTGGGATTTAATGCAAAGAAGTGCAAAATCATGCACATAGGAAGAAAACCCTGAAGCCACTTATAGGCTGGGAGGAGTTGCTAGCAGTCACAAAGGAAGAAAGAGACTTGGGCATCATCATCACTGATGACCTAAAATCATCAAGCAGTAGGTAAGGCTAGGGGGTGTTAGGGTGTATTAGTAGGGGTATCACAAGTCGTAGGCGGAGGTAATAATCCTCTGTACAAGAACGTGGTTAGGCCCCATCTGGGTACTGCGTTGCAGTATTGAGGCCACACCTTCACAAGGACATTAACCAAATTGAGGCAGTCCAGAGAAGGGCAACCAAAATAGTGCAGGGACTGCATCAGAAGACATAAGGAGGATAGATTAACTGGAGCTCAATATATATACCCTTGAGCAAAGGAGGGAGAGGTGATATGATCAGACATTTAAACACCTTAAGGGCATAAACAAGGTGAAAGAGTCTAACATGTTTAAATATAGGAAAAATAGCAGGACAAGAGGACACAGCATGAGATTAGGGGAGGCCGATTAAGGGGAATGTGAGAAATTATTTTCACAGAAAGAGTGGTAGTGCATGGAATGGCTTACCACAAGAAGTGGTGCTATGAATACAGTGCAGGGCTTCAAACAGGCATGGGATAGGCATAAGGGAGCAATACAAATGACTATGAATAGATAGGTCACTGACAGAGCAAAGGCCGATGGCACATTTATAAGGTAGAAAAAGAAATGGGCAGACTGGATGGGCCTTGCGGTCCTTATCTGCCGTCAACTTCTATGTTTCTATGAGATTAAAATCATCCGGGGGCCGGGCATTTGAGGTGGCAGCCCTGTTCCTTTGGAATTTGTCAACCAGGACTCTGAGGGAGGTCCCTCGGTACAGGCTTTTAAACGTGGTCTGAGAACGTTTCTATTTATGCACGCATATGGGGATTAGCTAAAGTTGATTAGCTATACATATTTATTTTATGATTCTTTTATAGGTATTTATGTATTCAGTAGAGTCTAGATAGTTGAGTATTTTTATATTTTGTGTTATTTTTGTAACATATAAAGACTACTACTACTATTATTACTAGGAACTGGTGGTCCCATGATTTCCCCGTTACTGTATCTCCTTTCCTTCACTTGCTGTTTTTATTTATTCTGTCTCCCCTTGCTCCTCTGTGGTTAAAAAAATATATGTGAAAATCTTCATGAAACTGGGATCCCTTGGTTTACAAATGTATAAAATTCTATTGTTGAAACCATTGCAGAAAACTATTTAGATTTCTTAAAAAGGTGACTCTCTGTAGTACAAGGGGTTGTCCTCGCGATGTATTTTGACCTTCACAAGCCTGTTATTAGAATTATCAATAGGAAACCATCTCTGGGACAGTGTGTTCTATTTTGTTGCACCTCTTGAGACTAGATGTACTCTTCTGGCTGCTCACAAGAAGAAAATTGACAAAGTTCTGAGGCATTTTGTGAGAAACAGGAGATTAATTTACATCAACAGGATGCAGAGTTTAAACTGCCAGGAAAATACATCTTACAAAAAGAGAACAATGTTTTGTTTACGTAGGTTGAGAGGGGATTTTAAGAGAGACACTCTAACGTAGATCGTTGTACTGCCTGCATGCAGATCTATCCTGTACAATTTTATATATTTATTTTATTGTTACTGATAATAATAAAATGCTACTTGCGAATTTTATAACTTCTCCTGGTCTGAGTACGCTTCCAGACCTATGCCTGTATGACATGTATGACAAGGCATTAAAAACAAGATTTTCAAGTGGAAAGACATTGGCAAAAGGAAAGATATACCAGTTAAACAATGCTGAATTCAATGTAGAACTATCATGCTGGAAAATTGGGGATCCACTAAAAAACAATGATCACAAAAACAGAGGCAGTGCCTGCACACAGATAGTAATGTGACGGCAAGAGTGGTACCTGATGTCAGCTGTCCAAAACACAATATAAATTTATACATTGTATAAGCAAGCATAAAAACATTTCTGGTGTAAAGCTACTAACAAAAGATTATGCATGCCAATTGAAACATTGCCTAATTCAGTGTAGCTCTATCATGCTGAGAACTGGGGATCTGCTAAAAAATAGCGATCGCTCGTAATATAGGCAGTGCCTACAGGCATTTAGTAATGTGATAGCATGAGTGGTACCTAATACCAGATATCCAAATCACAATACAAATGATTAATGTTAAGCACTATACTAAAAATGCCAGAATAGAGACAAAGGTGCACAGCTATGGTCAGTACAAGACAAAGACTGTATGGGGGGGGGGGGGAATGGGGATGGAAAGTATGGAGGGTTGTTGTGGGAACACACAGCGACATTTTTAAAAACAAGTGCATAAAGTCAAGGAGGTGCAAACAGACCAACAAGACTAGGATTCTACATAAAACAGATGAAAATGACCTCTGATGGAATGAGACACAAAATGGTAAGATGGAGATTTTAGCAATATGGGGTGAAGCCACTCCAACATAAGGAGAAAATTGTCTCCAGTGAAAACAAAGAGGTAAATAAAGCAAGTTAATATGCACCAACAGGAAATAAATAAGTATATATACTATCATACATACAATCCATAACAATAGAAACACAGAAACATAGAAATCTGTTGACAGAAAAGGACTCTATCAGCCCATCTAGTGTGCCCCTGTCCCCTTCCCATTAGGTATACCTGAACAATGGAAGGCAGTTTAAATCACAGAAGGCTCACTTCACTAAGGGATGGAAACCGATTAAGAGGAACACAGAAAAATCGATTTCTTTATTGAGCCCAACCCCAGGGTTCTAAAGTGCTGAGTGCATAGATCCCTCGGGACTCCTGTTGTAAGAGGGTTCTGATGTGATCACACCCTCAAGGTGGTGATCTGACATGTTCTAGAGCACAAAATTTTAAGCAATTAGGATCACTGTGGTGCAAGTCCCTAAAATGTCTTCCGAATGCAGAGTTCAGCCTGACGTTTCTGATATCTGTAATACGTTCCTGTACCTATTCTTAATCTGGTGGATTGTTCTACCCACATAAGCCACAGAGCAAGTGCACTGGATAGCATATACCACGAAATGTGTGGAGCAGCTCATGAGTTCTCTGATACCCACCTTGTTGAGGGAGTACCTGATATAGGATCTCAGGTTTTGTACCAGAGGTTGAAAAAATAAATCACAAAACTGTGATAGATTTTCTGACAGAGATCCTATACCAAAGACCTTGGTTTGATAAGACTTTTATGTGTTTTAGGTAGATAACAGAATGTTTGTGTAACAGGTCTCTCTTTTTTTAAATTAAGCTTTTTAACCCCCACCACCACCTCCCACCTACTTGGCGACAGCGGTACATGGTGGAGCTGGCAGACAGATCCAGGCCCTCCCTTGGAGGGGCTCAGTCTCAGGACCTCCTCTTCCCCTGCAACTGACCCTCCTGGCAATCCCCCACAGGTTTCCCCCATGGCAGGGCTGAGGGTGAAGGGCGTCAACTTTCCCTCCCCCCCGAAGATCAACATGTGGACTCCAGGGTGCCAGTGCAGATGCTATGGGGCCATCATGGAGCCTGCCAGCTCCATTTTTTACAGTTTGCTCCCCACCCCTTGCTGCAGCTGCTCACAAGCATGACTCGCAGCACCCTCCCTACACTAGTCGCTCCTGACTGCACTATCCCTGGGCCTCCACCCAAGGGGCAGCCCCGCAGTGGGCATGGTTGGGTCCCCACCAGGGAGGGAAGAACTGCCTCACGGCAGCTCAGTCCATCTCCTGGCATCCCTCCCTCCCTCCCTGCTGACCCCTGCAGACTCGGGCTCATTCCCAAACCTGGGTCACCGGCGTGGCACAAGGTGTGGGGTCCAGCGCCTCAACCCTCAGCACCACCGGGCCAGTCCATGTAACAGGATTCTTAGTTTTAACAATTCACATTCCTTTTCTGTTATAAAGCATCTATTATGTACGTCATCCACTGATGAAAAGAACGTATTCTAAAATTCCAGTATGGGATCCTTTCCCAATATTTTTTCAGGCCAGATTCGCAAAACTTTACCCCAGCCTGCCGGCCCGGTGGTGCTGAGGGTTGAGGCACTGGATGCCACACCTCTCACTACACTGGCGACCCAGGTTCGGGAACAACCTCGGGTCATCAGGGTGCCAGCATGGGGGGGAGGGGGGAGTAGGATTGAGCATACCAATGGGAAGCTGTCCTCTTCCGAGGGTGATAAGGATGGGTTGGTGCTCCCCCCATAGTTCCGCTCCCACTGGCTGGAGATCTGGTCAGTAGCATAGGTGGAGAGGGGGCAGCAAACAGTTATGGGAGGTGGAAGGGGCTGAGTTGGCACCATGGGGTGCATAGCATGCCTCCACATTCTCACACAGTCATGTGCCAGGGCCTCAAGGGGGTCAGGGGAGAAAAACAGTTGGCTGGAGGAGGTGACAAGGACCAAATAGCTATAGATATATATTGTATATATATTAAAAAAAAATTGTACCCCGTCATAAACCAGGTTTTGCACCAAAGTGGTATTCACAGAAGCCATGTCTGCAGGAGCACACTGGGTTTGTGCCAGGGCAAACTATGGAGGGTCTGCAATGCAAATGAGGGGGAAGGGACCTGCATATCGGCGCAGTCCCATTCACAAAGCATTCTCTCCATGCAAGGACCTCTTGTGGGGTTCTCCTTGCATGGAGAAAATACCACAAAGAAGACCTTGCTTTAATTCTGCGCAACCCTAGTGGTTGGCGGAGGTACTGCATTGCCCCTACCACCACCACTACCAAATCGCTGGCCCGATTGAAACATAATACTTCCTTGGTGGTAGTGGTTGCCCCCCCCCCCGTGATTACTGCACAATATTAAAAATATAAGTTTTCCCTGGTGTCCAGTGGTCCCTCCCCCACTCGATGCCAGACCAAGTGAAAAAGATGATTTTTTCCTTGGCATCTAGTGGTCCCCTTCACCAATTGCCAGCCTGATGTTAAAATATGTGGGCATAATTTTCAAAATGCTAAGAATGCCGCAAGCCCCAGGTGCACCCAACATATGGCGTACAAGGCTTTTGACATTCTCCTGGTCAGCATTGGGATTTTCTATCCCATACACTGACTGCTGCAAGCTAGACCAACATTTTGTGGTCTAGCTTGCGGCAACCCCAAGGGCCAGTTTTATGGATCTTGCACCACATATTTGGCGCAAACTGCCTGAAGTGGTGAAAACTGTCGCAACTGCGCCTGAGAGTGCAAAATCGGGCGCAGTTGAGGCAAAGAAGTTTGCCACACTGCTAGAACCTAAGTCCGGTGGTGCAGGGCTGGATGCAAGCCCTTCGCCTTCCTTCGAAAATCCAGCCCTATGTGTCCCTGGTGTCTAGTGGTCCCTTCCCCCACCCGATCCCATGCCCGATATTTTTCTAATAGTCCCTGGTGTCTAGTGGTCCTTCCCCCCACCCGATCCCATGCCCGATCCATATTTACTAGTCCCAGGTGACTAGTGGCCCCCCATCCTGATCCCCAATACAAGAAATCGATAACATTCGCTGGTGTCTGGTGGTCCCCCCCACCCAGGCAGGCAGTGCCCCACCCTCCACTCCCCATCCCACCCCAAGCTGGTGACCAGCCCTCCTCTCTCCACCACGGCTGGCTGCTGACTGAACTTAATGAGTGCACACTGTGTACAGTACATGCTCATTGACAATGACTGACAGCTCAGTGAGCTGTCATTCAATGAGTGCATACTGAATACAGTATGTGCTTACTGAGAGCTCAGCTGGCAGCCAACCGTGGTGGAGAGAGGAGGGCTGGGCTGGTCGCTGGCTTGTGGATGGGACAGAGGGAGCAGGGTGGTTCGGTACTGCCTGCCAGGGTTGTGGGAGGGACCACTAGGCACTATTTGTGTTGTGTATTGTGTTTTGAATATCCGGTATTAGGTACCACTCATACTATCACATTACTAAATGTTTGTAGGCACTGCCTCTGCTACGGGCGATTGTTATCTTTTAGCAGATCCTCAGTTCTCAGCATGATAGTGCTACATTGAATTAGGCAATGTTTCAGTTGGCATGCCTATTCTTTTGCCAGTACCTTTACAACAGAAACTTTGTTTTTATGCTTTGTTATGCAATGTATCAATTTATATTGTGTTTTGAACATCTGGCATCAGGTACCACTCTTGCTGACACATTACCAAATGTTTGCAGGAACTGCCTCTATTTTTGTGATTACTGTTTTAGTGGATCCCACATCTTTCAGCATGATAGTTTTACATTGAATTCATCACTGTTTAACTGATATGTCTTTTTGTTTGCCTGTGCTTTTACACTTGAAAACCTTGGGCTCAATTCACAAAAGAAAGCAGCTTACATCGATTGTCAGTGCACCAGACACCCTGCACCAGATTCACTATTGGGTAGGGTTCCAGCAGCAAAGTCACACTGCTTGCAACAACCGTGGTCCTACACCAAACAGACAGCACATCTGGAAGGTGTGCCACAAGCCACAGGGTGGTCGTGCGGCAACAGAACCAAGAACAGCAGTCCCTGTTGTCTAGCACCCCCTCCAGCCCCATTCACCTTTTAAATAAAATTAATTCATGTCCCTGGTGGCTAACAGTCCCCTCCCAGCCCTGATCTCCTTTCAAATAAAAGTCATTCATGTCCCTGGTGGCTAGCTGTCCCCCCAGCCTCAATCCCCTTGTAATAATCAAATCACATCCCTGGTAGTCTAATTGAACCCCCTCCCTATCCCTGATCTGCCCATATACTTTAAATGTATCCTTCCCTGGTGGTCTAATGAACCCCCTACCACCACCCCCACCATGACGGCAGGCAGTGTTCCACCACCCTGCTCCCCCATCCCATCCTCCAGGTGATGGCTGGCACAGCTCTTCACTCCCCATTGTGGCCAGTTGCCAACTGAGCTGTCAAGGAGTGGGCACGTACTGTATACAGTACACTTTGCTCATTGATGGACAGCTCGCTGTCCATCAATGAGCATAGCATACTGCATACAGTACTTGCTTGCTCCTTGACAGCTCATTCGGCAGCTGGCCATGGTGGGGAGCGGAGGGCTGAGCCAGTCACCAGCTAAAGGATGGGACTGGTGGAGAAGAGCAGTGGAGCACTGCCTGCTGGGGTGGTGGTGGGTCCACTAGACCACCAGGATATGTTATTTAATTATTTCTGGGGAGACTGGAGATAGGGAGGGGGTCCACTAGACCACCAGGGACATGATTTATTTATTACAAGGGGATTGGGGTGGGGGAGAACTGCTAGCCACCAGGGACATTAATTAATTTTATTTGAAAGGAGATCAGGACGGGGGGGGGGAGGAACCACGGCACTTTGCTGCAAATGTCTAAACCATCTCGGAGGACACACTTCTAAGTATCTTTAGATCTGCCCTGATTGATCTAACAGTACTTAGAAATTTGCCCTCTGGGAGGGTTTTATGAATCCCAACTTAGGGGATATGGCAGCCTGCATCTGCTGCAAGCCCCCTAGCACCATGCTGCAGCCCATTTTGTGGTGCAAGGCTGGCACAAGCCCCCTTTAGTGCAGGCAGCCTGCGTTTGATGCAGACTGCCTTTGTGAATTTCTCCCAGTGCATCTTTTGGTGCAAGCTGCACCTTACGCCATTCTTTGTGGCGCAGGCCTCTTGCAGCATTCAGGGGAGCTTTCTGAATTGAGTCCCTTGTTTTTAATGTCTTGTTATACAATGTGTCCGCTTGTGTGTATTGTCACTTTAAATGTTGCTACAAATTAATAGGGCACCAGGATGCATGTGATTCTGCCCCCTGATGAAGAGTCAGTGTGATTCAAAACACTGGGAAAAGTTTATTCTGCTGGTATGATTTTGGTAATAAACCTTTTTTGCATTCAGTA
Source organism: Neoceratodus forsteri (assembly GCA_016271365.2). Lineage (NCBI taxonomy): Eukaryota > Metazoa > Chordata > Ceratodontiformes > Ceratodontidae > Neoceratodus > Neoceratodus forsteri. The sequence continues at coordinate 318,373,562 of CM028136.1, forward strand.
CATGTATGCTGTAATTTTGTGCCTTTGCTGTATCCATTCGCCAGTTTTTACAGCTGCCCATGTTTCCATGTTGTACACAGTTCTTCTGTGTCCCTCAGGTAATTCTCCTATGTTTACAGCATATTTGGTTGGGGAAAACCAATCTGTCCCGTCCTTGTTATTTATTCTGGCCATTAAGAAGCTACTTCCATGGTTATATTCTCTGCAAGATTTGCCACATTATCTGGGATTTCTCTTTTGTAGCCACTCTCCTTGAATCTCCAAATGATGACATCTGTCTCTCCGTTGTATGTTTGAACTGCACTGCAGTGTCTTTTGGCCCTAACTAGTTGAGTGTAGGGAATGCTATCAATGAGGTATGGGTTGTGGAAGCTGTTGCCATGTAGGATGATATTTCGATCTGTCTGTATTGTCTGCTTTTGTTACCCGATACGGCTTATTTGAATTCGGAGTAATGCCATTTGGGATGAAGAGTGCACCCGTAACCTTCCAGAAGCTTGTAGATCACATCTTGGCTGGGTCGGGTGAATATGCACTGGCTTACATGGATGACATCGCCATTTACAGCCAGGCCTGGGAGAATCACATCAGCCACATGAGGAAGGTGTTCCGCAGACTGAAGGCTGCAGGGCTGACAGTTAAGGTGGAAAAATGCCAAGTAAGCACGGCTGAAGTGTCCTATTTTGGGCACCAGGCGGGCAGTGGATACATCCGTCCCGAGCCAGCGAAGGTTGATGCCATCCAGGCCTGGCCCACCCCTGCCACAAAAAAACAGGTATGGGCATTTCCGGGAACAGCCAGGTACTACAGGAGGTTTATTCCTCACTACAGTGATGTGGCCAAGCCCCTGAAAGACCTGATGAAAAAAAGAATGCCTGAAAAAGTTCTCTGGACAGAGGACTGCGAGTCTGCCTTCCAACGGTTGAAGGGAGGCATTATGTGGGCCACCTGTGCTTTCTAGCCCCAGTTATGACTTAAAGTTTGTAGTACATGTGGATGCCTGAGCCAGGTTACACTGAAGGGGAAGGAACACCCCATAGTGTATCTGAGCCAGAAGCTTCTGCCCAGGAAAGAGTCATATGCCACGTGGAGAGGGAATGTCTTTATTTTATTTTTTTTTATTTATTGAAGTGTTGGATGACACAAGTGAGCGGATGCTCATTGAGAAGCTCCACGTCAATACATTAACACAAAAAGACACAGTAATTAGGGACAAGATACAGAAATTATACATTCAGAGTAAAAAATACAAGAAATACATAGGTTGCACCAACCAACAATTCACTAATTGTGCTGAAGCATTGAACATGGTATGCCTGCGTCCTGAGGGAAACAGACAGAGGAGAAAGATAGGGTGAGGTAGGGGAGGTGCAGGGAGGGCTGGCAGTGGGAGCTGGGTATAGGAGAGGGCAGAGGTAAGGAAGTGAACCAAGGGGTAGGGGGTGATAGGCAAAGTGCTGAAGTAGGACTATCCTGGCAGGATAGGAATTGGAAGTGCTATGGCAGACTAATGCAGCAGGCGAGGGCTTAGCGGGGGGCACAAACAGGTATTACTATAAGTGAGGTGCTGATGGAGCCTTCATTTAAAGGAACCAAGTGTAGTGGTGCCGGAGATGTCAGATGGTAGTCCATTTGTCCACAGAGGGGCCCGGTGAGCAAAGAATCACTGAGCCATAGTTGTGTAACACCTGGGCACATGGAATATTTGGATGGATAAGCTCCTGGTGTGACTAGCATTTACAGAAGGTGATCAAAGGATCTGGACACCTAGAGGAAGTAGGTTCAGAGTGACTTTTTTTGCAAGGAGTCAGGTTTGATAACAGATTCTGTCACTTAGTTGGTACCAGCCAGACCGAGTATAAGGCTCACGGGTGTGGGTGAGTTCTGGGGCATTAGTGAGCAGGTGGCAGGCTTTGTTTAGAGCTGTTGAGAGGTGTTTGAGTACTGTGTCAGTAGTGGAGCCATAGATAGCCAGACCATAGTCAATGAGGGTTATGAGCAAGCTGCTAATTGCCAGGTTCAGAGCTTCATAGGTTAGACAATGCCTATGTCTGTAGAGGATGTCAATCCTGGTGTTAAAGGCTTTAGCCATGTAATCGATATGTTGGGTGTAAGACAGGGCAGAGTCCAATGTGATCCCCAGGTATTTGAAGAGGGGGACTAGCTCCAAGGTGTTGCTAGTGTCATTCTGTCTGGAGATAGTGTGGGCCCTTCAGAAACTGCAGCCATACCTGTATGGGAGGGAGTTCACTGTGGTCACAGATCATAACCACTTGACATGGCTCCATAGGATTAGTGGCAAAACACAAAGTTATTGCATTGTAGTTTGGTACTACAGTCATATAATATGATCATTCAGCACTGAAGTGGGGTGCAGAATGCTAGTGCAGATGGACTGTTGAGGCAGAACTGAGTGCATGACATGTTCCTTAAGGCATTCCCCAGGCCCTATACGAACAGTAGTGTCGGACATGTGACCAGAGTAATGTATTAATTTATTTTTGTTAATGTAATAATGCTGCTGTCATATGAGGGCACAAAACATGGCTTCTGATGTCACACGACAAAACAGGTCTTATTCGAAACATTGGCCCAAGTTGCTCAGAGGAATGTCCCCTTGAGAACATTCAGCCACAGATCCTGTAAGCAGATGGAAGAGTGCCAGTCTGAATGCCTCAGTCAGCTTAAAAGGCAAGAAGCATGGGGTTACACAACTTGGACATTCTTCAAAACAGAATCATAAAAGTGGACAGAGCAGGGGTGAGTGAAGCGTGAGCCAACTGGTCTGGATGAGGTCATCCATCCACACACACACCACATACATACACACACACACACAGATATACACCCATACACAGGCACACCCATTTGGGGGTAGGGGCAGTGAAGAACTGTCACTCAAAGGAGGTAAGACTAGTGGTGGGGGAAGTGGCCCAATTCACTCCATGAAGTGATTCGTGGAGTGAAGGTGAATTCGCGGAGTGTTCCGCAACGCGAAGCGGAGTATTTCGCGTTATCCTGGGTAATGCGAAGTCCATTGAAAACAATGACTTTGCATTATTCCACCTTCCCAAACCACTACTTCACCAATTCTTAAGGTGAAGTACATTGAAAACAATGTACTCTGCCTCACTTTGCCTTGTTTTTAAGCTCCAACGGTGAATTTTGCAGTGATTCATGGGATTTCAGGTCACATGGGCTCTAGATTGTTCTGCACAGCCTCAGTTTGAGCTAGTGTGTGTAGGAAGCTGTAGGAGACAATCTGCTCTGAGAGCTCTCTGCTATTCAAACCTTCTAAAAGCTGTTAAAAAAGACTTTTTGAGTCGTTTGTTTTGCTGAAACTTTAGTTCATCGATTATAGGAAACACTCCTGTGCTTATATCATCGAGCATTTATTGTGTGTGGATTTTGAATGCTAATGTACAACATTCAGTCTGTGTACTGAGAGAGGTCATGGAAGGCGTTGTTCTTGTAGGTTCCATTGGTAGCTGGTACATGTTATAGCTTTGTATCATGGAGAGCACAGAGCTTTGAGCTGACCCCAGCCGGTTAAGGTTTCTATCACCCAAAATGATGATCTCATTTTGTTTTGAGATCAATGAGTTTTGGTTCAGCAGTTCCTGTAGGCTGGCAGTACCACCGGTGGCTGGGTTGTAGGCACAAATAATGTGCAATTTCTTGGCACCCAGGGAAACGACTATATGCAGGGATTTACAAGCAGAGGTGGTGTCGATTGCTGGTATGACTTCAACGATGAAATGGCTTTTGTAGAACACAGCAACCCCAACACCACGCTTAGATGAGGGTCTGTCTCTGCGTACCAGAGAGTAGTTGGTCAGTGCACAAGTAGAGTCAGGGATTTGGGGTTTAAGCCACGTTTCTGAGAGGCAAAGAATGTCAGGCTTGTATACTTCCACCAAGCTTCCAGATCAGCGTGATTCCATTTGAGGCTTCTAATGTTCATGAGAGCAACAAGGAGACCTTTGTTGGGGAGAGCTGATATGTCAGCGGATGAGAAATATCCAGGAGGGCCAGGATTCAGTTCAACATTGCCTGATAGAAGGATGGCTAAGAGGAGGACAACCCAGAGCTTATGGCTTTGAAGGGTCAGTAAAATAGCTAACCTCGGAGTTTGTTTTCTAAGCCTCTGGATGCCAAAATAGGTGCAGCCTTTCTGGAATATAAGGTGCGCCCAGTCCGGTTTGAAAAGTTGTTCAGCTACAAGATTTGAGAAACAGAATTCGGAGGTAATCGATGGAGTCAGACCACAAGTGTCAAGGAGAGGAATAGATAGTGCGACTTTATTTATGTAAAGCAAGGCTAAAGATGTTGCAAACAGTACTACCACATAGCGGAGATCCATGCTTTAACACTGTCGCTCTGCAGTTCAACCACTAAAGTAAGACAGTAAGGTAGGCCTATGAGGAATGAAAGGAATAAGATTAGACTGGGGATTATCCTAAGAAGAGTGAGCTAGCAAGAGCTAGAAGCTTAAAAAAGAGGAGGATGCATTTGATTGAAACTAGAAGAAAAACAGTGGTGTAACGCAAGAGAAAAGTAGAGAAATGGGACATTTTCTGTTTGGCTCCTAGAGGTCACACTGGTCTGAAAACACAGGCAGCAGTTAAGCTGAGTAAGACCAGTGAAAGTAGAGACCAGTAGAACCCCCTAAATAATAGGATGGATAAGGGAAACTAAAACTCAGCCAGTGAGATGCCTCAGGGGGGTCATCAGCCGGCAAATCCTTGAAGAGATTGTGAAAGGGTGGGACAGATAGTGTATTTAATAAAGGAAGGAGTGGAAGGAGGTGGAGGGTGGGCCAAAAATTCAGTACAGCTAAGAACTAAAACAAGCTGCCCAGGAAATTCAGTACAGATGTGAACTAAAACAAGCTGCCCAGGTTTAAACACAGGATCTAGGCAGCACCTTCATTCCAAGTTGCACTTTCTTTCCCAGTGATTTTGGAGAAGCAAGCAGAGTGAAATCAGAGCAAGCACCAATCCTGCAGAAAGGCACCAGATTTGAAAAGTTTTGCTCCATACCTGATTCTCTCAGAGGGGAAAAGAGCAGAGCTGAGAGGGTATTTTTCAGAACGTGTTGGCGGTCCACAGGGTCAAGGAGGTTGCTGCCCAGGCGGGCTGACTAGTAAGGGAAAACAGGATTAATTAAATAATGGCTGAGCAGGAGGGTGTGGACTTCAGCAGGACAAAGGGTTGCAAGATTGACAGGGGACTTACAATGAGGACAAAGGGGCAGAGAACTGGAGGAAGATCCAAGGGTCAATCGGTGGGGGGGGGGTCACAGAAAGCACCTCAGTCTGCTATGGAGTCGTCTGAGGGGGGAGGGAGAAAGAGGCAGGGGTAAAGGCAGTGAGTGAGAGTTTAAAGTCAGGCTAAGCCAGAAATAAGGAAAAGAAAAAATATATATAAGTACAGGTTTTGGGGTAACAAACAAATTATTTAGCTAGCAGAAAACGACTAACTCATGGCAAAATCAGACTGTAAATGCAGTATATAAAATTCAGCAGAACTACCAAAAATTCAGCACAGCTAAGAACTAAAACAAGCTGCCCAGGAAATTCAGCACAGCTATGAACTAAAACAAGCTGCCCAGGTTTAAACACAGGCTCTAGGAAGCTCTAGGCAGCACCTTCATTCCAAGTTGTCCTCCTCTGGATTGCCTCCATCCTGTCTATGTCCTTGTGGAGATGAGGTCTCAAGAACTGCATGCAGTACTCCAGATGGGGTCTCACCAACTGTCTGTACAGCCTGTACAAGGCATCGAAGCCACCTCAGCCTACACCTGCGTTGAAGACTCCAGCTATGCAAGGGGCGCTCACAGAGAAACAATTCCTGGAGGAATTGGGGCCAATAAAGGCAGCTTCACTTATGATAATGGATTCCATACAGCAATTGCAGTAATCAGTGGATTCTCTAGCCCATCGGGTGGGAGACGTGGAAGTGCACACTTTTTCTCTAGTGGACTGGCACAGCAGAGTGGACCCAGAGTTAAGCATCCTCCGACAAATGTACAAGCGAATGGAGAAGTGCTTAGAAGATCTGGAGGTCAGGAGTAGGAGGAATAATTTAGTAGTGCTAGGGTTGCCCAAGACAGCGGAGGGCCCCAACGTCCTACTCTTTACTCAAAAGCTGTGTGAGAATGTAGCAGGGCCCTCGCCTAATGGGCCAGCTTATGTTATTGAGCGGGTGCACTGTTCCTTGCGCCTGATGCCGCCTGAAGGTACATCACCGAGATCACTGATCTTCAAGTACCTAAATTATCTTGACAAGCAACACATTTTAATGAAGGCTTGAGAGCTGAAGGAAATTCTGTGGGAAGGGCACCGAATACAGACTGCATAGAATCTCCCCTTTTTTGTGCGCCAGAGAAGAAAGGAGTTACACCCAGTTGTATCCAAGTTAATTGTGGCAGGAGTTTGTTTTCGGGTGCAGACCTGGCAATTTTACAGGTCCAACATAAAGGTGAATGGCACAGTTACGAGACTCGCTAAGGCCACCTCTGACCTTTGGTCCCTGTACTCGAATTTGTTTAAGCCCGACTGATCTACCGGTCTGTTGATGCTTTCACTCTTTTCATGTTTGTGCTTTTGGACTTATGAGGGCTGGAGCAGCAGCAAGTGTAGACATTTAACCCTATTTGCAGGCTTCTTTGTATCTCTGGGGACATTTCTTTCTTCAGTTGTGGCTCATATGATGGTGTGCATCTGGTGAAGACAATCTCTAGTGGACTTGTGACCTGGGCCCCTGCATTATTTATGGGGTGTTACACTGTTTAGCTATGGCAGCATATATGTTTATTAACAGCACTGATCTGGAGGTAAGCTGACGGCATAGTGATTTCCTCATTGATGGAGCATCCAGTCCTTGTTACTTCTGTTGCAGGGGTCTCCCCAGCTGTCTCATCCAGGGAGTTTGGACTGCATGTTTGGACTTCGGGGACCTTTTGGATTTCACATTTGCCTACCACAGATTTGCGGCCATCTTTGGGATTTTCAGTGCCAGACTCTCCTAACAGGACTTTTTGCTAATAGTGGGACTGTTTTCTATTTTAACTGAATTATGTACCTGCACCTTGTTTACCGGTGTAGATCAGGTTGACTGGGCTGGGAGCTTGTGCCTGTTTTATGTACCCCTGCTGGGGGATTTTGCTCCCTTTCAGCATGAGGCTCGTTTATAGCTGGTTTTCTTGTTTACTTCTGTTATAGTGGTTACTAGCGTGTTCTTCTCCTGCACATAGAGGGGTAACTGCCAATTTACCAGGAGGGGAGCGCACCATATGGAGATTGTTTGTTGGGGAGGGGAGCAGTGTGCAGGAAGCATCTGCATCTGGGTGTACATGAAGGGGATGAGCATTTTGGTTTGGCTCCCCTTCTCATTACTTTTGGAGTGGTGGGGCCTTAAAAGGGCAGGTGATTTAACATCACGAGCAGGTGGATTGGAGGAGTAGGGTCATTAGGACCTGGGGAGGGCTTTGTATATAATTTATTGGGGGATTAAACTGGCTACAGGGGGTTATGGGGGAAATAGTGGGGCAGAGGGGAGGAGTGGGCATCCCAGAGCACGGGATACTTGTGGGTTCAGCCCTTGGTGGATCAGCTGGCCTACTGGGGTTCTTGCATAGCATGAATACGATATTGTATAATTTTATTTCCTAGAATGTGAAGGGGGCACAGAACAAACAAAAACATCACATGATACTCAAACACCTTTCCAAATACCAGGTGGGGATTGCTATGCTGCAAGAATCCCATATGCGGAAAGAGGAAGTTGCTCTGTTTCGGAGGGGCTGGGTTGGTTTGGATTATGGGGCAGGCTCCAGTACAAGGAGGGGAGGAGTGATAATTCTGATGGCAAGAGGGCTTCCGTTTTAGCTAGTGCAGGAGTCTCGGGACACAAAAGGTAGGTATATTTTCCTTCATGCCAGGGTGGGGATTTCCAAGGTCATATTAGGTTCAATTTATGGCCCAAACACAGATCCTCCAGGCTTTTTCACTGCGTTAGGGTCACAATTGGACTTCTTCCCCTCTGTTTCAGTTATCCTTGGTGGTGACTGGAACTTGGTTTTTCAAAATAGTTTGGATAGGACAAGATCCCTCTGAAAGGGCCTTTCCTCAGCACTGTGAGGGCTCTGGGAATTTACTGACCAATGTGGCTTCATAGACCCTTGGTGGATGTTGAACCCCACTGAGCGGCAATACACTTTCCACTCCATGCTGCACAGAACCTCCTCCAAAACTGATATTTTTCTGCTTAGCAAGACTGCCCTTCCCACCCTTGTCATGAGATTTTACCTTTGGTCCTCTCAGATCACACCCCTATATATTTATGACATTGAGCTTGCACGTGTCGGAGGACCTAGATGGGATTTGGAGGCTCAGTGTTGAGCTCCTTAAAGATTTGGCCTTCAAACAAAAACTACAGGACTTTATTGTCCAGTTTCTGGAAGAAAATGAGGGCACAGTGGAGAGATTAGATGTTTTTTGGGGTGTGGTGAAATGCAGGATTCGGGGAGAATGTATTAATCTGGCAACGGTGCAGAAAAAGCACCTGGTCAGGGAAGAAGATCAACTCTTGGTAGAGATTAGATGGCTGGAGAGCCATCTGCCCCCCAGGTCTACCTCGGAGTACCAACAACAGCTAAACCCTTCTCTGTGCCAGATATTATGAGCTATTAGAGGAAAGGGTGGATCTTGCCTTGTTTCGCATGAAAACTAGGTACCTCGAGGCTGGAGAGAGAGAGATGGGAGATTGTTAGCCTGGCAACTTCAGCTCCTTGAAGCAGCGAGGGTTATCCCTCGGCTCCTGCTGAATCCTCAAAAGGATCCTCTCACCCATAACAGAGACATAGTGGAGGCTTTCAGGGAGTTCTACTGTGAATTATATAGGGAGCCACCACTCACCCTGGAGTTAAATGCTCAAATCTCAGAGTACCTCGAAGATCTCCCACTTCCTCAGCTTTGTCCCTGCCAGCAGGAGCTCCTGGATGCTCCTCTATGTCTCTCGGAAGTGAGGGAGGTTACTGACTAACTTCCGTCGAATAAGTCTCTGGGGCTGGATGGGTTCTGTAATGAGTTTTACAAATCCTTCATAGCAGAACTTTCTCCCTTTCTTACCAGACTACTTAATTTCTTGTTAAAAGAGGGGTTGGCATATTCCTCCCTTAATAAGGCCTGGATATCACTCATTCATAAAGAGGGTCAGAATGAGCTACTCCCCAATAGCTATAGGCCGATATTCCTACTGAACTCGGATATGAAGTAGTTGGCTAAGATCCTGGCCAACAGGCTCAAGTTGGTTTGGGAGGACTTGATCTCTCCAGCACAGATGGGTTTCATGGTGGGCTGCCTTTTTGCTGATCATCTATGAAAGCTTCTCCACCTGATTTTTGCATCTGGGGAGGGCAAGGTACCTGTGGCTTTGGTCTCCCTAGATACGTAAAAGGCCTTTGATAGAGTTTCCTGGCCATTTATGTTTGCCATGTTAGACAAGTTTGGCCTTCCTCCCAATTTCTATTGATGGGTCCAGGTTTTATACAGCAACCCCTTGACTCAGGTTGATTGTAATGGACTTTCCTCAGCTCCCTTTCAGCTCCAGAAGGGCATCCGGCAGGGTTGCCCTCTCTCACCTCTCCTGTTTAATTTACACCTTAAGCTTCTCCTGTACAAGCTGAATAACAATTCCTTAGTGACAGGGATCCACATGGGAGGTGCAAGGTACACCCTCTCGGCCTATACTGCTGATTTGTTACTACATGTGGAGCATCCCTCTACTTCGATTCCAGCAGCACTGGCCAAGATGGAGGGTTTCTCTGCAGTTTCAGGATACAAACTGAATGTTGATAAAACTTGGGTTATGCCTCCTAACAGCGTGGTGGACAAACAGGAGATACAAGCCCTGGGACATTCATGGGCACTGAGAGAGTTATTGTATTTGGGGATTCAGGTTCCCCATTCTTTATCTAACTTGTCTAAGTTGAACTCCTCCCCTCTCTTATAGCATATTAAGCAGGACTTGCAGAGATGGCCCGTTTTGTTGGTCTCCCTGTGGGGTCAAGCTAGCATCGTGAAGATGAACATTCTCCCACACCTTTTATACCCCCTGGGAATGACAGGAGTGTACCTACAAAAATCCTGGCTTCTGCAGCTACAAAGACTCCTGAATCAATTTTTGTGGAAGGGACAGGCGGTCCGCCATACCTATTTCAAGCTTACCCAATCGCGAGAAAGGGGAGAGCTTCAGCTTCCCAGTTTTTACTTTTATTACCTAGCCCTGCACAGTTCCAAATGGTTACAGTGGATGCGTCCAAGACCTGCACTACCGCCGGGCACTTAACGCCCTCCCTGGCTTCAGATCATGTCTAATCAATGTAAGCTGGTGGGGTTGCACCTTAGTAGCTTATTATATATTAGACCTTCCTGGGTTTTTTTGTGTGTTTTTTTTAGTCTTTGGTAACCAGGTAAGGCCCACTAGGCACAAGTTCCTGTTTTCAGGAGCGACCTGGGAGCACTGGGCAGTTAAGTGACTTACTCAGAGTCACACAGTATGCAAGTGGAGGTTGTGAGAATCAAACTCAGGTCTGGTCTGCTGGATGTATCAAACTCATTCACACCTCATTCCTCTAACCCCTAGGCTATACTGCCAGCCCCATTTCTGTGATCCTTGAAAGCATGTGTTCAGTTATGAGTCTATATGAAATTGAACTGGACTAGGGTGCACTCTCAGCCGGTGCTGGGGAACCCCAATTTTCTGATTGCAGGTCGTCCTATTCCGGCCACCTTCTGCCCACAGCTTTGGGGGGTTGCAGTGCACTCCCTTTTAAAGAACGGTTCTCTGATGCCTCACAGAGAGATGCTGGATAAGTATTCCATTCCTCTCTTCCATAGCTTTAAATATCTTCAATTGTCGAGGGCTTTACAATCATTTCTTGGGCCTAGCTCCTGGCAGGTTCTGGACACCGACATGCTTTCTACCCTTCAGGCCATCGCGAGGCAGGGCCATGCAGTGGCAAGATTATATTCCTCTCTGTGGTCAATGGACCCTGACTCCTTGACAGAAGTTCAGGTTCTATTAGCAGCAGAAATTGGGCTTGACCTACATCCAGCAGCAGTGGGAAACTATTTGGTGTAACTTATATAAATTTGTAAAAAGAGATAGGTATAGGTGGACTCAGTTTAGAATCCTACATGATTTATATTACACCCTGGTAAAGCTGTTCAGAGTGGGGCGATCCTCGACCCCACTGTGTACCCATTGCCAGCTGCTTGAGGGGGACTTTAAGCATATTTTGTGGGACTGTCACAAGATTCAGCCCTTCTGGACTGCGATTAAATTAGCCCTTGACCCCCTTACTAGGACTAGAGGAGGCTTCACTCTGGAAGTTTGTCTGATAGGGGACTACCCTGTCTCAATGACTAGCCAACATAGGGCCTATATGGCTCTTATTTCTCTACCAGTGAAAACAGTCATTTTGCAGCACTGGTTGGAGTCAAACACACCCATCTTTGTAGAATGGCACAAAGAGGTGACACAAGCTCTGGCAATAGAAAAGCAGATTGCAAAGCTGCATCAGAGGGAGGAGAAGTGTTGGCAGAGATTAAATACCCTGGATGCCCTGTTGCCAGTGCTCAGGAGAGCTTAGGGGGGACTGGTCCCGGGTTGGTTCCATATTTGGTATTGGTTATTAGCTCCTGGGTTATTTAAAATGTATAGCTTTCAAAATGAGTGCTTAATATGCTAGGGGGCGCCATAGGTGGTAGGTGAGCTGGGGCTTTCTTTATCTGCCCCCGGAGGATTAATTGATGTTTTTGGAGACAATATCTAGACTGGGGATTGTGAACCGTGCTCGGGGGAGGGGTGCGATTAGTAGCTGTGTTGTGTTATATTTCATGTGCTGTATTTTATTGTGTGTTTTCTATTTTTTCTAAATCTTTCAATAAAGTGTGTTTAATTAAAAAAAGAATCAGTGACTGCTTGTTTTATATAAAAGGGTAATTCTATTATTTCTGTTGAACTCTGTTTGCAGTCTGCCTCTGAAGGGCACTCTACCTGCAGTTATTGTGTTTGACCATCCTGACCTTGAGCAAAGAGGAGGTAAAAAACAGGTTTTCTGGGTCCTGTTGGTTAAAACCACGGTGGTGGCAGTGAACTTGAAGTCCCTGGAGCAGAATTTTCATCACAGCTCCTAATAACAAACACTGATAACAGCATAAACAGTACTAAGGGGCTATCCAGATAGGGTGTATCTAGGTACAAGAAAATAAGTTAGCACAAACAGGGGGATGTTTCCTGATAACCTCCAGCATGTAACTGAATCAGCTGCTGTAGAGGCCTGTCCAGACTGAATGCTTTGTATGGTATACAGAGTTGGCTAGGGAAAACCAGGATATTGTCTGAAAACACCAACAGGACATAGGCTGTACATGTGGATGTAGAAAAGTCCAGGAAAGGCTCTCTGTACATGAGAGCACACTTCAAGGACCCCCCCAAGCATCACACCCATACAGCAAGAAGCAGAGCAGCTATAAATGGCATAGCAGTACTTACAGGTATTGGGTTAAGTGCACTGCAGGGAGAGTGTCTGACCCCAGCAGCCTCCTGGGCTGACTCCCAGGCAGACTCTCGATGTCCTTTGCGTGGGTTCTTAGTGAAAGGACCACAGCACCGAAAGACCACTTGAATGACAGGAAATACCCGTAGCCTCCGTGTGGTTGGTTGAAAGTGGAGCAGGGAGTTGAATTGCAGCTATGCTCCTAAATGGAACTTTCCAGTGGGCATGGCGGTGATCGGTGGGGGGAAGGGGAGCCTTCTCTCGACCCCATCAGCAGTCACATACACAGAAATAATAAATCACATATTGATACATATGGAGCACATACAGTAGGGTATCAGGCTGTGGGATCCCTCTACAAAAGTTTGCCCTCACACATGTACAGAGCTGCACTCGGGGAGGGGACCTGCCATGAAAGTCTTTAAGCCACCACCCTTCTGGTGCTATACTGGGCTTCCACTCAGGGCCCAAGATGTACAGACAATAATTCTTTAAGCCCACTACTCATTCTTATGCATATATATTTTTACCTTGGATGATCTACTGATGGAGTTGGCTATAGTGCTAAACTGTACATTCCCTTTTCCATTTTTCCATACCAGGTCACCTACATATATAGATGGATTCAGACCTCTCTGCAGAATTTGCCACATTACTGCAGGAACTGGGACTGTCACCCCAAGGCTCTCTACTGTGTCCACAAGGGCTCTAGCATGTCCCAGGGTGCTGGTTCCAACACCTAAAATGGCTGTACCTGTAATTAGACCAAAATGACATCAGCCAGACTCCTGGGGCTGCCCATGCATGTGTTCTTCCAACTGTCATCTACTCCTAACTCCCTTTGACTAGGATGGAGTACTGGTATCCCCCCCCAATAGAAGATAACCCCCTGGAATGACTGGTTACAATTCAACATTAGCTTTAAACATTGGAGGATGATGACTAGCAAATATGGCTTACTTATGTAGATCTATTAATCCTATAGCCCACAGCTGTTACACATTACACAGCACTTCCACTAACTAGTATACCCTCTGGAGCTGCTGTTCTTCTCTCCTAGGAGGATTGAGATTAACTGGGTACCTCTTCCCAGGCTTCCATTCAAGCTGCCTTCCACTCCAGCTCACTGTGGGGCAAACTTTCTTGATCCTCCTGGGACACAGAGACATACCTGCTGGGCCATATTGTGCACATTCATGTGACCTCAATGCTGGTAGCAGAGAAGATTTTCCCTTTCTCCTCAGCGACTTCATCTTATAAACTAAGCTGCTCTCCTTCTGCACCAGGAACCATAGGAGGTCCTCCTGAACCCTGGGTGACCCCCTTGAGGGGAGCCCACCACTCCTCCACTGGAAGTTTTCTCCTCTGTGAGACTGTGAGACCTCCAGATTCTCCGCACTCTTTACTCAGGTTGTCTTTCTCATTTTCTGTCTCTCACTTTCTCCTCTAATCGTGCACCCTTTTAGGTTGGGTCTTTCATTTATCTAGCTACTCATGCCCTTTTCTATTTTCTATGCTCTAGCTCATTTCTTCTCTGCTTCAGCTTTCTTGCTGACTCTGTACAAAAAGCATCCCTCTCCCCAGTGGGGGGGGGGGGGAGCTACTGATCTATCCTTGCTCCTGTTTTCTCTCTGGCTATAGGATCTCTACATTCATTTGAGCTGTACAAATTCAGCTCAGGAACTCCAGATTCAAGACTGAGTGGTGCACACACTCTTCCCTTTTTAAGGGATGGGAGGGACAGGCAGCCCCCCAGCATTTACATAAACCTGACATGTGCAGCCTTATGCGTGCTGCAGCAGTCTACTAAAGCTGAGGGGGAAGGAAAATCCGGAATCTTCTAGGACTCAGGGCTTCTATTCACACATTAACCTACTGGTAACCAGCTCAAACAGGCACCACAATACTAAGTCGGGTAATCACTCCCTCCTGGATTGGCTCCTGGTCAACAGAATAGATCAAATCAGAGCATGTAGAATACCAACTGATTCTCTCGGCAATCATTCCCCAATTTTTACGTTGGTTGTGCTTGCGCAAACTAACGTATTGTGGCAATATGGGATTTTGGGGGGTGTCACTGCCAAGCCCATTGCAGTTCACAGAGTCAGAGGCTCGGCAGTCTACCCCAATGACCACTGGGTGCGGTCCTGATGCAACTCTGTACTGGGTGGGCTGAACAGTCATACACTTCAGAGGATAGAAGCCACTCTAATCTGAGAAGACGTCAGCCTTTGATTTGCATGACCGTTTGTATCACATATCACTGTATGCAGGCTGTAATGCCTGCTTCAACATCCCCAGTCCTGCCTTCCTTTGTAGTCGAGTGCCATTTGACAGAACCCCCTGAGCTAAATTACACCCTCCCGTGCAACACAAGACGCGCCACAGACGTTATTCAGAAGGTACTGTGTAACACCCCTCACCCGCCAGGCATTACAGGACATGCAGTGCCAACTTCCTCCTCCTGACTTTAGCAGTCTAGCAACCCCCCTGCAGTGCAGGACCAGTACTGCCGATATCTTCCTGCCAAGCCAAGCCAAGACAGTGTCAGTGGCTCAGTAGGTAGCACATTCGCCTCTGAGGCCGGGAAATCAGAGGGCTGTGGGTTCAGTTCCTACATCTGGCACTTGGGTTAATACCCCAGTACTGACACTGTAGTGCAGCATGAGAGGGGTGCTGCACTTCTGAGGTGCCGTCTTTCGGATGAGACGTTAAACCGAGGTCCCATCTTCCTGGATTGGTGGTAGTTCAGGTGGATGTTAAAGATCCCATGGCACTTATCAAAAAGAGTAGGGGAATTTCCCCGGTGTCCTGGCCAAATTTCCCTCATTCACTAAAAATACCACCAACAGCTTAATCTGGTTCAAGGTCAGTTGGCATTCATCTGTATCCCCCTCCCCCCGGGTCGTGCCTGAAAATAGGCAGGATTTGTCTAGTGCACTTACCTGGTCAACAAAAACTAAATAAATAAATAAAAGCCCCGGGCATACTTTGAAAAATTACGGGGCACATTTCGAAGCGCAGGCAGGCTGGGTCAGGAGGCAGCCAATGCATGTCAACAAAAAAAAAAAACAGTCCCTGGTAGTCTAATGTCCCTCCCCCTCCCCTAGTGCCCAATCCCCCAGTGTCCTGTCCCTGAAATAAAAAATACAGTCCCTCATCTTTTTTTTTTAAAGCCTGGAAAAAAGAAAACCATCCATCATTGTCCGCTGTGCCATTACCCACACCCCCAGCCGACCCTCCCACTCAAGACCCACCACCTCATACACCCCATACTTACCCACTGGAGGTCTGTCACCGTAATTATCCTTGGACCGCGGACATGTCTTCACTCTTCAAAGCCCAGCTGCGAACTGAGGTAAGTGCTTCAATGCATTTCAATGGGGTTTTCAGTTTCAATGTATTGCAATGGGGTTTTCAACTTAGTGGCATAACTTAGCCATTTTTTAATATTTTTACCACACATTTTCAATATACCTTTTTTGGGACCCCACCTCATGAAGAATTAAGTGACAGCAGGCAATTCTGTCCCAAAAGGTGATTTCGCATTCGTTGCATGAAATCACCTTTCGGGCAGCAGTTGAAAATTTTCTCCACCTTTGTTCATGAGGTGGGGTTATAAGAAGGCTATGTTGAAAATTTGATGTAAAAATATTAAAAAACAACGCAACTGTTCAACTGTTATGAAGGGAAGGAAGGCTTGCTAGCAGGGTAATCCTGCAAGTTGGGGGGCTGAATACATACTATGAAGCCTCACTGGGGGGAATAGGGGCTCGATGGTCGGACGACCAGCAGGGTGGCTTTTCCCCCAAATGGGGGTACGAGAATGGTGAATGTTTTTGCCACTGGGTGGGCAGCAAGACACGCATATCAATTGAGAGATTCAGACACTCATGCTGACTAGGCAATTAGTGTCACGGTGCTGGGGGGGGGAGTGGGGAAAGAGATTGGGGGAGGAGGACACAAAGATTCATGGGGGAAGTATGCAGGGGCAAAGTTGGGGACACCTACTGTGTAGGGGACTAGTGGGGAGAAGGTCTATAAAGGGAAGTGAGAAGATTGTTTCTGTTGGAACACGGGGGGAGGGGGGGGAGGAGGTAGGAAAAGTTGGGGTATGTTGTAGAATTACTCGTGTTTATGTATGTTTTTGTGCAATCACGGTATGGAATGTTCCATTGGCTACACAAACTGTGAATATATTGATCTTATGTGTAGGGCCTGTGCAGACTAGTATATGGATATGTACATATCATTGTCTTGCTGGTGGGGGGAGCAGGGAGGGCCACGCATGGAATGATGGATAAACTACCAAATGTTACTATTGTGTCTTGGAATGTAAAGGGGATAACGAATCCAGTTAAAAGGACATCACTCCTCACAGCCTTAAAGCAGGAGGGGGCACAGGTGGCCCTGATTCAAGAAACTCACCTGATGGAGGTGGAACATACTAAGCTGGTCAGGATTTGGGTGGGGAAATGTTATGCCACCTCTTACTCAGCACACAAAAGGGGGTGGCCATAATAATACACAAGAATCTTCCCTTCGAAGTCACATGAGTGATCAAGGATCAGGAAGGGGGTAGATATGTATTTATCTCAGGGGAACTAAAAGGGGAAAGATGACATTTGGGAGTATTTATGCCCCTGCGGTCCAGCAACCCACAGTTTTACATGTCCTTACTGGATTTGCTAATAAAAGAACAATTTCCAGGTCTTATCCTAGGAGGAGATTTTAACTGGACGATGGACCCATATATGGACCACTCAGAGGGTAGGGGAGGACATCAGAGACTATGCAGCAGTGGCAGATAGGGATGGCTGACCTGGATTTAATGAATGTATGGCATACAGCTAATCCAGGGGCCAAAGAATATACTTTTTACTCACACCTGCATAAAATGTGGTCTTGGTTGGACTATATCTATGTGCTCCAGGGTTGGTATGGGTACGCATCTGACATCAATCACAGCCCCGTACACATCTTGGACCACGCAACAGTGATCATGAAATTGCAGGGCGGTGAGAAACGAGAGATACCCCCCCAGTGGAAGCTTCCCACATACTTGGTGAAGAATCAAGCCTTTAGAGAGTACCTGGAAGAAAAATGGCAAAACTACATGGAGACTGATGCTGGAGAGGAAACCTCGAAAGCTATTGTCTGGGAAGCAGGCAAAGCCTTTATGAGGGGGGGTGATTATAGATAATATGGCTAGACTGAAGAAACAAAAGAGGGAGAAGAGACTGGAGCTGGAGAGGAAACTGAGAGGCCTAGAGAAATGAGTGGTGGTTGGAGAATAGGGAGAGGTAGCGAGACTTCTGGTGGCAACCAGGGAGGCTTTGAACGCCCTACTGAAGGAGGAAGCTGGGAGAGTGTGGTTTTATTGCAGACATCAAGTATATGAGTGGGGAAATAAGCTCGGCCCCCTCCTGGTGCGATTAATGAAATGTGGTAAGGGCACACCCAGGGTAGCAGGAGTCAGGGATGGCAAGGGTGAATAACAAAAAGACCCCAGGGCATAAGGAACCTTTTACCAACAGTTATACCAAACACAAAATACTGGGAAGGGAACATAGATACAAGAATTCCTGGATGGAATCCAACTCCCCACAGCTACTGATGAGCAATGTGAACAACTGGGTTGGCCACTTACAAAACTAGAAGTACTGGGGCCATTCAGAAGCTGCAGAAGCAGAAGGCTAGTGGCCCTGATGGGTTCCCAGTAGAATATTATCAGCTCCTGGGTGGGCAAATGGCAATGGTGCTCTGCGAGGTTTATGGGAGGGAGGAGGAAACAGGGAGGATCATACTGCCTGATACCTTATATGATGTCACAGTTTGTCTCATACCTAAGCAGGGTAAAGATGAGTACGAGTGCGCCTCATATAGGCCCATCTCATTGCTGAACTGTGATCTCAAGATCCTAGCTAAGGTGTTGGCTACTAGGATGGAAACCATTTTACCGGGCCTTGTTCACTCAAACCAAACCGGATTCATTAAGGGATGCCAGTCATATCATAACATGCGCTGGTTGCTTAACATTGTTTGGAGAACGAATCAGGGGAAGGAGAGGGTGGATATTCTTTCACTGGACGTGGAAAAGGCGTTCAATAGGGTGGAATGGGAATATCTGTTTCAAGTGATGTCCCGGTTTGATCTGGGTGACTCCTATATAGGATGGGTACGGGCCATGTATGTAGCACCAAGAGCCTGGATCTTGGTGAATGGGGCCTTATCGGAGCAATCCAGCTTAGAACATGACATGCGTCAGGGCTGCCCATTGTCTGCACTGTTGTTTGCGCTGGCCATAGAACCACTGGCGGTGGCCATATGGGGAAACGTGAATATAGAAGGAATTACTGGGGCACAGGGTTTTCCACATAAATTAGCCTTGTATGCAGACGATATGCTACTATTTGTAAAAAATCTGAGAAAATCAGTGCCTCTCTTGCTGACATTGATAGAAGAGTTTGGAGCCCTCTCAGGGTATAAGGTCAATCTTGGGAAGTTGGAGCTTGTCTGCTACCCTGAACTGGGAGAGGGAGATTGAGGATGGGGATTAAAGCTCTCAAGGCCAAGTTTCATATACTTGGATGTCCAGGTGGGTAGGTCCTTGGGATCTTTATATAGGCTTAATTATACTGCCATGATAAAAGTACTGGAAGCGGACCTTAGGAGGTGGGCACAGCTACCAGTATCGTGACTGGGTAGGGTAAACTTAATCAAGATGAATATTCTCCCCAGGATCTTATTCTTGATGCAGATGTTACACCTGGGACTAATGAAAGGAGATATTAAGAGGGTGAAGAAGATATTCTTGGGGTTTATTTGGAGAGGGAAAAGACTGAGGACCAGTTTACAGAGACTGAAAGCAGAGAGAGGTGAGGGGGGAGTGAACTTCACAGATCTCGGCAACTATTACCTAGCAATAAGCAGAGGTACATTGCAGACTGGGTGCACCAGCCCAAAGAAGCCAGCTGGGTGGACCTTGAACAGGGGGGCACCCCCGGGAGGCTCACAGCGTACCTCCATAGCTAGGGTATTAGGGCATATAGGACTGGGGGCCCGGGTGACCCATTACTGCTGCACATTTTAGAGGCCTGGGGTCAATTCAAGAAATGCGGATTGGCACAACAAGGTGAGACGTTGCTTTTGCCAGTATCGGGTAACCCTTTCTTTTTACCTGGATTGGAGGATAAGGGATTCCAGGAATGGGAAGGGAGGGGGGTTTAGAGTCTAGGCAACTTACTAGTACAGGGGGAACTCTGTTCATTTGAAAATATGCAGCAGAGTCTTAATATAGATGGGCAACATAGATTTCGATACTTCTAGATCAGAGCCTTTGTAGGAAGATTAGGGAGGGAGAAACCTGAGCGGTTTGTATTGGATTCTGTAGAGAGCATGGTGTAACAAGCTAAGGTGGACTCAAAAGGCTTCATTGGGAAGACGGCCAGGAGAGGGAAACAGAGATTCCCGAACATGACGGGGAACACGAGACTATTGTGGGACAGAGATTTGGGGAGTGGTGCTTGCTGCCCCTACAAGCGGGAATAATGGTCTATAACAAGTACAAAGAAGCATATTATAAGTTTATACACCGGTTGTATTATCCGCCTGCCATAGTACATAAAGCACACCCCTCGGTATCACCTCTGTGTGGGAGATGTGGACAGGATAGGAGCACATACATCCACTGCTTTTGGGCTTGCCCAGTGTTACAAATGTTCTGGGGAGAAGTGGTTGCAGAGGTAACAAAAATGGCAGATACGGATATGAAGAAGGACCGTCTAGCATGTTTGTATAGAGAGGAGGTAGGGGAGCAAGGGGAGTGGGTACCACTCCCTAGATGGATATGGACACTGTACATGTTAGTCCGGCACTGCATTCAAAATACATGAGGGTCCCATGCCAGGCCCACAATACAGCAATGGCGTAATCTAACCTTGCAGACTCTGGCTTTGGAGAGATTGACTCAGGGGTCTGGGATAGAGAAGAGTCCTTTGTCAGAAGCTGGACTCCCTTTGTATCTTCACTGAGCCCAGGGGAAGCAATGGTACTAATGGAAGGGTTGGAGGGATAGATGGCAGGGGTATACATATTAGTATATAGTGAGGACATGCACAGGCCAGAGCAGGGAGGAATGAGGACCCGGCGTATAAGATTAACTAAGAATGAAATGAACTATGGAACCTAATGGTAGACTGTATGTACAGGATTGCACATGTTTATTTGTATGTCTGTTTGCTGTACATTGTATTAACTCATATTATCAAAGCTAATAAAAATATGATACAAAAAAAAAAACAACGAAGTTATGAGCCCGCATTGAAATTTGCGAATGCAGGCTCATTAACTTTGCCAATTTTCAATATTTTGACCCCAAATTTTCAACATAGCCATCTCGTCACAGCACCTCACGAATCTGACAGCTGTCATTTTTCAGATCCTGGCCAAAATGTTTTTTTACATCCCAAACGGTGATTTCGCAATTCCTGCACGAAATTACCTTTCGGGCAGAAGCTGAAATTTTTCTCTGCACTTGTTCATGAGGCGGGGTCATAAGAACAGTATGTTGAAAATCTGGGGCAAAAATATTCACAAACAACAAAGTTATCAGCCTGCTTTGACATTTGTGAATGCAGGCTCATAACTTTGGCAATTTTCAATATTTTGACCCTAATTTGTCAACATATCCATTTATTTACAGCACCTCATAGATTTGACAGCTGTCATTTTTTCAGATCCTGGCCAAACTATTTTTTTGCCATCCCAAAAGGTGATTTTGCAGTCACTGCGCAAAATCACCTTTCGGGCAGGAGTTGAAATCTTCAAAATGTGGGCTCCCAATTGCAAAAAAAAAATGTTTAACAAGCAACCGGCATTCAGCATTGACAAATGCTTGTTTGTACCTGGAGTAATGGCTTCGCTAATCCACCTCCAAGAACTGTAACAGTCAGGGACTAATTCTCGACTTATTGAAGGTGCCTTCTTGGAGGAACTCATGCTGTCAACTGGGATGAGGTTGGGAGACATGAAGAAGGATGTAAAATTACAGGAAGGAGTAGAACACAGGACAACAAGGATGATCCAGGGATTGAAGGACAGACCATACGAGGAGAGGCTGAGAGAGTTGAACATGTACTCCTTGGAGGAGAGAAGAGACCAGGGGGATATGACTGAGACCTTTAAGTATGTAAAGGTGATAAACAAGGTGGGCACTGAAGGGATACTCAGGCTGAGGAGAGGGAGGGACATGAGAGGGCATGGCCTTAGATTGGAGGGGGGTAGATTTAGGACAGAAATGAGGAGACACTTTTTCACATAGAGGGTTGTGGCAGAATGGAATGCTCTACCGGAGGAGGTGGTAGCCTGTAAAATGGGTAGTTTCAAAAGGGGATGGGACAAGGTGAGAGGGGGGCAACTAGGAAGGGGAAGGGGAGTGGGGCAGCTGCAAGGTGAGGGTGCTAGCTGCACACTCGAGCAGACTTGATAGACCAGGTTGCCTATTTCTGCTGGCAAATTCATATGTTCATATGTTCGTATGAAAATGTAAATACTGTTCTTGCCATTCTAGTAAACAGTCTCCTTCACATAGTTAGCAGGCATGCTCCTTTAATTCAAAGAAAGGACAGGGGACTGTGCTCAAAATGGCTGACACCTGATCTTCGCAGGCTTATGAAGAGAAGGATAAAAGCCTGGGAAACTTTCCGAGAGTCAGACCTGTACCTAGAATGGCAAAACTATGGGGCTCTATGAAACATCTGTAAGGGCATTATAAAGAAAGCTAAGACAGTATTTAAAGAAACTGCAGTCCAAAAACTTGCAAGACCCCAAACAGTTTTGGTTACAGATAAATAGCCTTTTCAAAGGCAATGCAGGCTCTGTACAAAACAAAATCCTTCAGTGACCCTGGCCTAGCAGTTAATGCCCTTCAACAGTCTTTTTTTTTACTGGTCTTACACTGGTTAAGGCACAGCTCGATAGTACACCTTTGGATACCTCTCCATCAGGCCTGGCCAGCCCATCACTATCCCAGCTGAATTCCACTTCAAACTGCTTTCTTGGCAGGAGGTTCTAGCCCAGCTACTAAGAGTAAAAGTGGAAGGGTCAATAGACCATGATAAACTAGAGCCCAGGCTGCTTAAACTGGGAGCCCATATTCTTGCTGCCCCCATTACGGCAATTTTTAATATGTCCCTAATGAACAGTGACCTACCCATCTTATGGAAAGTTGCCCATGTAGTTCCCACATATAAAGGAGGTGCTAAGGGACCAGTAGGGTATTACTGGCCAATCTCCATCCTTTGCGCCCTATCCAAAATCCTAGAAAGACTGGTCTCTAACTAACTCCAGTCCTACCTGGAAATCCACACTCTGGTTGACGATACCCAACACAGCTTTTGGAAAAACCACAGCAAGAACACAGCCTTATTACGGCTCACAAAGGACCTACTTGAAGCCCAGGATGCCAACAAATCTGCTGGTGCTATCTTTATAGACCTGACTAAGGCAATTGACCTAGTTAACCATGAACTGCTTCTGCATAAACTCAAGGGACTAGGTCTTTTTTTTTTTTTCACTTTCTGTTTATTGATTATATGAACTACAGTATATACCATATTACATAATAATCTCAGCAGAGTAATTATGTTGTACAGTGCATCTAAGTACAGGTTTCATATCAATGAAGTACTTAATAGAAATATGTGTCCTTCAGCTACGACTGCTCAACTATGTAATTACACAGGGGTTAACTATATGGCTGGATAATAATGTGGGCTACAATGCTTTCACCTAATCTGTAACCTGGTGGATATTTGCTATTATTTCCAGCCCTGTAGGATTCTAAAATATACATGGAGGGCTGGTAATCCCTAATGAGAGGCCAAAAAGAGGAGACTCAAACAGATGGCCTTGGCTCAATCAAGTTGCCTTGCACCCCGACCTCTGAAGTCAAACCTGTTGACTGGTAGGAAAACAGAATATTTACCAGGATTTAATACAATTAGTTCACAAATGAGTGGGGTACTGTACCCCCTATCTATTAACGACCTCTCAATAGGCAGGATATTGTATACTAAAACTTTTAAATTGTAGCTACCAACATGGCATTATCAGAAGAATAAACAGCAGAACAAACCATAGTACCACTTTAAAGTCAATTAGTCAGAGTCAAGAAAAATTCCTCTATGGGTATCCTGGATGGGAAAAAGAGTTACATTCCCTGTGGTATCTCATCAGCTTCAGTCTTTAATGTCTGAATCTAATTCGGAATCCTTCTCGTTCTCCAGAAGTCATCAGAGCCTCGATAAACGTGGCAGTAAATGCTGCTGCTGCTTCGAGATCTGGCAGAACATGGGTCTTGCCAGCATGCCGAACCTGGAGCTTTGTAGGAAATAAGAGCTGGGCTGCAATTCCATTTTAGAGGCTAGATTTCTTAGTGAGTTGCAGTGCCTTTTTCCATGTCTGCGATTGAGAGGAAATATCCAGAAAAAAAGGCGATCTTGCTGCCTCCCTTATTATGTATCCTCTCTGTCTTGCAGCTTGCAATAATAGTATGCGGGCTTCAGAACTAGATAAAGCCACTATAACAGTTAGTGGTTGTGCATTCCCGAAGCCTCTCAATCGTGACCGCATGGAAATGGCAAAGGCCCTGAGCACAGTAACTCTAGAGTCCGTAGGCAATAAGGACAAGTCTGAAAATATTCATTCTGGTCACTGCAGGTACAATTTTGGTGCTAGCAGCAAGTCTGGGAAGAAAGCCCACAATTCCTACATTGGGCTGTCTCTGCGCATTTTCCAAGGTCTCTATTTTTGATCTTAAGAAATTGAGAATGTGCATGAACATCACATTTCTACTTCGCTGGCATTCTCCCTCTGCTTTAAGGTCATTGATATGGGCTTCATTTATCCGCATCTTATCATCCAGCTTATTAAATTAAGCAATAACGCCCAACAGGGTGTGAGTCGTGCTGTGATAACGTCACGCCTCAGGTGGTTGGGCACCAGCTTTGCGTCGAGTATCCAACAACTGAGGCGGACGTTATCCCAAACGACACACCCTGGAGGGCATTATTACTATTATACAATGGCTCGTTGTTATATATAAAATAAAAAAATAATTTTAAAGAATGTTTTTTAGTGTGGACAAATATTTTTGTTTCTTAAGAGGAGATGCAAAAAAAGAGGTAATCTAGCTCATCATCCAAAAGTTCATCTGCAGGTTCACAGTGAGGCTGAGACTAGACCCATGATATTGTGCTGGGATAACATCACAGGTCCAGCCCAAGACTGACCAATCAGAGACCAGGAAATTTTCTTGCCATTGTATAATCGACTTTCAACCACGGCTTGTCGGTGGATGGTTTCTTCCCCTGTTGCTTGTATTTTTTTGCAGGAGCACCATTATCTGGAGATTTGGAGCGTCACTTGCCTTAGGCTCCACTGAGGAAGATGGCCCAGACCCTGCTGCTCTTGAACCGTGTCAAAATTACACAAAGAGACACACAAAGGAGAGAATGGGAAGATTAAGGGGTCTAGCTAGGGTAAAACAAAGCAAAGCAAACAAACAGTATTTTATTCTCTTTTTCTACTTGCCGCGGGGGAAACAGATGCCTTGGACTCCCTGCTCCTGTGCGCTGCCTGCATCGGCGGACGGCGCCAAATTTAAACTTGCTGCCGCTGCCCAAGACTTGTCAAGGGGCTGAAATTTGACTTACTGTGGACTGAGTGAATTTCAGCGGGGGAAACATATGACTTGGATTCCCTGCTCCTGTGCACAACCAGCATTAGCGGAGCGCGCTAAATTTAAACTTGCTGCCCAAGACTTGCCGAGGGGCTGAATTTAGTCTTGCTGTGGGCTAAGTGAATTTTAGTCCCTCCCACCCAGCCAGCCCGTTCCCTCCTCCCCTTAAATGGACCTAAGCCCCTCCCTCTGATTTGGTGTGGCCCAATCTCTGCAGCATCCTCTACTGTGGTTTTGCAGCCTGACCTACAAATTCCAGTGTTGTTGCTTACTAGCTGTACTGTTGCATGCTTCTCTTGCTTTAGCCCTGACTGACTGTGAATGAATGACTGCCCCTTCCAACCCCAAACCCTCTAAAAGTTGAACTTTGATGCACTGTTACTGCTATTACCTAACCACCCTTTCTGGTTGCTTTACTATGATGGGCTACTGTTGAACAAATAATGTCCTTCTGTTTTTCCCAGCCTGGGTTGCCTGTCTGCCTGCTGTAGCTTAACAATTCAATGCTCTCTTATTTTATCTGTCCTACCTGCCCATTGGTGCCTGTTCTGTAACTACTGTCCCCTGTCCTACAACTGCCCATCTTTTCCAGGAACTCTTGCCTTAGCACCCCTTGCCCTACACTGGGTAACTATGAGGGGCCTGGGACTCTTGGCAGCCTTTTCCTATAAAGCCCTGACCCTGAGAGCTGACCAGCTCTACTCCTGGTGTCACTGTCCCCAGAAACATAGCAGGAAAGCTGGGCCGTCCCCCCTCAGCCTCAAACCTCTGATGGAGGGGACCAACGTGCTACTCCTGTCCAAGCATGGTGTTACCTGCAACATAAACTGTTTCAACCTTTCGCACTATCTCTTCCAGAAAAGCTGGTGAAGGTATTCCTCCCTCCCTCCCTCCCTCTAGAATCTTAGGATACCTTCCCAGGCTTATGCTTGCTCTGGGGGGAGATGTCGAACTCAAACCTGGCCCCTTCTCCCCTAACCTTGCACTTAGCGACCCCACTAATCCTCTCTGGGCAGAGGCTAAGGGCCTTTGGCTAGCCCACATGAACATCGGTAGCCTAAGGCATAAAACCCAGGACCTTGAAGCTTGGACTGCACTGTATAAGCATGACATACTTGTGGTTACCGAAACCTGGCTTAAGCCACATATCCTTCCTCATGAAATTGCCCTGGTTGGCTACAATGTCTTCAGACGGGATCAGGTAGGTAAGAAAGGTGATGGCGTGCTCATTTACACTAAGACTAATCTCAATGCTGTGCAGCTAAGTTATCCTCCCCTTGATAACTCGGCATGTGAGACCATATTTACCAAACTGCTCCTTGGAGACACTAAGCATCTCCACATTGAGTGCACCTACCTTCCGCCCTCATCGGCTGCCTCTTCCTTAGTATCCCTGACCCATGCCCTAGCGGAGCATCCACTGGGGGAATTGATTCTCCTTGGGGACTTCAATGAGAACTGGTTTGCCCTAGGGCCCTCAGCAACCAAGAACCCCATCCTTGGGTCCAGCCTGACTCAAATTATCAGCCTGCCAACTAGGCACAATGCCAAGTCCAGCAACCACTCTGTACTTGACAGGGCCCTGGTCTCCTGCCCGGACCGTATTATGACAGCTGGGACCATGGCAGATTCACTTAGTGACCACTCGCTTATCTTTTGCACCTGGTCCAAAAAAGCTCCCAAATTGACTGCCAGAGTGATAGTAGCCAGGAACTTCAGCAGGTTTACAGCAGCTGATTTCTGCTCTGACCTTCATTCAGTAGACTGGGAGCCTATCCTCACTCTCCCCTCCCTGGATGAAGCCCTTGACCACTTCACTAATTTGTTTCTGTCCGTGGCCAATGTCCATGATCCATGGAAAAAATTAAGAGTTCAGGGGAAGTTCCACAAATGGCTCAACCCTGGCCTCAAACGGAGTATGACACTCAGGGATAGGGCATGGGGACAATATATAAATTCTCAGGCCTCAGTGCTGACTAGAAAAAGTACAGGGCACTGAGAAACTAACCAGAGATGGGAGCTCATAAAGTTGGGGATAGTGGAGGCAACCAAAACCTGCTGCAAAGCCCAGAGCAAGAAGGCTAGGGCTAAGAAACTGAGCTGGTTGAGCAAGGAGGTCATGGAAAAGGTAAGGAGGAAAAGAGCTGCCTTTAGGAAATACAAGAAAACAGGGAGGGGAGGACAGAGAGGAGTACTTGACAGAATCGAAGGAGGTGACAAGGGCAGTAAGGGAGCCAAAGCATCTACGGAACTCAGGCTGGCACAAGGCATTAAGAAGGGGAGAAGGACTTTAAGTACATCAGGGAGAAAGGAGCTGTAAGGACCACATAGTAAGGATTAGGAAGGAGGGGGTTGGGTGGGAGCAGGGTACATAAGGGAAGCACTAAATGAGTACTTCTGCTCAGTATTTACTAAAGAGAAGAGGGGTGACACCCAAGATGGGAGAAATGGCAGACGAGGGGGAGGTGGTGACAGATGGGGAAATCATGGAGGGCAGAGTTCGAGAGGGTTTGAAGGCACTGAGGGTGGACAAGGCACCAGACCCAGATGGCATCCACCCCAGGGTACTGAAGGAGCTGGCAGAGGTCCTTGCAGGACCTTTGGCAGACCTATTTAATGCCTCACATCTGGGGTGTGTACCTCAGGACTGGAGGATGGCTCATGTGGTGCCCTCCACAAGAGTGGCCCCAAGGATGAACCGGAAACTACAGACCAGTGAGTCTCACATCCATCATGGGTAAGCTAATGGAGACTATCCTGAAGGAGAGGCTGGTGGCCCTCTTAGAGGCCAAAGGACTACAGGACAGCAGACAGCATGGCTTCATACGTGCGATCCTGCCAAACCAACCTGGTCGAGTTCTATGACTGGGTAACTAGACAACTGGACAGGGGACATGCAGTGATGTCCTGTATCTGGACTTCAGTAAGACATTCACCCAGTGCCACATGGAAGGCTGGGAAGGAAGTTAGTAGCACAGGGCAGGTGCAATGCTGGTGAGATGGGTAGAAACTGGCTGCAAGAAAGGCAACAGAGGTGGTGGTGGGTGGGGAGCTCTCACACCCAAGGGCAGTGACGAGCTGTCCCACAGGGCTCGTGTGTTGGGACCAGTGTTGTTTGGGATATTCATTGCAGACATATCATGGAACATCAAGAGCAAGATCAGTCTGTTTGCTGATGATACCAAGGTTGGCGCGGTGGTGGATGACCTAGGGGATGGTGGGTTGTAGATGATCTGGCAAAGCTTGAAACCTGGTCAGATACCTGGCAACTGGCTTTAATGCCAAAAGTGCAAGTGATGCATTTTGGGATGAAGAACCCAAGGAGGACTTACCAGCTAGGGGAGTGCAGCTAGCCCAGACAGAGGAGGAGAAGGATCTGGGTGTGCTCATCACAGGGTCAATGAACAACTCGCACAGTGTAGGAAGGCAGCTGCAAAGGCCAACAAAATGCTGGGTTGTATTGCAAGGGTATATCCTCGAGGAGGAGGAGGTGATTCTGCCACTGTATAGGTCATTAGTTAGACCACACCTGAGTACTGCGGCAGTTCTGGCGTCCGTATCTGAAGAGGGACATTAAGTTACTGGAGGGAGGCATGAGGGCTAAAGATGATCAAGGGTCTGGGGGACTTATCATATGAGAGGAGATTAGGAGTTGAACATGTACTCACTGGAGGAGAGGAGAGGAGAGACAGGGGACATGATTGAAACCTTTAAATACATGAAAGGAATAAACAAGACAGGTACAGAGGGGCTGTTCAAAGTAAGGAGGGAGGGCCACCAGGGCCATGATATGAGACTGGAGCGAGGAAGGTTCAGGAGGGGATGAGGAGACACTTTACAGAGAGGGTGGTGGCTGGGTGGAATGCGCTACCTGCAGAAGTGGTATGCAGCAGTGGACTGCTTCAAACGAGGATGGACAGGACAAGGGGAGGGTTAATGAAGGAAGGGTGGAAGGGAGGGGCAGCTGCAGAATAAGGGGTGCTAGCTGCACATTCGAGCAGACTTGATAGACCTCTAGGCCTTTATCTGCTGGCAAATTTCGTATGTTCGTATGTTCGAAAACTACTGTAAGAAAGCCACCAAACAAGCTAAGTCCTCATACTTGTGGGACCTCCAGACTAGTCACCTAAGGGATCTCAAGAACATCTGGAGCCACATAAACCTGCTACTTAAGGGTGCCCTTAATGCCCAGGATGGAGCTCTACTGGTCGGGAATACCTTGACCAATGACCCCTCCTCGATAGCAGAGGCATTCAATGCTGCCTTTTCTAACCTCGATGACCTATCTCCCCCTGTCCTGCCTGGGGCTCCCCAGTATACCAGTCCCAACAGGGAACCTGCTCAGCCCCAGTTTCACCTGAAACTTGTTAAACCCTCAGAGGTTCTCCCACTCCTACTCAAAATTTAACCGGATTCCACCCCGGGACATGACCTGCTTGAACCAAGGCTGCTGTGGGCTGCTGCCTTGACCATTGCCCTCCCCGTCACCTGGCTCATTAACAGGTCCCTCCTTGAGGGAACAGTTCCCAGTAAGTGGAAAGTTGCGACCGTAGTCCCAGTGCACAAAAAAGGCCTCATGATAATGTAAGGAATTTCAGGCCCATCACCATTCTCTGTCCCCTAGGGAAGGTGCAGGAGAGGCTAGTCTATAACCAACTGCTAGACTACCTTGAGACACACTCTGTCCTAGCTGACATCCAGCATGGCTTTAGGAAAGGCCATGGCACGGACATGGCCCTTATCCGACTCACATCTGATGTCCTCGAGACAATGGACAATGGCTCCCCGATGGGAGCCCTGTTTATTGACCTGAGCAAAGCCTTTGATCGTGTCTCCCATCAACTTCTTCTCTCCAAACTCCACTTCCTTGGACTAAACGGGCTCTCACTCTTCTGATTTAAGAGCTACTTGCTTAATCAAAGCCTAAAAGTTGTCTGGAAAGGTGTCCAATCTGGTATCCGACCTGTGGTCTCTGGGGTACCCCAGGGCTCAATCTTGGGCCCCCTGCTGTTCTCCCTCTTTGTCAATGACATTGAAAGGGGTTTACGGGCTGTGCAATCTTATCCTCTATGCAGATGACACTGTTGTTTACTGGAGTGACCCTCAACCTAGTGTTATCACTGCCAAACTGCAAGGTAGCCTCTCAGCACGTGAAGCCTTGTTCTCCACCAACCTTCTAGTCCTGAACAAGGAAAAGACTAAAGCGGTCCTGTTTGGAACCAGGCATCTGGGGGCCATCAGATCTGACCTGCTCAAACTCCAAACAGCCCAAGGGAAGAGAGTCGAGATCCTTGGCAAGATCAATTACCTTGGAATCCTCCTTGACCAGGAGCTGTCCTACAAACCTCATACTGACACTTTAACTAAGTCCATCCACCAGAGGATTTGACTCCTCTACCGCCTGGGACACTCACTCTCTGATGAGACTCGGTGAGCTATCGTCAATTGCACTCTTCTCTCCATCCTCCTCTATGGGGCCCCCCCTCCTCCAGTCCCTTAGGGAAGGGGAACTACGTACTCTCTCTGTGCTTTACTATCAAGTGGCACGCTTTGCAAACATTGACCCCGCTAGGAGACACCACTGTGAGGTCCTTGCAGACCTCCATTGGCCCACCTTAAGGCACAAACTGGCCTACTCCTCCATCTGCCTGACCTACAAATTCTCTACCGCAGGCCCCCCTCCTCACTTGTGGGGCCTGCTCAACCCTAGGGTACATGGCCGTGACACAAGGTCCTCAGCTGGCTGTCCCCTGGCCATCCCTCGAGTCCGCACCAATTCTGGCAGGCGTTCCTTTAAATACTCTGCCCTGCACCTATGGAACACTCTCCCAGCTTACCTGGTCAACAAGCCATCTCTCCAAAACTTCAAGCTGGGCCTCAAAGTTTACCTCCTGGAACTCAGCCTCTGTGGCTGCAATCGCTAGCCCCCACATATCATCCCCTCCTACGCAGGTCTTACCTGTGACCATGGTACTCCATGCTCATTTTACGATAGTATCTACCATGTCTAATGCTACCCCATTGTATTGTATCAAAGGTGTAAAGTATACTGTCATTTGTAATTACTGTCATTCCAATGTATGTAACAATTGCAACCACTGTATGTTGTCCAGTGTGTGAAAGTATGTTTTTATGTAACTAATCCCGGGTCACCCCTGAAAAAGGGACCTCTGGTCTCAGTGGGCTCACCCAGTTACCAAAATTTAAATAAATAAATAAATAGTCATCCAAATTCTGTGCCGCCTGTGTGTGGTCTTTTTTAGGACCCATAGTCTATTCCCCAGCCTTTCAGACACTTTATAAGGTATTTTCGGTTTCCAACTATTCTCGGAATATTGGAAATGTAAACTTTTAAACAGCTTCTGGTCAGGTGTACAGAATAAAGCTGCCACCATGTTGGGTGTTCACAGCACCCCCATACAAGGGACTAAGTCTTGATAATTTGTACCGCTCCAGGTTCCTCAACTATATAACAGGCCATAAGCAGCTGATGAAATGGGGAGGCAGCCACTCTACACAGCCATATTACAGACAGGGTTCTCATTTATTAATGAGTCACCAAAACACTGCTCTATGCAGATAATGCTGTTCTATACAGAAGCCATTCAGACACTGATTCAGTTGAGTCAGGCCTCACAACTGACTTTCATCAACTAGTCATATTTTTTAAGGCAAACAAGCTACTATTAAATGCAAAAAAAGCCAAATTCATCCTCTTCAGCCATCGCCGTCTCAGACCTCACATGAGTGAGCTACTAAAAATAAGCTCACAGAATGGGGACCCCTTGAGACTGTAACTTCTCTTAAGTACCTGGGAGTTATATTGGATCAGGACATCTCGTTCAAACCCCATGTTGACCGGGTGACCAAACAGTTAAACCAAAACTAGGGCTCCTGTATCAGTTAAACCCATATCTCACTGCTGGAGCCAGAGTATTCATAATTAATCATACCGCCTGCTATCCTGTTTAGTGCCCCAGTCCTATCTTCACTAAAAGATACCTAGCTCACTAAGCTTAAACCTTATATCACCATGCGCCCAGATTTGTTGTGGGAGCCAGTAATAGGGAACACCACTGCAAGACACTGCCGCACTAAACTGACCCCCCCTTGGAAAGTAGAATTCACTATTCCACACTTTGCCTGGTGCACAAAATTGTACATGCCACTCCCCCTAACCTTGCCTTAGTCTTGAAACTAAAACCTCATAGAGCCCTCTGGTCCTCCTCACAATTATCTTTCACTGTCTCTAGACCTGCAACAGATGCCGGCAAAAGGTCCTTTGCCTCTATGGCTCCTAGACTATGGAACAACCTCCTTGCTGACATCCATGCTTGCATCAATCATAAATCCTTCAAATACTCCCTCGGGAGCATACTGCTTGTGCGCTGCCAATGTATTTGTCCTTGTCAAATCCCCCTGTGACCCCAGTGTAGTCACTGGCCTAACCTGTGTATTGCTGAGGCTACCAGCCTTTACCGTACCGCTACTACACCTGCTTGTTATCATACTAATATCTCTATAGTTTAAGCCTGTTTGCGTGCCTTGACTTTGTAACAATTGTAATTTATTCCCTAATCATTGTTTCTATGCTAATTTCTTGTTACAGTCTGTATCATATTACATGGGCTGTTGTCTGAATTTGTAGATGACTGTTGCATGTGTTTCTGGTCCACTCCTGGTTAACAAAATCCAAGTAAATAAAATAAAATGAAACTAAAATAGTTTGAGTCTACTGCCACCATGTGGACAATGGCATCATTTAAAATGTGTAAATGACTACTGACTTCAGTAGCAGTTCCAAGGGATCCCTCACCCCCCCTTAGCCACTAGTGCCTAGAAACAATTCAGAAATCTGACTGGTACTTCAGCTTGTGAAGTGGGGCCCATGAGAAACCGGCATCCAGGGGGCTGGCTATACAAATAAAATTAAAAATCTTTATATCTACTTATGTCTGGTGTTAAAGTGCCTTGTGAGGGACTTCAAGGGTCTGCAGTAGGGAATGTGTAACCAGGTGTTTGAGCCATGGAAAAGTCTGCCAGCTGAAGTGGTAGGTGCCAAAACCATTATTGGCTTCAAGCATGGCTGGGACAGAGTGAAGGGTTTACTGGCTGCTCAGGGCAATAGCAATAGTGGGGGGAGCATGGTGGTCAATAATGAAGGCTGGAACACTGTACTGACAGTAGGTCCTGAGGTTTGATAGGGTGCTACGGGAAGATTGGATGGTCTCTTTGTGAGAGTTTTTGCTGTCATTGTCTATGTTTCTCACTCCTATCTGTTCAAGCCTGTTTGTGTAAAGTGTACTGACAGTAGGTCCTGAGGTTTGATAGGGTGCTACGGGAAGACTGGATGGTCTCTTTGTGGGAGTTTTTGCTGTCATTGTCTATGTTTCTCACTCCTACCTGTTCAAGTTTGTTTGTGTAAACAGAGGCCCCTAGTCCTAGAAGATTCCAAGCTCTTCTTCCCCCTCAGGCGTGACAAACTGTTGCATTGCATGAATGGCATGGACATGTGAGGTCTAAGTAAATGTTGGAAAGCAGCCTACTGCTGCTATCCCTAAGAGAAAGCAAGGGCATGTGCACCACTCACTCTTGAGTTTGGAGTTCCTGAGCTGAATTTGGACGTCTCAAATCAGTAAAAATCCTGATCTGAAACAGAGGGAAAAAGAGCAAACAGACTAGCAATCTCCCCCGCTCTCGCCGCCTCACCACCACCACTACTACGGGGAGAGGGGTGCTTTTGGCTAGAGGCAGCAAGGAAGCTGAAGTATAAAGATATGGTCTTACAAGTCTGGATTCATCAGCAGCTGCAAAGTGTGAGTTGCTATCTCAGAGCAGAGTCTGAAAACAAACTTGAAGGCACCCTGAAACCCTCCTCTGTGTCTCTATGATCTGCACACTGGACTAAGTCAGTCACTACCACAGAGTAGGTTCTGGCAGTGTAGTAACCAGTGCCCTTTCCCCTAGTAGTGGGGGTGGGGAGTGAAGGAAGGAAGGAAGGAAGGAAGGAAGGAAGGAAGGAAGAGGAGGAAGGGAAGGAGACAGAAAATAAGGTAAACATCATCTAAAAGTTAAATTTCTCTAATTTTCCCCTTTGGAACATTAGGGTCTCTTCAAAGAACATAGTAATTTAAGGACTTAAAGAGCTCTAGGCTCATCATGTACACCCTGCTTTATAAGCAAGTATGAATGAGTATGATGTGCTGATTAAAATGGGTTTGTTCATTACCAACTCTAATACTCAGGGTACCCTGTGACTCCCTTGGTAAGCAGACGACTGTCCAGACCTACCTTAAAGGCCTGTAATGTCTCTGTGTCCACTGTTTTAGCTACTAGGGTATTCCATAGATTCAAACCCTTGGGAGAAGTGCTTCTTAATGTTACCCTGCATTTACCACCTCTGAGCATCAGGATGTGTCTATGTCTTAGAAACATAGAATTTGGCGGCAGATAAGGACCGCTTGGCCCACCTAGTCTGCCCATTTTCCTACCTAATGCATAGGCTGCAGATCCTAGTTAACCAACAGCCTACTTCCTCCTACCCCCCCCAACTAGAATTGCCTTATGTCTGGCCCATGCATTCTTGAATTCCCCCACTGTTTTTGAGTCCACTACCTCCTCAGGAAGGCTGTTCCATGTATCCACAACCCTCTCCATGAAAAAATACTTCCTCACATTACCTTTGAGCTGTCCCCCCTCTATCTTCAAATTGTGCCCCTTTGTTCTTGCACATCTCTTTTTCTGAACGATGCTACCACTTGGACTCTGTTGATTCCCTTGATGTACTTGAAAGTTTCTATCAAGTCCCCCCTCTCCCTCCTCTTCTCGAGTGTATACATATTAAGCTTCTTTAATCTCTCTTCATATGTCTTCTGGTGCAGACCCTGCACCATTTTAGTTGCCCTCCTCTGGACAGCTTCCATCCTGTATATGTCCTTGTGGAGATGGGGTCTCCAGAACTGGACGCAGAACTCCAGATGGGGTCTCACCAAGTGTCAGTACAGAGAGATAACAACTTATTGTTTTCTACTGGTGATGCCTCTCCCTATGCATCCCAGTATCCCCCAGCCCTCCTTACTGCCTTCTCACACTGCTTGCCCACCTTAAGGTCATCTGATATGACTACCCCCAGGTCCCTTTCCATTTCTGCTGTTGTTTTTATCTCACCCCCATTGTGTACTCTTCCCCTGGATTTTTGTTTCCCAGGTGCATTACTTTGCACTTCTTTGCACTGAATCTAAGCTGCCATATATTTGACCATTCCTCCAACATTGCTAAGTCCCTTTGCATCCTCTCCACCCCACCTTCTATATCAACCCTGTTGCAGATCTTTGTGTCATCTGCAAAGAAACATACTTTTCCTTCCAGTCCCTCTGCAATGTCACTTATAAAGACATTAAAGAGGACCGGTCCCAGTACTGAACCCTGCGGTACCCCACTAGTAACCCCACTTAATTCAGAGTAAACTCCGTTTACAATTACCCTCTGTATCCTGTTGTCCAGCCAGTTTTTAACCCAGGCTACCACCTTCGGACTCACTCCAAGGCTAGCTAACTCATATATTAATCTTTTGTGTGGGATGGTGTCTTGGACACCAGATCGAACATCACTGCCTGTTCAATCTTGTCAGTGCCCCTGAGTATGCAGAAAACACAGATCATGACCCCACTCATTAAAAAATGGGCAATAATGAAAGGTCAGATGCAGACATGCCATTGGGCAGAAAATGTCAGCCATTCATTAATGCCCCAGTAGACCCACAGCTGGCATGTCAATCTTTTTTACTAGCACATAAAGTTGAATGGCAAAAAAAAAAAAATCACTGCTTTCACGTTCTCCTGCTGAAACAACCACCATTTACAATAGCGGGTGAAGTGAGAGAATGTGAAAAATGGATCAAGAAAATGAAATATGCACATAGTTTGATATTTTTGAAGGGCTGATTCCCGATAATTGGACTGGAACACAAATTCAAACTGATGAAGAGCCGTCACCCCCAAAAAGTAAAATACAGCTACAGTTAATTTCTGAGACGGAAACCGAAGTTGAGAATACTGAAGCAACTGCTTCAAACAACGAGTTGGCAGCAGTAAAAGAAGTCACTCTGTTACTAGTAACTAAGAGTATATCCATAAAAATGTTTGAAAAATGTTTAAAAGTTAAAAATAGTAGAAACAGACTTCTATGCCTTCTCTGTTTGCCAAAATGCCATCCACGTTCTGACGCATGACACGTGACGTCACTTTTTCTTTACAAACTGTATTAACAGTTTTTACATGCTAGAAACAAATTTCTCAATAAAAAATTAATCAGTTTACCTTGTGAACATGTCTACTTTATTTAGAGGTTTTTAAATGCTTGAAATACCGTTTATTTTACAAGGAACTACTTTGTTATGCAGAGGTATACATTCGAAATGCAACACATGTTGTGAAATTTAAAAAAGCTTCTGTTTTTTTCTTTTTATATTTAGATAGCCCAGTTTATAAGTGCGATTACCCACTCCAGCCCATGGGTATATCGGGGCATTATTGCACTTCCTGGCTGGTTGAAGTCCCTCGGGCTGCACCCTCATGCCTCACAACGCACCTGGGGAGTGCATTAATGCCCTGATACACCCATGGTCTGTCATGGGTTATAGCATATGTATCCCATGACCATGTTAAGAGCCATAAGCCTCTCCTTGTAGCTTTTGCTGATTATACCCCTAATCAGTTTGGTGGCCCTGTGCTGTATCCTCTCAATTGCTTCAATGTGCGTTTCATATTGAGGAGCCCCAAATAGCGCAAAGTACTTCAGGTGGGGACTGACCAGGCACTTAAAGTAGCAGGATAGCTTCCCTTGCACTGCTGGACACCCCCCCCCCCTTTGATTCAACACAGCAGTCTATCAACCCTCTGGACAGTGGCCACACATTGCTTGTTATGCTTAAGCCCCATGTCTATAGTAAGTGCCAGATCATTTTTATGTTTGCTTGCACGCATGTGCAAGAAACATAATGCCATCATCCGAGATTTCGGAGGTGTGTCACCCCCTCTTCCAATTCAGTCAGTGTGTTGGCAGGCGTGGCTCCTGTAAGCCAATGCATGCTGGAGCTGTCTATGACAAGCTCCAAAATGCAGTGGCATACAGTTGAAAGGGGGAGCTACGCTTCAGTGAGCAGCGATGAGATATCGCCTGCTCATGAGCAGCTCCTCTACACACACACACACACACACACACACACAAAAACGCATGCATACTGCATGCTGCCCTCCCCCCCACACACATGTATAGCCGACAGGGGTGCCCAACTCCGTCGGCTTCACTGTCTCTCCCCCATGTTATCGCCGACGGGGTGCCCAACTCGCCAGCTTCACCTCCCCCTCAGCATGCCACGCCGGGGAGCTCACCCCAGCGTGGCAACAAATGCCATGGGCCATGGGGTGCCCAATCCCCCGTCAGCTCCACTCCCCTCAGTCGTCCTTCTGCCACACTGGAAGCCCACCCCAGTGTGGCAAACGTCCCGCTCCGTCTTTTTTTTTTTTTTTACCTGTAAAGCAAAAATGGTCCCACGCAGTCTTCCTGCCCCCCCCACAACCCGCACCCACCCACTGCGCACCCTGCCTCCCCACACACACCTTCACCCCATACTTACCTTACCTCCGGAGCTCGGCGCGACGATCTTCGGGGGACCAGGAGCACATCTGCACTCTTCAAAGCCGACCGCGAACTGAGGAAATGCCGGTAAGCTGTATAATGGGCTAGATAGGGCGCAGTTGTTGTGCGAAACCAATGTATGGGACAAATTAAGAAAACCACAGTGACACTGTTCATGAGCAGAGGTCTTAAAATGGCTATGTTGAAAATTTGGTAGCAAAATTCCTAAA
Source organism: Neoceratodus forsteri (assembly GCA_016271365.2). NCBI lineage: Eukaryota > Metazoa > Chordata > Ceratodontiformes > Ceratodontidae > Neoceratodus > Neoceratodus forsteri. The sequence goes on from CM028136.1 coordinate 318,411,740, forward strand.
AATGACTGTTTTACGAGCGCGCATTGTGCAGTTCCTACGCACGCTCGTAAGTTCGCAAATTTTCAATATTTTCACTCCAGATTTTCAACATTACCATTTTACCACACCTTCTTATGAGTAGTATAGCTGTCATTTTTCACATCTCACCCAAAACGTGTTTCCGACCATGTAGCGCACAATGGTGTAGCCGGTGTGCGAAATCAATGTATGGGACAAATTAAGAAAATCACAGTGACACTGTTCATGAGCAGAGGTCTTAGAATGGCTATGTTGAAAATTTGGTGAAAAAATTCCTAACAATGACTGTTTTACGAGTGTGCGTTGCGCAGTTCCTATGCATGCTCATAAGTTTGCAATTTAATATTTTTCACTCCAGATTTTCAACATTGCCATTTTATTACACTTCCTTATGAACAGCACAGCCTCCATTTTCATATGTCGCTTGAAATGTGTTTTCAAGACATGTAGCGCATAATGGTGCTGTTGGTAGCGAAGCAATGTTTGGGACAGATTAAGAAAATCACAGTTACACTGTTCATGAGCAGAGGTCTTAAAATGGCTATGTTGAAAATTTGGTGACAAAAGTCAATAAAATGATTGTGTTATGAGTGAGCATTGCGCAGTTTCCACGCACCCTCGTAAGTTCATGACTTTGCAATATTTTAAGTCCAGACTTTCACCAGCGGCATTTTTCCACACTTCCTTATTTACAGTACAGCTGTCATTTTTCACAACATGGCCGAAGTGTGTTTTCACACTTTCAGCGCAGAGATGCGTGGTCGCTGTGGAAATCATTGTTCGAGACAGATAAAGAAAACCACAGTGACACTGTTCATGATCGGAGGCACCAAAATGCCTGAGTTGACAATCTGCTGTAAAAATCCACAACCCTAATTATATTACGGGTGTCGTTGCAGTTTTCTATATCGCTCGTGACTTCACCATTTTTTTAAATATTTTTACGCAGATTTGCAACATTGCCATTTTTTACACCTCCCCATGAACAGTACAGCTGTCATTTTTTACATCCTGTTAGAATGTTTTTGCACCTGTGGTGCTAAATGCCGTAGTCGCTGTGCATAAGCAGCTTTCGGCTAACAAACTGATATTCCCCCTGTTCATGAGGTGGGGTCACAAAAAAACCATGTTGAACATTTGGAGTGAAAATACCAACGAATGCCTGAGGTATTAGGGTTTCCAACCATAACGCCCAACCCTGTAGAGAATGACAGGCATCAGGGGTGTGACTTGGGATTCTTGCCTGTAATGCTCATACCATTCCACACCTGCAGCCAGTGAGAGGCATCGAGGTATGCCTTGGACTCTTCGGCCCCAATGTTCACCCCATTCCTCCTATATCGCCACCCACCTCATTTCCTAATGGAATGGGGTGCGCATAAGGGCCAAAGACCCCAAGGAACACCGTGACACTTGTCAGTGTCTGCAGGGTGGGGTGTGGTGAAATGGCGTGGCCGTTATGCCTGACGACCCAAAGGCACACCCCAATGCCTGTCACTCTCTGCAGGGTGGTGGTGGGGTTGGCTTCAGTTCAATACTTCACTGCCATTCCTATTACGCAGCTCTGTAACTTCTACACTACCACTGCCAATGCCAGCAAGCAAACATTTGGCATTGACAAATGCTTGTTCACTCTACTGTAGCAAGAGAAGCCCCACACAGTGTGTAGGTTCTGCCTGTTTTTCCTCCTCAAGTGTAGCACCCTGCATTTAGCTACACTGAATCTGAGAGTTCAGTAGTCCAACCCAGCTTGTTCAGGTCCTGCTTATGTTTGTCCCCATCCTCGTGGAAGTCACCACCCTGGCCAACTTCATGTCATCAGAGAACTTAAAACAGCCTGTTAAGACACTCAGACTTTCAGACTGTTGATGAAAAAGTGGAACAGCAGTGGCTACAGCACTGATCACTGAGTGATGCCGAGTACCACGCTACAGTCAGAGTAGTGGTCATCCACCACAGCCCTTTGCTTTCTGCCCCAAGCCAGTTAACAATCAACCTTGTGTATGCCTCAGGTATACCCTATTAGTGTAGTAAGCCCAAATTAATATCATGTGCCAAAGTGTCAATGGCCTTTCTGAAGTCTAGAATGACTATGTGTATAGCCCTGTCTCATCCAACTCCCTGGTCACTCACTCAGCAAAGGTGAACAATCTGGTGTGGTACGATCGTCCTCTTATACAGCCATGCTGGGGGAGGGGGGGCAAGATTCTTGGTCTCAATCAAGTGCTCCATTGTTTTGTCCTTGATAATAGCTACTAGGACTTTGCCCAACACTGTCAGGCTGACCAGCCTATAGTTGCTGGAACAGGACCTTGCCCTCTTCTTGAAATTGGGGAGCACAATGGCCACTTTCTAGGCCTTCGGCACACAGCTGTCTGGACAAACTCCAGAAAGATTACTGCATGAGGCCCCATGAATTGTTCCCTTTCCTCCACTATGATCCTGGGGTTAATCACATCCACCCCTTGGGACTTATCTTGCTTGGTCTTCAGTTATTGAGCTGCCAGGGTGGGTGTGATGTCTGTAAGCTACACTATGGCTACTCCTTATGTCATGGGCCCTCTATTTGAGCACCCTTCCTCACTTGGGGTGAAAACCAATGCAACATATTCATTCACTCTCAGCTATTACCCCATATTATTTACACTGACTCCTCCCTCATTCTCGTTTCAGAAGCCCAATCCCCTCCATCATCGTCCTCCTTTCATTACTGTACTATAAGAGGTCATTGGTATTGTTTGCAGCTCCTACTTCTATCTTGGCTTCCAGTCCTTCATTAGCTTTTTTATATCTAGCACTGCTATTTCTTATTGCTGGTCTTTACTCTACTCTGGAGGCAACTCATCTCTTTTCAACTGTCATAGACTTCCTTTATGTTCAGGATCCTGTTGAGCCAAGGAGGACACCTTTTGGCCCTTTCTTCTTGCAGGGATGCATATCTCTGCACAAAAGCCATCTATGTTCTGCATTACCAGCCTCCCACAGCTGTTACAAACCCTTGGAACCAGGTCCTTCATCTTGGCAATATCCACAGGTCTGAAGTTAATGGTCCTTGTGGATGAGGCCTGGCTGGTTTTTCCTTGTTGCCAAATGAGGGTTACCAGACTGTGGTTTCTCCAGCCACTGGTTTCTTGATATCCACACTGGGGAGGACCCATCACTGCTAAGAACAACTTAAAGGTTGGCCTAAAACTATAGTCCTCTATTTAATATGCTGCTGTAGGAAGCAGTCTTTGAAGGTGGACAGGAACTCAATCTTAGCCTTGCTTTCAACTCTCTGGAAACACCATTCTATACCCAGGATATTGATGTGCCCTCAAGGATCACCACTGCATCTGATATGACTGCTCTCATAATTTCCCTGACTAGCTGGATATTATGCTCTGGTGAGCTGTTTTGGGAGAACACCCTCGTATACTGGAAAATGTATCTGTCACCAGTTGTAAGGCTTTTCTACTGGGGTCCACAAAATGCTCCTCATCCTATTCCCCAAGAAGGCAAGCCAGGGTTCTGCTGAGTTATGGTGCCTCTACCTGGTGGGATTTGCAAGTGTTCAGGACACTCGTGCACCCAGGGACAACTGAGCCAAATGGTTTTTAATATACAGTCTTGGTGTATGGAGATCCTTGGGTCGTACCTGAAAAACAGGCATGTATTTGTTTAGCGTGCTTGCCTAGTCAACAAAAGCTAAATAAATAAATATGCTAGCAGGACAAAATGCAGTTGGTGCCTGAATGCAAGTCCAGATGGGCACTTTGAAGAGCAGAGGGGCAGGCTTCAACATTTATGAAATCTGTTAGTATCACCTTTTCCACATTTTGTTTCAGAATCACACATATTAGATCGACAATCTCTGTCTCCAACTTTTAAGCAGACAGGGTGCTCAGACTTAAATGCTGAATCAACAACTCAATTTATTAAAAAAAAAAAATAGTGCACACAGGCCTAGATGTTAGCACTAAGGGAATCCAGTACTGTTCAATTCACTGGTACCTTTAGTCTTAGCAGAAAATAGTACCCTTGGGCCCTTTTGTCAAGTCCATATTAAGTGATCCACCTGCAGCCACAGAGTAGACTTAAGACACCCAACAGGGCGTAAAACTCTAGACTCCAGTAGGGTGTCTGCCAAATACATGTATATGTACGTACCAACATTATGTAATGCCACTGCAAAATGGACAGCCAGGATGAAACACAATTCTGCAGCACTTTGCGACATTATTACTGCAGGAAACATGACAATTTTAACAGAAGTTAATCCCTTTTGTCATGCAGGAAACTGACACTGCACTTCATCCTGGGGGGCTCCACAGTACATCTAGTTCTAGTGGAATCCATCCACATGCTGGCAGTTAAAGGGGAGGTGCTGCTGGTAGGTGATTTCAATCTGCCAGATGTGGATTGGAGCATCCCAGCTGCTGCCTCAGCCAGAAGCAGGGACAACCTGTACTCCACGCAAGGGGCACGCCTCAGGCAGCTAGTGCTAGAGCCCACGTGGAAGGGTGCAATTGTGGACCTGGCACTCACCAACGGGGACAGAATCGTGGAAAGGCAGGGTGGGCGGACACCTGGGGTCCAGTGATCATCGCACGGTGTGGTTCAGTATGAGTACAGTGGCATAGTCAAGCCACACAAAGGCGAGTGTCCTGGATTTAAGGAGGGCGGACTTCACTAAGATGGGAATATGTCTCAAGGATGCCCTAGCAGAGAGGAACGAATGGGGGGGGGGATGCTGAGGAGCAGTGGTCCCATCTGAAAGGATCCATAGTGGAGGCAACAAACCTATGCATTAGGCAAGTAAACAAGGGCAAGAGGAAGAGAAAACCACTATGGTTCTCAAAGCAAGTGGCTGGGAACATAAGGGCAAAAAAGATGACTTTTAGGAAATAAAAGGAAACACAGAAGGAGGAGGACAAGGTAGTGTACCTGGATAAACAGAGGGAGGCAGGGAAAGCAGTCAGGAGGGTAAAGACGCAAATGGAAGAAGAAATAGCACAGGAGGTAAAAAAAGGGGACAAGACTTTTTATAGCTACATTAAAAGGAGAAAAACCAGGGGTGGGATTGTAAGGCTTAAAGGGGAGAAGGGGTGTGTGGAAGGGGACCTGGAAAAAAACATCAATACCGAACAAATATTTTTGCTCTATATTCACAGAAGAAAGAGAACATGAGGGACCACCATTAGGCAACGTAAGAAAATATGGGAGGGTGGTGGACACCAGTCCATTTACGGAACAGACAGTCCTAAAAGAACTCACAAAACAAAGTGGACAAGGCAATGACACGATGAGATACATCCTAGAATATTCTCCATTTGGGGCCTGCCCAAAATCTCCCAGTTTAAATCCTCACTGAGAAAAGAGCTCATCTCCTGCTGTTATTACACATGTTAAATATGCCTACTAACTACTGACTACTGCTCGTTCACCATGCTACCACTCCTCTCAACCCCCTGCTTGCCCTTATAAAATACTTTCCAAGTTTAAAACCCCCTCTTTTTCCTTCCAGGGTCTGAAGGCAGGTTAATGAACCTTCCTGCCCTCCCCAGCCTCCGACTGAGCAGATGCCAAATTATACAAGTGCAGGTACGATTCCCCAAGCCAGCTACTCGGCCAGATTTTGAACTTGGGGTGACTCCTGTGTAGCCTGCTCTCAGCTCCCTGTGTGCGCTGCTGCATTTTGAGTATTTTTTTTGCCTAGCCCCCCCCCCCACCTTAACTAAATACTCTAAAACACCGTCCCTGGTCTTTTCTAACTGGCCCCAGAAGTGTGGAGGCATGTCTACACTCCAGCAAGCTTAGAGATCCCATCTCCTGCATTTCAAGCCACTCCCTTCTCCCTAAAGGCATGCCTAGCCTGCTGTGAGTGTACCCTAGACCCCAAACTTAAACTAATTTCTACATTCTCGCTCCATGTTTTTGGATACTCAATACTTGTGCAACTTGTTGCTATGCCCACCACACTTGATTCCTTTCTGACCACAGTCTCTACAAGCCCGCTCTGTTTTTGTACTCTACCTGTCCTCCCACCACTACTGGGAATAGCATCACGACTTTCTGCATAACTAGTGCTTGGCACTAAAGCTCTCTACTTTTTAGCAGTACTTCACCCTCACTACTCATCATTTCACTGTCTCATCCTCTGCCTTACTCTCACCCTCTACTTCATTCATTTCTACCTACTCAACCTGTTTCTCCACACCATTATGCTCGCTCACAGTCTCTTTATCCTCCCTCTGCTATTTCCCTTGCTGTCCCTTTCTCCCTCTTCTGCCCCTCTCTCTCCAGTTATTAAACCTGATCACCTCTGCCTCGCTCTCCCACCTCCCTTTAGCACCTCAACCTGCATCACTGACCAATTTCTGGTTGTATAACACCTGGCCAATAAGCCCCTCTATTTTCCCCGTTTTCACGCCAGACTGGCCCCCCTAGACTCCATCACTGGTTCACCCCTAGTCTCCCCCACTCCCCATTGCCATTCCAACTGAATTTGCCTGGCACCCCCTGTAAAGTTTATGTTCACAATTCTGCTTTTATTAGCTGGAGATATCGAACCCAATCCTGGTCCTGACCCTGTCACACCCTTATAACTTCCCCGTGGCCTCAAGCTAGCTCACCTAAACATCAGAAGCCTCCTCAACAAAATCTCGCTGCTCCAACCATTAGTGCTGTCCCTCAAACCTGATGTCCTTATCATCACAGAAACCGGGCTAAAACCTCACATCCAAGATGTCTGCGTCACTATCCCTGGCTACTCCCTCATCCGCCAGGACCGCCTTGGCAATGGAAAGGGTGGATGAGTTGCCACGTATGTAGCCTCCTCCCTTACACTCACCATGATACTTGCAACATCCATCCCTCAGACACATGAGTCTCTGTTGGTGAAACTCACCTTTCCTTGCTCCATACCTATTTCATTGCAGGCTCCTACTGCTGCCCCAGTGCACATACATCATCAATCACTGACCTCCTAGCCACCTTACAAACTCATGTGGCTAGTGGCGAACTCCATATCTTGGGTGACTTCAATATAAATTGGCTTGCCCCCTCATTCTAAAATTCGGCAGGATATTGCTGCACTAAACCTCACTCAACTCTTCAATGAACCCTCCCGTTTAAATACAAAATCCCTCAACCACTCTCTGATACACTGGGTCCTCTCCTCCCACCCACATCGTATAATTATAACTGGTCTACTCCCGGACTCATTAAGTGACCACCACCTGATCTATGCAGTGAGAAAAATCCACCGCCCCAAATCCCCCCCCAAAACACTGCTGCTTCGGTCCTACAATTCCCCAAATATTACTTCTCTTCTACATGATCTGGCCAGTGTAGATTGGTCCTTTATCACCCGTGCCCTCTCCATCGACGCTGCTCTTGACTACTTCAAGTCTAATCTTCTCTCCATGTGGGACACCCATGCACCTCTGAGAAGAATCCGTGTGCGTGGGACCCACCTTCCCTGGGTCTCCGCTGATCTCTTAGCCTGTCTCAGAGCTCGTGACCAAGCATGGAAGACTCATAAATCCTCCATCTTTCCTACAGACTTCCAGAAATATAGAACACTCCAAAATGCCTGCACCAGGGCAATCAGACTTGCTAAGTCAGAATACTTTCAGGACACCTTCCTTACAAATATAAGTCATCCCTCCAAGTTCTGGAAGGTGGTAAATTCCTTATTCCACCCCCCAATCTCAGCCCCCCACTCCCATGATCAAAACTGTCAATGGCACATTGTCTGACCTTCTATTTGTAGCAACTGAGTTCAATTCCTTCTTACGTCGCAGTAATCCATGATGTCATCTCTCTCCTCGGTCTCAGCTGATCCTGTCCTCCCTCCCCTCTTCCTCCCCACATTTCCTTTAAGTTCAGCCCCATTACCCCAGAGGATGTCTACAATGTTCTTATTGTGCTAAATCCCTCAAAGGGAAAATGCCCCACAGGGCTGGATGCCAAAATGCTATACGTATCCACCCCTGCCATCGTGCCCCCTTGCCTCTCTGCTAAATCTCTCCTTCTCCCTCAAAATTGTTCCTGACAAGTGGAAACAGGCCACTGTTGTCCCCCTCCCCAAAGGAGGTGACCCCTGCTCCATCGGAAGCTACTGCCCAATCTCACTCTTTCCCATCCTCGCTAAACTGCAGGAGTGTCTAGTCCTGTCTCAGCTGTCCTCCTTCCTTGACACAACTTCCTTTTTCACCCCTTATCAATCTGGTTTTAGGAGACTGCAGTCAACCGTCACCTCACTGCTGAGGATCACTGACTCCATCCAAACAGGCATGGACCAGGAACACATCACCTCTGCCATTTTCGTCGACCTAGCAAAGGCCTTCGACACTGTGTCCCAACCCCTCCTCCTCGCTTCTCTCCTCTGCAGGGCTCTCCATTGAGTTTACCAGTTGGTTCCATTCCTACCTAGTAGGTAGGTCACAGTCTGTTCGAATTGGCAACTCTCTCCCCTCCCCTCCCATAACCACTGGTGTGCCCCAAGGATCTGTCCTTGGACCCTTGTTATTCTTTCTTCCTAAATAACCTACCCACTGCCTGCCCACACACCTCTATCCATATGTATGCAGACAACACCATCTTGTATGCCTCTGGCCCCTCTATCACTGAGGTGGTGGCCAGACTTCAGCATGACTTCAGTAATGTTCGGCTGTGGTTCCGCTCTAACAAACTTCTCCTGAATGTCAAGAAAACCGTCTCCATGACCTTCAGCACTAGGCAGAGACTGTCTTGGCTCCCCTCCCTCCCTTCCACACCCTAGATGGGGCAATACTTGAGGACTGTTCCTCCTTTAGATACCTCAGTGTTTGACTTGACCGACACCTCAATTTTTCTGTACACATTAAGGCCACACACAAGAAATTGCACCCTAAACTGGGTGCCCTGTATAGCAACTGGGGCTACATTCTGCTGCCAGCTCACCAGGCTCTTGCACAGAAAATGATTCTCCCCATCTTTGACTATGGGGATGTCATATACAGTGCCGCCCCATCCTCCTCCTCCTTAACTAGACTGGACACACTGTTCCACTCCTTCTGCTGCTTTGCCCTCGACTGTCCCCCTCGCACTCACCACTGTACCCTTTACCAATCTTTGTCTCTGCCCTCCCTTGAGAATAGATGGCGCACTCATTGCATCAGCCTCTTGACCAAATTCTGGTCACAGTCCCTATTGTCCTGTCCTTCCTCCTCTCTCTCCACCCTTACCTCTCCCCCTTCTTATTCGCTCAGAAATTCTGACCCCCTCACTTTAACTGTCCCTCGTTGTACTGCCTCAGCCGGTCAGGCCGCCTTTTCATACAGGTTTCCAAATCTGTGGAACTCAATCCCAAGGCATATTCGATTTTCTCCCTCCCCCCGGGTTTTCAATTACCTCATAAAAAACATTTCCGCTCCCCCTGCACCTGTTCCATATCCTTTGCCTCAACCGCCTCAGCTGCCCCTACCCTGCTGTCTTCTGCTAGTGCGTTCAGGCTTTAGGCATTTAAGCACGTATTAATTCACCACCAAAGCAGTTTCTGTATCCTGTTTATTGCACCATATAACTAGTACTGTGCACTAGGTTCTTGCAATTTGCTGGAACTGTTGCTCTATTCTTAAGTTGTGTAAAATGTGTATCTGCATTATTGTAAACTTCCTGTATTTTGTAATTGTATTTTTGCTTATTTTGTTTACTCATACTGTATTTATTGTGCTGTTGTGCATATGTATTGTGTGTATTCTCAATCCTCTGAAAGTGCTGTATTCACTATGATTCTGTACTACCATCCTTGTTCCCCTTCCCCCCAAGACACATCTGGAAACGAGCTTCTGCTCAGTATGTTATTCCCGGTAAAACTTTAAATAAAATAAATTAATTGCAACCCCTAAACAGTAAAACCTTGAATCTTAACTGCCCCATTGTTAGAATATGATCAAGCTCGATCGGGATAGCACTGAATATGTCCTTCTATTCATAAATGTCTCAGCTGACCAGGCTCTTTCTTCTAATTGCACTATTGTTTGAACCATACCAGGCTCTACTTGAGCCTACACTGTGAATGTCCCTTCTGTATGATTGTACCACTGACCAGGCTCTCCCTGTGCCAGATTCTGTAGCCTAATGTAATGTAACCACATTTCATGTGAAACCTTTGGAAAAGAGCACTTGTGCTCAAATGTATTTTTCCGAAGATCTAATCAGTCAATCAATAAATAAATATTAAGGGAACTACAGGAGGTGCTGGCAACACCACTGGCAGCACTGTTCAATAAATCACTCGATACGGGAATGGCTCCAGAGGATTGGAGGGCAGATGTAGTCCCTCTTCACAAAAGTGGGAGTAGGGAGGAGGCTGAAAACTATAGACCAGTGAGCCTCACCTCAATAGTGGGGACAATTATGGAATCACTGCTTAAAGAAAGGATTGTAGAACACCTTGAATCCAGCGAAGCACAGGATCCGAGACAGCATGGATTTATGGTGGGAAGGTCATGTCAAACAAATCTAAATAATTTCTTTGACTGGGTGACTAGGGAAGTGAGTAGGGGGAAGCAGTGGATGTGGCCTACCTGGATTTCAGTAAGGCCTTCGATACCATTCCACACAGAAGATCTGTGAACAAGCTGGGCAGCCTGGGAGTGGGTCATAAGGTGGTAAACTGGGTTAGGTACTGGTTGAGTGATAGAGGACAGAGGGTGATGGTAAATGGAGCTCAATCTGAGGAAAGGAGGCTGACCAGCAGGTGCCACAGGGATCAGTTCTGGGGCCAGTCCTGTTTAATGTCTTCATAAGTGACATTGAGGAGGGGCTGGAAGGGAAGGTATGCCTCTCTGCTAATGACACTAATATCTGCAACAGGGTGGACACTCCAGGACGGGTGGAAAAATGAGGAGGGACCTAGGTAAATTCAAGGAATGGTCTAGAGTGTGGCAGCTGAGATTCAATGCGAATTTGGGGTGCAAGAACCCAGGGAAGGATTACATGATTCGGGGGGAGGAGATATTGATGGTCAGTGGGATGCTGGGGTGCATAGGAAGAGGTATCACCAGCAGAACAAAACAGGTGGTGATGTCACTGTACAGATCATTGGTGAGGCCTCATTTGGAGTAATGTGTCCAGTTCTGGAGGCTGTATCTCTGTAAAGACATAGACAGGGTGGAGGTAGTTCAAAGAAGGGCAGCAAAGATGGTGCAGAGCCTGCACCAAAAGTCATATGAGGAGAGACTGGGAGACCTCAATATGTATAACCCGGAGGAGAGGAGAGACAGGGGAGATATGATAGAAACCTACAAATATCTACAGGGCATGAACAGGGCAACATAGAAATATAGACTTTGATGACAGATATGAACCACTTAACCCACCCAGTCTGCCCATTTGCCTACCTTTTGAATAAGCTTGAGGATCCTCTTCAAGGTGGGCCTGCTCACCTTTAAGGCCCTACATAGGCTGGGCCCTGGATACTTGTCTGACTTTCTGACACCCACTACCTCGATCCACTACCTTCGTTCGTCCTCTAGGGGCCTCCTTTCGATTCCCAGGAAAAGGTTAAAATCTGCTGGTGACAGAGCATTTAGTGTCACTGGCCCTGTCCTGTAGAATTCACTGGCCTCCATCTGTAAGGGAGGCCCCTTCAGTTGAAGTGTTCAAGACCCTCCTGTTCAGTCAGGCCTGTGACAGGGTAGAATAGGACCCTGTCCCATTTGTTATGGAGAAAATGTTTAAATGCAAGGATCTTTCTTTTCTGTCTCTTCTCTGTCTGGTTGCGCAACCAAATTTTCCTGTGAGACTTCGGATTTGATCACCCAGACAATCTCACAATTCTTTGCCTCTTACTGTCTCTCAGCCCTCCCTTGCATATCTGTTGACATAAAAATATGTGCAAATCATTGGATGAAAATGTAACTGATAATGGGATCACTTTTGTTTAGAAAATATATAGTGTTACTGTTGAAATGTATATATTTATAATTTGAGATTAGTGCTGAAAAATCAGGATTTTGTGGCCTTGCCAGGATAATCTGAGATGACTGCAGAAAGCTATTGTAAACTCTAGAGGTTTCTTTTTTTTTTTAAACTCTGCTTATTCTCTCGCCCTACCTGAACTCTCTCCGGAGGGTCTCTTGGTGCCTGCCATTATCCCGCCTGCCTGAAGCTCTCTCTCTCGCCTCCTGGGCCCAGCTCTCCATCCACTACCCAGCCTCCCAGCCCCAAGTCCCCTGAGGTGGGACCGCCAGACTAACTCTTCCTGGTGCTCTATCTAGAATCTAGATGAGTGACCAGGCAGGGAGGAGAGCAGAGGAATCAAGAGGAGAAGCCCAGCATTGGGCGTGGTTGGCCAGCCCCCCCCCGACCCTCCTTCACCTATCAGGAGGCAGAGGGTTTTTCCTTGTGTTTTTCTCCCCGCCATTCCACCCTCCCATGGAGCTCAGATGTGCAATGACGGCCAGCGTCCGTCGAGCTCCACCCCCAGTGCCATGCAGTGTTGACGCAGGTTCCCAGCCACCTCTGACTGCCACCAGAGGTCACTCAGGAGCGACGCTGTGCCCTACACCTTTCCTGAGAAGGGAGAGCTGTCTGCTGGACACTCGATCCCTCCCTGCCCCTGCCAAGCCCCCACGGCCCGGGCTCGTTCCCGAACCCGGGTCACCGGTGTGGCGCGAGGTGAGGCATCTAGCACCTTAACCCTCAGTGCCACTGGGCCACTAGAGGTTACTTGAGTGCAAATCTTCCGGTCTTTTGTGAAAGCTGCAGAAGGGGTCTCTCAGTTCAAGCACAATGTGTTCTAGCAGCTCCTGAAACTTACAAGAACAGAACACTTAAAAGAACAGGATGCTTGCTAAGAATGGGGGTTGAAAAGACTTATAAAAGAGCTAAGTTGCAACTGCAAGAGAGATTAGGAGAACAAGGGACACAGAGACTGAAAGAAAACTTTATTTTATTCTGCCTTTGTACATAGTTACACTGAACATGTTTATTTTTTTATGTTACTGCTACTGTAAATAAATATTTTTGGTGAATTCTACCACTGCTCCTGGTTTTCCTATGATTCCTGACCTGTGCCTCGACAACAAGGTCTTCCCAGACACTGTCTACTAGTATGTATCTCTGGGATAGCCCTTGTTAATGCCTACTGCTATTTTTAACTGTTTTATATGGTCTGGTTATATTTATTAGTGTTTTTATTTATGTATGTGCCTTATTTTTATGAATAGTTTGTATTAATGTGTACGGTGACCAGAGCCCCCGGGATTGGGCACCTCAAACAATAAAACTTGCCTTGCCTAAGCTGCAGATCCTAGTTAACCAACAGCCTACTTCCTCCTGCCCCCCACTAGAATTGCCTTATGTCTGTCCTATGCATTTTTGAATTCCCCCACTGTTCCTGACCCCGCAACCTCCTCAGGAAGGTTGTTCCATGTGTCCCCCATCCTCTCCATGAAAAAAATACATCCTCACGTTGCCTCTGAGCCACCCCCTCTCTATCTTCAAATTGTGCCCCCATGTTCTTGCACATCTCTTTTTTCTGAAAGATGATACCCTCTTGGACTTTGTTGGTTCCCTTGAGGTACTTGAAAGTTTCTATTATGTCCCTCATCTCCCTCCTTTCCTCAAGGGTATAAATATTAAGCTCCTTTAGTCTCTCTTCATAGGGCCTCTGGTGCAGACCCTACACCATTTGAGTTGCCCTCCTCTGGACTGCCTTCATCATGTTTATGTCCTTGCAATGGGGTCTCCAGAACTGCATGCAGTACTCCAGATGGGGTCTCTCCAACTCTCTGTACAGAGGGATAACAACTTCCTATTTTCTACTAGTGACGCCTCTTCCTATCCATTCCAGTATCCCCCCAGCCCTCCTTACTGCCTTCTCACATCACTTGCCTACCTTTAGGTCATCTGATTTGACTACCTCCAGGTCTCTTTCCATTTCTGTTGTTGTTAGTAACCCCCCATTGTGTACTCTTCCCCAGGGGTTTTGTTTCCCAGGTGTATTACTTTGCACTTCTTTGCATTGAATCTAAGCTGCCATGCTTTTGACCATTCCTCCAACCTTGCCAAGTCCCTTTTCATCCTTTCTACCCCTCCCCCTTGTGTATTAACCCTGTTGCACATTTTTGTGTTGTCTGCAAAGAGGCATACTTTTCCTTCCAGTCCCTCTGCAATGTCACCTATAAAAACATTAAAGAGGACCGGTCCCAGTACTGAATCTTGCGGTACTCTGCTAGTAACCCCCCTTTCTTCAGAGTGGATTCCATTTACTATTACCCTCTGCGTTCTGTTGTCCAGCCAATTTTTTACCCAGACTACCACCCTGGAACCTACTCCCAGGCTGGCTAACTTGTTTATTAATCTTTTGTGTGGGACTGTGTCAAATACCTTGCTAAAGTCTAGGTAGGCCATGTCCACAGCCCTTCCCTGGTCTACTACTTTGGTCACCCAGTCAAGAAATCTATCAGATTCATCTGACATGACCTTCCCACTGTGAATCCATGCTGCCTTGGGTCCTGTGCCCCGCTGGCCTCTAGGTACTCAACAATTCTTTCTTTCAGGGAGCATGGCTTAGCTCCTCATGTGATGGCTGCCTGATTCGAGCGCTCCGCCGAGCCAGGATTTAATTCATGCTATTTACACCACCTAACTTACCTTACTTAAGAGGTGTAGCAGAGATACTCATTCTGGGTCCATCAGGGATCAAACTGAATTAATTTTATTCACCAACTGTACACTGCAAGAGTCACTGGAGCCATGCGTGTTTCTCGCCTCTAGGCATGGCACACAACAGAGGTTTGGATGCTCCCACGGGCCTCAACACGCAACAGATCAGCGACATGTTCGAAGCCCTGATGCAACGTATGGCCGAGGTCACCCTGGCCTCAAACACCACCACTATGGCTATACAGCAAAAAGATGCCAGGGTTTGTAAGACTGAGTCACAAGTAAGTTGCAACACAGATGCTATCGACTCGCTAACGTCCACGGTTCACGAGCAAGAAAAAAAACATCCACATGATCCAAAATAAAATCGACGATATGGAAAACAGGAGCAGGCACAATAACTTGTGGCTCCTAGGTTTCCCTGAAGGTGCAGAACAGGGGAGCCCGCTGGACTTCCTATACAATGTTTTGCCTGAAGTCCTGCACCACGAGATGCCTCCGGACCTAGTGATTGAACGAATCCACTGGACACTAAACCCTCCGACGAAACCAGAGGAGAGGCCTAGACCTCTTATGACCTGAATTTTGAACTTTGTGGATAAGGAGTGAATTACCTCCAGGGCCCGGGAGCTCAGTGTCCTATCCTGGCAAGGCCACAAAATCCTGATTTTTCAGGACTACTCTCGGGAACTGGCAACCAAGCAGAAGGAATATATAGATGCCTGCCACCTGATGCACTCACTGGGTGTTCAGTTCTTGCTCTGATACCCCTCCACAATGCACCTGGAAGTGAATGGTGCTCCCATCTCCTTCTCCATCCCAGAGACTCTCATGGAATATCTCAGATACAACTGGCCTCCTCACACCAGAGCTGATCCTCCGATACACCAAAACAACAACTCTGGTCACACCGGGGCAAAAGATCTGTTCACCGATGCACCAAATGCAAGAGAAGAGCCCCAGCGCTTCTACAACTTCAAAGGCGTGGCTCCAAGCCTCCCAGCCAGACCCCATAAGCAGCAGCAATCTGGCAGGCATGCTAGATGGAGCCACCCACAAGATCACGAGGCAGAGCATGGATGACAACAGGAAGAATCAACGGTGACCTCCGATACCAGCATCAGCATATTTTCAACTCCAAACCACTACGTAGCACTGGCCCCCCAAGGAACCAACAGAACCGCTGGAATTTCCTGACTACTCGGAAGAGGAGATGGTGCTGGAGGCCTCTGCTACTGGAGCAGAACAATGGACAATAGAGAAGCCTCCCGGTACAGCCTCCCCTCCGTCACGCTACTCACCGCTTCCCGTGGATCTTGGCCCAGACAAGTGGGCACCCCATGTTCCAGTCCACACAAGAGAACCTCAGACGGAGACATCGCAGGACAAGACATAGATAAGTGTCGTCCTTTCTTTTTTCTTGAAATCAGGGCATAGGTATGGGCTCAGGATTAGGTTCCCAAATGGTTTCCGTATTTACCTTAAGGGTAGCTTGTGGCTAATACCTGGGTAGTTTACAGATTTCATCCCCCATCTGCCCAATCTGGGAATCTTGCCCCAATATCTATGCCCTGCCGACCAGAAAACTGCCTCTGGGACACTTTACAGCTTACAGTTTCTATGTACAAATGTTGTCCAGTTCCATGCAGTGTTTTTGCTATACTTGTCGAGTATGTTTTTTTTTTTTACTTAAAATCTCTACTGGAAGGGGGCCTGTTGACTGATATAGGCAGGTGGCTAAATACTCAATTCAATCCAATCAAGTGGATGAGTACTCTGATACTCAGAAGCCCATACACCATGGCAGTATTTCTGGCCCTCCCTGGAAGGAGGGGCGTTGTGCTAACTTTTAAAATGTTCTACTCAGAATAGATGTACCCACCCTACCAAGGTCTCCCTTTCCCCCTCCCTCTCCCCAAACTTTTTTGGAGGGCTCTGATGTGGGCATAGGGACACTGTACAATGAGGGGTCATTTCTGTCAGATCTGAAGATGGGCTCACACCACAGATGCCACATCGCATCTATTACTGCAACACGACTAATCCCCAGTTGCCCTTGGCCTGAGGGACATCCATTTCATGGTGCACACACCCAATTTTGCTTCACTCCCAGGGCGGTGGGGCTCACACAGTCCAGCCCACACATCCTCTTTCACTTTCAACACTCTCGCAGGCTTGGGATCCCTGGATTCCAGTAGTCCCTTATCCGAAGCCCTCCCCCAATGGAAAGGTGGGTTAGGCCTGAGAGGATCCTATGTCCTCAGCCTGCTAAACCGACCTGTACCAATGTGCAGCCATGCGCACTTTTTTTTTTTTTAATTCTAGTTCCCTCCGGTCATGGCCCGAGGAGGCATCTCCTAGGCATACAGCCTGTTCCTGCCCACCTGAGGTCCCCCTGAACCTGTGCCTCCTCTTTCCCCCAACCCTCTCACAGCCAGCACCCCCAGCTTAACCCCTCTGGGGTGGGACCGCTCCTCTTTTGGCGCTCTTTACTTTGTAGACTCTGGCTGTGGGAATGGGTTCCTGGGTGGAGGACATGGAAGGCCAGGCAGGTGGATCCCACGGTGGGCATGGGGGTCAGGTGCCATCACCTCCCCATCAGGGACGGGCTTTTCCGTATTTTGAGTGCCCCTCTCCCCTGCATGGTGCACCTGTGACGCTCTGGCACAAGGCAACCCTGCCAGCATCATCCACACAGTATGACATGCAGCCCGCTGCGGCATGCAGCACCCCGATCTCCACCGGGAGCCACTGGCACACAGGCCCCTAGCACCCACCCTCCTACAGGGAGGAGAGCATCCCAGCGGTGCTCAATCCTCGCCCCATCCTGAACCCCTGAGCTCACGCCCGAACTTGCGGTGCATGGCGTGGCACCGCGGGGCTAGTGCGCCCAGCACCTGAACCCTTAGCGCCACCAGGCTGGCCAAACCATGCGCACTTCTTACTAACATACTAACATACTAAAATGCCAGCAGAATAGGCCTAACGGTCTTTCGTGTCTGCTCATTTGGTCAGTCCCCAACCTGGGTGCTGACCTTGCTGTCCCCCTCGCCTTCTCTGGCTTCTCCCTTCCCAGTTCCGGATATTCTTGCTGCATTGGATTTTGCTTCCAGAACCCTTCCCCTGTACCTGTCCCACCCCCTCTTGAACCCCTCCACTGTCTCTGCCTCTACCAGCCCCCTAGGCAGTGCATGCCATGGCTCCACCACCCTCTCAGTGAAGTAGCACCTCCTCCTTTCTCCCCTGAATCTTCCCCCCTCCAGCTTCCAGCCATGCTCTCTAGTGGCCCCTTCCTCCTTCCTTCGAAGCACCCGACTGTTCCTCCCCTATTTACCCTCTTCATGTACCTAAGGACCTCTATCATGTCCCGTCCCTTCTCTCTCCAATGTGTACATATTTAGCTCTTCGAGCCTCTCCTCATAGGTCCTGTCCCCAAGCCCCAAATCATTTTGTTTGCCCTCCTCTGGACCCTCTCCAGGAGGTTAATGTCCCGCTTAAGTCTGGCCTCCAAAACTGCATGCAGTACTCAAGTGCGGCCTCACCAAGCAGTTATACAGAGGGAGTATCACTTCCCTCCTTCTGGAGGTGATCCCCTAGCGATGCATCCCAGCATCCTGTTGGCCTTGGCTGCTGCCCTCCTCAAGTCTCAGAGTTCTTCATCTTGACATCCACCACCACCCCAGGTCCCTCTCAGCCATCGAGACTTGTAGCATTTCCCCAGGTGTACACTTGACCTGGGTTTCTGGCCCCAGGTGGAGTCACCTTGCATTTCCTGCATTGAACCTCAGCTTTCACTTTCTAGACCATCTTTCCAGAGCATCCAGGTCCCCCTGAGGGCCACCCTCCCCTCCTCCCCATCCACCACTTCCCAGTTTCGAGCATCTGCAAAGAGACTCATCTCACTCCTGATTCCTGTCCTTATGTCCGATACAGTAGGGCTGTGAACAGAAGGGGCCCAAGGACTGATCCCTGTGGGACCCCACTAACGACCTCCTTGGGATGAGACTATCCTCCAACTCACGACCCTCTGGGTCCGGTCCTGGAGCCAATTGCCTATCCATCTGATCATCTGTTCCCCACCCCATTTCTCCCAGCTTATCCAACAGGCCCACGTGAGGAACAGAGTCAAATGCCTTGCTGAAGTCTAGAAAGAGGACATCCACTGGTCTACCCAGGTCCAAGGCACTTGTCACCCAGTCATAGAACTCCACCAGGTTTGTCTGACACGATTTCCCGGGATGAATCCATGCTGTCTATCGTCCAGGCACCCTGACTTATCCAGGTCCCCCCAGCCTCCTCCTTGACAATGCCCTCATTACCTTGCCCACCACCGAGGTCAGGCTGACAGGCCTGTAGTTCCCTGCCACCTCCCTTGATCCCCTTGTGGATAGGCACTATATGCGCCACCTTCCAGTCTTGGGGCACCCACCCTGTCCTCAGAGAGATGGTGAAAGCTCTGCCAGGGGTTTTGCCAGGACATCTGCAAGTTCCTTCAGCACTCTGGGATGTAATTTATCCGGCCCGGTGCTTTCTCCGTCTTAAGGGAGCTGAGGGCTTCCCTCACTCTCTCTGCTGTGATTTCCACTTCCGGTACCTTCTCCCTGCTTGGCCCTCCCCCACCTGCCAGTGATGCCTCCCCTCTCCCCAGACCTGCCGATCGGTGAGGGTCCCCCTCCTCAGTATCTCTGTCTCCTCCCATGTTGATGCAGCACCCCATTTACCCTGGTGAAACTGAGGTGAAGTACTCATTTAGTACCTCAGCCTGCTCCCCGGGTCTTGTGCCCATCTTCCCTGATTTAATCCTGCTAATCTGCCCTTCACCCTTCGTTTTTCCCCAATGTATCTAAAGAACCCTTGTTCCTCTCCTAATTTCCTGGCCAGGTTCTGCTCCTTCCTTGCTTAGCCGCCCTCACCACTCTAGTGGCCCTTCTAGCCATCAGCTTCGTACTCCCCTCGATCCCTTTCACTCCTTGAGCACTTGAATTGCTTATAGGCTGCTTTCTTTCCCCGCACCACCTCCTGGACCTCCCTGGTCCACCAACAGGGTTTTTGGGCCCTACCGCATTTTCGTCTTACTCTTGCACAGGTGCTGGTAGCATCCTGCACCCCTCTCCTGATGATTTCCCACCTACTATCAGCGTCCATGTCTGACCCAATCCCATCCAAATGCTCCTTAAGGATCCTTCCCATTTCCTTAAAACGCCCCTGAAGTCGGTTACTTCCGTCTTTGTGCAGCCTTCTACCCCTCCTAGGTCCAGGCAGAACCAGACCGTGGCATGGTCACTCCCGCCAATGGGTCCCTTACCTCCAGGCCCCAATCTGGTCACTGTCTGCCAGGACCACATCCAGTACCCGTGCCTCCTGGTCGGTTTCCTCACCTGCTGAGTTAGGGAGCAGCGTCTTGAAAGACATCCAACAACCTCTGTTCCCTGGTCACAGAGGATGTCATAGTCTCCCAGTCTGTTCCTGGCATGTTTAAGTTCCCCAACACCACCACCGTTCCTCTGCCCAGTCTGCAGTGTCTCCTAACATCTGCCACCAGACTGTCCTCCAGCTCCTCCGCCAGGGCAGGGGGTCTATACACCACTCCTATTTTTACCCTCTTGCCCCCCCTTGTTATCAAGGTGACCCAAATCGCCTCCACGGTTCCCTCCGCCTCCTCTACTCCCCCTATGCCAATGCAGTTTTTGACTATCATTGCTACCCCTCCTCCCCTTCCCTCCCCCCTGTCCTTCCTGAACATAGTGTATCCCTCCAGGTTCAGGTCCCAGTCATGTCTTGCAGTGGCCCAAGTCTCAGTGACCGCTGCCACATCCACTGCTCCCTCAGTTAGCATCACCTGGAGCTCAGGCATTTTATTGCCCAAGCTCCTGGCATTTAGCAGGACTACCTTCCACCCTTTCCCTATAGTTCCATTTCCCCTGCTCGTGTTCCCATGGGGATTCTGTTTTCCCCTGGTCTGCACTTTGCCAGTTGGCCTTTTCCTGCAATCCTCCTGGTCCCCAGGGGGGTGGAGACAGAGTCCCTCCTTTATTGGCACCCCCTTGACAGCCTTTTCTCCCATCCCACCCCCTTCACAAGTTTAAACCCCACTTTTCACCAATGAACCCCTCTATTTTCAACTTAAGGATTCCCCTCCCCTCCAAATTGAGATGTAGTCTATCTCTAGCATACAGCTCCTTATCCTCCCAGGTCTCCCCAATCCCCATCAACCCATACCCTCTGGCCTCACACCACCCTGAGCCACTGGTTTATCTCCTAATTTTCCTTTTGTGTTCCCCACTAGCCCTTGGCACTGGCAGGATTTCTGAGAAGGAAACTGTGCATCCCTGTCATGACAGACCCTAGCGAGCTCCCTGAATCTTGCCTGTATCTCTAGCTCGCTATTTCCCTCAATGTCATTTGTACCCAGGTGGACCAGTATGTCTGGGGAACCCCACAATCCTTTGCCAGCTGATATACCTCGTGCTTAGCCCTGTGCACCGTTAGTCCAGGGAAGCATCTTGTTCTAACTGGCCAGGCTTCTCCCTCCCTATCCCATTTGATACCCCTGATCATAGAATCCCCCAGCAGGAGCACTCTGACCACTCCTTTTCCTCCATTCCCCCTCCATGTCCCTCATCCTTTCTACAGGCCCCTCCACCCAGCCGGCTCCGTGTTCCTCCCCCTTTCTGGGTGCCACATGCCACCCCCTCCTTATTTACCATGGCCACCCCCTCCCTCCAATCCTATGCTCCTCCTCCTGAGTATCCTTCTGTTCCTTCTAATTCCCCCTCACTGCTCGCAACTGGTCCTTCTCCCCCATCTGCTAAACTAGCCTGGCTCATCCTCCCTTCCTTCCTGTCTCCATTTAGTTCCTCCTTTCTAGTCGTGCTCCCCTGGCCTAAATCCTCAGCTCCCTTTACTGAATCCTCCTTGTACTTCTGGTCTTTCTCCTTACCTTTCCTCCCAACTGGTCCTTCTCCTGCACTTTCCTCCCTCTTCCCCTGCCCTCCTGCTCTGATTCACTGCTCCCCCCATTCTCCTGCATTCCAGGTCCCCCCCTGTTCTTCCTGCTATCTGGCCCCTGCCTCCTGCCTCCCACTCCCACTCCCTTTCCATCTCTAACTACCCCTGTCATGGCTACATCACCCCCTCATCCTTGAGCAGAAGAGAATTGAAGCGGTTACTGAGTGTAAGGTCTGATCCACCTCCCCGCCTTGCTTCCTTCTGTCCAGCCCTGGCCATCTGCCTACTTCCTGAGAATGTTGTCCCTCCGTCTCCCTTTGTGAGGGCCCCAGTTACCTGCCTGCTTTCTTGGTAGTGTCCTTTTGCACCCCTCTGCCAGGTTCCCTATGTGACCCTGAGTATTCTCCTGCACTCCTTTCCTATGCCCCACCCCGTGCTTGGTGCAACCCTGTGGAGATTCCCACCCCCTTCTAACCATACCACCCCTTCCCCAGCTTTCTCCTAATCCCATATCCTCCTCCTAAGCTGTGCTAGCTGGTAGCACACTGGGCAACCACCAAACTTCCAAGCCCAGTCCAGTATCATGGCTGCTCCACACCCTGTGCACCCACCACCCTCCCAAAGATGCAGTCCTTAATGATGTGTGGTTCCATCCCTTCCAAATAGGTTTCCTTGGGTGAGCCACCAGGTTCCCCCAGTCCAAGATACCCTACTGCCTAATCAGGTCACCCACTAATCTTACAGACAGTCCCACTGTACACCAGTAACCCTGTTACTAGGTGCAGTACAACACATTAAACTTATAAGGAAATGAACTAACCTAAAGCTCCTCTCCCAGCCTTTAAATCCTACCCCAGTGGCTAGAACTACATGAGCTGCACCTGCAGCCTTTTCCCTCCAATTGCAGGGCAGGTGTTCCCCTATAAATTTGCAGACTTCTGGGGAGGGAGGGTGGGGAGGCGGGTTTTGGGCAGACACCTGACTTGAGAGAGAGTGTGTATCAGCCCTGTGTCTCCTCCAAGCCCAGCAGCCAAAGAACCAGGCCCAAGCAAATCCCACCAAATAGGTTTTAAATCAGAAGAAATAGGCCTCTACCAGCGCAGCCTGTTACACAGTGAAACCTCCACAAAATGAGCCCCCTTTACAGCCACCAAATCAGTTTACAAACATCCAGCAGCACCCCAAACAATACCCTGCTAGCCCCTTAGAAGTAGGAAAGAAAAGAACCAACCTACCAAGTAAAATCCACAAGAACCCTGTGAAAACAACAGCAGCAGCTACTGTCCTGGAACACAACTGATCCTGTCCCCTTCCAGTTCTTTCTTTCTTGTAAATAGTTTTCATTGTGTTGCTGTTTTATTGTTAATACTGTTTCTGCGTCGTGAGATGTTGCTTGCTTACAGGTTAATATGTAAATTTAGATAATGTCGAAACTAAAACTCGCTTCCTGATTGGTTCAAACACCCTACCACCCGGGCCGTTATTTCTTAACAACGGCCCGCTCTAAAACAAGTTCCAAATCTAAAACTCACCACCACCATTTTTTTTTCATCGCTAGCCGAGCGACTCGACGACATAAGCCACTTCGCATTCATTCCACTCGCTCGCCTTCAACACAAACCGGTCCACAGCACCAAAAACTAAATAATTATATATTTTACAAAAACGTTCCTGCCTCACAGCTCTACTCTGTTTTTCACTGCCAACAGCATTTCGGGCATTCCATCGACTCCGCTTTCACTTATTTACACTACGTCCTTTCACCACCCACTCAGTTCCCAGCTCGCCTTCATTATTACAACGTTCATCCACAAACACCAAACTCTGTTTCTTTTTTCTCTGTTAAATAAAAAAAAAACTTTACTGCAGCTCCTATTACCTCGTAGTTGCGCTCCTCTTCTGATTCCTCAGTGCGATGTTAGTCAAACTGCCGACCACACTCACAGTCACGTCCCTTCCTACGTATAAAAAAACAACAGCACCCTCTAGTGGTAAGGGACTATTTTACAAGCCCACATTTCTCTTTACTTTTAATAATATTTGACACTTTTTTTTTTTTAATAAAAACATTATTAAAAAAAAAATAACCCCATTATCTAAGTGAAATAATACCCTCCAGGGTGGGCGTTATGGGATATAATGGATCTTCCAGGGGCTGTAAGGTCCTCCACCTACGGCGTCGGGCCTCATTACGCCCCTGGGCAGTCCGTTATATCCCAATAACGCCCACCCTGTTGGGTATTATTACTTACATATATCTGCCTTTACCTGATGCTATGCTAAGCCACGGCCTGGGGCTGTATACATTCAACAGAGGTGCACTGTTCTAGTCCTGGTTCCCCCGGTTGAGCCCTCGCTCTTGCCAGCTGTTTATAATTTCTCCTTCAACATATTTCACTGCACCCTTGACTATGGATGATACCTCATTTGTCACCTGGAATGTCAGGGGGCTCAATACTCCGACAAAATGGAAAAAGGTACTATCACAGCTGAAGAGAGCAAGGGCCCAGGTTGCCTTCCTGCAAGAAAGAAAACTAACCTGGCTGGATCATGCCTACCTGGTGAGGGATTTGGTGGGGAAGGAGTTCCATGCCAGTGCTCCTACAAGGAAAAGAGGTGTAGCTATTCTACTGCACAAATCCTTACCCTGGTCCATTTTGAAGAGTAAGTCAGACCCTCAGGGCAGGTGGGTACTGGCTCTGCTTGATACCCCTAATGGGCACGTCCTCTTGGTAAATATATATGTCCCAAACGAGGATGACCCCACCTTCTTTTTAGACCAAACGACCAGAATAGAAGCCTTGCATGAGCCAGATACACCCATTATAGTCGGTGGGGGGGGGGGACTTCAATCTCACTCTGGTCCCAATACTGGATAGAAGTGATCAGGGCAAAGAAACTCATACCAGAGGGGTGCAGGCTACGTTGAGGCTGAGCTCCAAATTCCAGCTGGTTGACATCTGGCGCCTCACCCACCCCAAGAAATATGACTACACTTTCCAATCTGGGGTCCACTGTACCTTTAGCAGACTGGATTTCTGGCTGGTCTCACAATCCCTCACTCAGTCAATTCTTGATACCAGAATTCTCCCCACGGTTATCTTGGACCATGCCCCAGTCCAGCTGCTAATATCCTGGGGTACTCCTTCACCCCGATCTCCCACGTGGAGACTTGACCCTCTCCTCATGCACAACCAAAAAATCATGGGCTAAATCTGAAACTAGACTGTTCCTAGAAGTGAACCCTATTTCTGATACCTCTACCCAAAACACCTGGGAAACATAAAACCACCATGAGGGGGAAATCATGGGCTTTGAGGCACACAGGAGGAAGGAAAGAGAGCAGGAGTTGACCAGGCTGGAAGAAGAGTTTGCCACTGCTGAACAAGACCTCAAGGCCTTGTCTAACCCCACCCCTCACTCTCCCTGCAGCTGACAGGTCCTTGCACTTCGCATGAGAATAAATGAGCTCCTGTCCCAGAAGGCCGATCTGGTTCTGCTCCGAGCACGTCATGCATACAGGGAGGGGGGGAGACAAAAGTGGGAAAACACTGGCATACCAACTCCGGAAGCAACAAGCAAACAGGTACATCACTGGGCTTAAGGACCCCATATCCGGGAGGGTAAGAACCAAACAGCAAAAGGTGAATGATACTATGTCAGCCTTTTATTCACAGCTGTACACCTCATCCCGGGCCAAAACCAGATCTGACACTCGTAAATTCCTGGACTCCATATCTCTGCCCAAGCCATCACCTGCCCAATGTGTAGCCCTTGAAGAACCCCTAACCACCAAAGAGAACTCTGCCGCCTTGCTATCTCTTAAAAAAGGGAAGGCCTCTGGGGGGGATGGTTTCTCTGTGGATTTTCTTCTGGCTATAGCACCTATGATAGCTCCATTACTCCGCCAGGTGTTCACTGAGTCAGAGGACAAAGGCATACTACCTTGCACTCTTCGGGAGGCCATAATAACTGTTCTCCCCGAGAAAGGGAAAGATCCCACTGAGGTGGCCAGCTACTGTCCCATATCATTGATAAACTCTGACAGTAAAGTATATGCAAAAACCCTGGCTACCAGACTAAACTCCCTTTTACCCTTCCTGATTCACCCATCCCAAGTCAGATTTATACAAGGGAGATATAGTACTGACCATATACGGATGCTTCTCAATCTCATCCATCTAGCCAAACAGGTGAACTCCCCAGCTGCTTCTCTGGCAATTGATTTTGAGAAGGCGTTCAATTCTGTCAAATGGGACTACCTCCATACTGTCCTGGAATGTTTCGGATTTGGACCCCACTTTCGGGCGGCTGTTACTGCTCTCTACACTTCCCCTCAAGCTCAGGTGTTAACCAGTTCAGTGTTGTCTGACCCCATTTAACTCCACTGGGGAACTAGACAAGGATGCCCCCTTTCTCCCCTATTATTTGCACTGGCAGTTGAACCCCTGGCATCCTCAATATGGCAGGACCCACACGTCAGAGGGATACAGCTGGGGAAGTCTCAGTACTCCACCCTGATGCACGCAGATGATCTGCTGGTCCCATTAGAGGATGCAGTCATCAATTCCTCCCTTACTGGCCCTTCAAGAAATGTACACACATCTCAAGCCTCAAAGTTAACCAAAATAAATCTTGAGATACTTCCCCCTCAACCCGAAATGTTGCCCTCAGAGTATCCCCCAACTAGGTCTTAAGTGGTCACAACACACCATCACTTATTTAGGTATCAGAGTTGGGGCCAATATTGACAAATGGTGGGACAACAATCTTGCCCCCCTGGTGGTTGAGCCTAAGGGAGAACTTGAACGATGGAACCGGCTACACCTTACCATGGCCGGCATGATTGCTGCCTTCAAAATGGCAATGGCACCCACATTTTTTCATCTAATTTCACACATTCCTTTATATCTGCCCCCACAATGGTACTGGAAGCTGGATAGGATGATCGGCTCCTTCCTATGGGGTGCTAGCCGGCCCCACTACAGTCAGAATGCGCTTAAGGCGCACTGGACTCAGGGGGGATGGGGCCTGGCTTGGATGGAAGGATATAAGTTGGCTTATCAATGCTCTCAAACTCTGAAATGGTTTCAACCCCACTCTCACTGCTCCCCCCAGTGGCTAGAGATAGAACAACTATTGGGAGACACCCCTATGTTAGCTTCCCTATTATGGGCTGACATACCCCGCACATTTCAGACACATCCTACCCTAGGAACATCTATTCAATATTAGAAGATATTACATAAAAAATTGGGGACCTCCCTGTGGTGTAACTCCCTCATCAAAATAGGGGGGGCCCTGTGCTATGGCCAAAATGGAGGGACAGGAGCATCCTTTTTCTCAGAGACCTGCTGACTCCCAATACTACAGTAGTGGACTCCTTCCAAAACATGCAACTTCAATGCTCCCTACCTACATCTGACTTCTGGAGATACTTACAGCTAAGGGACGCAGTTAAGCCCTTCCTTCTCCCTGACATATGCCCACCCAGAAT
This sequence comes from Neoceratodus forsteri, assembly GCA_016271365.2. Taxonomy (NCBI): domain Eukaryota; kingdom Metazoa; phylum Chordata; order Ceratodontiformes; family Ceratodontidae; genus Neoceratodus; species Neoceratodus forsteri. The sequence continues at coordinate 318,438,846 of CM028136.1, forward strand.
CCCATCTAAACTTAGTAGCTGGCTTCGCCTACCAAAAGGGACAGCAGGAGCTGTCTACGCCTCACTGAGGGACTCCCTGCTGAACCCGGCAACCTTTTCAAAGAGCAAATGGGAAAAGGCTTTAAACATACAGTTCTCGGACACCGAGTGGACCCAGTGTTGGGAAACTGGTCACACTGCACACAGGGATGCCCGGAGCAGGCTAATACATAATAAAATACCGCACTCATGGTATAGGACTCAGACAGTGCTAAAGAAGCCTAAGGTACTGGCACATGATAACTGCTGGCGTTGTCAACAGCCGGGAGGTGATTTATTACATATTCTCTGGCATTGCCCCCCTAATATTCCCTATATGGCTATGATTCTCACAGGAGGCCAGCACGATCCTTCAGCTCCCTATACCACCCTTAGCCCCTCTGCTACTGCTTGGCATGAGGTCAGAGGCTCCATTTCTTACCTCTCACCAGTTCAGATGGCTTATGTCACTCTGTATGCAGGTGAAACTGTCATTCTTAGAAACTGAAGAAGCCCTACTACACCCACCATCACAAAAATCATCTCAGCTGTTGCAGCACTGCATGAACTGGACAGGTGGTCCCATGTAGTCCTAGAACAGGTAGGGAAGTTTCAGCAATGCTGGGCATCCTATATGGCATACCTAGCTCCAAGGGCCGGCATTGGCTGAGACTACTCCATCATAACTAATGGATCATACCTCAACAGTAATTTAATAGATCTTGACCTCTCTTTTTGAAGCAGATACGTAAGCAACATTTACCTCTGTTCTTTATAGACTGTCTTGTACATAGTTTGATTTATGACACTGTATTAACCGGTTAACTCTCAGCCTTCCATGTTTTTTATGAGGACAAGATTGCTGTTTAGAGGGCTAAGTTTACTCTGTGGGGACCTTCGTGTTTTTCAGGCCCGGCACCAAGACTGAGCACTGGAAGGTACATCTTTCTGAGTGCCATAAGCCTTGACTTCGAATCAGCAGCAGTACCACCTATTTGGTCATGGTAGCCCTCTACACAAGACTAGGTTGGTGCCTTATCCCATACCAGTCTGGGAATTTCATACTTATCTATCTTGCTTTAATTATCTCATATACTGTACATATACATATTGTACATATATATACACTGTACATATACATATTAAGCACTTTGTTCTTTTTGTTACATCTATGTTGGTCCAATAAAAGGTATCAAATCATTTGCTTCTGTATCTGCTCTTATACTGTGTCACATCCAATGGTCCCACTGTGCGACATCCTGACTATGTGGTAATACCAGCCTGCACAAATGTATGTAACTATGTTTTTTTTGGTTTTATTTTTCCTTTGTATCTTGTGTTGTTTTTTAAAAACCAATAAAACTTTTAACTGAAAAACAAACAATTCTTTCTTTCAGAAGTGATTCCATTATTTTCCATACCACTGAGGTCAAACTAACAGGTCTGTAGTTTCCTGCCTCTGCCTTGCTCCCACTTTTGTGAAGGGGAATCACATCTACCCTCCTCCAGTCCTCAGGTACCACACCACCCTCCCATGATTTGTTAAAAAGGGTAGTCAGTGGTGTCACTAGTTCTCCCCTTAGTTCTTCTAAAATCTGGAGTGAATTCCATCAGGCTCCATTGCTTTGCCCACCTTCAGTTTTAGGAGTTCTTTCAGGACTCTGTCTTCCGTGAATGGACTGGTATTGACCCCTCTATCCAGAGTGCTTCTATTGTTTGGTTAGGTACCTTCCCCTCCTCTTCTTTTGTGAATACTAAACAGAAGTATTCATTCGGTATCCCTGCTTTTTCACTGTCACCCTCTGCCCACCCCCCTCCCCTTTATTAAACCTCACTATACCGCCTTGGTCTTTCTTCGCTCCCTAATGCACCTATGAAAGGTTTTATCCCCTTCTTCTTAACCGAGTTGGCTATCTTTTCCTCGGTTTGGGCCTTTGCTATTCTGACTGCTTTCCCCGCTTCCTTCTGCTTTAACTTGTACAGTTCTCTGTCCTGCTCCTTCTGTGTTACCTTACACTTCCTGGATGCTATCTTTTTCTCCCTGAACTTCCCCACCATCTCTTTTGAGAACCATACTGTTTTGTTCCTTCATCTTGATTTATTTGCTTCACACAAAGGCTTGTTACCTCTGTGATGGCAATTTTGATTTTTCCCCATTGTTCCTCCACCCCTCCATCCTGCCTGTTTGCTTGTGCTTTTCTGAGGCATTCTCCTATTTTGTCAAAGTCAGCCCTCCTAAAGTCCAATACCCTCACTTTTGTATGACTTGACTCTATGGCTGTGTTTATCGTGAACCACACTGTTTGGTGGTCGCTTGTTCCCAGATGGCTACCCACTTCTAAATCGGAGATCCTTTCTCAATCCTTGTTTGAGAATATCAGGTCTTAGACTGTTCCCTCCTGAGTGGACTCCAGCACTAGCTGTCTGAGGCATGCCCCCTGTAGGGCATCGAGAATGACCCTGCTCTTGGATGTGGCTGCAGCAAAGGTGTTCCAGTTAGCATCTGGCATATTCAGGTCCCCCATCAACAATATCTCCCCTTTTTCTGCCATTCTAAGGATGCCTTCTATCATTTCCTTGTCCATTTTCTCCCGAGATGGGGGTCTGTATACAACCCCCCTGCGAACTATGGTGCCACTTCCTGTCTCCAATGTGACCCAAAGTGCCTTCTCTCCTTCCTGTTTACCCTTTAGTTCTGGAGGGTAGCGTCTCTCAGAAAAGAAGATGTTCAGGAACGAGGGGACATGATGTGAGGTTGGAAGGGGGTAGACTAAGAGGTAATGTGAGGAAGTATTTCTACATGGAAAGGGTGGTGGATGCATGGAGCAGACTCCAAGCAGAGATGGTGGGGGCAAATGCAGTGGGGGAATTTGAAAATGCATGGGACAGAGATGGGGAACAGTAGTGATAGGAAAGAGAAGGTAAAGCTAGAGCTCAAATAGGATCTGCAGCTTTTGCAATAGGTAGGGGGAAAATGGGAAAAAGCGGTCCTTATCTGCTATCAATTTCTATGTTTCCATCTACACAATATGCTCTGGCTACTTATGAACAGGTGTCCCTGAGGCTAAGCCCAGTAGGATTAAGTCTGCATTATGAATATACCCAACTGAGTGCTTAAATGAGGTAAATGACATTTCTGCATATCTTACCCACTTTAGACTGGAGGGGTGTTAAAATGCACTGGATACCAGCTGGTAATCCAATTAGAAGTGCTCTCTGAAGCTGGCCCAGTGGCACTGAGGGTTGAGGGGCTGGACGCCACACCTCGCGCCATGCTGGCGACCCGGGTTCAGGAATGAGCCTGGGCCTCCAGGGGTCGGCACGGGGAGAGAGGATCAAACGTCTGGAGGATTGCTCTCCTCTCTAAGGGGGAGGGTCCCACATCGTCCTGCTGGCGGACTGCCCTCTGGTGGTGACTGGAGGGCAATACAGGCTGGAAGGCATGCTCTAAAGTGGTTACGTTGGTAGGGAGGGGGTACAGGAGAAAAAAACAGGAGGAAAAGGAGCCTGGCAGGGCTCCATGATGGTCTACCGCACTGAGGGCCGACCCTGGCTTCTGGATTGGGTCTCCAGGGAGAGGGTGCCACCTCCCCGGCCCCGCCATGGGGAAGGGGAGCTGTGGGAGAATCTCCGGGGTCGGCAACTACAGTGGGGACCTGAGAGAGTGTCCCTCCTCTGGAAGGCCAAAGCCCTTTCCAGGGCTCAGGGAGCATAAACAACTAAATAAAAAATAAAAAAGTAAAAAAAAAAGTGCTCTCTGCTGCTCTGGCTCTGCTTATGGACCATCTCACAGTCACAGATGGATATGGTGGCAGATGCCATCAGGGTGCACTCCTTGAGAAGGACCTGCCAGCAGGTCCCCAATACCCCAGTGATGTCTTCAAGGGTCAGTTTAAGTAATGGCTTCTGGAGATTTGGCCCATAGAGGACAGGTGTCACTTCTCAGACTTGGGACTAGAGTGCCACCTCCCAAGTTTGGCAAGTCCCCTCCAGTGAGTCACAGTCAGAAACTAAATGTCACAAACCCTGTTGCTTGTGTTACAAACCTCTCCTTACAGTAGGGGAAGGTGGTTGTTATTACATGTGGCCAACAGAAGGGTGCCTTGAACACTCTGGAGACAAACTGGTGTGGTAGGACCTTGGTACTATACAATAGTGTCCTTATGGTGCCAGTGAGTCTAGGTTTACATCTAGGTCCATTTCTGGGATTCCGTGGCTGCAGTTGGGAGGTAAGGGGCGTCACATCCTATGTGCCCTCACTGGACACATGCCACATCTGCAAGAAGCTGGTTAGGTCCCTGGTCAGGGATACCAGCTGAGGTATGTGGCAGACATCACCATCTAGAGGGGTGAGCATAACCATAGCTGTGTTCCTCCAGGTGGATGGCTGTAGAACTCAGGCCAGAGGCAGTGGGGATCTCATCTGCTCCCACCTAGTGAGGCGGGTGACACAGCGCTCTCATCTCCTGAGGGTGCATGAGGTCTGTGACACCTCACCAGTGAGGGCTTTGGGGGCATCAGCAGGACTCTAACAACTGCCATGGAAAACCTTGCACATCTAGGACGGTTCCCAACTTGCCATACTTGCTGGAAGGAGCTGGGATACTGCCCGTAGAATAGTGTAGAAGGGACCACAGGAAGGATTTGATACCCCAGGGGGCATCCTTCAAGGGATGTCTCTCAATTGGCTTTTGGGCCTGTGGTGGGTTCTCCCACAAACATCTTGAGCATCCTGGGAGAAGAAGCAACCCCGCAGGCTGTGTATGGAGATCACTGAACATCCCAGCAACTAGGGAAGGAGTTTCTGCTGAGAGACAGTAGCTATATGGTGGTAGACTTCATTTTCATGGACACAGTGGGGAAGGGCATCTCCCAAAAGCTCACAAGATGTTTGCGGCCTGGAAGCCACATGCCATCCCTGGGGGGATGCATGGTACACCACAAGTGAGGTTTGGTACAGGCAAATATTAGCAAGGTAACTCGCATGCCCAGTGACATAAGGAGTGCTCAGATAGCTCTGGTAGGAGGTGCTATTTGGTTGTTTTTTAGGAAAATGCCAGCCTGAGGGTCTGCTCATTCGACAGTTCACCCTGAGAGGCGAGCACCACCCCAGCATACTGAATTTACAAACACATGTACCTGTAGATGAGACAGGAATTCTGTATAGGAGGGGGCAGGGAAGCCCCAGGCACAGTGTTGCAATGAAGGGGCAAGGACTGTCTAGTGAACCACTGGGTGTGAGGGAAGATTGCTATCAACTACAGTGGGTGGCTGCCATGTGGCTGGTATGGCATGGGGTTAAAGGCCCTGAAAGGAATGTCATGCTCGTGAGAGATTTAGGAACTACTGTAAAAACCTGCGTATGAACCAATGAACTGTGTCCTTGCGTCAGTGACCTAGCACTCTGTACAAATGAACTTTTATCAGAACATGCCCTCCAGTAAAGAATCAAGCATCACAAGTCCAAATGTGTTACATACAAACATATGAAACTGCCAGCAGATACAGGCCATACGGTCTATCAAGCCTGTTCAAATGTGCAGTTAGCAGGCCACTACCCGCTAACGGTGACCATCCCCCTCACTTTGTCCCATCCCCTCTTAAAACTTCCCACTGACTTACAGGATACTGCCTCTTCGGGCAGCACATTCCTCTTAGTCACCACTCTTTCTGTGAAATAGTGCCTTCTCATTTCTCTCCTGAATCTTCCACCCTCCAATCTCAGACTATGCCCCCTAGTGTCCCTCCCTCCCGTTAACTTAGACATTTCCTCTGTATCAGTCTTGTTTATGCCTTCCATATATTTAAAGGTTTTTATCATATCCCCTGTATCCCTCCTCTCCTCCAGGGAATACATGTTAAGTTCCCTCAGCCTCTCCTCGTAGGGTTTGCCTTCCATTCCCAGGATCATCCTGGCTGCTCTGCGCTGGCCCCCTCCAGCAATTTAACATCTTTCCTTAAGTACGGGCACCAGGATTGCACGCAGTACTCCAGGTGCAGCCTCACCAATGACCTGTACAGTGGCAGGATTACCTCTCCTCTTCTGGAGGTGATTCCTCTGGCAGTACACCTCAGCATCTTATTGTCTTTAGCTGCTGCTTTTCTGCACTGTACTGTGAGGTTCATTTATCACCCCAAGATCTTTCTTCTCCTTTGTAGTGGCAATCTGTACCGCCCCTTCCCCAGCTGATAACAATTCCTAGGACTCCTTGCTCCCAAGTGTATGGCTTTGCACCTCTTTGCGTTGAACCCCAGCTGCCATGTGCCTGACCAATACTCGAGTTTAGCCAGATCATCCTGTAGCCCCTGCCACCCTTCTGTGTCATCCACCAGTCCACCACCACACCTATCTTCGTGTCATCTGCAAAAAGACTAATCTTGTTCTTAATGCCATGAGAGATGGCTGTAATGAAAATGCCAAACAACATTGGGCCCAGTACTGAGCCTGTGGTACTCTGCTACTTATAGCCTTTGGAGATGAGAGTTCCCCTTCCACCACTACCCTCTGTTGCCTACCTTGCAGCCAGTTCTTGACCCATTCTACCATCTTTGTCCCTGCTCCCTGGTATTCCAATGTGCTAATCAGCCTCCTATGTGGCACTGAATCGAAGGCCTTGTGAAATCCAGATACAGGACACCCACCACATGGCCTCTGGTGAGCCATCTGGAGAATGTTGTTCCTTCTGTCCTCCAGGAGAAATGCCTTTGCTTTTGTGGTGTCTAAGAGGGCTCCTATTAAGAGGAGCTGCTGGGAGGTTTGAAGCTGTGACTTCTCTAAGTTCAGCAGGTCCCCCATGGAGGTGAGGAACTGAAATGCTGTGGATACTGCTTTCTGTGTCTCCTGCATTGACTGGCTTGGCAAAAGCCTATCGTCTAGGTAGGGGAAGATTTGAACGCCGAGCTTTCCAAGGTGTGCAGAGAGGACTGTGAATAACACTTGGTAAAGACTCGAGGTGCAGAGAACAGTCCAAAGGGCAGGACTCTGAATTGGTAGTGTTGACTCAAGGCCACAAAGTGAAGGTACTTGTGGTGATTTGAGTGTACTAGAATTGGCTGGTAAGTCTCTTGCATGTCCAAGGATGCTAGCCAGTCGTGTTTTTGGAGAAGCAGTAGGAGCGCCCCTAAGGAGATCATCTTGGACTTCTCCTGAAACAAGAACTTGTTTAACTCTCTGAGGTCGAGAATGGAGTGTATGCCACCTGTCTTCTTTTGAACCAGAAAGTAATGTGAGCAAAAAAAAGTACAGTTACATAAGAACTTACCATAACAGTAGATCTTCGAGAGAGTCTCTTGCAGTAGATAATCACCTTGAGGACTGCGCCCCCTGGCATCAGGACCACACGGAAACTTTAGCTAGCAGTGTCTGACGGGAGACCGTCCACTGATGTCATGTGACCAACATCAACGTGACACTATATAGAGGGCAGTCCCCATGCACACCTTCCAGTTCTCCCGCTGGAGACCTCCCAAAGGAGTAACAGGAGAATGGAAAAGGAGGCTCCCAAAGCCAATGTAAAGTGAAAGAAAAAGAGCAGCAGAAAGATGGGGGAAGGAGGGAGGGGAAAAAAGGTTACCTACTGCAAGAGCCTCTCTCGAAGATCTACTGTTAAGGTAAGTTCTTGCGTAACTGTACTATCTTATTTCAAGAGGGCTCTTGCAGTAGGTAATCACCTTGAGGACTGAGTCCCAAGCAGTGTGAATCAAAAGGAACTGAAACACGGGAGGCAGGAAAGGACTGCAGAAAAGCAGAGATTAGGACAGGAGGCCTTGGAGGACAGCTAAACCAAAGCCAGCTCTGTGCCTAGAGGCAATGTCCAGACTGTAATGCTTGGTGAAAGTGTGGACAGAGCTCCAAGTGGCCGCCGCACAAATGTCAGTGGCTGACACATTCCTGAAGCAAGCAGTAGAAGCAGCCATGCTTGTGGTAGAGTGCCCCTTAATCTCTCCCGGGTGGGTTTTACCATACTGCTTGTAACATAAAACAATACAGTTTGGCAACCATTTGGATAAAAACTGTTTGGAAACTGCTGTACCCTCTCTCTTGGGTGCAAAGCAAACAAAAAGTTGGTCCGATTTCCGGACAGACTTGGTTCTGTTGGTATAATAACGCAAGATTTTGTAAACATCTAAGGTATGCAGAACAGCCTCCCCCTGATTAGAATACTCATGGTAATACACTGGAAGTTGAACAGACTAGTTCAACGTAAACTCAGAAACCAACCTTGGCAAGAACTGAGGATTGGTACGCAGAGCCATGCAGTCTCTGTGAAAAATTAAATGAGGCTCCTTACACATCAGGGCCTAAAGCTTGGAAATCCTTCGAGCAGAGGTTACTGCAACTAAAGAGTGCTTTCCGTGACAAATAGTGCATATCACAACTACCAGCTGGTTCAAAAGGAGGCAATGTCAGTTTTTCCAAAATAAAACTGAGATCCCAAGGTGGCGCAGGACTGCGCACCGAGGGTTTCAGGTGGAGGATCCCTTTCAGGAAGGTTTTGGAAACCGCCAGCTGAACTACAGCTTTGCCCTCCACCAAGGTGAGGTAGGCAGAAATAGCAGACAGGTGGACCTTCAGCAAAGAGTAACTCAGACCCAGGTCAGAGAGGTGCAGAAGATACTCCATGACCTAGGGAATGGGGCACGAGAAAGGGTCCCAACCCTTCGAGATGGCCCAAATGGAGAAACGCTTCCATTTCATGGCATATGTCATCCTCTCAGAAGGCTTCCTGGCCTCTGAAAAGACCTGAGCCACTCTGGAGGAAACTCCATAACGTGAAGCAGCTATGTCATGAGGTGCCATGCGTGAAGGTGAAGGGATTTCAGCCCTACATGGACCAATGTGCCCCTCTCCTGAGTCAGGAGATCATGGTAGAGGTGCTGGGGAACCAAAGGCTCCACTGCAAGCTGCTGAAGAAGCAGAAATCATATTTTGTGAGGCCAATATGGGGCGATCAGAACCATGTGAGCCCCCTCCACTTGAAGCTTGAGCAGCACCCTCTGCAGAACTGGAAAGGGAAGGAAGGCATTCAAAAACCTCCCTGTCCAGAAGAGAGATAGCGTGTCTCCTTGAAAGCACCATGCCAGGGGAGGCGAGCAAGCGAGCAAAACCTGAAATAGTTTTCTGGATTGTATGGGGGAGGCAAACAGATCCATGTCTGCCGTAACCATAGGTCAAAAATGTGTTCAATCACCTCTTGCTTTAGCTCCCACTCCTGGGCTCTTACTATGGTGTGGCTAAGACTGTCCACTAGGATGTTTTGCATGCCAGGAACGTGAACAGCTATGAGTTGAACTCGATGCAGAACTGCTCAATTCCACACCCCGACCCCTCCGCAGAGGGATACGAGTGAGTACCCTTGCTTGTTGAGGTAACAGACTACACAAATATTGTCCAACTGGACTAATAGTGGGCCCTGGCAAAGCAAATGTTGGAAAGCTTGAAGAGCATACAGCACTGCCCTCATCTCCAGCACGTTTATGTGCAGGGAGAGCTCCGATTGAGACCACAGCCCTTGAAGTCCTGTGGTTCTCCAAGTGAGCATCCCAGCCCATTCCCGACATGTCTGTAGTTAGGGTCTGTGTGGGAGAAGGAGACTGGAAGGGGAACCCCTTGGTGAGGTTGTTGAGATCCTGCCACCATAGAAGACCTCGCTACATTGAGCTGGAGACCATGACCATGTGGTCTAGGTCGTCTGATCCCACTGCATTCTGAGTGTCCACTGCAAAATTCGCATGTGGAGCCTGGCCAGAGGAACAGTGGGAATGGCTGCTGCCATAAGGCCAAGGAGTCATAGCACTGACCTGGCCATGACCCAACTGCTGGAGGTTACTAGATGAGCCTGTCTCTGCAAGGTTTCCGCCTGTCCAAAGGGAGGAAAGCCATATTCTGGGCTGTATCCAGCACCGCTCCAATAAACTGGAGGTGTTGGGAAGGGGCAAGTTGGGACTTGGAAAGGTTGACAGTAATCCCCACTTGCACGAAAAAGACCAGGGTAGCCGAGAGGGAAAGTTCTAATTGCTCCCTGGCCGGGGCTGACAGAAGCTAGTCGTCGAGGTAGAGGAACACATAGTGGCCCTGGCACCTCTGGACCACTGCCACTACCGCAAGGCACTTGGTAAAAACCCATGGTGCAGATGACAGGCCAAAGGGGGGGCCTGAAAAACTGGGATATACAGGTAGGCATCCTGCATATCCAGGGCACAGAGCCACTGTCCCTTGTGCAGGAAGGGCAGCAGACCTGGAAGGGTTAGCATTCGAAGCAGTTTGTACTCTATGTACAGGTTTAGAATGCTGAGGTCCAAGATGGGATGCAAATCTCTCATTTGTTTGGGGACCAGGAAGAAGTGGGAGTAATACCCCTTTCCTACCTGGTCTGATGGAACGGGCTGTATTACCTCCTTTTGCAGAAGAGCCTCAATTTCTTCCCTTAAAAGGGAACTGTGTGCCTTCAGATAATGAGACACCCATGGAGGCCTGTCTGGGGGTTTCTCAAGAAACTCCAGTGTGTGGCCCTGTCTGATCAACTGAAGGACCCACAAGTCCGTGGTGACTGCCTCCCACCCGGCAGGTGACTGGCAAACTTCAAACCATCAGCTCCTCTGAGGGAAGGGGCGGGCCATGAGTCAAGAGACATAGGGAGGGTTGGGGACAGCTGCGCCCGAAGCCCTTTGAGCTCTGGCGAGAAGGGCGGATGCTGTTGCAGGTGCCTGACAGTTTGCTTGACATCTAGCTGTCTGCTGCTGCTTCATCTGCCTTTTAGCCAGGCAATGAAATGTCTGCTTGGCCTTAAATCTAGGGTGGTACATAGTGTGGACCGACCATAAGGCCTTGCCCTTGTCATGAAGGCTGGTGATGTCTTGGGTGTCTCCTCAGAAGAGGACAGAGCCCCTAAAGGGAGCATCTTGGATGGCTGCCTGAATGTCAGGTGCCAAACCAGACACCATTAGCCAGGAATACCTCCTGAGGAAAACTGCCATGGCAGTGCTCCTTGCTGAGTAATCCACAGCATCATAGGTGGCCCTCAGTGAATGGCGACAGGCGACCTTGGCAGACCCAATAGTGTCAGCCAAGATGGTTTTGGACTCAGAGTACGGCACAGCCTTAATGACAGGTTCCAGCTGATGAAAAAGAGACTTCTGGTAGACCAACATGTGCGCCACATAATTTAAGGCGCGCATGGCCAAAGTGGAGGAAGAACAGAATTTCCTCCCAAATTGATCCAGCTGTCTCAACTCCTTATCAGTAGGGGAGGTACTCATATGTCTCGGCTTGGAGAATTTGTCAACAGCCACCATGATAACTACAGAGTCCGCCTTGGGGTGAACACTCAGGTAATCTTTACCCTCTGGTGTTCTATACATCCTGTCCACTTTTTTGGCTACCAGTATGGAAGAAGGCATCATCCAAATGGTGGAGGCCAGATCCCCATCTGGCTCCAGCCAAGGAGGTGTAAGTACAGGCACTGCCTCCTGGATGTCCAGGTGTTCAGCCAGTCTTTGGCGCTTAGGATCCTGTACATCTGATTTTGACTTGTAGACCTCCGCAATTGTTTTGAGGAGGTCTGCAAAAGAAGGGTCCTCAGGTGGGGATTTAAGGTACTCTTTAGGCTTAGGCTTCTCTGTGGGAGGAGTTTCAAATCCTGAAACCGCAAAGGAAGAGGAGTCTGAATCCGAGCCAGGATCCGAGGACTCTGAAGACAGGACGTTGGGATGAGAGACCTCCCTAGGGCTAGGATAGGCTTTGTCCATTGTCAGTCTAGAAGAAGGTTCCTTCAACAGGCCCAATGCCGACTGATACGGGTCTGGCGTAGGAGCGGATCCGGATGTCTCATCTGACGGAAAATGGATGGCACCTCTCGGGGGGGGGGGGTGTCTGGCTATCCAACTCCAAGATGAGCTGAGCCTTGGTATCCTGCCCAGAAGTCCACCTGAGGCTGAGGAGGAGGCTGGTAGACAGGTGGATATCCCAAAGGTAACCCTGGCATCGGGTAGCCCTGCGTATGGTACATATGCGCTGGGTAATCTGGTAAAGAGTAAGCGAGTGTATACCCTGGCATCTGACAGCCTGACAGTGGGTAGCCTGGAGGAATGTAAGTAGCATAATGTAGTGTCAGGTGACCCGACAGAAGGTAACCTGACGGGGGTCCCGATGGCAGTGCCGTGGGACCCAAAGGAGGACCCTGAGAAGGCCTGAAACCTGGCCCAAAGGGACCCAGGAAAACTGGGTCAGATGCCAGACCAGTGGGAGGCATTCCTGGAGTCGGTGGAAGCGGTGGGGAGGGGCCCAAATGGTTACCTGGGAGATCAGACGTCAGGTCCGGAGGTGAGCCAGGAAAGGTGTCACCTGTCGGACAACCCCCATCCTCCGTACTTCGCTGATCTGGGGAGGGCAGAGGAGGCTCTTCCATGGGAAAGGAGGGGGTGACCCAGTGGGTAGACCCAGCCAGTGAAGGCTGTGAGAAATCCAGCAACTGGACATCGTCGGGGCCCATGCCAGACCCTGACATGAGCTGATCAGTTGGGTGGATGTCAGAAGGTCTGTCGACCAACTTGTTGACCGTGGCCAGGTGGGTGTCAGAGACCATGGTGCCCAACTTAACAGCCTTGGCCAGGCACTCATCAGAGAACCTGACGAGTGACTTATCAGCCCTGCCAGACTGCACAGACCCTGTAGTAGAAATGGGCCTAACAGTGGCAGAAGCCTCGGACTATGCCGAGGTGCCCATAGCCACTATGACTAGTGGCTGCGGAGGATCCAAGGGCTGCTCCTGAGAGGACAGAGCAGACTTGCATGCAGCAGTAGACTCTCGGAGAAAGAGGGCCGCTGATCACCCGAGGGCAGCTGCAGAAGAGAGAGGGACCTATCCTGGCCCCGGTGCTTCTCTTTCTCCTTTTTTTTCACTTGTGCTTATGGGAGTCCGTAGGAGAGGAGGAAGCGCTTCTATGCTTCTGGAGCTCTTTTTCCATCATGGCCATTTTCTTCTTCAATAAATGGGCCTTGAGGGCCTGCTGGCGACACTTCCATCTGGCCTTGTTGAAGCTGGAACAGGCCTCACAGTCCCCGACCTTGTGCTCCAGGCCTAAGCAGAAGAGGCAGAGGGAGTGAGAGTCTTTGAGCGGTACCTGTGCAGTGCACGAACCACACTTATTTTTATGCAACTCGGTAGAAGATGGCAAAGACATGTACAAAATAAAATTTTAACTTTAAAGAAATAAAAAGCTGGATACTCATCGGAAGAAAAGGCGATCGAACTACAGCAACTATCTCCGCGAGATCCGATGTGCTCAGGTCGACAGCAGGAAAGAACTGGAAAGCGAGCAAGCTGACAATGGTAGGTGGTCCCCCATCAGACACTGCTAACTAAAGTTTCTGTGTGGTCCTGATGCCAGGGGGCGCAGTCCTCAAGGTGATTACCTACTGCAAGAGCCCTCTCGAAGTAAGATCCTGTGTTCTGCTCTGCCCAGGGAACTACCTCCATGGCCCTGTTTTTGAGAAGGTCCAGTATCTCTGAAGTGAGAAGGTCTGACTGAACGGTTGACAGACTGTGCTGTTGCCTGGATGGAAGGTCTTGGGAAATCTCTGCAAAGTTGAGAGTACCCTTCTTGAACAATCCTGAATACCCACTTGTCTGTGGTGATAGACTTCCATTGGTTGTAAAACTGAGTCAAATGACATCCCACTACCATGGAAAAGTCCATCTCGGGCAGCTAAGGTGAGACCGGGGCCAGACTTTCAGAGTGTGGCACTGGGCGCTTTTTGCCCTTGTGCCTTCTGCTGCATTTTCTTTTACAGCTGAGGAGACTGGTGCTTATTTGGGGCTCTTTGGCTTCTTACTTGAAAGGGCTGCCTGTTACAAAAAAAATGATGGTGCCTGCCTCTCTGAGGAGCTGAAGGAGCTGGCCTGGCTGTTTTAATGGCAGTCCTGGTTTTCTGACAGGCCTCCAGGGTTTGTTCTACATGTTGGCGAAACAGATATGTAATGTTCCATCAAAGGGGACATTCATTACCTGCTGTTGAGCATCAGAGGAAAACCCCGATGTCCTATGCCAGGAATGTTTTCTAATACAGATTCCAGCTGCGACTGCCCTGGATGCTGTATCATATACGTTCATGAAAACTTTCAGCTGATAGCTATTACATTATATTCCCCAGCTAACGTAAAATTTTAAATTTAGAGTGAGACTCTCGGAGGTCTTCCACTAGAGATTTAGGGGAAGTCCAAAGGGCATATTCGTATTGGGAGACATGCCCCTGGCAATACGCATGCCCAGAATTGCAGCAACGAAAGCCCTTTTTACCATGGTATCTATCTTATGGGATTCCTTATTGATAAAGGTGTGGTAAAAATTTTTGGGGAAGAACTGTTTTGTCATTCTCAGCAAGGACAACCAGCACATCTGCAATGGGTTGAGAGGCTAAAATGGGTCTCTCCTTGGGAGGGACATGTTTCCTATCTATGGACTTGCAGATAGAAGGAATAAGGGCAGGCCTCGCCCACATAGCTTCAGGTAAAGTCCTGAAGAGCGGGGGAACAGGTGGAGTAAGGTTCACTGGAATATTCAGAACACGAAGCCACTCCAGGTGCAAAAGCCTACCTGGGTCTACAGAAGATATCAGAAGAGCCAGGGTTGTCCTCATATTCCTAAGTAAGGACTGGAACGAGAGGTCCTCCACTAGATTTTCAGCTGGGACTGAGGGTTTCCCGTTCGGGCTATAGAAAGAGTCATCACCTTCTTCAAAAATTATATGGTCGGGATCAAACTCCTCTTGCTCCACGTCCCCTTCAGAGGGAGCGGGCCAGCCACTAATAGCCCAAGGCCTCGTCTGGGAAATGGAAAAACAGGAGATGCTGTAACCGGCATTGGATTGTGTGGTTTGTTTTCACACACCGAAAGGTACCCATGTTTATTATCTCCTGCAGGTAGTTATGCAGCCTGAGTGTTGAGTGTATGGTGCTTCCAGCGAGCAAACTGTCTGTAACCCTAGAAACGGAACTACCCAGAGCTATTCTCACCCCACCAGGGTAGTAACATAGGTCAGTCTCCACACAAGAAGGTGGAGGGGGGCTGCATTGTGGGGTCCCATCTGGGATTTTGAGAATTGGGAAGACTTAAAAGAAAAAAGACACAAGTGGAATTTTGGAAGGGATTTGTTGGAGATCTGGACTTGGAAAATGGTGTCAAATGTCAGGCAGTGCCAAGGAATGTGCATGAATTAGCCAGAAATGTACACGACAGACAGACAGTCCACTCTTAATTTGCATATAACCAATCTGAGCATGGAGTTTTACGTGTGGCGTGGTTAGCTTGGAAGAAAAGACACCACTGGTGTTTTGTTGTGTGGGCCAACATGTAGGTGCAGGTGAGAATCTTCCATACTTAAAGGTCTGATCATGACATGCTGGGACATTCAGCAGCAGAGGTGATCCCTCAGCAGCATTAATGATTATACACTATGGGATGCAAGGCAATGGTAGGCCAGTTCCCAAGTGCCTCAGAAAGAGAGGAAGACATCCACTGTGTGAAGATTAACTTGTGTGTGTGAGAGGTGGACTGCCACTTGTCCCTTAGATTGAACAGTATAAACACAGATGCCAGTTGCATCTGTGTTATCACAACTAGAAAAATAACAGTGTTGACTCCGCCATAGGCGATGCAGGCCATTCAAAATCATTGTGTGTAACTGGCCAGCCTGTGAGCCTTGAGGTGCGAGTGATGCATATTACAAGGGAGAAACATTGACCTTGTATGGTTTTTCACCCTGTGCTTAGATGAAGTTATGGACTGCGATGAGAAGAGGAGAGGAACCCACATGCCAGCCACTGCACAATGGGTCACAACAGAGGTGGTGAGAGATGATCTTCCTGCTGAAGAGGTGGAATAGCTGCTTGAGGACTGGCAATTCACCTGGCAAAGATGACACCATGCTGCTTGACCCTTCATCTGAGGAGCTCAAGAGGAACTTGGCCAACCAGAGCGACAACTGGATATGTCAGTCAAAGATGGTGACCTGCTGGAGAAGTCGGCCAGAGGGTCTTTTGGGTCAGCAGAAAGGATGGCTGTGGAACACCCAGGCTGAAACCAGTGATGACCCCCCAAAATGGGGACTCAGGCAGGCATTCTGATAGCAGGCCTCATCTAAGATCCTGTTGCCAGGAGCACTTCAATAGCAAATCATCTACTACAGATGGCAACAGGCTACAATCTGCTCTGAAAACTGTGGCCAACTACAACCAAAAGAGGTTGACAGTTGGTCAGAGGAGCAAATGGACACAGAGTTGGACACTGGCTGGTGGGACAGTCCCAGACTACTACCTGCACTGCTGAGGGGTTTTCAGTAATTGTTCGACACATAATTCAGGCAAGGGTTTGGGCACAACTTTACCTGTTTAAATGGCCTGTGAACCTCAGCTCTAGTGCCATAGACACACAGATTTGGACTGACAGCTGGAGCCAGCCCAGTGACTTGTGAAGTTGGGAAGACTATGCTAAGTCAACAAGAAGATCCCCCATTTGAGTATTCAGCTTCTGGGGTTACTAGTTCCCCTTCCTCCCTGGATGGATCTGGCACACTGTCATGGTCCAGTATTCAGAATAGCTGAGAGGCAGCAGTGGCATGCTCTGTTATGCATATTTTGACTTGGAGGCCAAGTATGACAAAAGACTTTAGGTCATCTTTGACAACTTGGAAGGAGTGTCACCATTCATAGAACATAGTGTGGTCTACACCACCAGAAACTGTCACATCTCCCAAAAGCAAATGAAGTACCGGGAAGGGGTTGAATGTCTGGTCAAAACTCTTCCAAGGCACTACCGTGGACCTAAATTTAAATGGCCATGAAGGAAATGTGCAGCATTGACTCTGCTCTCTGATGTTTTTCTGACCCATCAGCTGATGTGTTGAATCCCTCAATTTACTCTGTTGATGGGTTATATTTTGGGCAATTTACAAACTCATGCTGGGCATTATGTTGCAGGGAAACTGCCAATATTTACACACCCAGTGTGCATTTTCCTCAGAAACTGGCATGGGGGAACCACAATATCAAAACTTTGTAGTGCATGCATGCTTTCTCGCAATCTCACTAGGTTCAGAGATGCAGTGGAGACCGAAGACTGCTGGCAAAAAAGAGCTGGGTACCGCAAATGGCCTATGCCAAAAAAATAGGCTCTCACTTAGGGGGACAATCACCCCTGTAATGACTTTTATGGGGACAGCCCCAATAAATGTCTATATGCACTGTTTTTCTCATATGCAAAATGAATGCACTGTGATGTTTTTTTGTGTGTGTACAAATACGTATTACCTGTGCATTTGTGTACAGTAGAGCTATATTTTTCCAAGTACTTGCCTCTTTCTTTCTTTTCAGTGGAGGGGAGGGGCCACTAAAGTGGGAGAAGGTCCCCAGGTTTGAGGATGTATGGGCTGAACATAGACAAGTAGTGCCCCTGAAGGGGGGGGCAGAGTATGGGTGCAGGACCACCCAGGACAACAATGCATTTGCTGGCTAGTAGGGTCCAACCCTAGGGGAGGATGGACTCTGCTCAACCTGTGACCAAAGGTAAGGGAGGCCAACAGCAGCCAAACCTACTGGCAGTACTGATGGTTTCAGGTCTGCCAAGGCTGGGTGGGAGTGGTGAGCAGGACCACACTGTGCCTGGCAAGGTAGATGCCAGAAGAAAGAACTGCAGCCTCTAGGTGTGTTGGTTCATGTGACTGGATGATTGTGAGTGTGCATGAGGGAAGTGGCACCACAGCCCATGGCCTGTACACGTAGGTCACTGGTAGGAATTGCCCCTGCAGGGTAGAGTAACAAGTTGTTTTTTTAAGTCTTTTTGGGATTCTTCTTGGGAAAGGAGCAATACCACATGCACCCACATGGGTATATGGGTGAAGGGTGGATTGATAAACCCTCTTATGTGGCACACAGAGTTCTGTCATCGCCTCGCTCCTTGCCATTTCTGAGGACAAAAATGTTTTGCCTGGGGGTCACAGTGTAACAACCCCCTCCTTACAATAATGGGGGTGGTTGTTACTGTAAGTGGCCAGCACTTAGCATCACCCTCTGGGGACAAACTGGTGTGGGAGGAGCTATAGTATATACTAGGGTACTCTTGTGGCACTACAGAGTCTAGGTTCAAGTCTAGAGTCCTGTCTGGAGATTCTGTGGCTGGAACTGGGAGGGATGGGACGTTATGTCCCAGGTGCCCTCATCGGGATAGTCTGGTGCTCCTTAGACTCTGGTGAATATCCTTGCTCCCTGAAGGAAGCAGTGGTGACACCAGTGTTGAAGAAGGCTTCTTTGGACCCTGACTTCCTTGGTAACTACCGGCCTATCTCAAACCTTCCCTTTGTTGGGATGGTAATTGAGAAAGTAGTGGCTACCCAGTTAGACAACCATTTGACCATCCATAGCATCTACGATCCCCTTCAATCGGGTTTTTGAAAGAGGCACAGCACCAAGACTGAGCTGGTTCGGGTGCTCAGTGATCTCCTGATGGCGAGAGACCAGAAAAAACGGTCCATTTTGGTCCTTTTGGACCTATCATCAGCATTTGACACTGTAGACCATGGGGTTTTGCTCGAGCACCTGAGAATCATCTATGGGCTTTCAGGTTTGGTCCTCAGATGGTTTACATCTTTCCTCACTGGTCGAACTCAGAGGGTAGTATCGGGAGTGTTTTCTTCCGATCCTGCCTCTCTGTCATGTAGTGTGCCCCAGGGCTCAGTGCTGTCTCCCATGTTGTTTGTGGTGTACATGCTTCCCCTTGGAGACATTGTAAGACGGTATGGGCTGGAGTTTCATTGTTATGCTGATGATACTCGGCTCTACCTGTCTTTTGCACCTGACCAGAATAGAGAACTCTCGGTGTTTAATAGCTGCCTAGGGGAAATCCAAGGTTGGATGAGGTCCAGCTGGTTGAAGTTAAACCCTGGGAAGACGGAGGTGATGGTCCTGGATCCCGGTCGCCGGATAGGGGGGTTGGGGATAAACCATCCCTCAGGTTTATTCCTGGGGGGTGTGGAGCTCCCACCTCTGAGCAGGTGTGGAACCTGAGGTGATTCTTGATGATTGGCTGACACTATGTGAGTCAAGTGTGACGGCCGTCGTTCCCAGTTCCTTTACCATCTTAGGAACATCAGCTAGGATCAAACACCTTGTTCCGTCCGGGGACCTACCTACGCTGATCCACGCCTTTGTGACCTCGCGTCTGGACTACTGCAACTCCCTTTACTTTGGGCTTCCTGGGGTTGATATCCGCCGCTTGCAGCTGGTGCAGAATTCTGCAGCCCGGTTGTTAACTAGGACTTCTTGTTTTCCCATGTTACCCTGGTGCTGTGGAGACTGCACTGGCTGCCGGTTCAGTGGCGGATCACCTTTAAAGTGGGTCTATTGACCTACAAAGCCCTGCTTGGTTTGGGCCCGGACTACCTGAAAGAGCTCCTGGTCCCCTATCTCCCGGAGCGACCACTCCGCTCGGCTGGCGAGGGGTTACTGGAGATTCCGAGAGTCATTTTGAAATCATCGGGTGCCTGGGCCTTTGCGTTTGTGACTCTGACCCTCTGGAATTCTCTACCACGTCAGATTAGAGAGTGCATGACAGTGGGGGGGTTTAAACAAGCTTTAAAATCCTTTTTATGGATTGAGGCTTATGAGGAAGCGACTGACTGGTTCGGGTTTGATTTTATTATTCTTATGAAGTTTGATGTAATGTATTAATTATTTTACTGTAATTTTTATATTAATGTTTTTATCATGTTGTGATTCTATAACTTGTTCTGCGCTTTGATTTCTTGAAAAGTGCATTATAAATAAAGAATATTATTATTATTATTATCGGATATATGCCTCTCGGCATTGGTGATAGGTTGGTTAGGTGCCCTAGTCAGGAGTACCAATGAAGGGATGCAGCAAACATCAGCACTGAGCTGTGTGGCAGGGACCAAGGATGTGTCTAATGGGGTTGGCACAAGCTGTGTTCCACCAAGAGATTGGCTGTAGGACTTGGTGCAGAGGTATTTGGCATCTCATCTGCTTCAAACTGGAGATGCAGGTGCCATGCATCATTCATTGCCTGGGGTGGCACAAGGTTTGGAACACCTTTCCACGGCAAGGGGGTCAGGAGGCAACTGTAGAGTACTTGAATCTGTCAGGGAACACCTCAGCCATCCAGGTCAATTCCTGACCTGCCATACTCACTGTAAGGAGCTGGGGGAATTGCCTGTAGAATCTGAATGTAGTATGGACCACCAGGAGGGTATGAGAACTCCAGGGGTCATTTCCTCAAGGGATATCTGTTGATGACTTTTGGGCCTGTGGCAGGGTCTCCTGAAGAACATCCTCGGTATCTTGGGAGAAGGGGAGATCTCGGAGGCTCTATGCAAAGACCATTTAGAACCCCAGCAACTGGTGATGCAGGTACAGCAGACAGCAGCTATGAAGTTAATTAATACACTTCTACACTTCTCACTGGGGATTGAGATCTCGGATCTCATGGTTGATCAAGTACTTTAGACTGATCATAGCATGGTGACGTTCATGCTTGGGGCTCCCGCCGTAAGTCTCTCCCCTGCTGAGATGATCCGCTGCCGCCCTTTAGGAGATCTTACCCCTGTGGGTTTCATGGCGGCTGCTGATCTATCTAGTTTAGGTGGTGTATGCATCACAGCTGTAGGTGTCGGTGTGGATACCTATAATAAGGTACTATCCGACACCATCAACTCCCTCGCACCTGTCCGTGTACGACCCAGAACTTCGTACTTGAGGTCTCCATGGTTTGAAGGAGATCTCAGGGAAATGAAGAAGATGGGTGGGATATTGGAGCGCTGCTGGAGGAAATCCCACCTGGAGACGGACAAACTGGTCCTGTGTGCACATTATTGTGCATATCAGGAGGAAATCGACCGAAAGAAGACATTGTTTTTGTCTCGGAAGATTGCTGCTGGGAGAAACTGACCAGCCTTGCTCTTCCGGACTGTTGACAGACTTCTTCATCCTATCTGTCTCCAGCCCGGAAGAGTCTCTTCTAATGAGGATTGTGAGGATTTTGCTCGTTTTTTCTCGGACAGGGTGTCTTTGATCTGGCGGGAGGTTTCTTCAGCCAGCAATATCACTGCTGTCAGTGGTCGCCAGTCGTGTACTGAGTGCACTCTGCCTGACTGGGGTGAGTTTAGGCCAGTGGAGGACCATGAGGTAATTGAGGTGGCGGTCTATCTGAAGTATACCTTCTGTGAACTGGACCCAGTGCTAACGCGTTTCTTAATGAGATGCATTGACTCTGTTGGCCCGGTGTTTGCCCTGATTGTCCGGTGCTCCTTAAGTCAGGGTGTCTTCCCGGATGCCTTGAAGGAGGCTCTGGTTAGACCCCTTTTAAAGAAATCTTCTTTGGACCCAGAGGTCAGGGCAAACTACCGTCCTATCTCGAATGTCCCATTTCTGGGGAAGATTGTTGAGAAGGTGGTATCGCTTCAGTTGGAGGAACATCTCATGACTCACGAGTTGTACGATCCCTTCCAGTCGGCTTTTCGGGCCATGTATAGCACTGAAACTGCGTTAGTTCGGGTGCAAAATGACCTCCTTAGGGCTAGAGACTGAGGAGACAAGACAATTCTTGTTCTCCTCGATCTCTCGTCAGCATTTGATACTGTGAACCATTGTGTGTTACTTCTCCGCCTGAGGGAGTTATGTGGACTCACCGGTATTGTCATCAAGTGGTTTGAGTCCTTTCTCACAAATAGGAGACAGCGGGTTGTGATGGGAAATTTCTCATCAACACCCAGTCTCCTTTTGTGTGGAGTCCCTCAGGGTTCGGTGTTGGCCCCAATGCTGTTCGCAGTGTATATGCTGCCCCTGTGGGGAATCATTAGAAAGTATGGACTGAGTTTTCATTGCTATGCTGATGACACTCAGCTATACTTATCTTTTGGCCCAGGAACACCCAACACAGTAGATGTGCTGAACATCTGTCTGGCTGAGATTAGCGACTGGATGGCCTCCAGTTTGCTTAGATTGAACCCTGATAAGACTGAGGTATTGGTAGTGGAGTCGAACAGAGTTCGTGATGGGATGGCCTCTGATTCTGCAACTGGCCTTGTGCTAGGGGCTGCATCATGATGGCCTCCCCTTGGGTGCGAAATCTTGGCGTGATGTTTGACAGGAATTTGTCCATGGAGGTTCAGATTTTTTCTGTGGTCCGTTCCTGTTTTTTCCATCTTCGAAACATTGTCAGGATTAAGCCCCTTGTTTCGCCTCTGGACCTCCCTACCTTGATACATGCCTTAGTCACTTCTATGCTTGACTACTGTAATGCCCTCTATCTCGGGATCTCTGGGGGTTCTCACCGCAGGCTGCAGCTCATGCAGAACACTGCTGCACGGCTTTTAACTGGGCAGAGTAAATTCTGTCACATTACACCTGTGCTACACGAACTGCACTGGCTGCCTGTCAGGTGGAGAGTGCTCTTTAAGGTGGGGTTTCTCACCTATAAGGCCCTACACGGACAGGGCCCTGGTTACCTGTCAGATCTCCTGATACCACCCTCCTCTTTCCGCAATCTCCGCTCTTCTGGTGCTGACCTCCTAACTGTTCCAAGAGCGAGGTTAAAATCTGCGCGCGACCGAGCATTTAGTGTCGCCGCCCCCACTTTTTGGAACTCATTGCCAGCTGCAGTTAGGGAGGCCCCGAACCTTACTACCTTTAAGGTTTGCCTTAAGACTTACCTATTCTCACATGCTTTTGGGGTTTGATTATGACTATGTATATGTGTTTTATTCTTTTATGTATTTATATGGCATGAAATGTTATAAATTTTCTCTACTTCTCCTTTTTATTGTGCGGCGCCCAGAGCCTTTGGGATTGGGCGTCTTTTTAAATAAACATGACTTGACTTGACTTGACTTAATAATACACCAAGGACAAATGTAAAGATGTAGCAAAAATGGATTTCTGACAAAACAATACAATGAAATTTTCTGCCAACAAATATTGCCGCTTTAAATTATTTTACATTTATCTGATGCATTTTCTCTCTCACACACACTTGTGTTACTGTACATGCACTTTGTACGTAATCTCTTTGTACCTCTTTCACCAGAACGCAACTGAAAATGAGCTGGTTCCAGGTCAGCACACTTTTTAGAAAAAGATTGGGATCCATCTAATTAATCACTGTAACTGGAATTAAATTAAAATATGAACTGAGCATACAGAGAGGATTCCATCACAGTTGCTAACTGTGCTAACCCCTTTGTGGAACAACCCATTGGCTCCACCATACTTGAAGAATAGGTGATCTGACTTATGGAAAGAGAAAAGTGTGGCAGTCCTAGGATATTTGTTTGATCAAGGCACTATGGTATCACTTCAACAATTCAGTACAAAGTTTGGGATAACAACACAACATTGGTTTAAGTACCTGCAAGTCAGGCATTATACTTCCTTAAAGGTAGACCCTACAATTAAAGAATCCATCCTCTCTTGCGAGTAAGTTAGATGACACAGAAACGACTAAGGGATCAGTCATCTCTATATATAAAATGCTAATGACTTTTAAACAGCTTAGTACATCAGATACTATAACTAGATAGCAGGTGTGGCTGGTAGGTGACATAAAGTACAGTTACGTAAGAACTTACCGTAACAGTAGATCTTCGAGAACAGCTCTTGCAGCAGGTTACACCATTTGGACTGAAGCCGGCAGGCGTCAGGACCCCACGGAAAAATTCTAGCTAGCTATCTTCAGCGGGGACCGCCCCCGACGTCGGTCCCGCCTCCGACGTCAGGCGTGGTACAAAAGGGGGCAACCCGGCCAGATTCTAGTTCTCCTACTGAGATCTCCGCCGCAGGCTGACATCAAAAGGGAGACCGAGGATTCGCCGTCAGAAGACAGAAAGGTAAAACCCCTGCTCAGAAAAAACTGAGCCATGCCTCCTCCAAGGGGGAAGGTGGGTGGAAAGGTACCTGCTGCAAGAGCTGTTCTCGAAGATCTACTGTTACAGTAAGTTCTTACGTAACTGTACTATCTTACTTCGAGACACAGCTCTTGCAGCAGGTTACACCATTAGGACTGATTCCCAAGCAGTAACGCTGCCAGAAATTCCGGGAGGAGGAAAAAAGGAAATGAATTCCAGGTCCTGAACCTAGGACAGGAGACCCTGTAGCACCGCCAGGCCGAAACCAGCCCTTCGCCGAGAGGCGATGTCCAGGCTATAATGCCTGATAAAGGTATGCACAGAACTCCAAGTGGCTGCAGCACAAATAGCAGAGGTGGAGACATTTCTGAGAGCTGCAAAGGAGGTGGCCACACCTCTAGTAGAATGACCCGGACTGTGCCCGGGAGGGGCTTTGTTTTATATCATAACAGTAAAAATACACTGGACAAGCCAGCGAGAAGGACTGTTTAGATATGGGTTGCCCATCATTCTCTCAGAGGAAGCAGCTGCCCAGAACTACGAAAAGACTTAGTTCTGTTGAGGTAAAACCTCAGGCTGCGGTGAACATCCAGGGTGTGAAGCAGAGCCTCTCCTCTATTCGAGTAACTCGGGAAGTAAACAGGAAGGTCAATATCCTGGTTCAGAGTGAGTGAAGAGACCACCTTAGGCAAAAATTTGGGGTTCGTCCTCAGGGATACTCTGTCCCGGTGGAAAACTAAATAAGGCTCTTTGCACATAAGAGCGTCCCGGCGTCGGCTCCACAGGGGGCTCAGGTAACGGCAAGGGTTCCCTGGGAGTTTCGACGAAACCGGGGTCGCCCGTCTGGTCCTTGGGCTGCGTTAGGTCCTCCTCAGTCAAAGTCTCCTGACTGACGCCGTCGGGGCGACAGGGCCCTCTTCTCAGGAGGCGGGCGTCAGTCCCCTGCCGCGTCCGCTGAGGTGATGGTTTGGCGGCGGCGTCGTCTGGCGACGGCGGCTCCAGGGAGGTATGACGCAAGAAACATTTATGGTCGCACAAGCAAGTCGGGTCCACAGGTCTCTTTAAGGGCGTGAGCTCCAGCGTCTTGCGAGGAGGCACAGAAGAAGACCTGACGTCGGGTACCGAGGAGCGGGAACCCGACTTGTGGTGATGGTGGTGGCGCTCCCCGGACTTCGCCAAGGCCTTGGATGAAGATGAGGACGGCCTGGCGGACTTGGCCTGAGAAGAAGGTTTCCTTACCACAGCCAGGGGAGGCTGAGAGCTGGCCCTGGAAGGAGAGCGGTCGGACCTAGAACTGGAGCTGCGTGACTCCGAAGCCCTGGAAGGGGACCTGGAAGGGGCCTTCTCCCTTCTTTTCTCCGCGTGCTTGTGGGATTTTTGAGAGGCAGATTCCCCCTTGGAGGACATGGTCTTCAGCTTTTCCTCCAACAAAAAGGCCTGAAGAGCCTTCTGACGTCGGATCCGAGTACGACTGTTGAACCCCTGGCAGGACGGGCAGGCCCGGGTATCGTGGTCTGGGCCCAGGCACCTAACGCAGGCTGTATGGGGGTCCTTAAAAGGGATCTGTTTCCCGAAAGCACACTTGGAGGAGTGACCAGAGGTCGGAGAGGACATCAGCAAGTCTTGCTTGAAGAAATTCGAATTTTCTCAGTAGAGAAGCACTTAAACCACGCGTCGTGCTAGACTGTAACCGAAGGGTCGAGACAAGATAAGTCGACGGCGGGAAAGAACTGGGGAATCTGGCGGGAATGCCCCCTTTTGTACCACGCCTGACGTCGGAGGCGGGACCGACGTCGGGGGCGGTCCCCGCTGAAGATAGCTAGCTAGAATTTTTCCGTGGGGTCCTGACGCCTGCCGGCTTCAGTCCAAATGGTGTAACCTGCTGCAAGAGCTGAGTCTCGAAGTAAGATCTGATGATGTTTGGGTGGAATGTTGGAACAAAGCATGAAACTGCCATAGCTGCGTAAAATTCAAACCATATGTGACTACACCAGGCACACTACACTCCTGGAAAGTTGTACTGTTTCTCTTCATTATATGATGGTACATGTCCATGGTGAGGGATGCTTTGTTACCACACACGGTGTACACTTATCCCAATCTAACTGGTTACTGGTCAGATACAGAAGCTGAGATTAATCAGATGTTGAACACACATCTTGCCCTGAAGCCTAAAGCTATTATAGTATATGGTTTGCCCTCATACAAAACCTATCCTGTTTCCATCTCAGGTGAAAGAACAGCAGGGACCTCTCGAGCTTCACTCTTGAGGTCTATATACTGCTATTTCAACCTCTGGATGGAAACAAAGGCTTATTGTTTATGGTCAGCCATATATTTTTCCTTATACGATGTGGGACTTGTGTGATTGTTTTGCAATCTTAGTTACTTTGTACGGCAATCTGTGCTGATAAATTGAGCTTTTTGAATTGCAGAAGAGCCCAAAAATGACCCATAAAAATAGCTGGCTAAACACCTTGGCTGAGGAGATACTTGCTTGCATGCAGTATGGCTGCATGGTGATCTTGTTCGAAAAGAAAAAATTACCTTAGTAATGTTGTTTCTTCTAATGGAGTCTTGCTGTATTCTGACAACATTACTAAGGTGAGTAATTTTCTCTTCAAACAACATGAAGTCTTGCTGTATTCTGACAAATTGCAGACTACCAAGCAGTACCTCCATGGAGGAAGTACAGAACCTACCTAGGAAATAGGCTCTGAAGCACTGCTGTGCCAAACCAAGCATCACTCCTAGCCTGGATATCCAGAGAGTAATGCTTGGTAAAAGTGTGAACTGTTATCCAGGTTGCTGCTTGACATACCTGTAAGATAGCAATATCCCTGGTAGAGTGAGTCCTCAGGCCTGAGGGTGGAATCCTGCCTAGTTTTTCATAGCAAAATTGAATGCAAGAGACAATCCACCTGGCAATGGATCTCTTAGTGGCTGGTTTTCCCTTACCAACCTCACCATAAGTGAGGAACAGTTGGAGGGAGTCAAACCTGTGACCCTTGGTACGCTCTATGTAGTAGCTAAGGGCCTTTTTCACATCCAAAATGTGCAGCCTCCTCTCACCAGAGGAGGAATGGTCAGTGAAGAAAACAGGAAGAGACATAGACTGGTTAAGGTGGAAGTCTGAAACCACCTTAGGTAAAAACTTCCTGTTAGTCCTGAGGACCATCTTATCTCTATGGAAAAAGATAAAATCAGACTCCACTAACAGGGCTTGTAACTCGCTTATGCACCTGGCAGAAGTGATGCCCACCAAGAAAACAGTTTTCCAAGTCAAGTACTTAAGCTCTACTGAGGACAAAGGCTCAAAAAGGGGTTGCATAAGCTGAGCTATGCAAACATTAAGGTCCCAAACAGGGGCAGGGTCCCTGAATGGCGGATTGGTATGAAGCAATCCCTTGAAAAACTTAGAGAATACAGGATGAACTGAAAGGGAAGAAGGCTTGCCTGCTGAAAGAAAAGCAGAGACAGCTGCCAGATGCACTCTTAGTGTAGCTGGTCTAAGTCCCAAGCTATTAAGATGAACCATATAGTCAAGGACTGTGGGAAGGCCAGCAGACTCTGGAGAAATATGCTTCCCAGAGCACCATATGGAGAATCTTTTCCATTTGGAGTTGTAAGTGCTTCTGGTGGAAGGCTTCCGAGAAGCCTTTAGGATATGCATAACACCTTGAGAGAGGTGTAAATCAGCAAACGCTAACTCTTCAAGAGCCAGGCCTTGAGATTGAGAGATTTGAGATTCGGATACCAAACCCTCCCCTGAGCACAGGTTAACAGGTTGTAATTCCTGGGAAGAAACAGGGGAAGGTGGACTGCTAAGGACAACAGGAGAGGGTACCAGGGCTGTCTGGCCCAGTCTGGAGCAATCAGAATCACCTTGCAGGGTTGAGACCTGATTTTGACTAACACCTTGAACAGGAGAGGGAAGGGGGAAAAGCATACAGGAACTTCCCTTCCCAACTGAGAACTAGGGCATCCAGGGGACTGAGCCCAACACTGGGGGCCTGCAGCAAAAGAGAGGAAGTTGGTGATTGTCTGGGGCTGCAAAAAGATCTATCTGTGGGGTGCCCCATCTGGAGAAGATCACCTTCAAAACCAGGGGATCCAGTGACCATTCGTGATGACCCTGAGATAGCCTGCTGAGAGCATCTGCCAGGACATTGTCCTTGTCTGGGAGGTGTACTGCTGTAAGAGAGGTGTTCAGGGAATAGGCCAGAGACCATAACTTCTTTGCTTCTGTGCACAAGGCCGTAGACCGACTGCCCCCTTGCTTGTTAATATACCACATTGTGGTGGTATTGTCTGTCCTGATCTGAACTACTTTGTTCTGAACAGACTTGGAAAAAGCCTGAAGTGCTAGAAACACTGCTCTGAGTTCTAATAGATTGATGTGAAGCAGAGATTCCTGAGGAGACCACAACCCTTGGGTGGTCAGGTCTCCCAAGTGGGCTCCCACCCCAAGAGGGAGGCATCTGTAGTAGGATTAGAGAGTGAGACTGAGTGACAAAGAACTCCTGTCTTAGATTGTCCTGATCCTGCCACCACTGCAATGCCTGGATCAGGGTTTGAGTCACTGGAATCAGTTTGGTCAGAGGATCCTTTTTCTGAGACCAAAAGGCTCTCAAGTGGAACTGAATGTCCCTCATCTGAAATCTTGCTCCCCGCACCACTGCTGTAGAAGCAGCCATGTGCCCCAGGAGCTGTAGAAAGTGCCTTGCTGGTCGAGACACCTGGAGGGGTGAATGAAGAGGCCAGTGAAATAAGGGTCCTTGCCCTGTCCAGGGGAAGGAAGGCTTTTGCCTTTACTGTATTGAGCTCTGCGCCTATGAAGGTGAGGAGCTGTACAGGCTCTAGAACTGACTTTGAAAGATTCAGAAGGAAACCTAGAGAAGTAAGCAGTTGCTGAGTTATCTGTAGGTGTAACTTGACTTGGTCTGGGGACTGGCCTACTATGAGCCAGTCGTCCAGATATGGGAAGATGGAAATCCTTTTCCTTCTTAGGAAGGCAACTACTACTGCCAGGCATTCTGTGAACACCCTTGGAGCAGAGGTTAGGCTGAAGGGCATTGCTCTGAATTGGTAGTGGCCTGAGGGCAGCTCGAACCCGAGGTATTTTCGGTGGGAGCTTCTGATGAGAATATGGAAATAGGCATCCTTGAGGTCCAGGGAGACTAGCCAGTCCCCTGGCCTTAGAGAGGGTAGAATTATTCCCAGAGTCACCATTTTGAACTTTGGCTTTAAAAGGTGCTTGTTTAAATATCTGAGATCCAGGATGGGCCGCCATTCTCTTGCCTTTTTGGGGGTGACGAAGCACCTGGAGTACAATCCTTTGCCCTGGTGTAGGGGTGGAACCCTTTCTATAGCTCTGACAGCCAAGAGGGAAGAGACCTCTGCCTCTGAAGGGTTTGCAGGTGGAAAGGATCTGGTTCTCATCTTTGGAAATTTTTTGAAGCTGAGAACCAGTCCCTGGCTTACTACTTCCAGGACCCATTTGTCTGATGTTAAAGACATCCAGTCCTGGACAAAGTAAGCCAGCCTGCCCCCTATAAATAGTGGAGAATCGGCCCTGGCAAACCCACCAGGGTGCCTGTTTGGCAGGGGCTTTAGGCTGAGGGGTGGAAGCAGGCCTGCTTGTACCCCGTCTGCCTCTCCCTCTAAAGAACCCCCTCTGAGCATAAGCAGAAAAGGAGGCCTGGGCTTGGTAGAAAGGTCTATGAAAAGGCCTGCCCCTGCCCCTGGGTTGCTACCTCTGAGGAGTGGCTTGCCTTTTCTTGGCTTGAGCACTCCTGTAGGTGGTCCTGTACTCATCCATTTTCTTCATGTAGTTCTCTGTTTGCTTCCCAAACAGAGAATTACCCACAACAGGAAAATCCATGGCCTTAGTCTGGGTATCCTGAGACAGGCTAGTACATCTGAGCCAAGCCATCCTCGAAGGGCCACAGATGTAGCCATGACTCTAGATGAAACATCATTGGAGTCCACAGCAGCATGGAATTGCACCTTGGATGCCTCAATACCATCTGCAGCCACCTGCTCCAGCTCCTTGGCAAGCTGGCAGGGACCTGTTTAGCTAAAGCCATTACAGTGTCCCATCTAGATTTCGATATCTAGCTCTATAGGCCATATAATTGGCCTGCCTGAGTCCCAAGGATGCTGCCATGTACTGTTTCTTTGCCATGGCATCAATCCTCCTGGAGTCCTTATCTGGGGGGGTTAAGCCAAGGGTATATTAGCCTTATCACAGGCTGCAGCCTGCACTACCCCAACATGGCTGCATTGCTGGTAAGGAACTCCGTATCCGAGCCTGAAAGGGTATACCTCTTGTCCATTCTGTTATCCACAGGAGGTATAGAATTAGGAGTCTTTAAAATTTTTATTGTCTGTTTCCCAAAAGACTTATGAAGGGAATAGACAGCCTCCTGGACTCTGGGATATCCATCATTTCAACATAGTCAGGCTCCTCCTGGTCATCCACAGCTTCTTCCATAGGAAGCTGAAGAGTTTCAACCACTTTCTTGTAAAACATGAAATGGGAAGGGACTCAGAAAGTAGGAGGAGACACTCCTGAAGGTCTGTCTGGGGAGATGTCCGGGTCAATGGGCACATCAGACTTTCATAATCACACTCACTTTCCTCTACTCTTCTTCCTCCTCCTCCTCCGGTTCTGAAAATTCCTCTAAATTATAATCGGAACCAGTGTGAACCGACCGAACAAGCGCCTTCCTAATGGTGCAGTTCGGTCGAATGGATAGTGACTGGACAATTTTCTCGCTTTGGCTATTTCATCAGTGGTCGGAGAAAGAACTTTTGGATCCGCACCGGCTGATTTATCCCTTCTTGATCTCTTAAACGGAACCAACTTCTCGGAATCGGTTCTCCTTTTGCCTGAAGAAGTTTCGCCCTGGTCAGAGGGCACTCCTTCTGGTTCGGTTGGAACCGAACCGGGCTGGCCATCCGGGTCAGCGGACTTTTTGGCCTCCCTTTCCCTGAGCCTACCAACTCTTTCTTCCAGGGTAGCTGCAGGAAAATTTTTACAAATCTGGCAGTCTGAATCGAGGTGGTCAAACGCCAGACAATAAACACAGGTGGTGTGGGGATCAGCCTTAGCAAAGACTTCCCCACACACACTACCATGTTGAAACCCAGTGGGCCCGGTTTTTCTTTTGGGTTTCTCAGACATGGCCAGTCCTAACCAAAAACTTACCCTTTTCTCGGCAATCCGCCAGGCAAGACACCCTTATCGGTTTCTGACCGTGTTATGGGGCGTGGAAAAAAACGTAATAAAATCCGTTTTTTTAGAACCGATAAGAACCAGTAACCACACTCTAAAAGTAGAAATAAAGATTTTTAAACAACCTGATCGGTTCAAACCGAACCGATCCCACGTTTACAAGTTCCACACAGAATAATAACAAAAATAACCTATCTAGTACTCACGAATACCACAGACAGAGACTGAACCGATAGGTTGCGGTTTAAGTCGGTCGAAAACCGAGAAAAACGGTACTTTAACCGACAAATTGAACCGAGCAAAGGAGAAATCTCCGGAGCGACTGTTCAGTGAGGTGGAGTAAAGAATCTGACGGTTTGAGTTCAAACAGCAACAGACAGAGCCTCAACCGAGCTCGAGCTCAGCGTTCCATGCATGGCATGGAAAGTTAACTCTTTCATCTCTGGGGCAGTTCGAAGGTTGGACCTCACTGCAATTTGTCAGAATACAGCAAGACTTCATGTTGTTTGAAGCTACTATTCTTCAAAGAAACATTTTACCTTCTAAGCATTACAAGTTTTTTTTTTCCTTTGAGGCTAACGCTGTATAAACTGTCAATTAAGCCATGTGTAAGAATGAACGTAAAAAGCTGAAATTACAAGAAAAGACAAAAATACTGGTTACCTTCTTTACACCTGCTGGATCAGGGAACAGCAACTCTGCAGCCCATGGTACTTCAGAGGAGAGACCTTCCAAGTCTGGCTCGGATCCCCTCCCCCCAGCATGTAGCACACATGTGGCACCAAGCACAATGCTACAGAGGAGCAGGTATCTTCTGACATGCTGACAACCATATACAGGCTACTGAATGATTCCACTATAATAATGGAAACCACACTGAATAAACTAACTGAACTTAGTTTGAAATTTGATGCAATGACGTCCACACATAGTCAACAATGAAGCAGAACAGAGTGCTCTGCAAATAAAACAATATGTAATGTCCACTCAAAATCAAGTTGAAAGTCAAACTCTGCCAATAAACATATTGTGAAGGAAAATGTTTTAATACAGCATAAGCTTGAAGGACTGGAAAATATTTCCAGGGAAAGAAATGTCTGAATTCTGGGTCTACCAATTTCTTTTGGCACAGATAACCTTCTGAATGTCCTGAACTCTATGGCTTCAGAACTGTTTGAGGTTAATTTACTGATTGTTATGGCACTGTGGCTACCTTTGAAAAGGAAGGATCTTGTTTCAAATAGGAATACTGCCTCTGCTCCACTGGACAGTCTATCCTCTAATATACCTACAATAATAGCAACCTTGGCTTCAGTGGGACAAAAAATGCATTTAATATTGAAGGTAAGGATATCTAAAATCTTAGAGGTTGCAGGTTCAGAAAAGTACAGTTACGTAAGAACTTACCGTAACAGTAGATCTTCGAGAGAGGCTCTTGCAGTAGGTAATTACATATAGGACTGACGCCGGCCGGCAGCAGGACCCCACGGAAAAATTTCTAGCTAGCAGTCCCTGGCGAGGGACAGCCCCCATGTCAGGTGACCCGGCATCATCGACGTCGGTATAAAGGGGCGGTCCCAGTCGCCCGCCTTCCAGTTCTTTCCCGCCACAGGACTGGACGAGAGAGAAGCAGATATTTCCATCAATGGAAAAGGAGCTGAAAAAGCCTAGGGGATGGAGGGCGGATAGATATTTATTTTGTAAGAGCTCTCTCAAGATCTACTGTTACGTAAGTTCATAACTGTACTATCTTACTTTAGAGGGCTCTTGCAGTGGTAATTACATATAGGACAGAGTCCCAAGCAGTCTGGAACAAAATAAAGGCACCGGGAGGAGGTACTACTCCAAGAAGTAGCCAAGAAAGACCTTGCAAGCCTCAAGAAAGGAGGCCTTGCAAGACCGCTAACCCGAAGCCTGCTCTACGGTGAGAGGCAATGTCCAAACTGTAATGTTTAGTGAAGGTATGGACGGAAGTCCAAGTGGCGGCAGCACAGATGTCTGCCGCACACACGTTCTTGAAACAAGCTGCAGAGGCTGCTACTCCACAAGTGGAGTGACCTCTGACTTGACCCGGTAGGGTCTTGTTGTACTTGTCATAACAGAAAGTGATGTAATGGGCCAACCATTTTGATAGGCATTGCTTAGAAACAGTGTTGCCTTCTCTTTTGTGAGCAAAAGTGACGAACAACTGATCAGTCTTTCTGAGATCTTTCGTCCTATCGGTGTAGTATCTCAGAATCCTGTGAACATCCATGGTGTGGAGCAAGTACTCTCCTTGGTTGGAATACTACGTGAAAAAGGCAGGTAATTCGATAGACTGATTCAAGGTAGATTCCGCTACCACTGGGAGGAACTTAGGATTCGTCCGAAGAGCAACTCGTTCTTTGTGAAAAATCAGATAAGGGATTTTGCACATCAGGGCCTGAAGCTCGGAAATTCTACGAGCAGAAGTAATGGCCACCAAGAAAAGCATCTTCCACAATAAAAACTTCAAGTCTGTGGAAGCCACAGGCTCAAAGGGAGGAAGAGTAAGTTTCTTGATGACAAAGTTCAAGTCCCAAGGGGGAGCTGGAGTCCGGACGGGGGGCCTAAGATGAAGGACCCCTCTAAGAAAGGTTTTGGATACCTCCAGTTGGGCAAATGCCTTATCAGTGAAAGGGACATGGTAGGCTGAAATAGCCGCCATAGGGACTTTCAAAGAAGAGTGACTGAGACCCAGGTCGAAAAGATGATGCATGTAATCCAGGAGAATGGTCACCGGACAAGAAAAGGGCTCCACGTTTCTGGACGTAGCCCAGATGGAAAATCTCTTCCATTTCATGGCGTAGGTGGATCTAGTGGAGGGTTTTCTGGCCTCCACCAGAATCTCAGCCACCTTAGGAGAAATGCCAAAGCGAGATTGAGATAGGTCTGTAGGAGCCATGCATGAAGTTGTAGGGACTTGAGTCCCAGATGGACCAGGGTCCCCTGATCCTGGGTCAGCAATCCCCGAGATAAAGGAAGAGGAAGAGGAGGAACCTCTGAATATTGTTGTAGAAGAGAGAACCAGATTTGCCTGGGTCAGAAAGGAGCGATCAGAATCATTCTCACTCCTTCCAAAGCCAGTTTTTGCAGCACAAAAGGGACCAGAGGAATTGGGGGAAAAGCATAGATGAATCTGTCCTTCCAGCTTAGAGATAGAGCGTCACTCCAAAAAGCGCCTCGCTGTGGAGCGAGCGAGAAAAAGGTTGGAAGCTTTGCATTTTGGGAGGAGGCGAACAGGTCTAGCTGAGGAGTCCCCCAGATCTGGAAGATGCTTTTTAGAACTTTTTCATCCAGTTCCCATTCGTGTGGAAGAGCAGACGAGTGACTTAGCCTGTCTGCCAGGACATTGTCGACTCCCGGAACATGGATCGCCGTGAGGTGAAGGTTGTGATGCGTTGCCCATTCCCAAACTCTCATCGCTTCCCTGCACAGCGGGTAGGACCGAGTCCCTCCCTGCTTGTTGATATACCACACCACGCACATGTTGTCCGTTTGGACGGCTAGGTACCCGGGAAGGATGTATTGGTGAAGGGCCTGGAGAGCATACAGCACTGCTCGAAGCTCGAGCACGCTGATGTGGAGAACTATCTCCAGCTTTGACCATAGGCCCTGGGTTCGGTGAGGACCCAGATGGGCTCCCCAAACTTCGCCTGAAGCATCCGTGGTCAGAGTCTGATCGGGGGGAGGATGAAAAAAGGGGACCCCCGGAATAGGTTCTCTCGAACCATCCACCATTGCAAGTCTCTTACCATCGGCAAGGAGATCAGAACCAGATGATCTAGGTCATCTACCCGTTGATCCCACTGAGATCGGAGAGTCCACTGAGAGATTCTCATGTGAAGGCATGCGCGCAGAACCGTCGGGATGGCTGCCGCCATAAGCCCCAGTAGACGGAGCACTGCCCTCGCCGGAACCCTCCTGTGTTCCGATAGGAGGGAAATCTGTGACTGGAGGGAGGCCCCCTGTCCGGAGGCAGAAAGACCTTTCACATTGTTGTGTCGAGGATTGCCCCGATGAACTGGAGCCTCTGTGAAGGATCCAGGTGAGACTTGGAATGGTTGATGGTGATACCCAGGCCAGTGAAAACCTGCTGGGTGAGGGAGAGAAAATGCAGGAGTTCCTTCCTGGACAGGGCCGTCAGGAGCCAGTCGTCCAGGTAGGGAAAAACCTGAGCTCCCAAGGAACGCAGGTGGGCCGCTACCACCGCCAGGCATTTGGTAAAGACTCGGGAAGCCAAGGAAAGACCAAATGGGAGCACCCGGAATTGGTAGTGGTCCCCCTGGAACGCAAACCTGAGGTACTTTCAGTGTGAAAGGCAAATGGGGATGTGCAGGTACACATCCTGCATATCCAGTGCACAAAGCCATTGGCCAGGCCAAAGCAGGGGCAAGAGGGTTTGAAGGGAGAGCATTCTGAACCTCTTGTATTCCACATATAGGTTCAGGGAGCTGAGATCGAGAATGGGTCTGAGATCTCCCGTCTTCTTTGGTACGAGGAAGAAATGGGAATAGTAACCCATCCCGTGGAGTTGAGGGGGGATGGGCTCTATAGCCTGTTACGCAAGGAGAGCAGAGATTTCTTCCCTGACCAAAGGAAGATGGTCCCTTGAGTAAGAGGAGTTCAGAGGGGGTGACGTGGAGGTTTCTGTAGAAACTCTATGGAGTGCCCCTCTGCTATGATCTGAAGCACCCATGAATCAGTAGTTATCCTCCCCCAACCCGGAAGGTGGAGGGAGAAACCTCCTCCTACTGGTTCCTCCAGGGTGTCCGGAGGTGGTGGGAGAGGGAAGGAGTCAGGTGGTGTGAGGCAGCGCTGCGGCTGGGGCACCCGTTGCTTTTTTGGGCAGCGGGGGCCTGGCAGCTGTGGGGGCCCGACGTTTAGTGGCCCGCCTTCCCTGAGGTTTCGCTTGAGGCTGGCTGTGTCTGCGAAAGGGACGGCGCTGTGGGGGATGGGGACGGTACACTGAATCAACAGATTTAAGGGCCGTCCCCTTCTCCTGCAAATCAGTGATGATGTCCTTGACATCACCACCGAAAAGCACAGAACCCCTGAAAGGTGCTTCTTGGATCGCTGACTGCACCTCCGGGACCAGACCTGACACACGGAGCCATGCATGACGCCGAAGACTTACGGTGAACGCAGAGCTCGGTCCTGCGGTGTCCACTGCATCGTAGGTCGTCCTCAAAATATGACGACTGGCCGAACGAGCAGAACGGACCAGGTCGGCTAACTCCTGCTTGACTTGGGAGTCAGGCAAAGAGTCAATCTTAGATTCCGCCTGGGTAAGGACAGCCTTCTGGTAATCCCCCATATGTGCTACATAATTCAGGACCCTAATCCCCAGTGTGGAAGAAGCGTAGATCTTCCTTCCATACTGATCCAGAAGGCGGATTCCTTATCCGGGGGAGACGAGCTCAAGTGTTTCGGGTGTGCTGACCGGCCATGAGCGGCGCTAATCACAACCGAGTCTGCACAGGGGTGAGAGTCTAAGAAGTCTACACCCTCCGGAGCCTGGTATAGCCTGTTTGACTTCCTGGGAAGTGGGGCTAAAGCCGATGGCTGCTTCCAAATAGTGGAAACAAGGTGGGCGTGAGGCTCGATCCAGGGTGGCACTAGAGTAGGAGCCGTAAGGGGCAAGTCCAGATGTTCGGCAAGTTTAACCCGTTGAAGATCTGGCTCTAAGGAATGCCACTGATGGACTTCCTGTATCTTTCTGAGCAACTCCGTGAAGGAAGGATCCTCCGAAGACTTTGGAGGAGTCCTCGGCCGGGGCTTGGACGGAGAGTGCGGCTCGTCGTCTTTCTCGGAACAGCCATCGGAAGCTTCTGAGGAGTCCGAGAGAGAAGAGGAAGAAGAATCTGAAGCAGAGTAAGACTCCCTAGCTCGTCTAGGGGGAGGAACGGGTTCCTTAGGAGAAATCCCAGAACGCGTGTCCTGCCCCTCTCTGGATCCCGAGGGCAAAGCCCGGAACTGGAGGTGGAGACGGAGTGTGCCGTCTGCGGCGTACAGGAGCCAGGGGATGGCACCATCGCCATAAGACGGCGCTCGACTTCCTTGGTGAGCTGAGCCTTGGCCTCAGCCCACCATGAGACAAGAGTCTCCTGAAGGTCCACCGGCGGCCTAGGAGACGGTGGAGGGGGATAGTGGTATGGAGGAAATCCGTAGGGACAGTATCCGTAACCCGGCTGCGGATATACCAGAGCCGGGTACTGCGGCGTCAAAGGAGTCGGTGCTGGGTACTGCGGTGCAGGATACTGCGGACCTGGGAAAACTGGCATCGGATAGGATGGCGGATACCCAGGCACTGGAGGAGCTGCCGGAGCAGACGGCCCAGCCGGGTACTCCACGGGTGGATCAGCCGGGATAGGCCCGTGGGGTGGAGGGCCCGATGGAAGAGGAATATCCCCCGCCGGCGTCGGAGGGGCCGGTGTCGGAACCGGCGTCGGCGGGGCCGGTGTCGGAGGAGCTAGCGCAGGGGCCGGAGCCGGCGTCAGGGGAGCCGACGTCAGATTCGGCTCTTCAGGAAGAGGATCGGACGGTAGCCCAGGATCCCGAGCCTCGTCCGGGGATGGAGGGGAAAAATCCCCGGGGTCGGGCAGGGGGGACTGGGGTTCTCCTGATGGCAGTGAAGGCTGTGGGGAGCCTGGTACGACAGACGAAGTAGGATTTGCCGTAGGCTCTGAGGCCCGGCGCACGTCAGAGGAGCCGACATGTAGCTTAGGGGCCGAATCCCAGCGGACGCCAGAGGAGCCGGCGTCCGACTTCGGGGGTCCCTCGTCGGAGATGGGCCAAGGAAGGGAGGAGGCCCGGTCCGAGGGGGACACTGCCGTGCGCCACCCCGAAGGGTCGAGCGTCTTAGCAGCTTTCTCCCGGCGAACATCGGAGGAGCCGACGTCCGCTTAAGGGAGGTGCCCGACCAGTAGGCCGCAGCCCGCGGCGGTACTGCTGGGGGCTGAAGCCTCCTTGCTCCGGAGGCACCCGGGCGGCTCAACGCCGAACCCGACAGGCGGGCCGACACCTCCTCCAAAACCTTGGAGGCTGCTGTCGGGCAATCCCCCGGAGGGGATGTTACCTTGCCCGCAACTCCGGCCGGAGTCGCGGAGGAGGAGGCCTTCTCCCGGTGCCTTTCCTTGTCCCGCTTCTTGTGCCCTTCAGGGGAGGTCGACGCCTGCCGAAGTTTCTTCAACTCCTTCTCCATTGCAGACATCTTCTTCTTGAGGAGATGGGCTTCGAGAGACTGCTGGCGTTGTCTGCGGGTGACCACGTTGAAATGAAGGCAGTGCGGGCACTTGTCGACCGCGTGGTCGGAGCCTAGACAGAAAAGGTAGAGGGAGTGACCGTCTTCGTGAGGCAGTTGGGCGCTGCACAAGTCGCACTTATTCTTTGAAGGGGACGACATATACCGACGTTCACCTGACGATAGAAGTATAAAATACAATACTGAAAACTTTTTCGGAAAAAACTGACGAACTAACAGGACTGAGCGATATGAACTTAACCGCGAGGCGCTGCACGAGCTGACGACGGGAAAGAACTGGAAGGCAGGCGGCTGGGACCGCCCCTTTATACCGAAGTCATATGATGCCGGTCACCTGACGTGGGGGCGGTCCCTCGCCAGGGACTGCTAGCTAGAAATTTTTCCGTGGGGTCCTGCCGCCGGCCGGCATCAGTCCTATATGTAATTACCTACTGCAAGAGCCCTCTGGACTTTGCACAGGAGACACAAAAGAGGCGGAAGTGTCTTTTTTAATTTCAGATCGAGCCTGCTGGAGATTGGGATGCAGTTTGTACTGCAGGACCCAGCTCAATTAAAAATAATGCAGGGCATACTTATTTCTTCACTGACAAGGAGGCACTTCAGTCTTTTATTTCAGCAAAGATTGTGCCTGCAAGGAGTCAAGATCTGAAGGGCTCACAAGAGCTACATGTGTCTAACGTTTCAGCACAAACAAATCATCCACCTGTGGCCAACTGCTAAGTAATACGATGGCTCAAAAGACTATGGGCCTCATATTCAGAGCCAGCCACCTGCATGTGCAAACAGGTGCACCATGTGGAAAATAGGGCTGGCCAGCTCTGGCGCTATATTCAAACATATAGCGCAATCCGAACTGCCCGTGCTGTCTGAATAGGGGCCATAGTAGCACGGTGCACATCAAGCAGCCGCCATGCTTGGCACAGTGCTACCAGAGTGCTAGGCTGAAGATCACCCATAGGCGAAAAGTGCAGTGCACACTGGTTAGCGCCATGGCCTCCATGGGCAATATTCAGCCCAAACATGCGGAAGAGCCCATTAGGCATGTACGGTGCTAAGAGGCCATATGCATGGCCATTATGGGCTCATTTGCATGTAAGCACCCTAAAAGTGTGCCGGGCCAGGCCCCTCCCCCCAAGCCCAGATCCATTTAAGGAAACATTTGGTGGTTCAGTGGTCCTTCCCCAATCCCTGCCCCCATGTATGAAAAATAAACATTGGTGGTTCAGCAGTCCCTCCCCTGCCCCGATCCCTGTCCCCATGTGTAATAAAAAAAAAAAAAGGTGGTTCAGCGGCCCCCCCCCACCCTGATCACTGTCCCCATGTATGAAAAAAATAGCGTTGGTTGTCCAGCGGTCCCTCCCCTGCCCTGACCCATCCCCATGTATGAAAAAAAAAAATTGGTGGTTCAGTGGCCCCTTCCCTGCTCTGATCACTGTCGCCATATATGAAAAAAAAAAAATTGGTGGTTCAGCAGTCCTGCCCCTACCCCAATCACTGTCCCCATGTATGACAAAAATAGCGTTGGTGGTCCAGTGGTCCCTCCCCTGCCCTGATCTCTGTCCCCATGTATGAAAAAACATTGGTGATTCAGTAGCCCCTCCCCTGCCCCAATCCTCATATGTAAAGAAATTATCATTGGTGGTCCAGTGGTCCCTCCACCCTCCCCATTCCCCAATCACTGTCCCCGTTACATAGAAATACATCCCCAGTGGTCCCTTCCCTGTTCTCCGATCATCATCCCAATGAAACCCACAATACCGTGGTAGTCTAGTGACCCCCTACCCCATCATTCCCCCACAACCCGTCCCACATACAGCCAGCACCACTGAACTGTCACTGAGCGTGTACTGTAGACAGTACATGCTTATTGTCAATCAGCGCGCACTGTCTACTGTACATGCTCAGTGACAGTTCAGTCAGTGGCTAGCCTTGGTGTTGTGAGGAGGGCAGTGCCAGTCGCCAGCATGGGTAGGGTTGGGGGGAGCGGGGTTGTGGGTCACACCTGCCAGAGTGGGGGCCACTAGACTACCAGGGTATTGTGGGTTTCTTTGGGACAGGGATTGTAGAACAGGGGAGTGGGTGAGAGACGACTGGGGATGTATTTTTATGTAATGGGACAGTTATCGGGGGATGGGGGAGGGACCACTGGACCACCCATGATAATTTCTTTATATATGGGAACAGGGATCAGGGCAAGGGAGGGACCACTGGACCACCAATGTTTTTTTTTTTTCATACTCGGGGACATGGATCAGGGCAGGGGAGGGACCACTGGACCAACATTATTTTTTTAATACATGGGAACAGGGATCAGGGCAGGAGAGGGACTGCTGAAATACCAATTTTTTTTTAATAATAATTACAGACAGGGGTCGGGGCAGGGGAGAGACCACTGGATCACTAACATTATTTTTGTTATAGTTACCAAAACTATCGGGCAGTAACACCAGCCATATAGGAACAACTCCACCAGTTATCAGTGTTATATCAATCCATTTATTGCATAAAAGAAATAAAAGTCTGACACCAAGGTCAGAAAAATGCTTGATGCATTTCAGGTCTCCCTAGACCCTTTATCAAGAGCTAGTTTCTCCTGACCACCACATTCATTAAATATCCCACCCTATAAAACATTTAATGACATCACTGTATTTTACTACAAATCCATTGGTGCAAATCTACCATGTGTTAAAAAGCTGTGTGTAATTCACATTTAACCCATCCATCACCATTAAAACCATACAACATCTCATACGTATACAAAATACACTATATATAATATACGACACTAATAGGAATGGATGGGGGGAGGGGGAAGGGATTTTTAAATACAGTTTGAACCATAACAGTGTCACATATACAACTGTTAAACTTTCTTTTGTATGCTCCTTTCTTACAATCACATTAGATCTATGCAAATGATCAAAATTATCATCAGTTCAGGTTATTTTATTTGTCATCCAGATAGGGTTTTAAATCAAATCCTGTGTTGAGACCTGGGTAATGAGTTGCCCTCAGTTTAACTATCCAATATATCTCTCTGTTTAGAAGCAAGTTATTAAAATTGCCCCCACAAGGGTTTCTGCTAACCTTGTCAATAAT
Source organism: Neoceratodus forsteri (assembly GCA_016271365.2). Taxonomy (NCBI): domain Eukaryota; kingdom Metazoa; phylum Chordata; order Ceratodontiformes; family Ceratodontidae; genus Neoceratodus; species Neoceratodus forsteri. The sequence continues at coordinate 318,480,399 of CM028136.1, forward strand.
GCAAAAATACAGGTTACTCACCTGTAACAGGAGTTCTAGGAATGGTATATGTTGTTCATCCACACTGTCTGGCAGGTTCCTTGCCGCTTTAAATCTTGCCAGAAGGTCTTCAAGCTGGCTCCTCCCACCCACTGGGTGGTAAAACTCTCGGCTCCACCCCATGACGCCAGATCTAGCCCGCTAGAAGCCAGGTTGTGCATCGAAGCCAGGGAGGCCGGGTAGGTCATGTGAATGAACAACATATACCATTCCTAGAACTCCTGTTACAGGTGAGTAACCTGTATTTCTAGGGACATGGATATGTTGTTCATCCACATTGTCTGGCAGACTCCTAGCAGTTCTCTGGGTGGAGGGAGGCAAGGCGCACACCCCCTACTTAGAGAATAATGACTGGAGAACCGAGGCCCCCAAACCAGCATCCTAGCGTGACTCAAGGTCGATGTGGTAGTGGGTAATGAAGGTGTGTGCTGACTTCCAAGTAGCAGCCCTGCAGATTTCCTGGATAGGGACGTCCCTGAAGCAGCCACCAATGCAGCGGTATGGCGGTAGAATGAGCTCTTATCCTCTGGGAGGCTCCATGCCTGCCAACCTATAGCAGAGATCTATGCAGGAGGTGACCCACCTGCCTATCGTCCGCTTGGCTGCAGGTCTGCCAGGTGCGGCTTCAGCGTAAGTGACAAACAGCTGGCGAACATCTCCCCGAACTTCAGCCGTCTGCTCCTTGTAATAAGCGAGCGCTCTTCTAGGGTCCAAAGTATGGAGCCTATATTCGGCCTCCGAGGTGTGATTGGTGTAGGACACCAGCAGAGTCAACACCTGGTTAAGGTGAAACTTCAACACCACCTTCGGAAGGAATTTCGGGTGGGGGCGCAGGACAACCTTGTCCCTATGGAAGACCAGATAAGGAGACTCGATGGAAAGCGCCTGGATCTCCCATCCTTCTGGCTGACGTGATAGCCACCAAGAAGACAGTCTTCCGCGACAGGTGAGAGATGTCACACCTGTGCAAGGTTCGAATGGCTTGCCCATGAGCTTAGCCAATACCAGCAGTAGGTCCCACGGAGGTGGAGGTTCTCGCACTGGAGGGGATATCTGATCAAGGCCTTTGGAAAAGCGCCCGACCACCTTCTCCTGCACCACTGACTGCTTCCCGGCCCTCGCCCGGCAAGCAGAGATGGCTACCACGTGCACCTTAAGGGTCATCAACCGAAGCCCTTGCTGAGAAAGGGACCACAGGTAGTCCAGAATGCTTGCCAAGGAGCAGAAGGAAGGGTCTAGGCCCTTGCCCTGACACCAAATGGATAATCTCTTCCATTTAAAGGCGTAGCATTTACTGGTCGACTCCTTACGGGATGCCTCAACAATGCTGAGGACCTCATTAAAAAGACCCAAGGCCTCAAACTCTAGCCGTTCAGAAACCAGGACGTCAGGTGCAGAGATTGAAGGTCTGGATGCAATACCTTCCCCTGACTGAGATCAGGTCCGGGCAGGCTGGAAGCCGCCTTGGGAGCCTGGAGCTGAGACTGAGGAGATCTGGATACCAGAACTGGCGGGGCCAGTCTGGGGCTACCAGAATCACCTGCGCCTTGTCCCTCCTCGCCTTGAGAAGCACCTTGTGGATCAAGGGAAATGGGGGAAAGGTGTAGAAGAGGCCCGGGGTCCATGTGAAGGGGGCGGGCATGAAACAGCCTCAGCTTCGCATTCTCCCTGGAGGCAAACAGGTCCACCTGAGGCATGTCCCAGTGGGAGAACAGATCTTGTACTACCTCCAGCAGGAGAGACCACTCGTGGGATGCAGCTCCAATCCGGCTTAGGGCATCGGCCAGAATTTTGGAGGCTCCTACCACATGGACGGCAAGGAGATCCACTTCCAAGCTGCGCACGAGGGACCAAATGTGGAGAGCTTCCCTGCACAGGGGTATGGAGCGCGTCCCGCCCTGGCGGTTCAGGTAGTACATGGTCGTGGTATTGTCCGTCTGGACCTGGACCACTTGACCCCGTACAAATGGAGCGAAGGCGGTGAGGGCTAGACGAACCGCTCGAAGCTCCAGCAGATTGATGTGGCATCGGGACTCCTGAGGGGACCAGAGGCCGTGTGCTCTATGCTCCCCCAGATGGGCACCCCAACCCATCAGAGAGGCATCGGTCGATAGAGAGACCGTCAGCTCAGGGCAGACAAACGGGATGCCCTCCTGCAGATGAGCTGGAGCGGTCCACCACTGGAGAGCATTCCACATCTCCTGGGTCAATGTCACTGGGTGATCCAAAGGATCGGAGTGCTGTGACCATTGGTTGGCCAGTCCCCATTGTAGGGGACGCATGTGCCAACGGGCCCAAAGGACCACACTGGTGCAGGCCGCCATAAGGCCCAGGAGGCGCAGGAAGTCCCAGGCAGGGCGCAATTGCCCAACCTGAAATGACTGGGCAAAGGAGGAAAGAACCCCGGCCCTGTCCGCCGGGAGCCGTGCGCTGGCTCACAGAGAGTCGAGCTCTGCCCCGATGAGTTGGATCACCTGCTTTGGCACAAGTTCTGACTTGGCCTCATTGATAATGAGGCCAACTTGAGTGCAAACTTGGAGGGCCATATCCCTGGACCGCTCCACCTCCATTCTGGAGGAGGCCGCAATCAGCCAGTCGTCCAGGTAGGGGTACACCCGGACCCTTCAGCACTGCAGGAATGCTGTCACTACTGCCATCCATTTGGTGAAGACCCTGGGAGCTAGAGAAAGGCCGAAGGGCATGGCCCAGAACTCATAGAGGGACCCCTCTGCCCTGAAGCAGAGGAATCTCTGGTGGGACGGACAGATTAGGACATGAAAGAACACATCCTGGAGGTCCAGAGAACAGAACCAAATGCCTCGTTCCAAGAATGGAATGATCTGAGCCAGAGTGACCATCCTGAAGGTTCGAGAACATAGGAACCTGTTCAGGTCGTGCAGGTCTAGAATGGGGCACCAGCCCCCCTGTCCGTTTCGGGACCAGGAAGTACCTGGACACAAACCCCTGGTCTGGTGGAGGATCCGCCACCTTCCTGATCACCTCCTTTTCGAGGAGCAGGGCAATGTCGGCTCGATGAGCTGACAGGGAGGCTGCGGACCCCGTAGCCCCCCGTGGGGTGACAGCTTGGAAGGGCAGGGCCTGCTCGAACTCCAGAGGCAGACCCTTTCCTACCACCTCCAACACCCAGCGGTCCATGGTGATAGCGGACCAGGCAGAAAGGAAGTGGCGGAGCCGGCCCCCCAAAGGGGGAACCCAGGGGGGAGTGACGAGGCTGGGGGCGACACCCCTCAACCCATCACTGGGCAGGCTTGGAGGAAGGACCAGCCGAGGGACCTCCTGGGCCTTTTCCTCCCTGCTTCCTGTTGGAGGAAGCCGCAGGCTTGGTTTTGGGGTGCCAAGCGCAAGCCTGCTGGCCCTGATGCTGGTGCTGCTGGGCCGGACGTGCCGCAGGGGCAGAAGGGCGAAAGGACTTATGTTGCTGACGACGGCCCTTGTCTTTCTGAGTGGATGTGACCGAGTTCAGGGTAGCGTTGGACTTTTTGATCCTCTGGAGGTGGCCTTCCACTCCAGGGCCGAACAGGTCAGTCCCCAAGAAGGGGACGTCCGCCAATTTGTGTTGGGTACCAGTCGTAAAGGTGGATATCCTCAGCCAGGCTCTGCGGTGCATGACCACTGTGGCCGCTACTGATCGGGCACAGGAGTCTCCAATATCTAGAGCCGTTTGGAGCTGCTGTTTCGCCACTGCCCCTTCCTGATCCCGCACCTACTTGACCGTAGTCCGCAGGTCAGCCGGGAGATGAGAGATCACCTCATCCAGGGAGCCCATGAAGGCGTGGGAGAAGTGCGCCATCAGTATGGCCGAGCCGGCCTGACGGAGGCCAAGGGAGGACGCAGCATACACCTTGCACCCGGCATAGTCCAGCTTTTTGGACTCCTTGTCGGTGGGCTTATCCACATCCCTAGAGTTCCTGGAGCACCAGAAAACAGTATCGGGGACCAGCCCCTCCACAGAGGGGTGTTCACAGGACAGGAAGCCGGCCGCTGCCAAAGCTGCAAGGCTGGGCCAACAATGACTTTAGCCACCAGAAAGGCCTCCATGGGAGAATCCCCTCTGTCCAGTATCTCTGTGAAGGGATACTTGGCCCGCTTGGATATGGGCTCAAGCTGCATCCCAGTGGACTCCGAGATGAGCCGAAGCAGACCCATGAACGATGATGGGCTCTCGTCCATCGACTGCCCCCTGGAGGACTCCAGGTCAAGGGGCCTGGAAAACAGGGAGAAGTCGTTGACAGACTCCAAGGAGTCTGCAAAGAGCTGCCTGGGGCCTGAGACACCCTCCACCTGCCGAGGACGGTCAGGAGTAAGGGTGACCGACAACCGGTTGGGCAGACCCTGACCCAACCAAGAGTCCTTGGTCGGAGCCCCCGACTTCGGTTGTGGAGGTGGAGGTTCCACCACAATTGGCGGGGCAGCTGGTTTCGGCCGAACAACCGGCCCAGGCTTGGGCACCTCGACCACCGCGAGGGGTTGTTTCGGTCTTTCAGATGATAGTCACTTAATGGCCAGGGAAAGCGATGATGTCGGCTTGTTCCCAGACAAAACGAGCTGCTGCCACATTAAGTCCTCGTAGCGTCGACGCAATTTGCGCCGAAGCCTCTCCTCTTCCGAGGAGGAAGACAAGGACAAGCAGTACCGCCACTTTCCTCGGTGCTGAGACCGCTGAAGTCGGCGGGATCGGCTGGACTGAGACGAGGTCCGAGACCGAGACCCTCGGTGTTTCCGAGGGTGGGTCTGGGAGGGAGCGGGGGACACCTGCTCCTCCCTCGGCTCGGGAGCCTTGACCGGGGACCCCAGCATAGGAGGTGCAGGCAAGTCCTCGGTTTCCACCGGGGGAACCGGTGATGAAGGGTTGTCGGCTTCACCAGTCAACAGCCCGTCCGACGGGTTGAGAAAAATCTTGACCGCGTCGACGGGTGTCTCGGCCAGTTGACCTGACGGGGACACTGTGAAGCCAGCAGCTTTAGCCGCAACCTTGACCAAAGACGAATGTCGACTGTCCAGGGAAGGGGACCTCTCCCGCTCCCACGAACATTGACGGTGGGACTTACCCTTCTAGTCCTTCTTTTTTGACTGAGAAGAGTGCCCCGATGGCCTCTCACCCTTCGTGGAGAGGAACTGGCAAAGCTCCTTAAAAGAAGCTGTGTAGGAGGATCCTAGTGAGAGCGGGATAAATGCTGTGACCGAGGAAGATGAGGATGTGGCCTGGGCCGCCTCCTCCTTGAGGGCGATCATCTGCTCGAGTTGCTCAGCCGAGCCAGCCGCCGCGGACACCGCCCAACAGGCCTTCTTGGACTTCACCGGCAGATAACGTTTCTCGGGGTGCCCAAGTTGTAGCCGGACAGCGCGATCTTCGAGGACGTTGGCTGAAAAAGACCTGCACAACTCGCAGGCCTGTGGGTCATGGTCAAGGCCGAGGCAGTAGACGCACGTGGAGTGTGGATCCATCCTGGACATCTTCTGCCCGCATGGGCACCACCGAAAACTGGGAGTCAATTTGTCCATCGCAGGCGTGAAGGAAGAATTTGACCAAAGTCTTGAAAACTTTAAAATTATTTTCAGGTGAACCGAAGAGTTAGAATCCAGTCTATATGCAGAGCGTTAAGGAGGGAACCTGAGCTTCCAAGTGGTAAGGAAGATCTGGCGTCATGGGGCAGAGCCGAGAGTTTTACCACCTGAGTGGGTGGGAGGAGCCAGCTTGAAGACCTTCCAGCAAGATTTAAAGCAGCAAGGAACCTGCCAGACAGTGTGGATGAACAACATATCCATGTCCCTAGAACTCGAACTTATGCTTACCGCTTCCATTAACATCAATATGCAGGGCTGTTGTATACAAGGGATCTTTTCTCTCAATAGCCCTCACATGCTTGCCCAAACGTTTAAATGGGCGTTTAGTTTTGCCCACATAATATACTGTACAGGTATATTGGGCAAGGTAGATTACCCCTTCTGTGTCACATGTTGTAAGCTGTCTTATTTCAAACTCTCGTTTCGCATTCACACTACTACAGTCATGGCCAAAAATATTGACACCCTTGCAGTTTTTTCTAATAATGCACCATTCCTTCCAGAAAATTGTTGAAATTAAAAAATAATTTGGTATCCACATATGTATTTCTTTGGTTTGCAGTGGAATAAAACACAAAAAGCAAAAAAATTTACTAAGTCTTAGCTTATTCCACACAGAAATCCTTAAATGGCCCGGATAAAATTATTGGCACCTTTTAGAAGTAGTTAGAAATAATTAGATTTCAAGCAGGTGATTCTCCTTCACTTTGGAACTGAACTCACCTGTGGTGAGTTGCAGGTGCCTGCAATATAAAAATCACTCATTCAACCAGTTTGAATAGAGAAAAGGACTCATTCTCCTGTTTTGAGTCACTGTGTGTACCGCAATGAGCATGGAGAAAAGAAAGACAGCCAGAGAATTGTCTGAGGAGGTCAGATAGAAGATTGTAGCCAAGCATGGACAATCTCAAAGCTACAAATCAATCTCCAGAGACCTTGATGTTCCTGTTTCCACCGTACATAATGTTATCAGGATGTTTAAGGCCCATGGCACTGTAGCCAACCTCCCTGGACGTGGCCGCAAGAGAAAACTTGATCGAAGATTGCAGCGCAGGATTGTTCGAATGGTGGAGAAAGCACCTCGATCAACTGCCAAACAGATTCAAGCTGACCTTCAGACACAAGGTATGACAGTTTCAACTCGGACCATCCGTCGCCAACTCAATGAAAGGGGGGTTATATGGTAGGAGGCCCAGGAGGACCCCACTGCTGAGAGAGAGACATAAGAAAGCCCGACTGGGGTTTGCCAAAACACACCTGAACAAGCCAAAATCCTTCTGGGAGAATGTCCTGTGGACAGATGAGACCAAATTAGAGCTTTTTGGTAAAGCATATCATCGCTATGTTTACAGAAAACAAAATGAAGCCTTCAAAGAAAAGAACACCTTCCCTACAGTCAAACATGGAGGAGGTTCAGTGATTTTTTGGGGTTGCTGTGCTGCCTCTGGCACTGGGTGCCTTGAACGTGTGCATGGCATCATGAAATCTCGAGATTACCAGGCCATTTTGGAGCGCAATGTTGAACCCAGTGTCAGAAAGCTGGGTCTCCGTCGAAGGTCATGGGTCTTCCAGCAGGACAATGACCCCAAACACACTTCAAAAAGCACCCAGGAATGGTTCAAAACAAGACACTGGACTGTTCCGAAGTGGCTAGCAATGAGTCCAGATCTAAATCCCACTGAAAACCTGTGAGAGATCTGAAAACAGCAGTTGGGAGAAGGCACCTTCAAATCTGGGAGAACTAGAGCAGTTTGCACAAGAAGAGTGGGCCAAACTGCCAGTAGAGAGTGCAGGAAGCTCATCCATGGCTATAGGAAGCGGTTGATTGCAGTTATTTTGACCAAAGGCTGTGCTACCAAATATTAAGTCTAGGGTGTCAATAATTTTGTCAATGCCATTTCTTTTCATTTTCTGATTTAAAAGGATATTTTAAATTCTGAATCAAAAACAAAGGTTCTGTAATATTAACGGAGAAATAAAGAATTGTGGAGACCAAATACTGTACTGTTGTTAATTTCAACTTATGTTTAGAGGAAATTGTGAGTTATTTGAAAAAGTGCAAGGGCGCCAATATTTTTGGCCACAACTGTAAATTTACTGTGACTTCTGACTGGCCATACAAACATCTGTGACATCTGAACATAATTTTTTCTTATCCAGCCAAGTAGCTTCTTTACTTTCAACAAAATGACTGTGTACCAACTTATCTTTTAAAGTTGGAGCATATCTATACGACATGCAGGGGTAACTCTGGGACAACTCTTTAAGGGCTGGATCACTGCCTGACATCTTCCAGTGTTGGTAAATAATCTCTTTGAAATGGTCTGCCTGCTGCGGATAGTGAAAAAGTTGAAACTTTGTGCCTCCTGTATAGGTGCCGGTTCCTTATCCTGCAGCAGTATCTGCCTTTCAGTGTTGTCTGCCCTGTTTTTTGCTTGCTCAATGTTCCTAACACTGTATCCTCGTTCCTGCAGTCTATGGGCCGCAGGATTTGCTTCCTGTCTATAGCTGTCCTCCCTATTACAGTTACACCTTGCTCTAAGGACCTGTCCTTGATGTTTTTGAGCACATGTGGTGGAAGGCAACTGGAAGAAATCCGTAATCATTGCCACCCACTAGCTTTCTGTAAAGGCATGTATCAATCTTACCCAGGTCATTCTTATTCAGGGTCACATCAAGGTACTCTACCTTCTGTATATTACAATTGTAAGTAAACCATAGATGTTAATTTGTACCATGCATCTAATGTACAAAATCCCCCCAGTTCTTCCTCTGTGCAACAATATAAGGAGCACATCATCTATATAATGGCCCCAGTACAAAATCTTACTTTTAAAAGTGTTCATCTTACTCCTAACATACTGCTCGTCCCACCTCCCCACATACAAATTTGCTATTGAGGGGGCGCATGTGGCTCCCATTGCTGTCCTCTTGACCTGTAGATGCATTTTAGAGTCAAACATAAAAACACTGTTTTAACACATATTCCAGCAGCTTTAAAATAAGTTCAGTGAGGACACTGGTGGTCTCAGACTTGTTCATATAATAGGCAGCAGCGTCTAATAACCCCCTCATGGGGCACATTTGTATATAGTGAATCAATGTCCAGCATCACAAATTTAGTACTTTCTTCCAGAGCCAAACTTTCACAGATATTCAACCAATGTTTTGTATCTTTAATATAAGATGGGAACTGCTCAACATGCACTTTTAAATACATGCCCACAAAGTGTAATAATGGTTCTGTGAGTGAACCAATCCCACTCACACACGGGGACAGGATCAAGACAGGGAAGAAGCTGATGGAGACCAGGGTACCCAGCCCCTGACAGTGGGCGGATGGGCCTGAGCACTGTTAAGGGCTGGGTTTCACAAGTGTTAAACAGCACTGCTGCTAGCGACCATTTAACGCTTCTGAAAACTTTCAATATTGTGCTGCTCTGCATATGCATGAGAAAACCCTTATTTGCATAGAGCAGCAATATTGTGCGTGATGAAGCTGTCAGGGGTGTGCCCCGCATGTGTCCTTTGAATATGGGCACATTCCCGACAGCTAACGCTATTCCTAGCTAGCGTGGCGCAGACTTTGTATATGCTGCTCTAACCTTTTCAAATGGGGCCCATAATTTTGTTCACGAACTGTAACGAGGGTTTTAATTTATTTGTTCTCTGTTAAAAGACTATTTTACTGTTCTTTTTTTCCTTTTTGTTGCTGTTCGCTATAACAGTAGTGACTTGGCATTTTGTTAATTTTTTTTTCCTTTTAGAAACAAAAAGAAACAGAGAGAAAAGCGTTGACCTTTAACTTCATTAACTGGACCTGTGTTGATACTTTTTTGTATTCCTTTTTTGGGATGTCTATATTCTTATAACTTGCAACTGTTTACACATTTCATTAAAAGGCTGATGAAATTAAATACTGAATTTAATTTCTTCCTTCAGTTTGAGGGCACTACTTTTTCCTGCTTAATGGAATAGCTGTTTTAGACAGAAAATGTTTGGCAGGGTTTTTTTTGTTGTTACATATGATGACCTAACTCAAATTAGAAGTGTCATGTGATACTTGGTCTTTGGTCAATATGTTTCTATGTCTATTATTTGCCTGATGAACACGCTTAATAAAAAGATAAATTAAAAAAAAAAACCTGGCAGAGCGTGCTATATTTGGAAACTTACTTACAAAGCCATAGGTTATTATCTAGGTGGATTTGAGAAAGCTAAATTGCCCTTTCTTAATCAGATGGAAAAAAAAAAGTACAAGATCACATCAGATTTCCAAGGCATATCATCCGATTCTTAGAAGGGGAGGTGAATGCAAACATTTGGGGATGTAGAGGACTTGACACAATATAGGCATTTAGAGCAAGATATGAACTCTCTGTATATGAAGTTGGGACCTTGATAAATTGGTAGTTATTGTGTCATTTGTTTCTTTACTTTCTGTTTTATGGTCCACTTTTCTCCCTACCCCCCTAATTTCCCTCCAGAGCTCCCAAGCTACTACCTGGGCATCCCAACCTGAGCCAAGGTGACATTCCTCCACACTGCTTTGGTTTACTTCCTGGGTGGGGATGGGGTGGAAGAGGTTTACCTCTGAACTTTCCTGTCTCATCAGGAGGCTTGCTCAGTGGGCTGGGACTGGCCATGTATGTACAACGGTCATTTTCATCAAGCGGTTGGGTCATTTTCCAGTTTCTCCCTCACCCTCTGGCGACATTGCGTAGAGGGGCATCAAGAAGCTGTACTCCCGGTGAGTGTGGCAATGCCCCAACGTCAGCAAAGACCTTCCCTCCTGCCGGCCCTCCTGCCACACTGCCACCTGTGGTTACCCAAGTGGCAGTATTGCAGCAGTGGACAGTGCCCTCCCTCTCCAGAGAAAGAGAGTTTCAATGGGATGCTCGATCCTCCCCCTCAACAGCTGGCCCCTGACAACTCAGGCTCATTTCCAAACCTGGTCACAAGCGTAGCAAGAGGTAGTGCTACCACTGCACAGAAGGGCCAACATACAGTCTGAATGTTAAAAACCTTTTCAGTAAAATAGCCTTAAAAATAACAAATATTTTACTATTGCAATCTCTCAGGTTCCAAGGTGCTGTCCGACATTATATATAAAAACAATATTAGTGCTATGGCTTAATATTAAAACATAAAATAAGAATCTTCTTTGATCCCCAAGCTTTTAAGACAATTAGACATATCTTCGTTGAATATTAGAGAGCCACAGATAAGTACAAATGGCTTCCTTCTGCAAGAGTTCAATAATTTGCTAAGTATATCTCTGTTAATACGTCCAAGGTGCGTTTTCTCCTGGTAGCTCCAAGGAAGATTTTTGAGAGTTTCTTCCTAAAAGAAGAAGTAATAAGTTAGTCAAATCAATCAGGGATCTATCTCTGAATAATAAATACTCTTAACAATAATATTAGAAACTTGGAGAAAGTTGTAACAGATGTTTTATTCTTTTTTCCTACTGTAAATTTATTGTGATAACTTGATGACATTGGTCAATGTAAGATTACAATAAGTAAACATCAGTGGTTAACATCTGATGTTTAAGAATTCTCATTCGGCAAATGTTGGATTCCAGCATTAATAAAGGATGAATTGGGCAGAAACCCAGAGAAATTCAGTTGACCCTACTCATTTTTTGTAATCAGTTTATAATTACCAGTGAACATTTTTATGCTTGAATAATGGGTATGTTACAACTGGGCAGCTGTAAGTGGTCCCTGTCAATCACGCTTGTGCTGTGAGTGGCGTGAGCACTAGCACAGCTGCTCTCTCAAAACACAGCTTTCGCTCCAAAGTAAAACTGTTCATTACGTTTGCAGACCCCGCATTAATTTAAAATGTTCACTCCAGAATTTTACACACATCCTCGGTGTGGGACACTTTCATAAACCCCTGGAGCTTTGCTCTTGGGATTTATGCAGCTACCCACACTTCTGGTGTGTGTAAAATTCTGGTTACACATACACCCATGTGTTATTCGCTATATTATGCCCCGGTCACTGTTGCTGCCCTCCTTTGCCAGTCACCTGCCAGCTCCATCAGTCCCTTCTCTGTCTCTTATCCACTCGCTATGAATTACATGGGTCTGCCAGCACCCCATGGTGAAGCCACCCAATGGCAGTCAACAAAAACTAACTAAATAAATACATAAATAAAATATTAGTAGAGGGTGGTGGGCAGTCAGTTTAGCAGAGCCCAAGAATATGGAGTGTCAAGCTGCTCACACCAGGGTTCTCCCTTCCTTCATCCCATCGCCGCCCCCCTCCCAATGCCTCCAGTGGTAAGGGCCCCATGTCGAGCATGTGTGCCCTTGTGCATACCGGTACAGAGACCCAGCTGGCATCATCCTTTTCACAAGCTATTACAACTGCACTGCCAACTGTGGCCACTCAGGTGGTGGTACAGCAGTGCAGCTTGCAGCCCTCCCTCCCTGGAGAAGAGTGTACGTCACACCACTCAGTCCTCCTCCTGGCCGCCCTCTGATGCCCCAGGCACATTCTCAAACATGAGTCGCTAGTGTCAGGAGTGGCAGTGTTGCTGCTTCACTGATAGGCTAGTGGTAGTTCAACCCACTCGTATATATTTATTTGGGAGTCCTCACTCCTCTGATTTCTTCCTATAGAATGATAAAATCACAAGGCAAATCTCTCTGCTTTAGATTTCCCCTTTAACCACTCTGCTTCTCATCTGACCTCCCCATTCTTCATGCTACTGTAGTAGAGAGTACAACTGGGTAGACATACTGTAGTAATCCACTGAGAGTGTAGTGTCACTTCTCAGTTTTATACCCTGGGCAGATCTGAAGAGGGAGTCTCATACTTAAAACTAAGACAGACTTAATATTTTGAACAGAAATCCAGTTATCATCAATGAACTTAAACAAAAGCAAGAAGCAGTGCACACAAGTAGCTGTGCAACATATTTACTGTAAGGTGTATGTAGCAACCATGTGGTAGGATACAGCCAGCAAAGCTCCCCCAACATTTTGCCATTTGGCATCTTCAAAGGAGGAAGATTTTGTTTGCCACAGCCTCCCTATATAAACACATATGAATCTGACATGAAAGTGATCTCAAATCTCTGGGCATGTTATTTATTTATTTATTTGAATTTTGGTAACCGGGAAAGCCCACTGAGACCATGCAGTCCCTTTTTCAGGTGCGACCTGGGGGAGGGTACAAGAGAGGAGGATTACAAATGTATGAGTACAGCCATGTACAAACAATATAAAGGTAATTCTGTAAAGGAGTACGGATTAAAGCAGCATATGTCAATACAAATAATAACCTGTACATTCAAAAATAGCATTGATAGCAAAAGAGAAACACAAAGATAAGCCCATAAAGCGCAGTACATTGTGAAACAATGCTATACATTATGGCAAAGATATTCAAAGGGGCAGTGCATGGCGCAACTGAGTTGCACCAGCACAATCCCAGAAATGCGCCCTGGGGCAATATTCAAAAAGGGGAACTGAGCAGCGCAATTCCCAATGCACTGGGTGCAAAAATAATGTATGTGGCACATCTTCATGGGGCATACCCATGCATATGCAGCACATCCCAATATTCAGCCCGGGATGTGCGGCGCATCTGCGGGCACATCCCACAGATGTGCTGCATACCTGGGCACAAAGTTGAGCCTAAAAAAAATGGCTTAACTGGTAGCCACCCACAGGCAAGCCACCATATTGCAAGGTGCAACACAGCAACCACCAGCCATGGGTGACTACCACCCCTCCCCCAAACACCATACACAAGCGCACACAGTATTCCCTGGTGGTCCAGTGGTACCCCCGTCCCGTAACCCCAATTGGCCACATCGGCTGTAATGTGTAATGAAAGACTACCATGGTAGTCTAGTGGTTCCCCCCTCCCCTACCCTCCCACACCTCCAATTGCCCATAATGTTAAACAATATTTCTCTGGTAGTCTAGTGGCACCCCCCTTCCTGCTGGAAACCCCGACTGCCTGTATGGTTAAGGAACACATTTCCCTGGTGGTCCAGTGGTCTCCTCCCCACTGCAACCCCGATCACTGTAATACTTTATACGATCCCTGGTAGTCTAGTGGTACCCCCTCCCATCCCAGAACCTCGATCGCTGAAAACAAAGACCTATATCAGTCCCTGGTAGTCCTAGTGATCCCCACCCACACAGGACCCCCAACCCATCCAGCTACCCCCTTCCCCGGTCATCGGTAGATAGCATACCCACCTGCATTCCTCCACAGCTGCCATCGGATGACGGCTTACAGTAAGTGCTGCAATCTCACTGGTCCACACTGTGGACCAATGGGCTGTCAGTGCATACTGTAAGAGTCATTCACAACTTTGTGAACATTTCATTCACAGTTGTGAATGACTCACAGTATGCATCAGATGGCCATTGGTCCACAGTGTGGACCAATGAATTGCAGCACTTACTTTAAGCTGTCATTGGGCTGGCAGCCGCAGAGGTATGCGGGTGGTGTAAGCTACTGCGATCCGGGGAGCTAGTCCTGTGTGGATGGGAGGGTGGGGAGGACAACTAGACTACCAAGGATCAAAACTGGTCTTTGGTTTCGCGATCGGGTTACCACTAGACTACCAGGGATCGTATAAGAGTAATACGCGATCGGGTTACCGGCAGGGAGGGGGAACCACTGGACCACCAGGGAACTATGTTCTTTAACCCTACGGGTGATCGGGGTACCGGTGGGGAAGGGGTGCCACTAGACTACCAGTGAAGTCATTCTTTACACATTACAGCCGATATGGCTGATCGGGGTTATGGGATGGGTGGGAGAACCACTGGACCACCAGGGTTCTTACTATAATATTAATACAGCAATTGGTGTTACGGGATGGGGAAGAAGTACTACTGCAGTCCCTGGTACAGGGACCGCATGCTGTGCAGGGCGCCAGGCGCATTTTGCTGGCTAGCCCTGCACAACACATGCAAATGGGGCCATAATGACATGCAAATGGCCCCATTTGTGCCTTGCATGCATAATGGCCCCATCTGCATATCCAGGTCTGAATATCTGGTAATTGCTCCAGGCGCAGCTCCAGTTGCGCTGGAGCATTCCCATTCCTGGTATTCAGACCTGTCTGGGGGATGTGTCAGCGCATTGTATTTGCACCGTGCACATTATTTGCTATATTCAGAAGAGATGCCATGGCACATCTCTTTTGAATATATCCCTTAGTTGCTCCAGTGCAACTCAGCTGCACTGCGCCACCACCTGCGCCATTGCCAGGCGCAAGTCTGAATATTGGGCCCCATATGCAAAGACATAGATTTCTGGGATGTGGATGTGTGGAAGGTGGATAACAAGGCTGATTTAGACGAAGGTTATGATCAACACAATATACAGCAGGTTATGTACAGTAGTGAGGGCTCTTAGGTACATCATATTAAACAGTCAACTGCAGAGCAATAGTGCCAAACATATCTAGTCAGTACTGTTGGTTGAGGTAGCAGGCTCACCAGGAGGGGTTGACATAAGTTGAGCAGGGCACTTAAACTGGGGAGGGAAGAGCAAGAGAGGATAGATGGAGGGAGAGAATTCCAGGTCCAGGGTGCCGCATAGGAAAAGGATCTCCTGCTTGCAACTAGGCGTGTGGATGGCACAGTTAATAGAGGGAGAGAGGAGGAACGTGGAGTCCGGCAGACTGCTTTTCTCACCACAATATCAGATAGACTCGGAGGAGTGTATAGGTTGGTGAGCTTATAGGTGAGGCAGAGGGAGGTATACTGGAATTTATGTTCTAGTTGTAGCCACCACAGAGATGCAAGTACAGAGCAGTGATGTTGCCGTGGGGAGCTCCTAAGGCAAACTGTCCTATCCTGTGATATAACTGCTTTGGTTGATTCATCAGGGTGGACTTAAGTGACAAGGATAAGGGGGAGCCATAAAGAAGAAAGGGTAGGAGGGAGGCTGTGGCAATTTTTAGGCAAGATGCTCTTGACAGAAGAGGACGGAGCCAGTAGAGCAGGCCCAGCTTCTGATGGAGAGTAGAGATACTTTTGTTCACATGTGCCTCAAAGGAGAGGCTCGGATCAAGCAGGATGCCAAGATATTTTGTATTAATAACAGCCAAGAATTATTATAGTAATGAAAATTACTATTTTGGAAGACTGCTACTTACCTTTTGATGGTTCCTACTACCTACAGAGACAGAGCACAGCAATGGTGCCACTATGGCCTCCTCTTATGCTAACCGGTTTCTGGGGTGGCAGGAGGAAACTGTTGTGCTCATAGCAGACAATCCCTCCGCCTGACACACTGTAGTATGGTTATGTTTCACTGACGATATTATATGTCTGGCGGGGGGATACTGAGGTAGTTACTGATTTTTTGTTTCTTGGTTTAGCAAAAACAGCTTAAACCTGTCATTTCTAAGTAAGATGGAAGGGAAACAACCGAGTTTCTGGACATGATGGGCAACAGCCTGCTGCAGTCTGGCAATATGTACCCAATTAGTCTGGTCAAAAATACAACTTTTGGTGGCCAGCCCAGTAGTGTGGAGGGCTAAGTCATCCATGCCTTACCTCCTGTCATGCCAGCGACCCATGTTCGCGGTGCAAGTGTGTTGCTGGGGGTCGGCTGGGGATCGAGCTTCTGGAGGACTGTTCTCCTCTCCTCTCCCAGGGAGGGAGGGCTGTCATTCCCACTCAACGACTGCCCCTGGGTGGAGGCCTGAGGGTAGTGCGGGACTAAGGGCAGCAGCAAAGGGAGGGTACTGCAGGACTTCTGCCTCCACATACGCATGTTGATATGCAACCCCCCCCAGCAATGGGGGAGGGGGTGAGGGGGAGAAAAATGGGGGAAAACACCCCAGGCTGTGTATGACGACCAACCCTCAGCAGGCTCCGCACCCGGTGGCCGAGCACAACCACAGCCCTGTGGCAGAGGGCACCAGTGAAGGTAAGTCCTGGAGGAGCCGGCTGACAGGGCTGAGGGGGGGGGTCGGTCAAAAGGGGGCAGCCAGGGAGAGAAGGCGCATAAAATGTTTATGGAAAAAAAAGTATACTCTTTGGTCAATTTCTCCACCTACTCAAAACTGGAACCACGACTAAGGAATGTACAAGACAGGCAGAGGAAATGAAGGAAGATTTTGCGACCACTTTTTTTTTTTTTTTTTTGCAAAGTGGTCAATGATGCCTCTAAAAAGCTCTTGGGACAGAAAAGGTAAACTGATTACTACCAAGAAAATGAACAAATGACCAGTTGCAGAAAATCACATTTGCCACCAAATAAAATGACCGAGCCCTGAATGTTACAAATATTATTTAAAAACATTGTGGTGCTTTACTGAGTCATAGAGTACTGTCAAGGGTTATATTAGCTGTTCTCTATGAGTAACTTAGAAGAGCACGAAACTTAAAGGACTGCCTTGTGAGTAGCCTTGTTCCAAACAAAAGATGTGCACAGAGACCCAATTTGATGAGAAAGAGTTGTTTCAAACATAAGAATTGCAATATCTTTAATATAGGTTACTTACCTGTAACTGTAGTTTTAATAGTGGCATACAGTTCACTTCCATACTCTGGCAGTTCTGCTAGATACAGCTGAGTCACCAGACATCTTCAAGCTAAGCTACACCTACCACCAGGGTGTTGTATTATCCGGCTCTGCCCCATGACATCAGATCCTTGCATGATGGAAACAGGGATCCCAGTGCCACCTGCCACGGGAGGTTGGGTGGACTGTGTGGATGTGAACTGTACACCTCTATTAGAACTACAGTTACACATGAGTAACCTACATTTCTAAAATGTGGATACATTTCACTATCCACACTCTGGCAGACTCCTAGCAGTCCTCCAGGAGGGGCAAGGTGTACAACCCTATGCGGTAAACAAAGACTAGAAGATGAAGGCCCCAAAAGCAGCATGATAATGGCTCACCATGTCGATGCTGTAGTGGGAGATGAAGGTGCATGCTTTAGCTTAGGTTGCAGTCCTGCATATCTCAATTGGGATATTCTTGGAAGCAGCAAGCAAGGTAGCAGTATGTCTGGTGGAACGAGCAGTACATGACTCATTTCATGACAGAACTAGATCGTCAGCTAAAATCATCACCTTATGATATGAGGGGTCATCCACTCCAATTAATTAGGAAATCATTTAAAAGACAGAATCGAAAATATTTCTTTACTATTCGCTCTGTTGGCCTGTGGAATAATTTACCACTCTCCGTAGTTCTGAGTGAGCCAAAAAATGTTTTTAAACTACATCTAGCCAAACTAATCAGCTCAGGGTATAATTTAGCCTATTACCCCCTGGTCTAGTATAAGAGCATCATGGGCTTCCGCCTACTAGCTCATCTGCACCTTAGTATGAACCTTAGTATGAAGCCTACTGAGCAACTCCCTACCAGCCAACCTATAGTAGAGGTCGATGCACAATGTGACCCACCTGGGAATCATCTGCTTAGCTGCAGATCTGCCAGGCATGGTTTCAGTGTATGTCATACACAGCTGGCAAGCCTCACTGAACTCCCACCATGTATGCCTTATAATAGGAAAATGCCAACTGCAGGCCCTGTGTATGGAGCCTGCAGTCGGCAACTGAAAGCAGATTGGTGAAATACCCTGGGAGTTTAATCTTCTGGTTAAGATGGAAGTCCGACACAACATTCAGAAGGAATTTTTGCACTGATGCAAAGGACGACCTTGTCCTTGTGGAAAATCAAATAGGGAGGCTCCATCAAGAGCCTTCTGGCTGACATAACGGCCACCAAGAAGGCTGTCTTCCATGACAGGTGTGATAGCTCACATTTGTGCAATGGCTCAAATGACTTACCCATGAGCACTGCCAGTACCAACAGTAGTTCCCATAGTGGTGGTTGTTCATGCACCAGTAAGGACAAGTGATTCAGGCCTTTGAAAAAGCACCTAACTACCTTCTCCACCACCACCACTGACATACCAGCCTGCACTTGACATGCAGAGATGGCTTCCAGCAGGTGCATCTTGAGGGTCATGGCTTCTAATCCTGACAGAGACAGGGACCAAAGGTAGTCAAGAATGACAGCTACTGAGCAGGTAAGGGGATCAAGCTCCTTCCCCTGACACCAGAGCAAGAATCTCTTCCATCTGACTGCATACATTCTGTGAGTTGACTCCTTTTGGGACGCCTCCACAATGTGGAGGACATCTTGAAGTACAAGGAATCGCAGAAGGAGCAGGACAGAGAACTGTATCAGTTAAAGCAAAAGGAGGCTGGGAAGGCAGTCAGAACAGCAAAGGTCCAAACCAAGGAAAAGATAGCCAACTCAGTTAAGAAGGGGGATAAAACCTTTTATAGGTACATCAGGAGCAAAGGAAGACCAAGGAGGATAGTGAGGCTTAATAAAGGGGAGGGAGGGTGGGCAGAGGGAGACTGTGAAAAGGCAGAGATACTAAACAAATATTTTTGCTCAGTATTTACAAATGAAGAGGGGGAGGTACATAAAACAAACAGTAGTAACACTCTGGATACAGAACTTGCTACCAGCACATTTAAAGAAGAAAGGGTTCTGAATGAACTCTTAAAACTGAAGGTGGACAAAGCAATGGGACCTGATGGGATTCATCCCAGAATTCTAAAAGAGCTAAGGGTAGAACTAGTGACACCACTGACTACCCTTTTTAACAAATCATGGGAGGATGGGGTAGTACCCGAGGACTGAAGGAGGGCAGATGTGATTCCCCTTCACAAAAGTGGGAGCAAGGCAGAAGCAGGAAACTACAGACCTGTTAGTTTAACCTCAGTGATAGGGAAAATGATGGAATCACTTCTGAAGGAAAGAACTGTCAAGCATCTAGAGGCCAGAGGGGCACAGGACCCTAGGCAGCATGGATTCACAGCGGGAAGGTCATGCCAGACAAATCTGATAGATTTCTTTGACTGGGTGACCAAAGTAGTAGATCAGGAGGGGCTGTGGACATGGCCTACCTAGACTTTAGCAAGGCATTTGACACAGTCCCACACAAAAGATTAATATACAAGTTAGCCAGCCTGAGAGTGGGTCCCAAGATGACAGCGTGGTAAAGAATTGGCTGGAGAATAGGACACAGAGAGTAATAGTAAATGGAGTCCACTCAGAAGAAAGGAGGGTTACTAGTGGGGTACCTAGGAGTTCAGTATTAGGACCGGTCCTCTTCAATGTCTTTATAAGCGATACTGTGGAAGGACTGGAAGGAAAAGTATGTCTCTTGCAGATGACACTAAGATCTGCAACAGAGTTGATGCACAGGGTGGGGTGGAAAGGATGAGAAGGACTTGGCAAGGTTAGAGGAATGGTCAAATGTATGGCAGCTTAGATTCAATGCTAAGGCGTGCAAGGTAATGCACCTGGGAAACAAAATCCCAGGGGAAGAGTACACAATGGGGGGGGTGAGATACTAACAACAACAAAAATGGAAAGGGACCTGGGGGTAGTCATATCAGATGACCTAAAGGTGGGCAAGCAATGTGAGAGGGCAGCGTGGAGGGCTGGAGGGATACTGGGATGCATAGGGAGAGGCATCACCAGTAGAAAACAGGAAGTTATTATCCTCTGTACAGACAGCTGGTGAGACCCCATCTGGAGTACTGTGTGCAGTTCTGGAGACCCAATCTCCACAAAGACACAGACAGGATGGAAGCTGTCCAGAGGAGAGTAACTAAAATGGTGCAGGGTCTGCACGGAAGACATATGAAGAGAGACTTAAGGAGCTAATATGTATAGCCTCAAGGAAAGGAGGGAGAGGGGGACATGATAGAAACTTTCTAGCAACCTCAAGGGAATCAACAAAGTCCAAGAGGGTAGCATCTTTCAAAAGAGGTGCAAGAACAAGAGGGCACAATTTGAAGATGGAGGGGGCGTGCTCAGAGGTAATTTAAGGAAGCGCTTTTTCACAGAGAGGGTTGTGGATGCATGGAACGGCCTTCCAGAGCAGGTTGTGGAGTCAAAATCAGTGGTGGAATTCAAGAATGCATGGGACAGTCATAAGGCAATTCTGGGGGGTGGGGGTAAGAAGAAGTAGGCTGCTGGTTAACTAGGATCTGCAGCTTATCCAGCAGGTAGGGAAATGGGCAGACTGGGTGAGCCAAGCGGTCCTTATCTGCCGACAAATTCTATGTTTCTATGTTTCTATCTTCAAAGAGGCCCATGGCCTAGAACTAGACCAGATGCAGGACTGTCAGCAAGTCGAGGTGGAGAAGCGATGCCACGGTGGCCTGCTGCTGCAGCCGAGGAGATCCAGGTGCCAGAACTGTCTGGGCCAGTCTGGTGCTATCAGGATAATCTGTGCCATGTCCTTCTGGGCCTTGATCATGACCCTGCGAACCAAGGGGAAGGGAGGGAAGACATACAGAAGGCTCAGCCAGGCATTTCCCTAAAGTGTCCTGAACCAAGAGGGTGGGCACAGAACAGTCTCAGTTTTCTGCTCTCCCACAAGGCAAACAGATCCACCAAAGGGGTGTTCCACTTAGAGAACCGGTGGTTTACTATTTCCTGATGCAAGGACTGCTCGTATGGCATCCCTCTGACTCGACTAAGAGCTTCCACCAGCTGCCTGCGACATGGATCGCAAGGAGATCAGCCTGCAGGCTGCGCATGAGTGTCTAGAAGCAGAGCACCTCCTTACCAATGGAATGGCATGTGTCCTGCCCTGACTGTTTAAGTAAAACATGGTGGTTGTGTCCATTTGAACCTGAGTGACCTGACCCCAAATTAACGGTGTGAATCCTGTCAAAGCCAGATGTACTGCATGGAGCTCCAGCAGGTTGATATGGCATTGGAACTCCCAGGATGACCAAAACCTGTGGGCTCTGTGGTCTCCCAAGAGAACTCCGACCTCACCAGAGATGCATCTGTTGTCAGCATGACAGATGGTTCTGTGTGGACGAATGGGATCCCTTCCTCCAAGTTCTGGGGACACAGCCACCACTCAATGGCATCCCACAGTGACCAGGTCACAATGACCTAGAAGTTGGGATTACTGACGTTCCAACTCCCACTGTAGGGGCACATGCACAGCAAGCTCATCAAACTATGCTGGTCGAAGCCACCATAAGCTCCAGCAGTCACAGGATATCCCAGGGTGGACACGAGTGCCTAACCAGAAATGATAGGGCAAAGAAGATAATGTCCAATGCACCGTCTGCAGGGAGGTGGACCTGGAACAAAATGGAGTCCAGTTTCTCCCCAATGAACTTTATCACTTGCGTGGGAACCAGTTATGACTTGAACAGGTTGACCAGAAGGCCCAAGTCCTGACAGGTCTGAAGGGCAGGATTAACGGACTACTCCACTGTCTACCTGGATGGACTGGTGAGCAGCCAGTTGTCCAGGTAGGGGTAAATCCTATTGCGCTTGTGCTGAATGAATGCCACCACCACTGCCATGCATTTGGTGAAGATCCTCGGCATATAAGGGAGACCAAATAGCATGACCTTGAACTGGTATAATACCCCCTGTACCTGGAATCAGAGGTACTGGTGGTGGGATGAACAGGCTGGGAAGACCCTACATGAGACCACAGCTGCAAAATAAGGTCCTCATATTGTCAACGAAGATGGCATTGACACTGATCTTCTCTGGAGGATGACAAAGTCGACAAATGTCAAGAAAAATGTTCCCCAGTTGAGCGAGATTGCCACCGCTCGACATTCAACCAGAGTGCCAATGACAGCGCGTGTCCTCCAGTGGTTACGAGTAGATCATGTGCTTCGCTAGCGAGACCACCAAGGGCCTTGGGTTACCTGGAGGCATGATCACTGGAGTAGGCTCCTCCTGAGGTAGCTTGGTTGGGGTACCCACAGAGTCAAATCCTCCTACGTGAGGACCAGGAGAACCTAGGTCTGAGAGAGTGATGACTTCTCACTGACCTCCTCTGACAGCTGATTGACCAGATCAACTGAAGTCAGGCCAAGTGGTTCGACTTTGTTACTGTAGGAATCTCAACCTCCCCCTTGACCGAAGTAAACTCAACCAAGACCAACTGGTTGGGGGGATGGGTTGAGGGAGTAGGAACAGCGTTATCATTCCCGGTTCCACAGCCTTTGACAGCTGCAATTCTTGTGCCTTTTGTGGAAAGGTGGTCTCTCCATAGGGTTTGTGGATCAAGCACATATCACAGAATTTATCTATGAAAGGCTCTCCAACAACAGGCCCAGATGGGACCAGCACCGAGACCAAGGGTGAGCCTGCCTTGGCCACCACCACTGCCTCTTCTTCCATGGCTGCAAGTCTGGCCACCGACACAGCCACAGCCAAGGGTGGTTTATGGTCCTTAGGCCTACCGAGGAGTAGATGAGCCTTCTGTTCCTCCAATGACAAAGAGAGCACTGTCTGACACCAAAAACAGTTGTAAACATCGTGCTGATCACCCAGTCAGTACACACATGTGGTGTGGGTGTTCGTGGCCCATGTTTATGGACTGCAGCGCAGGCAGTGCTTAAGCCGGGTTTTTGCCATTTCATGCCATGAAGATCAATGACAGAGCAGAACCGGAAGACACACTTACGAAATATAGACGATAAACTTTACAAAAAGTCACAGTTCGCCAGAGAAATAGCACTTGAATTGGAATTCCTACAATGCATGCAGAGCTGCAAAGGAGGAGACCTGTCCCTTCCAGCGGAAAGAAAGATTTGACATTACAGAGTACAGCTGGAGGATATACCAATGGGTGGTGGGAGGAGCTTAGTTTGAAGTTGTAGGGTGACTCAACTGCACTTGTATATTGAACGTGCAACTGATTTTATGGTGTGAGGACCAGGGTGCCCATGCCCCGCTTCTTTGTTGGAATAACTGTCAGACAACTGAGGTGTCACAGCTAGGAGCTTGTCATGGCTATTAGATATGGCAGCCCTGACAGTGCTCTGGGTCAGCACTAGAGATGCTGCAAATTTATAATTTGCTAGTGAAGTTGGTGTGTAGTGGGGAACTTCACACTTCCCGATGCTTTGTGAAGTGCCCCAACCTCGCAGCAACTTTGCCAACTTTTTTTAATAAAAGGTTTAAAAAAAAAAACATGAAAACCACCCCACCCTCTGCTTCACAGTTAACCACCTCCCATCCCACCACGCCAGATGGTTTCAAAAACTATTCCCCCATCTTTCCCTCAGCTAGGCCCCACCTCCCTCCTCTCTCTACGTACCCTGCAAAGTTTTTCCACAGCTTTGTTTAAACTGGCATTTTCCCTTCTCCCTACCCGCAAAAGCAAGTTTCTCCCATCTCACCCTCCTTGTCCCTGTACAGAAGGAGGAAGCACTATAGCCTAGTGGTTAATAGCACTGAGTTGCAAATTTGGAGAGCTGGGTTTGAATCCCACAGCCACCACTTTATTTTATTTAAAGATTTGGCCAGAAAGATACAGAAGTCGAGTGCTCATTTCCAGGTGTGTCCTAGGAGCACAGGGAAGTTATGACTTGTTCATGGTCACACAGTATGCAGGTCATGGATGTGGGATTTAAACCAGTTCTCCAAGTCTGCAGCTCAGTGCTCTTAACCATTGCACTATACTGCCTCCTGCCACTTGCATACTGTTGACCATGAGCAAATCACATAACATCCCTGTGCTCACAGAATGCACCTGTAAACAAGCCTTGGCTTAGTGTCTTTACTGGCCAAAAATTGCAAAAAAAAAATTACCATCCTCTTGCCAATAAACTCCCCTCCTCCCCCCAAAGTCCCCAAACCCCAGTTTCGAGGGTATAAATAACTGCAGAAAAGAGAACCACCACCCCACCAGTGCAATGAGCGTCTTCACACTTTGGTGTTTGAATTCCTAATCAATAGAGAGTGATGTCTATCCTAGTAGTAATACCCGATTGGCTGATAACCAACTAATCAGGTATTACTACAATGACAGATGCCACTCACCATTCCTTAGGATTGCAGACACTGAAAAGCGAAGACACTTGTTCCACCAGGGAACAGTTTTTTTTTTTTCACAAGTTGTTTAAACCCTTGAAACTGTGGTTTTGGGGTTTTGGAAGGACTTTATTGGCAAGAGGGTGGTACAGGGTGGGGGGAAGTTAGTATGATAATTTTACAAGGACAGGAAGGTGGGGGAACTTACTTTTCTGGGTGGGGGAGAAGGGAAAATGCTGGTTTAAATAAAGCTGTGGAAAAATACTGCAGGGTATATGGGGAGAGGAGGGAGGTGCAGGCTTAGCAGGGGGACAGTATTTAAAACTATCTGGTGGGGGGACGGATGGACTATGAACCAAAGGGTGGGGGTGGTTTTCTTGCTTTTTTAGTTAAAAAGCACATAGATTAAAGCCACTTTGTGTAGTTCTTTGTATTCACTCAGCAAAAAGATTACTTAGTGGCATTTCACCAGAAACCTCACTGGCATAACCTCACTACATATAGTTTTAGCTGAGAGAAGTAGGTACTTTGTTAGGTAAAGAACTATGCAAAGTCACACTTCAGGAAATCGAGAAACTTCTAGAAGTATGTCATGAGGTGAAGCTTTCTGACTTCTCCCACTCCTAGTGCGCACTTCAAAGACTCTCATGACTGTGATCCTGCACTTTTATAGTGCATGGGCATAGATTTTACGAAATCACTGGAACATGGAGGCCACAGGGTAAGAGCCAACTCCATAGAGAGACCAGGTGTACTGTCAAACTTGGCTCAGCATCTCTGTGTGAACTGAATAATACAATAGACTTTGACCCATTCTATGATTCAAGCCAATTTTATTAAATTCTATGATTTACAGGATGATCATGGCCAGGCTGATCCTCTTTGCTGATCTCCCTGTGACTGTGATTTATCAATTTAGACGTGAAGTTGTATAATTAATCTCTTTCATTTTATCCTTTAGGTCTATCTGAAGATTCTTGGTCTTTGTCAGATATCTGTCATATGGTGCCAATATGATTCTGGAATTCTAGCTACTGATACAGGATTCTGAAATTCCACCTTCATTTCTACTAATAAGTGGCATCCTCTTTGAAATTTTAACTGCTCTCATCGGAATTGTTTTAACCCTTGTCATGCTTATCATTTTGAATTATGTATGACAGAAATTAACTAAAGAATCCCTTAAATATTGAAAATAATTAAATGCATTTTCTATTCGACACATATGTGGGTCTTCTTTATACCTAAAAATCTTTTTTTATTATTTATTTATTTATTTTCCCTAATTGTTTAACCAGGAGAGACACACTAAGCTGAACGCTTGTTTACAGGTGCGACCTGGGAGCACAGGGAAGTTAAGTGACTTGCTCAGGGTCACACAGTATGCAAGTGGGGGCTGTGGGATTCAAACCCAGGTCTCCAGATTTGCAGCTCAGCACCTTAAACCACTGCGCTGTACTGCCTCCCGACTAGTATTTGTTGATTTTGTACATTACAGTGTTGGTGGGTACTAGTTTTTGTCTTGGTTTTGCACATTTTGACCTCCCAATATAAATTAGACCATCTGTTCTCTACAATCAATTTATTTTGAAAATTAAGATTTTGTGATTTACATGTAACACAATGGATTAAGTCCAAATTATGTTACTGGATGCTACTAACACTCTCACTTTACATTTGTCTGTCTAACTACATACTGTATAGGGAAGCTATAGCAAAGGAACTCCACACCCCACTGAGAAAGCCAAACGACAAAACATTGGAGGAATTTTACTGGGATTGTCCTGGGCTGGTGGCTACATAACAATGAACCTTAAATAGTTTGCACAGCTACTGGTTGTGTGTGCCACTTCTTGTTTTTTTTGGTGTCGGTTCAGCCAGTGCTTGGATGCAGCGTGGCTGCACCTTTGAGGGCCCAAGTACATGTCTTTTCCAGATCAGCTACCATCAATAGTCATGTTTCCATGCACTGCAATAATTTCTCTCATAAAATGTCCAGGGAAAAATGGACTGCTCCCATTTATCAGAAGCTGCCATGTGACCATGGATTAACTGTCAAGGAATCCACAGTTGCTCTTGCAGTACCCTCAGCAGCCGCTGCTCAATGGTGCATTGGGGAGACGGAGGGCTGCATGTTGAAAATCTGTGTGTCTCTGTCTCTCTGTTGATTGTGTCCCTTCCCACCCACCTGCTCCACGGATCTCCGGCACTGAGCCCACACTGACTTGGTAGAGGGTTCAGGGGGCCGCAGAACACAGCAGAAAGATCAGAGAGCAGAGTGCTTGCAGTCGCAGGATGCCCACTCCAGGTGGCAATAGAAATGTAGGAAATGATGTACAAATATATTTTGGGCACTGCAATTCACTGGCCATGTTATAGTAAGAACAGAAAGATGCCGTTTGCGGTCAGAGCCCAGACAGACTGTTGATATTCAGCAGTGTAATTTTTACTTACATGTCATACATTTAAGAAACCTGGACAACTGGGGAAGTAATTCACGGTTTGCTCCATGAGTAGCTGTAGGCGTCTCTGCGTAGTCTTAGCTGCCCGCCTCCACTGGCCTGCAAAGGCAAACTTAATGTTTGTGTCCTGCATGCCCCCTGGAGCTGTCATATACACACAGAGAGAGAAACTCTGTCCCCTGGGCAAGCATCATGATGTGACAACTGTCAGCCCTGCAGTATTTCTTAGTGGTGCCCCGACACCTGGAAAAGTTACTCAGTAAGCAAGTCCATCTGCAACAGCTTAAGAGTACCTGAAAGTCTGTGCTGCAGCCACACCTGCTCAGTACCGCACCTGCTGGCAGCCGAAGTCACAGCGGCTCTTCACCTGGCAATTGTCCCAGCTCAAGTACTGCACCCGTTGTCAAGTGACATCAAAGCGGGTCTTTACAGCACCTGAAATGATCCCACTGCAGCACCTTATTTAGCTCGCATGGTGAGTAAACTGCAGCTTGTTCAGCTTGCACTGCGAGTAAAGTTGAAATGACAATTCTTCCAGGGCAAGTTTCATATGTGTACAGTTATGGCAAGAGGAAATCGACCGCACAGTCCCCATTTTCCCTGGCCATGTTATAAGTGGATTAACCCACGAGGGAGCCATGGGTTACTGGGGGAATACCCACAAGGAAGCCATGGGTTACTGGGAGAATTAATTCACGGCGGGGTGGTTGTCAGCTCTCGTGTGACAACCCCCCAGCTGTGGACTGAGTCCCCAGTAACCCACAGCTCCCTCATGGGTTAATCTTTACTTCATTACCACCATAAAGGAATTTGCCAACAGCCAGGAAATCTTTTTAAAATATGATCTGCAGAGACAATTCAGCGTATATAAGGACATAAGGCTTTCTAGATGGTAGAGAGTAGACTGCCCATCGGGACTTTCTCCTACCTCTCAGTGGTTTAATATGTACTGTACATTTAGAGTTTGTTCATGTGCTCATCTAAGTATTTTTGGAATGTTCCTGATATTCCTGCCTTAACTACCGACTCCAGAAGTGAGTTCCAATTGTCAACCACCCTTTGTGTGAAATAATATCTCTTCTGATCGGTCCTGAAAAAACTACCTTGTAACTGGAGATCATGGCCTCTTGTAATCTTTAATCCAACCTTGGGTTACAGATATAGTGATTCCATTAAATCCTGTTTTTTAAATGCCCCTGTTCATGTCTTGTTTCTAATTTAAACATATTAAGTTCCCTCTTCCTTTTTGTGTTCGCTGTGTGTGCCAGCGAACATGTTGATATGAGCATGCCCTTTGAGGGGTGTGACACTGTCCGCCCAATACAGAGCAGTGTTGCAGGGCCGCTACAGTGGCACACCAATCAGCACCCAGGCTGACAATGACGGTGTTTCTGACTTGCTGGGCGGGGACGGCACCAACTTCAAAAGAAGTTGCCGTCCCTTTGATCCATGCCACCCAGCAAACCAGGTTGATCTGCCATGGTCAGCCTGGAATATGTGCCTGCAAGAAAGAAAACCGTCCATTGATGTCTGTTGCTGGTGGCCCTAATTGTCCCCCAATCCGACCCTCCCTGTCAGCACCCCTTACACATACATACACACACACACACACACACACACACACACACACACACACACACAGTAGTGACACTGGGGGTACTCAATCCCCCAGTGTCTAAAACTGTCCCTCATCATTTTTCCCCCTGAAAAGAAGAAAACTGTCCATTGACTTCTGTTGTGCCCCCCCCCAAAACATAAGTGAGTGACACTGGGGGTGCCCAATCCCCCAGTGTTCTGTCCCTGAAATAAAGAAAACTGTCCTTCGTCCTCTTTTTTTAACCTGAAATAAAGAAGACCATCCATCGTTGTCTGCTGTGCCATTACCCACTCCCCACCCGACCTCCCACTCAGAACCCACCACTCCCAACCCATACTTACCCACCAAAGGTCCATCCCCGTATTCTTCCTTGGACCGCAGACACATCTTCACTCTTCAAAGCCCAGTTGTGAACTGTGGTAAGCTCTTCAATGTATTTCAATGGGATTTTCAACTTAGTGGCATGACTTGACCATTTTTTAATATTTGTGCCTCAAATTTTCAACATACCTTTTTTGGGACCCCACCTCATAAACAATGCAAGTGATGTCAGATAAATCTGTCATGAAAGGTGATTTCATGGTCGCTGCGCGAAATCACCTTTCGGGCAGGAGCTGAAAATTTACTCCACCATTGTTCATGAGGTGGGGTCATAAGAAGGTTGTGGTGAAAATTTGGTGTAAAAATATTAAAAAACAATGAAGTTATGAGCCTACTTTGAAAGCTGCGAATGCAGGCTCATAGCTTTGGCAATTTTCAATATTTTGACCCCAGATTTCCAATATAACCATTTCTTCACAGCACCTTATGAATGTGACAGTTGCCATTTTTCAGATCCTGGCCAAAATCTTTTTTTGCATCCTGAAAAGTGATTTTGCAGTTGTTGCGTAAAATCACCTTTCAGGCGGGAGTTAAAATGTTTCTCTGCCTTTGTTAAAGAGGTGGGGTCATAAGAAGGCTATTTTGGAAATTTGGTGTAAAATAATTATAAAACGACGAAGTTACGAGCCTGCGTTGAAATTGGCGAACGTAGGCTCGTAACTTTGGCAATTTTCAATATTTTGACCCCAAATTTTCTATCTAGCCATTTCTTCACAGCACCTCATGAATGTGACAGCTGTCATTTTTCAGATCCTGGCCAACATGTTTTTTTGCTTCCTGAACGGTGATTTTGCTGTCGTTGAGCAAAATCACCTTTTGGGCAGGAGTTGAAATTTTTCTCTGCTTTTGTCCATGAGGTGAGGTCATAAGAAGGCTATATTAAAAAATTTAGTGTATAACTATTAAAAAACAATGAAATTATAAGTCTGCATTGAAATTTCCGAACGCAGGCTCATAACGTTGACAATTTTCAATATTCTGACCCCAAATTTCAATATAGTCATTTCTTCACAGCATCTCATGAATGTGACAGCTGTCATTTTTCAGATCCTGGCCAAAATGTTTTTTGCTTCCCGAAAGGTGATTCTGTAGTCGTTGCGTGAAATCACCTTTCGGGCAGGAGTTGAAATTTTTCTCTGCTTTTGTCCATGAGGTGAGGTCATAAGAAGGCTATATTAAAAAAAATTGGTGTATAACTATTAAAAAACAATGAAATTATGAGTCTGCATTGAAATTTCCGAACACAGGCTCATAACGTTGACAATTTTCAATATTCTGACCCCAAATTTCAATATAGTCATTTCTTCACAGCACATCATGAATGTGACAACTGTCATTTTTCAGATCCTGGCCAAAATGTTTTTCTTTACATCCCGAAAAGTGATTTTGCAGTTGCTGCGCAAAATCACCTTTCAGGAAAGAGTTGAAAATTTTCTGTGCACTTGCTCATGAGGTGTCATAGAAGGGTATGTTGAAAATTTGGGGCACAAATATTAACGAACAAGAAAGTTACATTGCCCAACATCATCACTTCTACTTTGCATTCTTAACTGCTAATAAAATGATTCCTTCACTGAAGCAATTTTTAATGTCACTTTCAGTGGTATCCAGCACTGGAGATGGGTAAGTAGCCCCAATTCGCTCTGAAGGCTGATTAAGCGTATCTGTCTAGTAGCAGATGTAAGCGTTATAATGGTGATAAGTCCATTGAAAACAATGACTTCGTGACTCCGCCTTCCCAAACCACTACTCCACCCATTCTTAAGGCAAAGAACATTGAAAACAATGTACTTCGCCTCACTGTCTTGTTTTTAAGCTCCAAAGCCGAATTTTGCAGTGATTCATGGGATTTCAGGTCACATGGGCTCTAGATTGTTCTGCACAGCCCCAGTTTGGGGTAGTGTGTGTGTGTAGGAAGCTGTAGGAGACAATCTGCTCTGAGAGCTCTCTGCGATTCAAACCTTCTAAAAGCTGTTAAAAAAGCCTTTTTGAGTCATTTTTTTTGCTGAAACTTTAGTTCATCGATTATAGGAAACTTTCCTGTGCGCATATCATCGAGCGCTTATTGTTTGTGTGTGGCTTTTGAATGTTAATGTACAACATTCAGTCTGTGTACTGAGAGACAGTGGAAGTGTGATTTGGGGGAGGGGCATATTTGTGGTGTAGGTAGATTAACTTGGAGAAAAAGACAGTGCTTTCTGTTTTGGTGATATTTTTCTTGTATAACTGTGTTAATGTACACACAGTAATATTTTCAATAATTCTTGCCATTTTTTTGCTGATTGTTGTGGTGCAGCAGTGCATAATTTTAGTTTGTTTAAAATATGTGGTTATGTAACCCCCTACAAATGGGGGTTCCTAGACGCCTTCCTGGAGCTTGCCTAAATGCTCCATGCCTGGTTGGTGTTCGGTGTAAGGCTAAGGGTGGGGGGTGTGAGTGCTTTTAAAGCCTCCAGTACTGTCCCTTTAAGAGCTGCCTGTTTGCAGGCTTTAGTGGTTCAAATGAAGGACTGGGATTCTCTGTTCGAATCCCACCCTGGACTGCTGTCTGATCGCTCCGTTTCTGCAGTCGCTGGGAGCGCTAAGGGAGCCCATCTGAAAGATGTAGTTGTTCCCTTTAGGAACATGTATAGTGTTGGTGAAATTGCAGTTTACCTAACTCCCTTTTATTGCAGCTGGGACTTTACATTGTGGCCCTCATTATTGGACCCGGACTGTGTGGAAGGGGGTCCAATAGCAGCTAAGGGGCACTGGAAATGGAGTGGAGGTGACCAACCCGGAATCAAGACTCTGGATGGAGCCAGACGACCAATGGAGGCACCGCTTGTAGTTTTGGAAGTGGCATTATGGGCCATGGCACCTTTTCGCACCACTGGGGGCCAGACTAAGTGACTGGCATGTGTAACTGCCAATGGAATCAGGTAGCGCTCGAGCTGTAAGGATTGCCCCATGCTGTTAGGGGCAGAGGTGCTGTGACTGGGAAGGAGAAGGGAGCTCTGAGCTTTTGCGCCATTGAGTGTTCACGCGGGAAGCGCGTGAAAGGCCTGAGGCGGCCGTTTTCATTGCCCGAGCTCCACAGATTGAATCCGCCGGCTTGCGGTCAGAGGAGGCTGTGTACAAGCACAGCTACCTACCAGGTTTCACCTGAAGAGGACTGGAGAATCTGCTGAATCACACTCGGTCTGTCAGGACGTTGAAGCTGCCGTGAAATGCCCGCATTAGCTGTGAGTTCGTTCGGGTCCTGGAAGCAGCTGCCTGGTATGGTACCCCTCTGTTGTTTCCATATAAATGTGTGCGTGGAGGCCTTTGAAGCTCAGGCTCAGCCCTGCAAGTGGTGAAAGAGTGGTTCTCAGCTGGAGTTATGAGTACTGAATCAGGGTAGCTCCCTGTTAAGCTTACACACAACGGAAAAATCGTTTTGTTGTATTGCTGACTGCACTGATTGAGCTGCTGGCTTCATCTGATCTGCTCAGGAATTAAATGCTCATTTGTGTCAGGGCCCAAACCAGCTGCATCAAGGAACTAGCCATTAGGGCTTGGGTACCTATAGACAGTAATTAATAGGTTAGGTCTGTGCACAGAGCCCTAGGTAGATTTTCATATACTGTAGTGGTAAGCTAATCAACCTGATTTTCCCCGGTCCTTGTTATTCCCCCTCAAATAAATCAGATTGCTTGTTTTGCAAACGTACTCTGGCCAGTCTGTGTATTAATGGTGAAATACTGCATAGTGAATGTGGTGTAACTGTACCTTACTTTCCAGGGGGTTCCCGGAGTGAGCTGACTGGTTTGAGCCGGGGGGGGTAAGTGTATATGGTAAGGACACTGAAATTGAACTGCGTGGGCCACTACTGGGAAGAAAGGGGGGTTGCAGCAACCCAGAGGGCTGTGACCGAGTCAACCTCGACTGTTCTGACCCCGACCTCTGGGTGGAGGTACCCGCCAACAGATCTGGGCCCCTCACCCTGCTACAGTTAGGGCAGGCAGGGGTAGTAGCCCCTACGGTAGCGCCCCCTGGGGGTTACAGTTATATTACTGAAGTTTTCAATTTGCTACGCGTTACTTAGTGTGTGTGTGTGTGTGTGTGTGTGTGAGTATGTGTGTGACGCATGTCATCAAATCAGACACCTTTTATTGTGCCACAAAATTTCAGCAATGTGAACCTGCTATCCACTGCAGCGGTGTAATTTTTGTACTTCTCTGTGGTATTTTTACTGGTACTAGTACTAGTGACTGTTACTGCAGCAGTGCAGTACACCCCCCCCCCGGCCCGACGCAACCAGCAAAGGTATTCTTTTCCAGATCTGAATTTCTGATGGTGAGCACTGGTTAGGTGTTGTGCCTTTGCATCTGCATCTGTTC
The DNA here is from genome assembly GCA_016271365.2 of Neoceratodus forsteri. Taxonomy (NCBI): domain Eukaryota; kingdom Metazoa; phylum Chordata; order Ceratodontiformes; family Ceratodontidae; genus Neoceratodus; species Neoceratodus forsteri. Next base: position 318,513,667 of record CM028136.1, read on the forward strand.
AGTGCGCAGCGCAATCTTTATCTGTCTGTGCATTTGCATCTCTTTAGGGCCCAATCTCCATCTCTAACTTAAGTCACAGTTGTTTCTTTGGCTTCCCTTCAGAGTACTGGACAGGTGTGGTGCATAATTCTGCATGAACATTGTACTCATTAATATGCGTTTTTAAGTCAGGACCATCATCACGTGTCACTCGTGATACAAATCACGTTCTTCATCATCACGGTCACAAATGCAGTCAAAAATCACGACTTACGAACACGTCACGAATCACAAAATTACATTTTTTTAATAGTTACTTGGATGTATTGTAAGCCTGTTTTGTAGTATCTCTCCATGCTTCACCACCCCACCACTGTACTCATTAATGAGTGTTTTTAAGTCGGGGAGTTTTGTGCCACACCTCCTCAGGGCCTGGGGAAGTACAGCCGTAGGCATTCACATTTCTTCATCATCACGGTCACAAATGCAGTCACAAATCACGATTTACAATCACGTCACAAATCACAACATTAATTTTTTTCAATAGTTACTTGGATATTGTAAGCCTGTTTTGTAGTATCTCTCCATGCTTCACCACCCCACCACTGTAATCATTAATGAGTGTTTTTAAGTTGGGGAGTTTTGTGCCATACCTCATCGGGGCCCGGGAAAGTACAGCCATAGGCATTCGCGTTTCTTCATCATCACGGTCACAAATCACGATTTACGATTACGTCTCATATCACAACATTAATTTTTTTACTAGTTACATGGATGTATTGTACGCCTGTTTTGTAGTATCTCTCCAGGCTTCACCATCCCACCATTGTACTCATTAATAAGTGTTTTTAAGTCAGGGAGTTGGACAGTGTCTGCAGTACATACACAGACTATAAAGAAGACTGACTGCACACATGCAGTTTAGCACAGTATACTTGCACTGCTCAGAATACAAAGTGTCACGCATAAGGAAGACAACAAAAAAAGGGCATAATTACATACAAGGGTCAGGGGTGGTGGAGGAATACATTTTATAATACAGCAAGGAAGGTGTGGGGCACATGGTGTGAGGAAAAAAAACTAATGTGGGATCCCATGGTGATCCAGCAGCAGTTCCAGCATGGACATAATTTGCAACTGATGTCCCTCTATGCGATCCAGCCGCTGCTCCACAGCACTCACCCTCTCGTTGTTCTCCTCGACAGCACTCCAGAGAACTGGCAAGTCAGCCTGTGTTACATGCAGTTCTCTGGGGTCCACACGTTCTACAGGCTGACCTGCTGGTGGTGGTGGTGGTGAGGGGGGTGCTGGTGGAGCAGCAGGTGCTGCTGTGGCCCTCCTCTTCTTAGGGATGCCGCCATGCACCGCTGCACCCTCTGCCACAGAATGGCCAGCAGGTGCAGGCATGGTCTGTTCTGTGGCAGCCTGCCACTCCAACTGGTGGTGACTGAACATATGGGTGCGCTGGTCCCCAGTCCCCAGGTGAGTCCCCCGGGGGCCACGGTGCACCTCCACCTCACATAGGCGGCACTTGACCACACTGCTGTTTCCCCCGACACAGTCAAAAAACTGCCCAACAATGGAGGTGCGGGGAGGACCATGCACAGGCAGGGGAGAGCCAGATGAACTGGCAGCCGGCTGGTCAGGGTGCTGAACAGGGATGGGATCCACACCTGGGCCCGGGGGAACAGGCACATCTTGCTCCAGAGGACCTGGTGCTGGACTTGGTGGTGGTGGTTCAGCTACCTCAGAGTCAGAACAGGAGGCGGTGCTGGTCCTGCTTCCTATGGGGGACACTCACAAGTTTCGAGTGGTCCAACAGGAATGGGCGCCCATGCCCCCCACGCATGCACACGGTACGATGCTTACCACTACTACGCTCTCCCAGAGCTGCCCCCGCCCTAGACATTCCCTCATCCTGGCCCATCTCTCCTACTGAACTCCCTCAGTCTGAGCAATCACTACTCACACTGTCACACAACACACACACAGTCACACAAACGCAGACAAACAACTAACCACTTATAAGGGTAAGAAAAATAAAATTTACAGAAAGAACAAATTAAGTAAAAAAAGAGTACAGAAAAGACAAAAAATGTAGCTTTTAAAAAGCTGTTGGGTCTAAATCAAAGTTTTAATCTCCTCCTCGCTCTGATCTCAAAGTATCAGCAGTCACAAAACACACTCCTCTCTCTCTGTCTCCAAAGGAGAAAGTAAAAGTGTCTGCTTGTATGACTCACCTTCTTCCTGCCTAGCTAAAGAGCATGCGACTTACGGTACTGTAAGCCATGAGATGTGTGTGTGGGGGCTGCCAATTCTGAAACACCAAGTGGATCACTTAGAATCATAATGAGGAACTAACGCCCATTAAAACAACATTTCACCTACTGCATTGCCTTAACGCCAAGTGGTACGATAAGGCGGAGGGAGCACTTTGCATTGTTCGCTACTCCACAACGCGAAGTGCCCACTTCGCGTTCACTTCGTCGTCAGAATTTAAATTAGCTGCATCTCTAATCAGCACCACATACACCCTATGACACCAGAGCACGCGGCGAACACTCGGCATTGACAAATGCTTGTTTATCATAGTTAAGGTGTTTTTGTATCTTTAATCATTTTTGTTGATTTCTGTTTAATTATATACAGCAGATTTATCAATACATAGACACTGATGGCAGAAAAAGGCAATTGACCCATCTAGTCTACCCCCCTACCTAACTATTCTGACTTGCCATAGTGGCAATCTTCCCTTTTGTTACTGCCCCCTTTTTCTTACCAATTCCACATGCCTGTTCCCATCCCTGCCTGAAATTGCTGACTGATTTGGTCTACACGACTTCATCTGGAAGCTTATTCCACTTGTTCAACACCCTTTACCTGAAGAAGTGCTTAAGGACGTCCTTTTGAACCCCCACCACACACACACACACACCTTTTCAAGTCTGTTTATATCTCCCTTTCTATAAGGGGACCAGAACTGTGCTACATACTCCAGGAAAGGACATATAACAGACCTGTATAGAGGGGATAGTACCTGACTGGCCCTGGTTGTTATATTCGTTTTAATGCACAACAATATTCCATTATAGTTTCGCATTGTTTCTGAGCACTGTTCTTTCATGGTTAAATTAGGATCAATTACTACACCCAGGTCTCTTTCACTACATGTTTTTTTAATTGACATTCCCTTAATGAAGTAGGATGTTTTGGGTTGTTTTGCCTAAATGCACTACTGCACATTTCTCAGCATTAAATTTCATATGAGAATTTGTCGGCCAAGTTACCATATTATTCATATCCTGTTGAAAATTTCTCTGCTGCTCTGATGTTTCCACCATACTCCCAGTGTTGGTACTGTCTGCAAATTTTACTGTGGTATTTGTACGATCTTCCCCGAGGGTCATTATGTATACACTGAAGAGCAACAGCAACAATACCAACCACCTGGGGTACATCGCTCGTTACATCCCTCCATTCTGATACTATTCCACTGATTTTAACTTGCTGCTCCCAACATTACATATATTTAGTATTTTTCTGAATTATTTCCCCTTCTTCTGATGATAGCTGCATGAAAATAAGATATTCCTCTGGTCCTTCTGCTTTATCCTTTGATGAAATCCCAATCCTCTGCTTGTGAAATCATAACCATTTACACAGTAACACATTGTAATATCATAGACACAGGACTGTGAATGTACCAGAGGCTACAGCAGGAGGCTCAGATGAAGTCTGACATGAAATGATCCTATTTCATCCAAATATCCTCAGTATTAAAGAATAAAGGGAAATACAATCTAGAACATTAATCAAATATAAGTTGAACTGGGTCTGATTATTAAAGACATGACATGACAGAGGGAGATCACGTTATTTTAATGTCCCCAACTGGCGGGTTCAGACTTGGGGCTTCAACCACCAGGAGGTACACTGACAAGCAACCCCCTTCCCCCACCCGAAATGTCTTATTCCCAAAAATGTCTACTTATAAAATGTTATGTTTAGTGATAGTGTAAGTGGATGTTGTATGTTTAAACTACCTGTTTTCAGGCATTGACATACATTAGATTTGCATCAGGGGTTAGGTTGTAGGTGGACTGCTTCACTACCTCCCAGGTCATACCTGAACCTCTCAGATGGTGCCTGAAAATAGGTGATTTACTTTGTCTATTGAACTTACTTGGTAAATAAATTAAAAAAAAATAAACAAGTTGGGTGCAGCTGCACTACAGTAGGTGGGTTATGGTTGCATAGTTACTGCATAGTTGGTCCTGTTTCTTTAAATGTCTAGTACTGTGTTTCCTTGCAGGACTTCCCATGTGATCTGTGAGTCTGAGCTGCAAGTCAGTGTTGTTCATTAGCTTGCAACAGTTATGTGATCTGTACGTCTTTGTTGCACTTCAGTGTAGTCGATTAGGCTACAGTAGAGTCATAGCAACTAAGTTTCTTTCTTGCTGCATTCAAGTATTGTAGGTAACTGGATATTTTATGACTTTTTAGAGCAATTCATGTAGATGTTTTCCTGATATTTTAGTGATGTATGTATGTAAGTATAATGTTTGTGCTGTTGTATGTTCTCCCAGGCCACAGCACAATGCTCTGCTCAACTAAACCAGCAAAGAAAATTTCCATTTTCATTTAACTGAAATACAATTTATTTATTTATTGAAATGTTTCACCAGGAAGGCACACTGATCAACAAGTTGCTTGTCTCCTGGTGCGACCTGGGGGAAAGGGGTACAATAGGGATGAGACATTTTACATTCAAGTTACAAAGTTCAACATAGCATATAATTAATTAAGGCAGTTGTTACAAACAGTGTTGCATACATACATAATTTGTAAGAACAATTAATAAGTGCAATGGTAATACAGTAAGTGAACAAGTGCTATCATGAAATAAGGGGTAAAGGAGAGAGAGGATGAGATGACAGTGCAGAGTCATGTCCCGGAGACACCCCTTCAGGATGCAGGGAACCCTGCAAGGGGACAGGGGGCTGGAGTAGGGATTAGAGAGGGAAAGAGAGAGAGAGAGTAAGTGTGATTAATGCCTAGGAGGGGAAATAAGGCATGGCCCAAAAAGAGAACCTTTCAGGATGCAATGAACCCTGTAAAGGGGCAGGGAAGTTCAGGCGATTGTAAACCCTCCTGCGGTCACACGCGGTAGTTATAGAGGGATAGTGAGAGGGAAGGAAATGAGAAATAATACCTGGGAGGGGATGAGGCCTGATCCAAGGAACCCTCCAGGATGCTGGGGCTCCTGCAAGGGGACCTGGAAGGCCAAGGATAGGTAGATGGGGGAAGAAAAGGTGGCAAGCCTAGGCACTACAGGACCCCTTCAGGATGCTGAGAACCCTGCAAAGGGAGTGTGAAGGCTAGGGAAAAGGGGTGAGAGAGCAGGGAATGGGAGAAAGGTATGAGAACTACCACCTAGGAGGGGCTAGGGTCAGTAGAGGCAGAGAGGGTTCACAGAGAGGGTTGTGGATGCATGGAACAGCCTTCCGGAGGAGGTTGTGGAGTCAAAAACAGTGGTGGAATTCAAGCATGCATGGGACAGCCATAAGGCAATTCTAGGGGGTAGGGGTAGGAAGAAGTAGGCTGCTGGTTAATTAGGATCTGCAGCTTATCCAGTAGGTAGGGAAATGGGCAGACTGGGTGGGCCAAGCGGTCCTTATCTGCCATCAAATTCTATGTTTCTATGTAGAATTGATAGAGGCATTGGGTAAATTTCAAAGGGGGATGAACTGTAAGAAGCAAGACAAAGGAAATTAAGGTGGGTAATAACAGGATCAGTTAAGTGCAAGATAGTTGGAGAGGGCAGTGTTGATGGACTAGAGGGAGGAGGAGTGTCGGATTTAGGGAGGTAGAGAGTTCCATATTTTAGGGAAACGGTACCCAGACTGGCCAGAGAGGGTGGAGTGGCAGGGCACAGTTAGTGCGTGAGTGTCAGTAGATCTGAGGGAGTGGGAAGGAGGAGGGGGTAATATAAATGAGGTGGAGAGGTAGGAAGGGAGTTCACCCAGCCAGTGTTTAGCAGTGAATTTAGCACAGTGTGAGAGGCGTCTGTTTGTAAGGGAGGGGAAGGAAAGGGCTCAACAGAGGTCACAGTGGTTGGTGCAAGAGGGAGCATCCAGGGCAAAGCGACAAAAGGAGTTGAAGAGAGTGTCCAATCTGGTCAGGGAGGACTTAGGAGCAGCACCATAGACTACGTCGCAGTAGTCAGAAATGGGGAGGATCATCTTCTGGACAAACTCACGCCTAGCTGCAGGAGGGATGCAAGTGCGGTTCCTGAACAAGGCACCGAGCTTGGGGCGCAATTTTTTCTGGATGGCGTCAATGTGTCCAGAGAAGCTGAGGTGTTGGTCTAACCAAACCCCAAGGTATCTGAAGGATGAGGTATCCTCAAGTAAAGTCCCATCAAGAGTGTGGAAAGTAGGCAGGGAGGGAAGCCTACAGAGTCTCTGCCTTGTGCCAAAAGTCATGGAGACTATCTTCTTGGTGTTGAGGAATAATTGATGGTTTTCAAACCAGAGCTGGACCTTCTTGAAGTCATGCTGCAAGCTGGATGAAACCTCAGCTGGGCATGAGCCAGATGCATACAGGACAGTATCATCAGTGTGCATGTGTATGGTGGAGAAGGAGAGCAGACAGATGGCAGGTCATTAAAAAAGATGGAGAATAGAAGGGGACCAAGCACAGAGCCCTGGGGGATGCCAGTGCAGATCGGGAGGGGTGGTGAGATGGCATCTGCGATCTTAACTGATTGGGTTCTACCAGCAAGGTAGGCCTTAAACCAGTTAGTGGCAGAAGGGGTCAGACCAGCAGATGAAAGGGAACAAATGAGAAGACAGTGGCAAACAGTGTCAAAAGCCTTGGCAAGGTCAACAAATATGGCTGAGGTGATTTGGCCGTTGTCCATTCCAGAGAGGATGGAGTCAGTGAGCCGAAGTAGGGAGGTGGTGGTAGAGTAGTGTTTCCTGAGACCAGACTGGAGCGGGGTGAAAAAGGAGGTATCAGACAGAAAGGAGGTGAGTTGAGAGAGGACTAGATGTTCTTGTAGTTTGGCTAGGGTAGGGAGTAGCAAGATGGGGCGATAGTTGCCAGGGGATGAGGGGTCTCCATCTTTAGATAGGGGAAGGACCACAGCATGTTTCCATATGGTAGGGACATCGGAGGTTGAGAAGGAGAGATTTAAGATTAAGGAGAGGAGGTAGGCAATGGCCGGGGCTGAAAGAGAGAGAGGAGTTTAGAGTCAAGGTCATCTGGGGAAGAGCCTTTTGAGGGGTTGATAGTGAGGAGTGCATTTAGAGTATCAGTGGGAGAGACTGAAGAGAATGAGAAGTAGGGATGTGGGGCAATAGGAAGGGGGGCCTTTTTGGGGAGACAGAGGGGCAGTTGTGACATTTGGGGGAGGGGTTATTAGGGAGGGACTTCAGCAGTTCGGTTGCACAGGAGGTATAACAGGAGTTAAATTCCACAGCTATGGCATGGGAGTCAGCTACAAGATTGCCATTTACCTTTAGCGCTGGGGAAGGGTGACAGGACTGAGGGGTAAAAAGGGCACGAACCACCTTCCAAAACTTGGATGGGGAATTTATGTTAGTGAGGAAAACATTTTCCAAGTAACTGGACTTGGCTAGCCTTGTTGCCCTGGTATAGGCATTTCGGAGCTTATGGTAGTCTGTGAGGTCGCTAGGAAGCTGGGTGGATTTGTGGCGCTCCCAGGCATGATCTCTGGCCCTAAAACAGGCTAAGAGTTCTGGAGTAATCCACAGTAGGTGGTTACCCCTAACCTGGTTTGTCTGAAAGGGGCAAAGGCATTCCAATTTGCAAGGAATATTTCTTTGAAGTAGGCTACAGTCTTATCAACTGAGAGGGAGGAGACCAGTAGAGGAAGACAGGCTGTTCAGGAGAGGTTCATGGTCTAGGGATTTGAAGGAGCGAAGTTGCAAGGTTTTATGTGGAGATTTTGGTCTGTGGATTTTCCTGACAATGAATATTGGTTTGTAGTCGCTGAGAGTGTCTGGGAGGATTCCAAAGCTAATTACTCTGTGGGGGTGGGTGGTAAGAGCCCAGTTGATCAGGGAGTGATTTTGTGTCTTATGATTAGGGTGGGTGGGTTCAGAGATCAATTGTGAGAGGTTCAGGGCTCCAAGATCATTACATATTTTGGAATGTCTTGGGAGATAGCCAGTTTACGTTAAGGTTGCCTAAGATGTATAGGTCACCAGAGTGAGAAAGGGCTGTGATGGATGTTATGAGGTCGAGAGCAATAGAGGGCTGGATATTTGGGTGACAGTAAATGCTGGCTATAAAGATGAGGAGGGTGAGGGGCAGAGGTTAATGAATAGCCAGTGCATCATGGGACGCTGGTCTAGTGGATGAAAAAATAATAGAATATTGGAAGGAGGTAAGAATGTAAATGGCGACACCACCACCACCTCTACTTGCTCGGTCTTGCCTCAGGAGGGAGTAGCCAGGAATGGAGACTGAGAGATCCGGGACCGGGACCGTGCTTTTTAGCCAAGTTTCCATGATGATCAGTATGTCAGGTTTTAGAGTGGCCAACATGGTTTGTAGAAGGTCAATTGTTTGCAACAAACTACGTATATTTAGATGAAGGATCTTGAAACTCTTCGGGAGGACAGCAGGAGCAGCAGAAGGGGCCACAGTAGATAATGGAGCATTCAGGGCATGAGATGCAGACGGACAAGGGTTGGGGTGGATATCTCTGCAGGAGAGCAAGAGTAGAGCTAAGATGAGGAAGTGAAGCTTGGGGAATTTAGAGTTAGATGTCAAGGAACCAGTGAAACTGACAGGGTAGTGCGCATGAGAGTAGGGGAGCAGAAGATGAAAAGCAGCAAAGGAGGGTGGGACAGTTAGTAATGAAGCATGAGGGATAGAGGGAGAATACGACCATAGTTCAAAGGGTGGGGAGGGAGTAATAGTGAGGATGTAAGTAGGGGATTGGAGATAGGAGGGTGTGAATAACAGGCAGGGATCGCATTAGATAAAGATTGTGTCCCTCTAGTGGCAGTACAGTATAACTTGCTAATGGGAAAATGGAGACAAGCGGCCAGCCAAGAGCAGTGCTGGAGCTGCTATCTCGACAGAGGAGCCTGCTTTAGAAGTGAGCAAGATATATGTGCAATGGCTGAGATTTGAATCCAGGTATGCTTGGCATACTGTTCCACTGCTCTAACTAGTTGAGCTACTAGGGCAACTGGAATCCTGGGACACTAACTGTCACTTGCCATTCTCAATGCACAACACAGAGCTACACAAATTGTATTTTACATATTACTTTAAAGGGTGGGATGTGCCTATATCTGAAATACGATTTAGAAGTCAGCAAGACATACAGTGAGTCTTTCAGATGAGACATTAAACTGAGGTATCGTCTACCTATTCTGGTGGCTGTTCAAGTGGAAGCTAAAGATCCCATGGCATTTCTCAAAAACAGTAGGGGAATTTTTATTGAGGACATAATTTCTCATACAGTAAAACATTAAGGCCCAGATATTCAAGCGAGTTGAGCCATGATAGGAGTTGCACCAAGTCGAAAATCGCCATTCTGCAATATTCAGCGGGAGGCAGTTGCCCCAAATCACGCTGAGCAACAGCGTAATGATAATGAAGGCATGCGCAACTGAAGGGGAGGAACCATGGCATTAATGGCGCAGTGCGATATTCAATAACTTCGCCCATGCGCACAAGGGAGCAAGTGGAAGCTATGCCATAGCTGAAAATGAGCCAAAATAAAAGGGAGCAAGGAGAGGCACAAGAACGCTACAGGGAAGCCACATGAGAGCAAAATACAGCAGGACACACTGGGCAGCAGGGACACACAGGGCCAGGCAGCAAAGGGCACCTGGAAGCAACAGCCACAGGGAAGGTGTGGGAGACAGTGCAGAGGGGAGGACACCACACAGCAGTGAGGCAAGCACAGGCAGGTGTTCCCGTGCAGGGAAGTAGCAGTGAGGGCAGGGGGAATACAGTAACAGCTGCGGGGTGAACACAAGCCAGGGACATGGCCAGTGCCACCTTCCAGATGGAGGCCGTTATGAGGGGGGTGAGAAGGTGGGCAGCAGTGGGGCATGGCCGTGGAAGGCCCCATCGGCGGTAGGCCCCCAACAGGCAGTACCGAGCCCGCACCAGCTTTGAGCTGTACAGTGATACCGAGATTGTGGGCCGGTACCACCTGAATAGGGCAATTCTGAGGCGGCTCTGTGAGCTGTGCAGTGATGTGATGCAGACACCCACACGACGGAGCCATGCCCTGTCAGTGGAGACCAAAGTGACAGCTTGCATGTGCTTGCTCACCATGGGTACCTTCCAGAGACCAACTGGGGAAACCACAGGCATAACCCAGTCGGCCACGTCACGCCACCTCACCCAATTCCTCAGTGCATTGCTGCTACATACTGCGGAGTACATCCATTTCCCCAGCACACCGGCAGAGCACACAGCAAACATACATGAGTTCCACAGGGTAGCACGTATGTCTGGTGTGCTAAGGGCAATAGACTGCACCCATGTGGCCATCCGCACACCACCTGGCCCCGAGGGGGCCGCATACATCAATCGCAAGGGCTATGCCAGCATCAACTGCCAGGTGGTGTGCGATGTCAGGGGGCGCATAATCAAGGTCTGTGCCACGCACCCTGGGGGAGCACATGATGCCTTCATCTGGCACCAGTCGGCACTGTGCCACAGATCCGAGAGTGGGGATATCCCCACTGGCCACCTAGTGGGTGAGTATGCAAACCACATGGACAATAATAGGCCTGGGGGCATGGTCAGAGGTGACATGGGTGAGCTGCCTCACATGGCCCGAGGCAGGCGATGCTGATCACCAAACCAACCTCCACCCTCTACACACAGGTGACAGTGGATACCCACTCCGCCCTGGCTGTTCATCACCCTATCGGCGCCTGCATGCCCCCTCGCAGCAACGCTACAATGAGGCACATGCCACCACACGAATGCCATCGGAGCTGGTGTTCGGGATGCTGAAGGCACGCTCCGCTGCCTGGACACCTCCGGCGATGCCCTACAGTACAGCCCCTCAAAGGCCTGCAGGCTATTCCTGGCCTGTTGCATTCTGCACAACATGGCCAACAAATGTGGGACAGCCGTACAGGTTGAAGAGGGGGACAGCGATGGGGACGCCGGTGACAATGGTGATGGGCAGCTCCCCCTTGGGCGACGGGACCCCCGACTGTTCCGGCTGGCACAGCTGCACCAGGACACCATCACGGAGGAGCACTTCAGCCAACCCAGGTAAGTCATGGGGCCATGTGCAGCCAACAGTGGCTAAGGCACAACCCACAAACACGCATGGACACACACCGTCAAGGGAAGTGGCAGGGCATGGAACCACACACACAACCAGGGATGGGTGAGGTCTAACATGCCACGCGGATGGACACACACACACACGCACATACACACAACGCACCAAACATGCACAAAGGGTAGGAGGCACACCGACCCAGAACACCACCCCAAGGCACACACATGTCCACAGACCACCACGCCCACTGCCAGTCCATGTGTGTGTGTCAGATGCTGAGCACCATTGCACATTGGTGTACAGCGCAATGCAGGCATCATCATGCACACGCAACTGCGGACAGCAGCCGAGAGGATGTGCAGATGGACTGTGTGTCCACGTGCAGGGCCGGGTACCCACCCGTGCACTGCCCACTGAAAGACACAATGCACACAGGGCAGCACCAGACAGTAGCCGCATTGGGAGAAAGGTCAGTCACGCGACATAGTGCCCCGGCCACCATGGATGCGTGGGTGGCCCTGCTGAGACCCGCCAGCACTGACAGGCCGACCACTGGCCTCATGGGGTGGCACCGATGGTCCCCCAGGGGTTCCACTGTGTGAACGCAACTGTGCTCGTGCAGGGGTCTACAGCACACGAAACATGCCTGCGCCAGGCGTGCTCGGGATGCCCACAGTTGAACCCGGTGTCAACAGGGAGGGTGTCGCACAACGCCGGGAACAGGGGATGGACAGTGCACTGCGTGGTGTCTGCAACGCATGGGCACATGACTGTGTGCCCATTGTGGCCATGACAGCAGTGAATGCCTGTATCTGCCTGTCAATGGCAGCGGTCACATCTTCCCGCAACTGGTCCATCCCTGCCAGGATCAGAGCGGTGTCTCTGCTGCGACGCTCCTCTGCCCGCTCCAGAGCCGCACGCAGTGCATCCACCGACGTCACAAGCTGCATCTGCTGCTGGACTGATACTTGCAGTAGGCGGGTGTGCTCGTCCAAGAGGTCATCTGCCTCCTCGGCATCCTGTCCCTCAGGGTGTGCACGGCCCTGATGCTCAGCACCCCTTGAGGGTGGGCGCTGCACACCAGGACCAGATCTGGGCATGTCCACAGGCGGTGCACAGATACCGCCGCTTGACCCTGTACCCCCAAGCCCACTGGCCGACTGCTGATGCGGCCCCTCCGGCTGCCACTCCCCAGGGCTCAGTGGTGCCGCCGCAGTGGCCGCAACAGTCTCACTGTCCTGAACACACACCAGTGCTGTCCCACTGGTGCTGACAGGCACAGGCTGGGACTGCGCTGACACGCAGGCCTCCACGGCAGCACCACCCACAGCCATGGCTGCAATGTTACCTGCTGTGTGGCCATCCCATGGCACACACGTGTCACTGCCCATGCCATTAGCGACATCATCATCAGTGACGGACCCGGCACCGGCCCGAGTCACAGCATGCTGGCATCCGTGGACGCTGGGACACGGGCAGGGCTTCCTCCGCACCTGTTCCAACAACATCAGTGTGGACAGCCAGGCGGGCCCACTGTTGCACTGAGCCACGTATACCTGTGGAGGTGGATGGGCCCTTCTCCATTCAGCTGACTGTCCTCAGTGGACAGGCCCACCACCGCTGACCCATGCAGACGCTCAGGATCTGTAAGGGAAAACAAAGTCGCGTTACTGCATGTGACCTACCCTGCCCCTCCCCCAATAGACAGACTATGACCTACCATGCAGTGATGGGCTACCACCCGCCTGGAAGCCACCACCCGGAACACCTCAATGGCACAACGCTGCATGCTTCCAGCAACCCTCTCCTCCTGTGGGGTCAGGTGTACCACCTCCTGCTGTCCCCCACCTGTCGCAGCTCGTGCTGCCCTGATGGCGGCCACCTTCTCCTTTATCCTCCTCCTGTCTGTGCCCATCTTCTTGTTGCACTCCTGCACGGAGCGCTGGCGGCTGCCATGCAGGTTCACTGCACGTACCACCTCCTCCCATGCAGCAGCAGCACAGGCTTGAGGTGTTCCCTGCCGTCCGCTGAGAAGCGGCTCCTGATCCAGGTAGGCCTCAAACAGGGCATCAGTCTCGGCCTTGGTAAAATTAGGCCTCCTCCTCCTCCCACCATTGTGTTCCTCCTCTCCCACAACTCGCTCAGTCATTTTTTTAGCCTGTAAGAATGACAGTTGTTACCTGTGACTGTGCAGTCCCATGCATGTCCCTAAATCCACAGTCCACACACCCAAACAGCATGCAACTCACCAATAGACTGCAGTAACCGACTATGGCCAGTGCAGCCCAATGTCGCACTTTTATAGCGCAACCCATGCAAATGAGGCGAGGCGCAACTTTAAGTGGATGCAAATTGCAGTGCTGCGCCATTGAACGGCTGATTAGCTGTTTTGCATACGACGACTGAATATCGCGCAGTTGCACTTTGCGCAATTATGTTGAACGTGCTGAGCCAAGGGCACAGTTCTGTGACATGCACAGTACACACCTCACTGCGCATGCCCGGGTTGCTGACGCAGGCGTCTGCCGCGCTGCTGATGTGCTGTGCACAGGTAGCAATGCAGGGCACAGCCACCATTGTGCCAGTGGCGCTACAGTGATGTTCACCTACATGGCGCTGTGGCACTGGGCCATCATAGGCGCACTGGGGCAACAGCGCAGTAGGCCGCTACTGGAGGTAGCACACATGCAGCCAATCGCACTACATGCATTGGGTTCCAATGGCGCTGTGCCTGTCCATGCGCCAGAGCCCCTGGACCCTGTGCCCGACCTTTGCCCCCTAGGTGCCGTGCGTCAGGCATGGGTGCACCACTATCGTGCTGTTCGGTGACAGTGCGATAGGGAATGGCAGCGCTGTACCGCGCAGCATCTGCACGTGGGGAGCTGCGCTGCAGAGCACCATTTTTGCAGACTGAGCTATGAGAATGGCACGCAGGAGGGCTGCACAATGGAGCCAGGTAGAACTGGCCAACCTAGTGGCCATAGGGGAGCCACACCATGGACCACTGTTTGGGAAGGCACCCCTGGACAGGTCCAGGAGCCAGGTGTGGGAGGAGGTGGCCACTGCACTTGAGGAGGCTACTGGAAGGGGGCAGACAGCAGAGCAGTGCCGCCACAGGTATGGCGACCTGCGGCGGAGGGAGCCAGACCTGCTAGCCCGCCTCGGGCACACGTGCAAGGAGGGGCATGGTGCCACGGCCAGGTAGGTGTGTTACGCAACACACTTTTATCTTCCATATGGGTATCACGGTTGTATGTGTCCAGCACATGGGGAGGGACTGTCGGTGTTGGCTGTGGTGGTGTTATCAGGGTGTGGGTGGGTGGGTCTGGCTGGGTGGGAGGGCACACACCTGGGGGCAGGGGCTTTGCTACAGGATTGTACTGATGTTCCTCTCTCCATGTTTGCACCACAGGGCCTGAGGAGTGGCGCCTGGCACGTAAACTGCGGCGCCACCAAGAGGACAGGGAGGCAAGGCGGGGCGATGGTCCACAGCACCCGAGGGACCGGCCTGATGATGGTGAGTGCCATACCTCCATGATTACTATTGCATGCTGTGTAACAGGGTGGGCAGCGGGGCATGGCCACCATCCATTGACACCACTGCCATGCATGCAATTTGTTACAGTCAGCACTGTCCAGTGGCACTGCATGTCTGGGAGTGCGTCGATGGTGGTCCATGCGTACACCGGGTACATGGCTGTGCCACTGCCTGTGCACCACATAACCATGTCACTAAACGGCCAAGGTGGTGCTGTGCGTGACTTGGCCGGTGGGTGTGTGCAGCGTTCCGCATGGCTGTATACGCCTGGGTGGGCAGGTCATGTGGACGTGATCACTGTGGGTGGTCACACACCATCACAGAGGCATGTCCCACGGCCGTATGCCATGCACAGTGGGTGGGCTGTATGGGGCTGTGCATTCACACCTATTGACTGTGCTCCCTTGTCCTAGGTGTCCGCCAGCTGATTGATATCAGGGAGGCGCTGCGGGAGATCCTGCACGTGGCAAGGGCGTCCTTGGAAATACTACAAAGGATTGACCAGATTGGGGTCCTCAGGAGGCACCGGCAGAGGAGAAGCTAGAGCGGGGAGCAGGGCTTCCGTTGACAGTCCCTCTGCCCCGGATATCCCCTACCCCCCTGGACCCACCCTCACACCCCTCCTTTCCTGTCCCATTTGTTCACCCCTGTCCCTTACCCACCCCCACCTTGTTTGTGGCCCTCCCCCCCAACTCTGTATATATATTATTGTATATAGTTCACTTCGATATTTTGTTTGAATACAGATCTTTTGATATGAATACTGTGGTGGTCTCTGATTTGCAGCGGGCTATAGGTGCTCAGCTGCAGTGGTGTGTATGGAGTCAGGGGTGGTGCAGTCATGGGTATGCGTGTGTGTCCATGGGGAGGTGACTATGGTGTGGGGGTAGTTATCAGTCAATGTCTGTGGTGTGTGTGTTGTGCCCTGTGCACTGGATGACTGTGCAGGGGTCCATGGTGCATGCTCTGTGTCCATGGCGCCCCTGTCAGCCCGTCCATGGCCTGTGTAGCTGACACCCATGCACGTCTGTGACCTGCACGGTCTGCTGGCATGTCAGTGGTAGCTGTCCATGCAGGGCAGCCACTGTATCCGTCACAATGCTGGGTTGCCTCCTGTCACTGGTGTGGTGCATGTCTGCCTCGGGTGACACTGTGGCCTCCACAGTTGTTGACCCACCTCCATGCTGTGGCTTGTGTGTGTTGCAAGGGATGTGCACCACTGTCTGTGACTTGTGCTCCGGGCAAATGCTGGTGGCGTACAGGTCCACAGTGCCTGCGCAGGGTGGCTGGCACTCCTGTGCCATGGAGGACTGCAGATTGTGTGTACACAGTTTACATGGGCCCACGCTGGGGGCTTGGTTGCCCCGGTACTGCGTTCCTGTGTTGTTGTGCCCTGGTATGGGTGGGTGTCTGTCCATGCACTTGTGGCATCCCGGTGTGGTGCATGCTTCCACGCACCACTGTGGGTGTCTCGCTGGCTGTTGTGGCCAGTGCTGGGTCGGGATGTGTCATTGGGAGAGTGTGCAGGGTGCTGTACCACTGGTGGTGGGGTCCGGGGCATGCCCTGTCCCGTGTGGGGTACCTCATGTGCCGACGCATGGTTGGTCTCTCAGCAGTACCTTGGGGGCTGTGCATGGTGGCACTGTGTATGCCGTCGTTGCATCGCTGTGTGCTGCCACCCGCTGATGGGTGCTCGTGGTGGGGCTGCCTTGCATGGTTCTGTGGTGCACAGGGTTGCATTGTCACAGTGGGGGTGGTGGCATGCATGGGGTTTCCTGCAATGGTGGACGCTGCTCCTGGGCAGGGTGTGTGGGGGTCACGGTGCAGGGAGTGCTCTGCATTGGGGGGATGGTGTGGCATGGGGTGGTCAGCCCTCCTTATGTGCCAGTCACAGCTTGCCGGGGGTGTGATGGGGCACCATGGCCCAACTGTCGGTTGGTTGCTTGTCTCCATGGGCCAGTGGTTATTCCAGCCCTCCCCCAGTTGTGCAGTGCATGGGGTGTGGGGGGGGGACGATGTCTGTTCTGCTGTGTGTTCCTGTGCCCATCTGTGGCATGGGTGGTGGGCCCCTACCTCCCTGGTTGTGCAGTTGCATTGCCACCCTGCTGCTGGGGGGCATCCCTGGTTGCACTATGGCGCCTCTGGACTGCTCAGCTGAACATCCCTTGTTGCGCTATGGCGCATCTGATCTACTCAGCTTCCCCTCCCTAGTTGCGCTATGGCGCAGGTGGTGCGATATTCAGTCGTCGGCTGTAGGCGCAGTTTGGCCAGCTCAGTTTTTGAATATCGTGCCTCTTGCGCATGGGCGCAATGGACTTGCGCTTGCTCCTGCTATTGCGCACTTTTTGGGCACAGTTTGAATATCTGGGCCTAAGGGTACAAATCGGAGGTACAAGAAAGCGTTTTATACTGAAAAAGGAAAGAAGTAATCATACAAAGGAGCAAAAAATTAAAAAATACTGGAAGTCACAATCATGTCGGTCTATGCAACTATCCCTCACAATGTTTCCATTGAATACAATGTTGTGATCATGACATAGTGTGCTTTTCTATGTCATATAAGTGTATTATTTGTTGTCTAATACACTGAAACAACTCACTGTGAGATCAGAACTGTTGCTGGATCACCCATCTACATCTTGCTTGCCAGATGTAATATTTAAGGAAACCACAAATAACTCTCATTGTGCTTGGGTGATACTTCTACCCATCCCCCTATATAAACTTCCAAAACCAAAGTATCATACGTAATCGTTTTGTACTTAGGGCAGTTCAAAACTTGTGCTATCAGGTCCCAAAAATGTTGAGCATAAGTACGTTTAAAAAATCGATGAGACTGTGTTTCTAACAAACCACTGCAGGTATCTCTAGGACAGTATCTTTCAGATAACTGCTTGTGTTTATGTGTGTCCCTCACTCCCGACCTACCATGACAAGTTAACCATAATACTTCCCAAACATTTTCTAGAATCCTTGGTTCTATTAATTATTTTAAAGGCATTTCAGTGGTATGTGGGCTACCTTGGTGAAAAACTAAGGGCTCTGAGAAGTTATTATCGATTATGGTTGATATAAACCCTTCCTGGAATATGTTTTAAAATGTTCTGGCTTCAATTTCCACTGTTTTATCTTCCTTAGTACCAAGGTCATATACTGGGGGCTATGTTCTTTTTTCAAGACCGTATGAAAATTCTAGTGCCCTTGTTCCCAAAACAGTAAGATTGGCTATAACCAAACCTGCATCCATAGGATCCAGTCAATCACTTTGTCCGAAAAGTAATTTGGGAAAGAAATGGAAAAAAAAATTGTACAAAAATTATCTAGGCTGCCTTTTTTTATTGAAAGGTAAGTAAAATTTCTCTGGACTGCATTAAGTCTGCTACCCATAGCACTTGAAAAAAATAAATTATACAATTGGGTTTCTCACCCTTGTGGAGGGGAGCTTAAACATAGGAAGACTGGCAACAGTAAAGTTTGTATAAGGTATACTCTTTTTGTTTAGCTATTTGCATTGTATTCCACCGAGTGACTAACCTTTCTCCTTCCTGGATCTTTTCTTCCCAGTTTAGTTTTCCCATATCTGGGCCTCCAAATTTGACATCTAAAATCTTAAGATCAGATTTTACTACTTGGATATTAATGATTTGTGTGAGGCTCAGTTCCGTCATAGGCCCTAAACATAATGCTTTATTTTTATGAGCATTAACCTTAGCACCAGAAATCATAGAACACTGTTGGAGAAGGGTCCATACGTTATGGAACAAGTGTATACTCAGCAAGAAACAATCATCCGCATAAGCACTGATTTTAAGCTGTGTCATATTTTTCATTTTTTTTATTTTACTGTTTATGCCTCCTTCTCACCCCCTCAGCTCAAGTCTTCCTCGGGAGCACATGGAGTCATCCCCCTATGGCACACACCCTAGCTGGCCATCCTCCGTCGCCCATGTAGCCTCGGGTTTATACTTCTCTAAGGGAACGGGTGGCTCCAATGCCCTAAATACAACAGTTTGGTCGGTCAGGGAGGATGCTAGGTGGGCGGCCGCACATCAGGGGCAAGCTTCCGTGCGCCGTCTCCACCGGGAGGCATTTCCTCTGGGGAGTGGCTGGTGCCCTGAAGTCAAGGCGTATCCAACGTCTGCCACTCCCCTACTCCTCAGTGCCTGCTGTATCTCCAGCCTCCGACAGAGATTGCAGAGCACTGAACTGGGACACATGTCCCTCCCCGGGAGAGGAGAGCTGTCCTCCGGATGCTCAATCCCCTCCCTCCCCTGCCGACCCCCAGCAACCCGGGCTCGTTCCCGAACCCGGGTTGACGGCATGGCGTGAGGTGTGGCATCCAGTGCCTCAACCCTCAGCACCACCGGGCCTAAGCTGTGTCATATTCTAATCAACCATAAGTCACTGAATCTCAGGGGCTACACTAATTCTCCATAATAAAATGTCAATACCGAAGACATATAAAAGGGGGCTTAAGGGGCACCCTTGCCTGACACCTCTAGCAATTTGAATATTTCTTCCACTAAATCCATTTACTAAAGGTGTGAAATCTGCGTTTTGATATAGGAGTTGTATCCAAAGTACAAACATTTGCGGTATACCATGAAAAGCTAACGACTGAAAGAAACGCAGGAGAAATTTGATCGAAAGCTTTTTCTTAGTCTAAAGCAATAATAACACCTTGAAGTTTATTCATATTACCCCTAGTGACAATTTCCTTAAGCTGAATTAGGTTGTCACCTATTGATCTGCCAAGAATTGAACATGTTTGGTAAGGGGATATACCTATACTGGCTAAATTAGTCAGCCTCCGACCTAAGATTTTCATCAACATTTTCAAATCTGTATTCAGAAGAGAAATGGGTCTCCAGTTTTCCAAATCCGCCTGATCTCCCTTTTTATAAAGTGAAATCAGGGCACTTTGAAACATATTACTTGGTGCTTGTAAGGTATCTAACATTTCATTAAACACTGCCCTTAGTATAACACTTCACATTTTTTTTCACTCTAATGCCCCCCAACCTCTGCTGTTTTCTACCTTTGACTTTTTCACCTGCACTCCTTAAAGTCCTCCACCTTGACCTTCCTTTCTTGGGATGGATTGTAAATAGTTGTATTAATCTATTCTGCCTGAACTCCTTATTTGTTATCCTACATGTTCTTTTGCTTATACTCAAACATGATGAATTGTAAATAGAGGTATATACTTGAACCTGTGTTGTTATTGATATCACTCATGTTATCATCTATGTTCATTTTTGTTATCCTGTACTGCATTCCCTGTACTGTTTGTATTTGACATGGAACCTTTGTAAAAGAACCTCTGGTTCAAAGGTATTTTAATCCTCGTTATAAATAAATAAAAAAAAATAACATGCCTGAAAATTGTTTATAGAATCCCATACTGAGACCGTCGGGGCCTGGAACTGTTTATTGCCATAAAGACTTTATTGCTGTTTCTACTTCCTCTAAACTGATAGGTTTTACAAGGTGCCTCTGTTCATCTGCAGTAAAGTCAACAAAGGAAGTCTGTACAAAATCTCCTGTACTACCAGTAGTCGGTACTTGGGGTACCTAAAAAAGGATTGTAAGCTGGATTCCACAGTTGATCTGATCTGTTGAGAATCGGAATGCATCTTACCCTCTGTGTCCCTTATGGAGGTGATTACCCTAGCTCTGACACCCTTTCTGGTTTCTTTTAAATATATCATGTAAGGACTTTGTACTCTGAACACCAAATTGCTGTTCTATTTTTAAGGATTTTTGTCCTGTCATATAAATATGGTTTCACTGCCACCCTTAAATTATCTATTTGTTCTTTGTAAGCTATTTTCTCAACAGTCTGAAGGGTGATTACCCTAAACAACTGAGCATGCAACTTTAAAACTTGAAATAGTCTGATTTACCCCTCTGTCTCCCTAATGCTTTAAAGAATTTTTGTAATTCTGTTTTTATATTTGCCCACCAATCTGCTAGAGTCTCAACAGACCACTGAGCCCCTAACCTTAAGGAGTTCCTCGCATTTTCCTTTAACTTTAAGATCATCCAAAAGAGAAACATTCAGCTTCCAATAGCCTTTCCCTGTAGTCTGTGGAATCCCAAGTCTTCATTTAATATGGACTTCAAAATGATCCGATAGTGCAGAGGCGACAGTAGTCGCTTCCAGCACCGTACATCTATTAGAGACAAAAACATAATCATTCAGGAGGACAGCATTCCCCTATGATAAGTACAACCCCTTCTGTTACATTTGTGTACATGCATCCCTTAGACCTGCTGTGGAAATCATTTGCTTTAAAAAGGTTTTGTCGCAATACAACTTGTCTTGCCAGTTTTGTCACAAATATCCCAAGGACAGTTAAGGTCTCCTCCCAGTATGATAAATTCTGTTGTATGTAAGTAGGGTTGTAGTAACCAAAATAGCTCTACACGTGCAGCTTTTGTTTGTGGTGCAATGTGCATATAAAATCCCAGTTCTCATGGGCATCTCCTGCAATATTACATCTAATAATAATAACCTTCCCGGTTCTACATCCATAACTTTCAGAATCTGTACATTGATGGAGTGAAACAAAATATCCACTCCTGAACAAGGGTCATCACCCACAGACCACACCAACGGACCCCAGGGCCAGGCTTTCTGGGCTTTATATATGTCATTATTAGTGGTCACTCTAGTATTCTATAAAAGAATAATATGTGCTCCTGAGGAACTTAGGGAAGAGAAAGTAGTGAGTTTCCTCTTATAATTCTAGATACCATTAACACTGAGTATAATAATTGTTAAGAGTGGTATGGACCCTTGAGCCATTTAAAGTAAGAAAACAGAACACACATTGCTCAAAATACCATTTTATATAAACTCTTTTTTCTTTCTGGTTCGTTTATGTGCCCTCTTAATGTCTGAAGTGTCCCCATCAATGTCCAAAAGGTCTTTTTGTGATGAAATGACAGAAGAGTTTTGGAGTCACCTTGCTCCTCTTCTGTGTCCCTCTGCAAGACAGTATAGCTGTTTAAGGTCATTATAAAGTCCTTTTTTTAAGATCTTGGGCTTTGGTTGAGATCTCTTGCTCTGTCATTTCCCTCCAATCATCTTAAAGTCATCTTGAGGAAGTGGGGAGGGGGCATAGTAGCTTGGTGATGGGCATTGGAATGTTAATGCAGAACAGGGAGCACAGCTCTTTGTCCGTCAGTGTGTAGATCATTTTTCTGAGGGGCTGCAATTTCTATACACAATGCTGCACTCAAAGGAACCTCAGTTTCAGTCCCCTTGTTAGACACTTTGTGTAAGGGTTTACAGACACCTCCGTTTCTGCAGATTCAGTATGTGACACTTCAGGTACATTTATTTATTTTGTTAACCGGGTTAACATATGAGCCAAGGCCCTTTTTCGTATGCGACCCGAGACTGTGATACAGTCACAAGATGTTCAATCAAAAAAAAAAAAAAAAAAAAAAGATAATTTTTACATTCACTTAATACAAACAATACAAATTTATAACATCTTTAACAAACAATAATTAATACAATAATTTAAAATAGCAGCGACATTGCAAACTACATGAGAAGGTGCTGTATCCATGGTCTGGGACTGTTCCTTGTGGGATCTTTTGGGTTGTGCCTCTTGTACTATGTCATCCTGGTCATAGAATAATCCTTTATTATGGACTGCACTTTTTAAATGAATGACCCAATTCTCCACAAAGATTACATTGTACAGAATTAGGGCAAAAGTTTCTGGAATATCCTATTCCCAAATAGAGTTCACAGACTAAAGTATCACAAGTGTTGCTGAGGTGGGAAAGGGACCCACATCTGTGGCATGTTTTGGGCTGTCCTGCGTAAAAGCAAAACATTTCTGTCATGTCCTATATAGAAACTGCTGGGGAGGTGCTGTGAGCCTTGTTCATTAGTTCTCATTCTCACTTTTATTTTCCATCCTCCAGTCCAGATGTTTTCAGAATCCAAAATATGATGGTCAGTCACATCTACCCAATGTTTTACCTAATACAGAATATCAGAAATGTGAACAGGGGTGTGCACATCAATTTTTTTAACACTTGCCCCAACGCAAGTGGTGGTCTAAAAATTACTTGCCCACGAAATGTTGCACTTGTCCTACCCTGAAAGACAGACTGATAAAAACAACACTGAAACAATCTAAATAACACTGTAATAATGTTAGAGCCATTTCTGGACACACACGATCGAATCAGTGAACTAACTTGATAGAACCACTCATTAACACTATGGGGCTCACTATTTGTAGACATATTAGTCTTTAAACTAAATAAGAAAAGAAAGTGCTACACAGATTTTCTAGCCATTTGCTATGAATTTTGAAGTCCAGGAGTCTGCTGTGCTACAATGTTTAATGCTGAGAGGCGAGAGGTATGGCCGTCCTAATAAAGCAACACTGACTAGGTTGTTTCTGAAACTGCAGCCAAAGATGAATCTGTGTGTGCACAAAATATTGGGCACATCGATGGAGACATGCCTAAACTTATACCACGATCTCTCACTACGTGCATTGTGGAACCATAATAATTGAAGGCAAGCAAGCACATATTAGGGAGCATGGACCCCATCACAGTTTTCCATGGGCACATGCCTCTCAACTCTCTCCCGTCCCAGCCACTCTGAATGAACTGAACAGATTAAGCACAGAGCTGAAGGACCAAACCAATTACACAGAGAATTACATCCAAGTACATGATACCACTGCCCAGGATGGAATGCATGTGGGCAACCAGTGCAGTTTTTAAAAATGCCAGCTCCTGGACTCTGCTCCACTAAGCCCCGCAAGACTCTGCTTATTTAATACTATTGGGGCAGCAGCAGCAAAACAAACTGCAACACCTGATCCGTTCCACAATCAAGCAGGGGTTTGAGAAGGGGTTGGGGAGAGTTCAGCAAGCCAAATCGCACGTGGCTAACATCAAGCAGTGCAGCAGCTTGATCATGCCTGAGGTGACACAGTGCCACAGACACACGCAAAGAAGCAAACAGCAGCTGCAGCATCAAAGCAACTAGTACCTAGGCAATATGCATCCCAGGAGGACCAGGTCCACCCTACAGTCTGATCACTGGCACAGAATAGAACCCACTGCAAGGAAGGAAAAGAGTTTAATTCTGCCTACCCCGAATACTGACCCCAGCGATTCAGTGTGTGCCCAGCATCAACCCCCATCCAAAAAAAAAACAGTCACCGGTGTGGGCACATCACAGGCAGAAAATGAGGGATGCAAACATGGCTGGGAAGAAAACAGAGCAGGGGAACAGAAGACAGTAACAATTATAGAGCATCTGATTCATCCACCCGACCACTTGACTGTCTTCTTTAGCCAATGCCCTAAAACTTTTTTACCCACTTGTTTAATTTCAAGAATTTGCTGTGCAGCAATGCAGCCGTGCTTCTTGCCTGCAGCCTTGCAACAGTATCATTGTCCTTGTGTCAAGCAGGTGACTGTCTCCAACTTGACCATGCCTCCCTATGACGGCGCACAGCACTGGCTGATTCTTCCCACATCACAATGAGGTCCTCCTCCAACAAGCTAATTGTGGCCAAAGAAACACACTACCAACAATGCTAGGCTGCAGAGATGACTCAGATGTGCAGAACGGCATACAAGCTCATGGACTGGGGGGTGGCAGACCAGTGGGGGGGGCGTGACCCATACAAAACCCAAAACAATGGGGCCAACCCCAATAAGGAAATGCATCACAGGAAAAAGGAAAAGAAAATCACTTGTCCTCAGGCCAAAGTCAGCAGATCAAAGGATCTGCCAGACAGTGATTTTAGGTCTGCCTCGGACATCGGGCAATGCAGTTTGCACACTCCTGAGTATGAACCCCTTCATTTTTAATTAAATAGTTACAGTTTTAACAGTCAGCTTTGTTAAGGGGATAGCTATGAAGGGGGACCATACCGGAGATTTTTTGAGAGTTGTTATATTTGGTCCAAAACCTTTCCATGAGCTGTGGTGTTTTAAAACTTACATCAAGTTGAGTATCCCTCTGACATATATATAAGAGAAAAAATGTCTGCAGCCAAAAACCGCAAGGATTCCTTTAACAGGCTACGTACAACATACACCCTCTCTGGAAGTTCCTCTAGTCCACCTTTGTACCATAAGAGGACAGCATTACAGCGCTTAGCGGGTTCACCCAAATTTGCAAATAAATCTGACATCTTAAAGGTTCTTCTAGTAGTAATGCCTTCCTTCTGTTTTTTTGCTGAGTGGAGGGGTTCACTGGATGTAAGGGAGCTGAATTCCCTTTGTCCAACAATGGAGCCGGGGCAGAGCTGGGTGACTGTTTAAACCAACAGTAAGACCATTTTGTAGAGCAGACTTTCCCCTCTGCCACCTTAACCAAGTCAGCCCAAGAGGTGGATGGTTGAGCAACACTCAATGGATTATTTATAGTTGAGGCATTAATAGAACAAATATGAGTTCTGGTGGGTGTTGGTTCAGTTTGGCTATTAAATCACTAGGGTTGTGACTTGACTCCCCCCCCCATATTGTTTGCGCCCATTCAGGTATGGTGGATGTCTGCATCCGAGCACTGTGCTGCGAAAGTTCTCAGTGCTACAAGAGGGTATATTTCTACAGATGTCACAAGGTAGCACAGTAGTAGACCAACTAAAGACAGCTGTAACAGCTTTTGACACAGTTGCAGGTTTTTTTTTTTTAACCATTTCAAAAGCTTTGCTCCCGCTGGCCAGTGACTTTGCCATAGCAACCAGAGTGTCTGACAGGGCCAGCTCACTTGCAGAGTTTGCTTGATCTAAACAAGAATGTACGGAATCTTGGTAATATGAGTTTAAGCATTTACCTTGTGCCAGCTACTGTATGTCCACCACTGTAGGAGACGCGCCAACCTCCCAAGTTGCTCCGTCTATGGATCGGGTCCAGCCTGCTGCTAAGAGGGCTTTTTCTGGAGGCCAAAAGGCTCCCACTTTAGAATGGGACTTGCTTGTAGAAGGAACTGTTTTCCGCCACCACAGCTGATGTAGAGATAGTGGTTGCAGGTTGCATAAATACTCGGGAGTTCCATAGAGGAACTTGGCAAATCTTTATGTTGTACTCCACTGACAGCCTGAAGGGTGGCTTCTTCATCTGCCAAAAGCAGTGGTAAGAGCAAGCGTCATTCTTGAATGTCTGCCACTAATTTCTCTTCCTCCAAAATAGGTAAACTGCAGAGTGGCACTGAAGTCTCCACCTGCTCAGGTGAGTGAACTACCGGAGTCAAGGCTGCAGCATCTCGAATACGTAATGTTTCTGATGAAGGCATAGCACAAGAAGCAGGAATGTCTGTAGCAGTCATTACCTGAGACAGATCCAGACTTTCAGGGATATGCATTGAACTAGCAAAAATTACAGCACCATCAGTCACCTCCGAGCTGTGACAGCCTCCTCCTCCTCCTCCTCCACCTGCATCAGCCATCTCCTCAACCTGACAGCTAGCGGTTCCCCCTACTGGAAGACTAGGGGAGTTTTCCCGGTGTCCAGGCCAAATTTCCCCATTAACTAAAAAATACCATCAACAGCTTAGTCTGCTGTGGTATGTCAGTTTGCATCTGTTATCTCCCCCTTCTCCTGGGATGAAACTGAAAACAGGCAGAATTGCCTAGTCCTCCTTTCCCGGTGAACAATAAATAAATAAATAAAGTTCTCTGTCTGGGATATGAATCCATGTGTGATTGGAATACCATTCCACTGTTTTAACCAGATGAATACTTGGACAACTGAAATTGAATCTGTGTCCCTTAAAAGGGATGCTGATAGTGTATAACCTCCACAGTGGGATTTTCTGACCAGTAATTCAAACAGTTAGTGCTGCAGATAACTTAGGACCAGACAACATATGTGGAAAGGATCACAGAGAATCTAAACACTCTATTGTATACTGCTGACTAAAACCTCAGCCATGTGGGCCTGAGAGCTCACAGGAGTCTTCTGAACCTCTTATAGGGATTTCTGAATGTGTACAAGGACACTGTAATGTGATCATTTGTATAAATGGAAGTCAGGTTGTGTACCAGGCATTTTTTGTGCTGTCCCGGTTTCCATTTTGGCACAAATAAGCTATTTTGCAGTATTGTTCTAGCTGTTTGCATTTACTTTTTTGTGTCTGTGTGCATCCTGCTTGTGTTTCTTGTGCTCCTATGTTTCTGGCAGTACCCTCTTTTGCTAGTTCATGAGTGTGTGGATTTCTGCCTTTCCTATGCACCAAAGGGACCTTTAGTAAATCATTTGTAAATGCACTGGTGTATTCACAGCGAGCTTGGGCAGTCATGCCAAAGCTGGCGACACCTTTAGCATGGAACCCAAAGAAAAGTTCAACTATAGTCGCTTTGTTCTTAAACATTTACATGTCACGCAGACAGATCCCTTTTCCTGGACAAACTAATGTTTTATTACTTCGGAAAATGTGTTTTTTATTATGGTGCTCTTTTTATCTTAATCGTCCTGTTTTCTGATTATCAGTGCAAACTGAACTAACTCAGAAAGCATTTTGGGGCACCTCCTGTTATGGCCCATAGCAGAGTTATCTAAAGTAAAGAAGCAATCATTGTATCTGGTAGCTACAAAATCTACAACTCTTACACTGGACATTAAAAAGGATGGCAACAAAGACTCCTATCATTTTTCTGACCATGCCATAGATTATTAGTTTGACTCAGAACCCTGGGAATCCACAGGATAATGAGGACCAGTAAGTTAACCTTGAACTGGGAGCCTTCCAGATCATCTGGCCAAAGAAGCTCCCATTCTTGATATGTCTGGGAACACCAAATGTCGGGAAAAAAATCTTTCTAGCCCTAGTCGATGAATGTTGCCCCAGTATATATGTACGTGCCTGTGTCGACCCTACTGTAGGCAGGAGGTTGATTCAGATTCGGGTGTTTCAGCTGGCAACTCCTTGGAGTCTCAGCAAGCTTCTTTCCATCTTGTGAGATCACTTATAGATGTGTAACTCTTGCAGCTACCACCATAAAAAAAACAGGTTACTCACCAGTAACCAGAGTTCTAGGAATGGTATATGGTTCACATCAACACTCTGGCAGTTCCACTAGAATGGTACGAATGGCCAGACATCTTTAAGCTAAGCTCCACCCACCACATGGGCAGTATATCCCCCAACTCTGCTCCATGATGTCAGATATTTGCACATTGGAAGCAGGGATCTGTGTGCACCATGCCAGGGGAGGCCAGGTAGGTTGTGTGGATGTGATCTGTACACCACTCCTAGAACTATGGTTACAGGTGAGTAACCTATTTTTCTAGGGGAGTGGATATGTTCACTATCCATACTTTGACAGACTCCTAGCAGTTCTCCAGGAGGAGGAGGCAAAACACACACTTCTATTTGGTGAATGGAGACTGGAAAACCAAGGTCGCAACACCAGCATCCTGACGTGACTCAAGGTTGATGTGGTAGTGGGAAATGAAGGTATGTGCTGACTTCCAGGTAGCAGTCCTGCAGATTTCCTGAATAGGGACATCCTGAAGCAGCCACCGAGGCAGCAGTATGTCTGGTAGAATGGGCCCTAAGCCCTACAAGAGTCTCCCTACCAGCCAATCTACATCAAAGGTCAATGCAGGATGTGATCCACCTGGCAATTACTTGCTTTGCTGCTGGTCCTGCAAGGTGCGGCTTTAGTGTAAGTGACAAACAGCCCGCAAGCCTGTCCCTGAACTCCATGCGCACCACATAAGACAGCACTCTCCTCAGGTCCACGATATGGGGCCTGTGGCTGGCCTCTGAAGACGGGTTCATAAGATACACCAGTAAATTGATCACCTCATTCTTACCTGGGTGGCCATTTTGTGTCAGGTTAACTCACTGTCATCAGTTGTCAGTAAAATACACTGGTGTGTCCTGAGGATGCCTACAGAAGTCAGCTACTGACTTCCTGTGTGCCCATGCAACATCTGGAGACGTCACTTATATATTTTAATATATAATATAACAGAATATAATATATATTTGACTGCATAGCACCGTCGGAGAGGTAATTTTGTGCTGAACAACGTTGCCACTGATCTGTGTATTTCATGTATACTTCAGGAGTTATTCGCATTTGTTTATGGTATGGTGTGTAAGGCTTATGTTGCCTATTTTAGTGAAAACATTTTTTTTTTTTGCTGTTTCAACCAGCATAGAAAACACACTAAATTACATATTATTATTATTATTTGCATACCACCATTGGAAAGGTAATTTTGTGCTGAATAACTTTGCCACTCATACTTTGTGTCTAGCTCTTACGGTTCTTGAGCTATTAGGATTTGTTTATGGCATACTGACTATAGCTTGATTTTGCTTAGAAAGGCCCAGGATTCACTGTTAACAGTATACAGGAGACAAGTGGCAACTTCAGAGAGCTCCTGTGGAGGCAATGAGTTAAGCAATGGATTGTTCAGACTTCATCCAAAGCTACTGAAGTAATAAGTTAAGGTGAAACTCTGATACCACCTTCAGGAGGAACTTTGTGTTGAGGCAAAGAACAACTTTGTGCCTGTGGAACACCAGGTAAGGAGACAC
This sequence comes from Neoceratodus forsteri, assembly GCA_016271365.2. Lineage (NCBI taxonomy): Eukaryota > Metazoa > Chordata > Ceratodontiformes > Ceratodontidae > Neoceratodus > Neoceratodus forsteri. The sequence goes on from CM028136.1 coordinate 318,543,037, forward strand.
CGCTGATAGTGCCTAGAGCTCCCCAATCCTTCTGGCTGACATGATGACTATTAGGAATGCCATCTTCCATGATAGGTGTGACATCTCACACCTGTGCACTGGCTCAAAAGGATTGCCCAAAAGCACAGCCAATACCAGCAGCAGGCCCCACAGTGGAGGTGGTTCACAAATCGCAGGGGAAGAGCCCGACCACCTTCTCCTGGGACACCGTCGGCTTACCAGCCCGTGCCCGGGAAGCAAATATGGCTGCCAGGTGCACCTCAAGGGTCATTGCCCACAGTCCCAACAGAGAAAGGGACCAGTGGTTGTCCAGAATGCTAGCCACAGGGCAGGCAAGGGAACCAAGCTCCTTGCCCTGACACAAAATGAAAAATCTCTTCCACTTCAAGGCATATCATCTGTGAGTTGGCTCCTTTCGGGAGGCATCACAACAAGGAGCACATCATCTGAGAGACCCAAAGCCTGGAACTCTTGCGGCTCAGGAACCATGCTGTGAGGTGCAGGGACCAAAGATCTGGGTACAGAACCGTCTCCTGAAGTCTAGTCAGCAGATCCAGGTGAAGGGGCAGTCTCCACGGAGGTCTTCTGCCGAGGCTAAGGAAATCCAGGTACCAGAACTGCCTTGGCCAGTTTGGAACTATCAGGATCAACCATGCCTTGTCCTTCTGGGCCTTGACTACCACCTTGTGGATCAAGAGGAAAGAAAGGAAGGCATAAACAGTGCCTGGTGTCCAGGGCCTCACAAAGGCATCTCCCAGCAGTGTCCCAGACTGTGAAGGGTGGGCAGAAAACAACCTCTGTTTGGCACTCTCCCAAGAAGCAAACAGATCAACCAGAGAAGTGCCCCACTGGGAGAACAGATGGTTCACCACCTCCTGATTCAGGGCACACACACACACACACACACACACACACACACACACACACACACACAATGTCTCTCCTACCAGGCTGAGAGCATCCACCAGCCGATTGTTTTCTCCTGCAACATGAATCACCAGGAGATCTGCACCCAGGCTACGTATGAAGGTCCTGATGTGAAGGGCCCCCTGACATAAGGAAAGGAAGTGAGTTCTGCCTAGCCTGTTCAGGTAGAACATGGCTGTGGTGTTGTCTGTCTGGACCTGCTTGACCTGACCCCTGACAGGAGGAGGAATGCCATCAGCACTGGCCACACTGCATGACGTTCCAGCAGGCTTATGTGATGACAGGACTCTCTGGGTGACCAGAACCCATGGGTTCTGTGGTCCCCTATGTGTGCTCCCCACTTCATCAGAGATGCGGCCGTAATGAGTGAGACAGTCAGTTTTGGGTGGACAAACAGGATTCCTTCCTGCAGGTGTTCTGGGACCAGCCACCACTGGATGGCATCCCACATTGGCTGGGTCACTGTGAACAGCTTGTCCAAGAGTCCTAGGTGCTGGGACCACAGACGGCCCAACTCCCACTGGTGGTGACGTATCTGCCAGCAGGCCCAATGGACCATGCTGGTGCAGAATGCCATATATCCCAGCAGCCACAGGAAATCCAGGCAAGGTGCAAGAGCCCAACTTGAAATGATCAGGCAAAGGAGGTAAGATCCAGTGACCAGTCCACAGGGAAGGTTCTGCTCCAAAGAATTTGATCATCTGTTTCAGTACCAGTTCGGACTTGTGTGTGTAGTGCCCCAAAGCATAGGGGCACAACAGAAATTTAACTAAACAAATAAGAACCACTCATAGGGCAGTGTGGGCAGACAGAGGGACCCCTACAGTTACTTTGTTCCCCTCTTTGCAAGCGGCAAGAGTAAATAAAAATATAAAGTTTTTCCTTTGTGGTTGCCTGCTCCATTCTGTAGACTCACCACCCACCCTTAAGCAGTGGTCACCCATGCGCTGCAACTTCTGTCACTACCCAGTGTTTTTTGTTTGTTTTTTTAAATGTTGGTGGCTGTGGCACGGACTCGGGTTCTGGAACTGGACCCCCGTCTTCTTTTTGAAAATTATCATTTTCTAGTTTTCGTTGACTGGACTTAAGAGAGAGAGGACATGGAAAGCAAGAAAGGGACCTGTTAGGCTTACCTGGTTGGTTGAAGCTGTCCCACTGTTTGTCCATGGTCCTTAACCCTCTGGTCTGCAGTCCTGCTTGTGTCCGCTCCGAGTCCTGCTGTAAGCACGGTGGCTTCAGTGAGTGGTGGTCGCCAGTAGTAAAAGAAGAAGCGCAATGGAGCACAGTGTGGGCTCCGTTTGGCCCCATTTTTTATTTTATTTATATTTAAAAAGTTAATTCAGTCCCTTGTGATCAGCATGTCCCAGAGTCGCACTGAGAGAAGGAGAAGAGGCTGTCAAGTGTCATGAGGTCCAGCAAGGCCCCCTTGCTATCCAGTTCATGCCTGCAAGTCCCACCTTCTGCCACCTACCTCCCAGCTGCCCTGCTCCACTGTCTTCGACCCAGGCCGGGGCAGTGAGTTGACGGCAACACAAGAAGAAGTGTGCTATCTGCCTAAATTTCAAAGAGTAAAAAGAAGGCGGGTTTTGTTTGTAATTTAAAGCACCATTAGGCACCAGGAAAGGTCGTCCGAGAACCGAGGGGTGGGTCAAAGGACCCTGAATTTAAATATTTTAACATTAATTAGGTGCAATGATGCCAAGGGGCTGGGCTGAAGCCACAAAGCCCTGCAGAGAGTGAATTGATATTTATAAACAGGCCCCCCAAGGGAGGAACTAAGGGGCAGGGTAAGCCCCATTCATGAAAGAGGGACATCAGATAAGGATTATTTAAAAGGGCAGTCCCCTAGAGAGAAGTAAAGGGGCAGGGCAAGCCCCAGTGGTATTAAAAGAAGGGGCAACCAAGGCTAAAGTTAAGAAGGGCTACCAATCCCAGATGCCCTGTGCCTTCCTTAGCACACCCTAGTTCCCAACATGCAGAAAGGGGAGTTCAGCATCCCAGGAAGTGGGAGTTTAGTTGTGAGTACCCCTGCGCGCTTGCAGAGCATCAGGACAGTGACTGAGGCCGCACTGGTGAGGAAGGGGTTTTAAATATTTCCCACCTTCGGACCACCCACAGAGGTGACCAAGGAAGGAGTTCGCTAGCAGGTCCCTAATCAAGCAAGCATTGGGACAGTAGAGCATTTGGGACATCTTAGAGTGGCAATAAGGCTGAAATTGTGTCTGACCTGTCACAACCTGCAACTGCCTGAGCTGTGTTTTATTGCCTGCAACTGCCTGAACTGTGTTTTACTGCCCACAATTGCCCCCAAACTGGTGATTTGCCCTACTACTGGCAATTGCCCCTGGAATTGGTCAACTGCCCCCCGATATGGTTATTTGCCCCCTGGAATTGGTCATTTGCCCCCAAACTGTTGATTTGCCTCTGCTACTGGCAATTGCCCTCTGGAATTGGTCAACTGCCTGCTGACTAGTGACTTGCCTCTGCTACTGGCAACTGCTCCTGGAACTGGTTATTTGCCCCTGCTGCTGGCAATTGCTCCCTGGAATTGGTTATTTGCCCCTGCTATTGGCAACTGCCCCTCTGGAATCTGCCAATTGCCCCAAACTGGCTATCTGCCCCTGGCTGCAGGCAACTACCCCTGAAACTGGTCAACTGTCCCATAACTGGTTGTTTGCCTCTGCTACTGGCAATTATTGCCCCCTTGAACTGGTCAACTGCTCCTGAACTGGTTCGGAGTGTACCAACCACCTCTAATTGCCTTAGAACTATGCACCTGTATTCAAAATTTTGCCACTGTACTGAGCTGAAAGTACTGCATGCATACTCAGAACTAAGATTGTATGTGTGTGACTCCAATTGCATACCACTTGGAATTAGTCTCCATCTAGCAGAGAAAGGATCCTACAGCTTCATGCTGTGTCACAATCCTCCAGCTTCTGCACCTATGGTCCTGGTCGAAATCATCTTCACCCCGAGTATGCTCATCCTGGAAGAGACACATCGACATCCTATTTTTTGTTTGCCGCTGATCCCCAGTTTCGTCTAAGCCCAGTGCAATCCATGACAGCCAATCTGTTATTTTTCCTGGTTCCTGTTCCGGATACTTCAAGGTCTTCTGTCTCCACTCAGCTTTCAATGTCCTGTTTATTTTTCTTCTCTTTAGGTATCACCCACATCATCTTGGTTGCATTCTCATTCCTGCTTGCAGCATTCATCCTGTTCTGCTCATCTGGTCCCGGCAGCCCATTGCAAGAGTTTGTGCCAAAGAATCTCCAGCAACTCATCTCGTCCCTGGCAGCCCACTAGCGGGTTGCTGCCAACATCCTCTTCAGCTCATCTTATGCCAGCAGCCCATTGGAAGGGTCTGTGCCGAAACACCTCTTGCCGTTATCCCATTTCTGGCAGCCCACTAGTGGGTTTGTGCCGGAAACCTGTTCAGTTTACTCTTCTGTCCCAGCAGCCCAAGGGAGTTTTTTTTTGCTGATGAACTCATGGCCTGTTTAACAAACCTCTCATAAATCTCAGTGGCCTCACCTAGGCCTGCACTAAAGTGCCAGTTTCCATGTTACAACCGGGATCCTTTGTTCTCATTCCTTTTTTCTTCACTTCCACCTCACCTCCCGCTTGTGTGCATGAAGACCATCACCAAAAGTGGACTCAAACGTGTAATGTCTTCCTGAATTTATTGTAACCCTGTTGTGCTCTGCAGTACTACAAGAGCCCTCCGGGCTGGTAATCGATCAACTATGATCATCTAGAGTGCTAAGCTTAGCATAGAGTGTAGTGGTTTTAGGCTGAGGTGCACCTCTTAGATTCTTTTATCGCAATTCCCGCGGAGCAACTGTTTATTTTAGGTCATCTTATAGTAATTCTTGCAGTGTTTTGTTTACTTTTACCACTGTTACCCCTCATTCCTTGTGACTGTGTCATCCTACCCTTGTTGTTGTCTGAATAAAGCCTTTCAGCATCGAGCCTCTGTGGGCAACTCCTGCCTCTCCTTGTTGGGTGTTTTCATCCACCCATCAAAAGAACCTTTAGCGTCCCTCCACCACAAAACCTGCTGAAGGTGACGCTCGTGTTGGTAGTCTGGTGTTTATAGTGAAACCAGTTCCTGATTATTTCATCCATCTCTCAGGAAGTAAGATAAAACTTAGAATTCCATTCATGCACCAGTTCTTCACATGTGGATTGACCAACATGCCCAAGTTTCAACAAGTCTTGAGAGCCAGATCTCTGGACCTCTTCACAGCCTCTCAGGACAGACCATACAACGGCCACTTGTGTAGGTAGGGGTACATCCTGACCCCAAGGTGCCACAGTTGGGCTGCCGCCACTGCCATACACTTGGCAAAACCCTGGGTACCGAGGAGCAGCTGAAGAACATGGCCTGGAAATGGTACAGAACCCCTTCCTCTCAGAAGAGACGGTACCAGCAGTGGGACTGACGGACAGGGATGTGGAAAAACACATCCTGGAGGTCTAGGGAGCAGAATCAAATGTTCTGCTCCAGTGACTGAATGAGCGGATTCAGAGTGACCATCCAGAACTTGTGTTTTCGCATGAACTGCTTCAGGTCATGCAAATCTAATATGGGGCACTAGCCCCCCCCCAATCCATTTCAGGACCGGGAAGTACTGTACTTGGATACATAAACCTGACAGGCCAGGGTGTCCAGGACATGGGATATTGCTCATTTTGCAAGGAGCTGATTAAAAAGCAGACAGTGTATCCTGCGACATTCTGCACTCCCCAAAGTGTGTGAAGGTGGTAAGGCGGGAGAGCCTAGACATCCAAAAACAACTCTCTGCCCACTACATCCAACATCCACTTATCTGTTATAACGTGGCAAGAAGTGACAAGTGATGTAGCCGACCCCCAATAGGGAGTGCAGACAGGGACAGGATGGGTGGAGGGATGACATCCCCTGAAGTCACTGGGCAGCTTTTGGGGGGCACCAGTGGCTGCAGCCAGAGGGGCACCACTACCCTCGCCCTTCCCCTTAGGACCCTGGCCCCTGGACTTGGGCTTGGGATACAAGGCCTGGTACTGCCCTTGCTGGGGCTCCTGCTGAGGAGGCTGTGGCTGAAAGGACCAAAAAGTCTGCTTCTTAGATTTTTTTTTTCAGGTTCTTCTGGTATAATGCCACAGAATCAAGGGTGGCACTGGACTTCTCAGAACTGGTGGGATGTCCCTCAACCCCAGAGCCAAAGAGGTCACTGCCCAAGAAACGGACATCAGCCAGCTTACAGTGAGGATCTGCCATGAAGGTGGACAGATGCAGCCAGGCTCTGCGACATATGGAGACAGCTGCTTCCATGACAAAGGTGATTGAGTCACCCATGTCCAAGGCCGTCTGGAGCTGGTGTTTAGCCAACGAATGATCCTGGTCTCTGATAATTGTCACTGCCATTTGCTGCTCAGCAGGGAGGAGAGGGAGGATTGCATCCATGACCCCCTCAGGAAGTGACCGAAGTTGGCTATCACCAAGGCATAATTAGCCTGACAGAGACCCAGGGACACCACAACATGCACCTTTTTAGTGGCATGGTCATTCTTGCAGGGCTCTTTGTCTTGAGGCTTGTTCACATCCTCCTGGTGTCTGAACTTGCACAACACCAAATCTGAGACCAACCCCTCTGTGCAGGGGTGGTCCGAGAACCCTGAGAGGGATCCCGCAGGGGCTGCGTACTTGCAGACCATACAGATGGAGGGTGCCGAGCAGGATGGAGGATGCTGTCAAAGTTCCAGGGCCACACTTCCGGTGATGCAACAAGCCTAATGGCAGCTTAGCCTCACTGCTCCAGGACCCCGGATTGTTTAACTATCTAATCGCTAGCCATCAGAGTGCTAAAAAGCTATCATAATACTTCTCAAAACCTCAATATTACTGGCTAACATGGGGAGAATGAAAAGGAAAGATTTTGCAGCAACACCAAGGCGTTCCTCGTTGCAGAGTGAAAAGTGGCCTACTAGTCCCTCTCCCTCACGCTCTTCTATGCTGACAATCTCCGGAGAAGATGATGCCGATTCAGAGACTACATCAACTTTTACCAAAGCTGATGGCAAAAGAATGCTAAGTATTCTCCATAGAATTGATTCTAAAATATCCTGTTTGCAGACTGATTTTAAAAAGCTGTAGAATCATACTTCTGAAGTCGAAACGCGTATGGAAACACTCCAAAATGAGCATATGGTGTTTGGCAGATCGCTGGCCTTTTTGCACTGGAGAGAGAGAGAGAGAGAGAGAGAGAATTGACACAGCGGGCAGAGGATGCTGAAGCCAGGGCACGACGGAATAATATCCGAATATTCGGAGTTCCAGAGGACAAGGAACAGGACGACATGATTGCATACCTACAACCCTGGCTACAACAAGAGCTTTCGTTGCCAGAAGGTTTTGAATTTGCCATTGAAAGGGTGCACAGAACCCTTGCTCCTAAACCTAAAATAGGAGCCCCTCCACGCTGTCTTGTGGTTAAGTTCCTTAAATTTACAACAAAAGAAAAAATACTTCATTTGGCCTGGGGCAAAAAAGATTTAAACCTTGATGGACAGAGGGTGTATTTTGATCAAGATTTCCCCCCCAGGCATGATGAATAAAAGGAAAAAAATCCTTCAAGTTCTTAAATCATTAAGAGAGAAGGGGCTAAAGGCTTATCTCCGCTACTCAGCCAAACTGTGGATGCAAGACTCTGAAGGCATACAGATTTTTGAAAATTTATTGCAGGCAACGCCGATGTTGGAGCAAGTGGGGATTCCCATTCCAGACACCAGTGAAGAGAAAGCAGAGCAGGAGATTGAGAGTCTCTTATGGGGAATGGCACCAGGGGGTAGACGTCCTCAGAGAAGGAGGCATGATTCCCTGCTCCCACTACATGCAGACATGGCTCGCTGGATCCTCCCATGTAATTTACCTCCCTGAAGCTTTAGGAAATTTTTGGAAGCCTACTGGTGTTGCACTTACCCCTGGATCCCCTGCTGTGGAGAGGTTCCCCCCCCCCGTTTAAGCTCCTGAAAATTGATCAGGCTAATCCATTCGGATCTGTGCTGGAACTTTCAGACGGCTTGTAAACATCCTACACCTATTTTGTTATAGAAGGGGAACCTTTTGTTGCAGACTCATTTCTAACTGGGGACATTGGTGGAATGGACCTTTCTCAGTGGCCCATCTTTATTTTAGTTCCCATTAACAAAAAATCGCTATATACCCGAATGAATGGATTCCAATATATTTTGAACTTCCCAAGGACACTGGAGTTTTGTCTAAACCATTTAAATATTTCTCGTCCTGTAAAAGGAAACAATTTAATTTCTTACGTTATATTTCTAAGCAAGCTTGTTACAGTGGGAAAACGATTTTAGTTAAAGAGACCTGCAGGGCGACTGGTCTTTTTACTGGTCCTCTTATGTGCCACTTGAAAGACTAAAATAATTCTGACAAAAGGTTATTCCTTATTTGTCTTTTTGAAGACAGTTGGGGGAATGTAGACATAGAGGGTTTGGGTCCACATCAGCAGGAATGGAGTTTGATTTATTTCCCCCGGCCCATAAGTCATGTTCAATTACCTGGTTTAAGCACAGTTTTAATTACAAAGCCATAGTTTATTGGCAAAAATTATTTTCATAAGGATGACTTTAATTGTTTATTATGCACAATCCGGGGCTGACAGCTGAGCCTAGGACTTACATACTGGTCACCATGTTAGAAGGGAAGGTGAGTTTCTACTGACGGCGGTTGGCAGAAACCCCTTGGCACATTGTGTGCTGCACTCTTCATCTATCTTTGAATACTTTGTCTTCGTGACCTCCCTTGCGGCTGCAAGGGGGCACATCTTGGGCAACTGAGTTTGTCCTCAGGGAATTCTCTTTACTCTACCATCCACGCCCTGGTCCGTTGGACCACCTGTGTGTTTTGTTACTATATTAATAGTCTCCTGTTGAGACTACTCCTACCCCATGTTCCTTGCTGGATATTGGTATTTTTCTTCTTCTTTTATTATGTACTGATGTTAGTCAATATGTCTTTTTTATGTAGTTGGGGGACTCACTGGAGGAAAGGGAAGAAAGAAGGATAAGCTATGGATAGTATATTTAAAATTTCAAAATGGGTTCATTGAACATCTTCACTATTAATGTGAAAGGAATCAATAATGTTATAAAACAGCAAGAATTTTAAAATAATTGAGGGATTTATCATGTGATGTGGCCTGCTTGCAGGAAACAAGGTCATCTCCCAAAGAACAGGACAAGTTAAGAAGGTCCTGGGTCGGCTTGATTTTTTCAGATTCTCATCCCTCAGCAACTAAAGCAGGAACTGTAATCTTGGTGAAGAGGGGGCTCTCTTTTACACTGAGAACTGTGCTTAAGGAGGGTACAGGCAGGTGGATTTTTGTCTCTGGAGATTTGAGAGGCTCCCCTATTACTTTAGAGCCAGTTTATGCCCCTAACCCCCCCCCCCCAAGGGAATTCTTTCAAAGAATGTTTGCAACTCTGGTAAACCTCCCTCCAGGACACCTTGTGCTGGCCGGTGACTGGAACTGTGTAGCGAACCCTAGTTTGGACAAAGCACCCCCGGGGCGGGGTGGACTGAGGACCTGTTCAAGAGCCCTTCACACCTTAGTTAATGAAACAGGCTTGGTAGATCTGTGGAGATGGCAACACCCTGCCCTTAAGGATTTTACCTTTTATTCTCCTGCCACAAATTCTTACTCTAGACTGGACTGGTTTAACACATGGCGTTTGGAAGCACACCTCTTTAGAATGGTCCGGATCTCCCCAGTTTCTTTTTCAGATCACGCCATAGTCCAGACTCGGGTGGAATGAGAGTGTTCAAAGCAAAGGGAGCAATGGAGATTAGATCCTGGTTTATTAGCAGACATGACCCTAGTTAAAACATTGAAGGAGGAAATAAAATGGTATTTAGAGCAGAATTCAGAGGAAGACACTCCGTTGAAATTCATCTGGGATGGGCTCAAGGCGGTGCTAAGGGGCAAATTTATAAGTCACAGGGCTTATAAGAATGAATTACGTAAACTTACAATTAACAAGGCTGTTAACACCTTAATGTCCCTAGAAACAGAACATAAGACAACACGTGACCCCCTTACATACCAAAAATTACTGAAAGCTCAGGAGGATTACAACAAATTAATGTTGCATCGTACCCTTAATTCATTAAAATTCACAAACCAAAAATATTATGAAGGGGAGACTGAGCTGGAAAGTTGTTAGCTATGCAACTTAAAAAGCAAGAGATGGATAGATTTATTCCTAAAATAAAAAATTTTAACAATCCACGAGAAACCCTGTATCAGCCTTTAGAGATAGCAGGTACTTTTGTGAACTATTATTCACATTTGTACACTTGTGAGAGACTAACAGATCATCAGGTGAAGACAGATATATTTTCAGAATCAGTCCAGGTCCCAAAATTGTCTAGTGCCCAAATCCTCAATCTAGAGAAACCCTTTACTGCAAAAGAATTAGATCTAGTAATCACATCTCTGAAATCGGGGAAATCCCCAGGCCCTGATGGATATATGTAACAGAATTTTATAAAACATTCCGAAAGGAATTGATCCCGATTCGCTTAAAGGTATGTAATGAAGCACATGTTGAAGGATCGGTCCCTGGTACTTGGATGGAAGCCATTATTTCGGTTATACCGAAACCGGGGAAGGACCTCACTGAGTGTGTCAGTTATCGACCAATATCTTTATTAAATACCAATGTAAAGATTTTTGCTAAACTAATAGAAGAAAGATTAAAGGGTATCATTCCTTCTCTGGTACATGGTGCTCAGACAGGATTTGTGCCTGGACGGCACATACAAGACAATATCAGGTTACTATTAAATGTCTTAGACAAGACTCTATCTCTCCCAAAGCACAAGGCGATCATGGCATTAGACGCAGAAAAGGTGTTTGATCACCATGATTGGCAATTTTTGAATAAAACTTTAGTTAAATTTGGCTTCTGGTCCAAGTTCAGGGACTGGATTCTAAGTCTTTATTCCAATCCAGTTGCCCAGGTCAGAGTGGATGTCATTTTGTCAACAAAATTCCATATAACACGGGGTACACGGCAAGGATGCCCACTCTCCCCGCCATTATTTATATTAAGTATGGAACCCTTTGCTGCCAAAATAAGACAGTCAGACTCCTACAGGGGAATCCAGCTTCAGGGCGAAGAAATCCGGATATCCATGTATACGGATGATACTTTACTATACTCAGAAGATCCAAAAACTCAATCCCCCACGTTCTATCTTTAATACAAGAGTTCGGAGCTATATCCGGATTTAAAATAAATGATACTAAAACCGAAATGCTCCCTGTTTCCAAGCCAATGCAGGATACCCTTCCACAAGTGGGACAATTTAAATGGGCAAATGAGGGTTTCCAGTACTTAGGAGTTTGGATTCCAAATAATGCAGCTAAATTGTTTCAAACTGATTATCTCAAATTACCTCAGAACATACAAACAGATTATAACAGGTGGACAGAACTACCATTATCATTTTCGGCACGCATAGAAACAATACGAATGAATATCTTACCCCGATTATTACTTCTTTTTACGGTATTACCAATTAAACCACCTGCCTCATTTTGGAAAAGTCTAAAATCCGCAACATCTAAATTCCTCTGGAACCACAGACCACCTAGAGTTAAGAGGCAAGTTTTACAACGGGCTAAAGAGAAGGGAGGCTTTGGGCTTCTGCGTTTCTTAAAATATTACTGGGCAGCCCAACTTCAGATACTATCCCAGTTATGGCCTAATGACAATCAGCCTTTATGGACAGTCCTGGAGAGGCCTGAGGCACCCAAGGTCCAGCTGGCAGACTTCATTTTCATGGATCAGACAAGTCTATCAAAATTCTGCTTAAGGAATCCTTGGTCAAAGGTGTTAAGGCAGGTCTGGCTGAGAGTGATTAAACGTTTGGACCTACAAGCTAGAATGTCAGCTAAGACTCCTATTCAGGCCTGTCTGGATTTCCTTCCAAACTACACAGATACGGGCTTCTCTAGGTGGGAGCAGGCTGGTATTTCTGTATTGGGCACCTTTATGACTCACATGAATTTAAGAGTTTTAAACAATTATCAGATGAGTTTGCTTTAACTTCCCGAGATCACTTCAGATTTATACAAATTCGTCCCTTTATACTAAGTAAAGGTTTGGATAAAGAGGAAATAACAGAGGTTAAGCCACTATCGGAATTTTTCATTTCAATATTGACAAGTGGGGAGGGGGGCATTTAATCTCAAAGCTGGTAACTTTCTTTTCCAGTAAAGAATCCACCCTCATAGGGAGTCTAGAAGTAAAATGGTCCAAAGAACTTAATTTTTCGCTTGAAAGAAAGAATGGCAACAGATTTGGACTGGGGTACATGACACCTCATCTTCACCTTCACAGAAAGAGTTCAGGTGGAAAGTCAATTTAAGAGTCTTTCGCACCCCAACTATTACAGCACACTATGGAGCTACAATGACGGATCAGTGCTGGGGAGAGTGTTGAGAAAAAGGCACACATACTCATATTTTTTTGAGCTGTCCTAAGCTTACAATTTTTTGGCACCAAGTCATTCACACTTTGAATCCATATTCCACATACAGTCTCTGAAAGAACCTATATTCTGGCTACTGGGTCCCCCCATTAAGACCAAAAATCAGAGATACTTGTTTTGGATTCTTTTAGCAGGAGCTCAAAAAGCGATTACAAAATGAAGGCTAACTAAAATCATTCCAACTCTTGATTTATGGTACTCAATGTGTACACAGATTCAGGAAATGGAGAGAATTACAGCCCATCTCAGAGCTCAATTGCAGAAATCCAGGGGAGATGGTTGCCTTTCTTTCGCTATCAAGCTGAAAAAGAGAATAAGACAGTTTTGGAAATTTTAGCATTGAATTCAGGACATTGAGAATGGTTATTGAATGGATAGGTGATCCCCCCTTAGGGTGAGCAGTTTCAGAAGTCCTGATATCATCATGCCTGGGAGGCTGGAATTTCATATCCCTAGCCTTTATAATGTAACACACGAAATGCCCTAGGGCATAAATGCCCACAAACCCCCAGTTTTATGCAATATTTTTCTGATATACTTACCGTTCATTCCTCTCGGTAATATGCATTGGATAAAAACTTAGTTTCCCAACACCTCTGCTGGAATCACTATCCCCAACATGTGTTTATATGATTTATTGTATTTTTGTCCTAATGGTTTTTTGTTCACTTTTGTTTATCTGGTTCTGGCCAAAGATGTAAAAGAAGGTACATATATATAACACCATGAAATTCCTCTTTCAAAGAGAAGATAATGTGTCCTTGGTCCAGACCTAGATTTGTTGTTGCAATCTCCCCCCCCTTTTAATTCTGTTCCTTATCCCATTGTACTTGTACTGTATAATGTCTTTCTGTACTTCTTTTCTGTTCTGTCTTATGTTTGTACTGTGTCAAATTATAATGGAAATCTAATAAAAGTACTATTTAAAAAAAAAAGCTCCAGGGCCAGTCCCAAAATGACCTCAGCAACAGGAAAGGCAACCCTTGGGGATCTGTCCCAGTCTGAAATGTCCATAAGGGGATACTTGGCCCTGTTTTGGACTGGCTCAAGTGGGAGAGACATGGACTCTGAGAGGAGTCAGACAAGCACCCCGAAGGACACCAGGTCTTGCTCGGTGGTCTGCTCTTTGACCAAACCTCAGTTGAGAAGAGTCCCAGAGAAGGTCATGGACTCATGATCTGAGTCATCCAAGGACTCCTCAAAAATGGCCCGACCACTTTTTGCCATGGACATTTCATGTATCCACTCCCGGGGTAATCCTTACCAACAACTGGCCTGGCAAGCCTGTCTCCAGATGGGTCTCCTTGGATGGGAGCACCCCACCTTTGACTGTGGTGGCTACAGCTCCACCCAAATAGGAGAAGCAGATGTGGGGGGCACCTGCATGGTGTTGACCAGTGGGTATGCCACTGGCATTGGCCAGGTCACCAGAGGTCCAAAGGGAAGAGCCCAACCCTGCCCTGTGATGGCCCACTGTTGCTAGATAGCTCCTGGTAGCACTATCACAGCTTGCGATGGTGCCTCTCCTCACCTGTAGATGAGGAGGTTAAGAAGCATTAACGGCGATGCCTCCCAGTAGAACAGGATTGACAGCAGGAATGCCACAATGAAAATCTCAGCCACAACCATTGACCAGCTGGTTGACAGCGTGGGGAGCCTCCCAGCTGATTGCGGTAACCCACATGCCGGCCTCCGTTATGCTGCATGGGTCTGGAAGGCTCAACCACCAGTGGCAGGAGCTCACAAGGACTGGGCAGAGACACTGATGGGACCACATCATCCTGGGTGAGGACCGGGAGCACCAGGGTCTGCAAAAATCAAACCCTCAACCTTGTCTGATAACAGGTCAACAGGCTTGAAAAACATCTCAGCAGCCTGCTCGACTGGAGTTAAAGCTGACTGGCTCGATGGGGGAACCAAAGCGCCCTTGACCTGCCCAACCTCCTCTTTGACTGAGATGCACTTGACAGCCACCGAGCAGTTGAGTGGCACCAGCAGCGCTTGTGCTCATTACCACCGTGGTGGGAAGGGCTCTCCCACAGGGTCAAGAGAGCCAAATACATGTCTTGGAATCCTCAGGTGAAGGACCCTCCAACACTGGCCCCATTTAGGAACAGTGCCAAGACCATGGAGGTAGCTGCCGTGGCTGCTGCCACTTCCACCTTATGGGCCATAAGTTGCTGAGCCAACCTGGCTGCAGCCAAGGCTTTTTTGTGGCCCTTATGGCAGTCCTTCCAGGTCCCATTCTGTTGGCCAACCAAGCAAGAGCCAGAGCTTCCTGCCCTCACGAGAAGTATGCTGTTGCAAAGGCCGCAGCCAGCCACACTGTGTTGCCTGCCCAAGCAGTACACATGTCATGTGGGTCACTGACTGACATCTTCTGCTGGCACTGAATACAGAATATGAACCCCCACTTCCCTTGCTCTATTGTAAAACAACAAGGGTAGTCAAAGGAACTAACTGAAGGAGAGAATTAAATCACAGAAACTTCAAAAACAAAGTCTGCCTATGGTGCCCTAAACTGAAGCGAAAGCTGTGAAGGCGGTGACCTGCGCTTCCAGAGGAAAGAAAGATCTGACATCATGAGGTGACGCCTCTAGAACAGATGCTCCTTCTCGAAGGACACCAACTGTCTGGGTACTGGTAATTAATCTTGCCAGTGCAAAACCAACAGAGTATGCCATACAGTGACTGTCTCATGCTCTTATTATTCACTTTGCATCTGCTATGAAGGAGAGATAAGGGTCTGGAACAAAACCATGGTATCTCTTACAGCTTGTTCTGCAGTTTGTGCCTAACAAATTCCTCTCAATGTGTATCTGGTACCAAAACTTTACATACCTATGCAGTAAGTTTCATACTTGTTTCCTAATTCTTTCTGCACCTGTGGCAACAGTTTCTGCTGACTGCGTCCATTTTTCACATATCTGCAGATCTCAGACCCAGGAAGAAAGACACAAATTAGCTTGTGTCACAAATGACAAAACTTCAGGATTTAGAACAACCGTGGTTCTTAAAATGATGCCAATGTGGAACTGCAGCAGAAAATTACACAACTTCATCATTTTTGGTAGTGATAGACAAGAAAAAAACTACAAAACTGACAAAATTGTCTTTTGACAACAAATAGGCAAATGAGGTGGACTCAAGAAACATCCACAGCCAAGAGAAATCCCAAGACAAAACAAACTACACTTAGGAAACTAACTGAACATATGACTCTGAGACAAAGAAACTGTCCTGAAACTGTCACCGAGATCCAGGATTGGATGAATGTGAGCTGGCTGCGGTTAAACCCTGAAAAAACTGAGGTGTTGGTTGTGGACCCAGGTCATCGGGAGAAGGGTTTGTTGGCAGGATCACCTTCAGGTCTTTGGCTTGGGGGTGCTCAGCTAACTACCTCAGACTGGGTGCGGAACCTGGGCGTTATATTTGATGACTGCCTGACCCTTAAATCACAGGTGTCGGCAGTTGTCAAAACCTCCTTTTTCCATCTGAGGAATATCACCTGGGTGAAGCACCCGGTTCCTTCCGATGATCTTCCAACTTTAGTCCATGCATTTGTTACCTCCCGCCTTGACTACTGCAATGCCCTTTACTTAGGGCTACCGGGGGTTGATACCCGCCACTTGCAGCTAGTGCAGAATGCGGAGGCCAGGCTTTTGACTGGTACTTCTGGAACCAGTCATATAATGCCTGTCCTCCACGGACTGCACTGGCTGCCAGTACAGTGGCGGATCACCTTCAAGGTTGGTTTGCCCGCCTATAAGGCCCTGCATGACCAGGGACCCAGCTACCTGCAAGATCTCCATCTCTACTGTCCCCTCCGCCCTCTCCGATCCACTGATGAGGGATTGCTAGAGATTCCCAGGGTCCGTTTGAAGACAGCTGGGGCCAGGTCATTTAGTTTTATGGCCCCGACTCTGTGGAATTCTCTACCTCGTCGGGTGCAAGACTGCCTGGCCGTCCAAAGTTTTGAAACAGCCTTGAAAACAGATTTATATAGCCTAGCTTACCCAGATTTGTAATGCCGCTATGTTGACTGGTTTTATTATTTGTTTTATCTTTGCTGTATTTTAATTATTTATTTCTAAACAAGCGCCTTGGTTTTAGAAAGGCGCTTTTTATAAATAAAGAATGAGTTGAGGTGCGAGTTGAGATAAATACCCTTAATTTCCTCAGATACCAGTTGTGAAAGCAAACCACTTAGCAAAGTTGTTTTTTAAACAAAGTCTGAATACTATATTATGTATGCAATAATACCGGACAGGGTGGGCGGTACTGGGCTGTACCAGACCGCCCAGGGGCATAATGTGGCCAGACGTCACAGGCAGAGGGCCTTATAGCCCTTGGAAGGTCCGTTATAGCCCAATACTACCCACTCTGGAGAGTATTATTGCACTTAGAAAATGGGCACTGTGAGAAAAAAAAATTAGTTTAATTAAAAAAAACTAATAAAAAATGTGTTTAAAATAAGTTTTGTAATAATATAGTTCCTCCGCCTACTTGAGAATTATGTGTTTGTTTTTTGAGCTAGGGACTTTTGTTGTGTTGAAGGGTCTGTCTGTAGTTTATTTAAAAAAAGTTGCTGATTGGTGGCTTGCAGTACTGAAGATTGAAAAAAGATGAGTTAAATTGTAGACTGTGGAGGTATGGGGAGAGTAGGAGCTACAGAGCTGCTCAGGAGGCATTGGAGGTCGGGAAGCAAACAGCAGGGGTTGAGCGAGGTGCAGAACAAAAGAAATCTCAAGAGAAACATCTGCAGTCTGCTGTTTTAAACTCAGCTGGGCTACATGTTGTGTTTGCAGGGAAAGACTACGACCGAAAAGGGTAATAGCGCTTGCTGGGCAAGCCTTGCGCTGCGAGGAACTGCTAGTTAAATCTTGCCATTACAGTTTTTTTTTGTCATTTTTGGTGTCTGAAGGGGAGGAGGTGAGAGACCATGGTCTACAGAAAATTGCCATTAGCAATGAGAATGGTTGGGAGAAATGATTAACTGTCTCCCCAACTGCAAAATTAAAAACCTAAGTGTCTTTTTTTTTTCCCCAACAAAGCCAAGCAAGCCTTGCACTGCGGGAACTGCTGGTTGAATCTTGGCATTGTTTTTTGCGGCTTGTCATCTGAAGAAGGGGGCACGAGACTGTGGTCGGGAGAGTGCTGCCGTTACCAACAAGCGTGGTTGGGAGTGAGAAGTGATCAACTGTGTCTCTCCCTGACCTCAAAAGTAAAAACAACACTTTCTTTATATATACAACTCAACAGTGAACTGGGGGACTTGCTGGCCACCGACTCACTCAGTAAGTGAGGGAAAAAATGAGGACTGGTCAGTCTGAAAATTCGGGTGCCCAAGGATACCCTGAGTAATGAATGGGGTACCCCGAATTTGAACTTGTTTTTCAGCGGCTCTGTTCAAAAATAAATGCACACCTGGCATGGCCTTTCAGTCAATCAGGTTGTTTTATTTTTCAAGCCCATTTTGTTATATATGCTATACTACTATACGAGTTAAATAGCCACTTCCTCCAGGCATCTATAATTGCCATAGCAAACACTGTACTAATACCCAAGCTCATATATGTGGTCCCTGTGCTGCAGTTTCTAGGCAAATCTGGGAGTAATAGATTGGAATTGTGACTACCACAAAATAGGCCGCTCCGCTGCAATGACCCATAACAGGAAGCACCATTGTAAGGTGCTGACCTTCCTAAACTGGCTGTCCTTAGCATATCGGCTACAGTACTCCGTACTATGTACTGCATACAAACTCACTTCCAGTCAACAACCTCCTGGTCTGGCAGGTCTACTTGTCCCAAAGCACTGAAACAGATTGCTGGGAACTTCTAGCAAAAATTTGCTCGAAATGCCAAGGATCAGGACCACACTGGGGAGCAATTCATTCACCCATTTGGCTCACAATCTATGGAATGTCCTCCCGGAACCCCTACAAATGGATAATTCCTTAGATAACTTCAAAAAGAGGTTAAAAGTGTACTACTTAGAACAATGTCTTCGTACCTGCTATTGTTGATCGACTGTTATCACTCAATATAATGTAACTGGTTTGACTGCCTGATGTAAAGTGGTGCATCAGTGTTAGCTTTATAGACTTCTGCTATAATAAGGCATGCTAATGTTTTGTATCGGTGTTATAGCCTTCTGTTAAGAGGTGTGCCATCACCTACATGTCAAATGTTATTAATCCAAGTCGATTACATCTCATTTCTACTATGCAAAAATGCTCCCTGGGATGGTCTGATTGAATAATTATATAACTGTCGTTAATTCCGGGTCACCCCTGAAAAACAGACCTTTGGTCCCAGTGGCTTCCCCCGGTCACCAAAACGAAATAAATAAATAAAATACTTCTCAGACACCCTTAATTCTTTTAGAAGAGACAGGTGGCAGAATGCCCCAATACCCACTGGACCCAAGGTTATACAAGCAGTAGCTAACTAACAAAAAACAAACAGGCATGCTTTAAATTTAATAATTCTTCCTGAACAGCAAACAGAATTCTCTGCTCAAAGTTACAAATTGGAGAAGAACAATAAATGTGAAGCACAAGTCAAGCAGAAAAGCCTCAAGGCTTAGCTGCCTGGCCCTCGACCAACACAGAATGATATTTCAAACTAGTAACTGACTCTTGGAATGCTGAGGAAGCCTAGGTTCTATGGTGATGTGACAGCTTAGTGTGTGTCAGTGCCCACTGTAAGATGTCATAATTATCCAGTCGTTTCGACAATGTGGAACAACACATATATATGAGCATTTGGGGGAGGTTTATGTTAGCAATATCCCATGACGTGGTATGGGGTTACGGCATTTAATCCACACCATTGGTGTGTTGTGAGGCATGAGGCCACAGGCAAAGTGTCTTCACAGTGCCCCAGGCGTGGATTAAATGCCTATAACCACATACCCTGGAATGGATTATTGCGCTTATAACATAGGTTATGGGCACAAGGAAAAAAACCCATGGAAAGAAATTTTCATCTATTTAAATAGCAAGAAAGCTACTGTATCCTGCCACCTTGCAAAACAGTCCCTAACAAATAATGCATACTGCTCTGAAGTTATACACACGGAAATGTCACACATACAGTTCTGAGATGATTTGTGACATTTCCTGAGCATAACAGTGCCTGCTACCTTTCCTACGACATGTACTTGAGGGCCCTCCAACCACACACACAGATATGTGCTGCTCCCTATGTGGGATGAATAGAGTTTGGTCACACAGACAGAAAGAGAAAAGGAATTCTGCATGTCTGCTCAGTGTTACTGTGTCTCTCTCTTTCTCACTTCACCCGCAGTTAGGGACTGCAGTACAGAGTAGCACTTCTGCATTCAGCTGTCTTTCTCTCTCTCTCTCTCTCTCTCTCTCTCCCTGAATACACTGCTGACAGCTGACTCCATTATGGTGTGGGCAGTCACCAATGCTGTATGGGCGGGCAGGCGTGCACACACTGACAAATAGTGCAACACTGCAGGCTCACTGCAACTACTTATGTAGCCCACAACAAAAAATATGTGCTGGTCTCTTTCCACACAGGGCACTGACCTGCTCCATGACACGGAACACAGAGGACATCATAGGAGAAGCCCCGAGATAACACCCTGCTGGCTCACTGCAAGGACATGCTCTCCCAAGCTTCTTACTTTCGGCATTGTCTACATGCATGGGAGAGGTGCGAGACACAGGCACAGGACAAATGCTGTAAC
This sequence comes from Neoceratodus forsteri, assembly GCA_016271365.2. Taxonomy (NCBI): domain Eukaryota; kingdom Metazoa; phylum Chordata; order Ceratodontiformes; family Ceratodontidae; genus Neoceratodus; species Neoceratodus forsteri. The sequence continues at coordinate 318,563,255 of CM028136.1, forward strand.
AAATGACATGTGCTGTCTCTCTCACTCTCAGTCATTGACCGCACTCTGTACTGGGACTGGGGAGATGGGCTACTGGAGACAATGGATTTTTTCATTTTTTCTTTCAACGAAATGGCAGTCGGGAGGGAACGCAAGGGTGAAGAGAGTACTGTCCCGGCTGCTCCCTTCTGACCATGTCTCTCTGTCTCTCTCACACTCTCCGTTTTGGGAGCACGGATGCACAGAACAAACACTTGGTTATTAGGGGGAGAGGGGGCAGGGAATCCAGACATTACACAACCCTCACCTAGTACTGCTCACCAGTCTCTGTCATCCTGCTAATTTGCCCTGCGTACCAATGCAAGCTGCTCACCTCCCTGATACTGGTCACCAAGACACAACGGGACAGAAACATTTAGGAAAATAAGCAAAACGAAGTTACAGTAGCAATAAATTAATTGAAAACAACAAGGCTTGTGTGCTGGACAATACTGAAGGAAGATTCTTGAAGGACTCTGTAACAGAGATAGCACAACCTCTAACTGATCTGTTTAATTTAAGTTTAAGACCGGGGGTCCAAATAAATGGAAACAAGTGTACATGCTCTACCTAGCAATTTCTAGCTACCGTGGCTAGTGCTCTGTCCCCTTGAGCACTTACATCCTACTAAGTTCTCCCTTCCCCCATCCCCACCAGAACCTCCACTCTCCCCCCTCCCCCCAGCTTTTGGCAACTTATTTCTCCCTAAGTCAATCTACCTTACACCCCTCTTCCATGACAAAGGGTTCCTGCACTATCTGGTCCCTGCTTCCTCTCACCCTAATTTCTTGTTCGTTCTCTACTAACCTCCTACATATCAATATGGCATAATAAGCCTTCCTTTGTAATCACTTAACCTTGAAATTCATTGTTCACTGTATGTACTCTTATTTTTTCCCATAAAAATGTAATTGTATTGTAATGTGTGTGATTTGTAGTGCTCTGTATGGTTCCATGTGAAAACAGCACGTTAATTTCGGTGAACGTCAGAACGGCGAAACTGGAAAGACGAGTACAGAATCGGAGATCTCAAATAACGGCAACAGACAACATAAGTGAATCTCGACCGCATTTTCGCAGCTAACCCAGAAATCGTTCAGATAGAGGCACTGGTTTCTTTCAAGGACTCTTTTCCAGGTACCATTTGGGGATTCTCACAGGGTGGTTTAGAGGCAGCTGTTTTGGGCAGAAGCAACCCAGGACAGAGATGATAATTGCTGTCGTGGTCTGTCTCAGGAGTTTTGGGATCGGGAGTTTCTGGCTGGAACAGGGAGGATACCTAAGACCTTTATTCTCATTGGGGCTCCGCCCCCCACATCCCCAATGGGGGGCTGTGCCCCCTGGACCCCCTATTTCTTATAATCCTACTCCAAGGTGCTCCTTGACACAGGGGTAGGTTATGGCAGCACAGTTGCCATTTCCAACCTGTCACCATTTATTAGCGGTCACCGTTAGTGTTTTCCCCCTTTTGCCATGGCCATTACTAAGTCGCCTTTTTGCCTTTGCCTTATTCACCTACTACCCTCTGTATCGACATGGAACCTTTGTAAACGAGCTCTGAGCTCAAAAGTTGTAATCCGAGAATTGAATAAATAAGTAAAAAAGCTAATATCGTTCCCATATTGAAAGGGAGTGATGCTTCAAACCCATCTAATTATAGGACTATTGCCTTACTATCAATAGCATCAATGCTTGGTCCATTCTCAGTTAATACACTATTTGGAAAAATATAGGAAATTAACACCTGTCCAGTTTGGCTTCAGAAAAGGTCAGTCCACAGAGACTGCGCTCACAGATTTTTTTTTAGATCAAATAGCTTCTCCTTTTGAAGAAGGACAAGCCGTGGGCATGATCTTCGTGGCTCTGTCCAAAGCTTTTGATCTAGTAGATTACAAGTTATTGATATAAGATTTGGAAGAAACTGGGATCATGGAAGAACCCCTAAGGTGGTTCTCCTCATATCTAGAAAACCATTCCCAACTGGTAACTGTGGGTGGCAGAAATTCAAATTTAGCCCAGATTACCTGAAGAGTACCACAGGGGTCCATTTTGGGCCCCTTGATGTTCCTCATTTATTTAATCTCCCACACTGCATTATCCATACAAATGCAATATTATACACGGATAACACTGTATTAGTACCAAAAGGAATCGATTATAAAGAAGTTGAAACTAAGCTACAAGCTGATTTTGAAAATCTTCAAAAATGATTCTTAATTAAGAAGTTAGTTTTGAACAGTAAAAAAATGCAAACTATGCTATTCAGTTCAAACTGTAGGAAAAACTCCAGGGAAGAAATGAAACTGAAAGTCAAAATCATAAATGGTCAAACCTTGACTCAGGTGCCATCATACAAGTACCTGGGAACTGAAACTGGTCAAAATCTTACTCTTGAAAAAAACATAAATACTCTAGCTAAAAAATAACTATGCAATTAAGGGTAGTAAGGCAAGTATCACACTGTATGACAAAAAAGGACCGTTTGACCTTTGCAAACCAGCTAATTATCTCCCTGCTAGAGTATGGGAGCCATGTATTCACCAAGTCAAATAAAAAAATACTACATTAACTTGATGTAACCTATCATAAAGTAGTCAGATTTGTCTTGAAATATGATCTTAACACTCATCATTGTGATCTGTACCAGAGACTTAACTGGAACTCTCTACAGTCCAAAAGAGACGGAGCCTGGGAGTTTATGTTATTTAAAATCTTGAAATGTGGGAAGCCTCGAAGGCTTGTAAATTCATTAAATTGGGAGTAATCATAACTTTTGCCTAAGGAATAACAACAAAACTCTGGTGATTCCAAGGGTAAGAAATAATTATGGGATGATGACCTTTGGGTTAAAATCCACAGATACCTGGAATAATCTGCCAAATCATCTGCGGGATCTGGACCTAACAGCCACTGCATTTAAATCCCTTAATAGTGCACACTCAACACATATTTGCACTTACTACTAGGACAAACCTATGTTTTACTAACCCAAACTTGTGATGTGTTGTTTTGTACATATTTTAGTTGTTGTGTCTCTGTCATTGTGCCTAAGCTATATTATGTTTTAACCTTGTCCTTATCCCTGTAATTATATGTGAAACAATGTTCTTTGTACCTAACATCTACAGGAGCACCTCGTAAACTGGGTAGGTATAGCCCTGATGGTGTAATGTTCTTGCCTAACCAGTGCCTGTATAAATAAAAATGTTTTTTACTACTACTAACAGTGTTTGGAAAGCAGTGCTGACCAGGGACAGTGAGACGTTCTGAGCACACTGCACACAGATGGTCTAAGTGCCTTAGCACTCCACAGACACAGATGGGAGACTACTGCAAATTACAGTTCTCCGTCAGTATCTTAATTGTCACCGTCTCTCACTCTCTCTACAGCACTGGGGAGAAATGCATTAGGAGGGGACAGGAGGACGAACAGAAAGACTGATAACATGAGTTGGAACAGGGAGGCACCGCAATGTCTCTGGTGCAGCTATCTCTTGCTTGCTCACTTTTTAATGGCTGCCTTTGAGATCTGATTTTGCCAGCATATAACAAGTGCAGCTCTGCCCAGGGATATTGCTGACCGGCCATCTCACACCAACTGTGGATTAAATAGTGAATTTAATCCACTGTCAGGTAATTCTAGTTGGCCAGTTAGCTTTCTCGCTGTTCTCAAGCCATGTTATAATTATTCATTCATTCATTCTTTGGTAACCAAGTAAAGAAGGTTAAGCAAAACTCAGTGGGATAAAGCACAAACAGTGAGAGAGGGGAGGCTGAATGCAGGAGGATTAACTGACTTGCTGAATGTCACCCAATGAGTGACAATTGTAAACCTTAGTTTCCATATTCGTAGCTCCACACTTTAACTGCTTGGTTATATTACCTCATTAGAAGCCCAAAGCCTGGCCATGCCTCACCACAAGAACTATCCCTCCCTCAGGTCTACTATGAACACACTGAGTAAAGCATTACAATCACAAATATCTCAGTAGACCAGGTTCAAGGGAAGACAAGTAACTTGCCTGTTGGTCCATTTAGCACAAAGTCCCTGCTAAATGACCCATTTTGAACACAGTCTAAAAATAATAGCCAACATACCTAAGACCATACCTTTACCTTGCTTAGAATAAAGGAAGTGCTGACATTCCAGTACTGGGACTGTTCTTGCAGAAGATGCTTCATGTAGATATCTTTAAAAGTCCGGAAACACCCAACTAGGGTCACAAATGTTTCATCATCTTCATTGTCAGTAATATGCTGAAGTATGGGGAGCATAGGTGCTATACCAGTCCCTGATGCAAGCATGAAAAGGTGCCCATACTGTGAGAAAAAAGTTGCAAGAATGTTTGAACATAAAATGTTTAATTTCAAGATCACAACTGCCAAAGAAGTTATTTTAAATGTTAGTTCATAGAACATTTTCAGAAAGCAGGTTCTGTAGCAGATGTACAACAATACTGCTGAATGCACAACCTCAGCTAGGCTTACATTAGCAGAGCCAAACGTATTGCTTCCCAATGTGCCTTAGGACCTTCACTGATTGCGAATGAGGCAAGTAAGAATTCAGGGTGAGCTTGTGTAGGGGCATGGGGAAAAATAATGCTAGACATGTACATCAGAAAGGGCCAGGCTGGTTGTCTTATCTGCTGCGTGTAAATTCCCAATATAAAAGTGGGAGATGGCAAAGGTCACCCCTGTGACTTTCTGGCAGGTGTCAAGAGCCTCTATGACCAGGTTCAAAGTGACTAAATTATCCAACTACAGATGCTTAAACTTAATAAACACGTCATAAATCGCTGCACTGGGAATACACATTTTACAAACAACACAACCAGCCTGCTAGTCTCTGTTGCATATGCCTAAGCCAGTCTCTCTAACCCCCCCCCCCATGCGCAATCACTCTAAATTTTTACTTACTCCACTCACAAACAGTTAAATCCTCAAAACAAGTTGTTACCAGAAATATTAGAATACTAGATTTCCAATAAACTTTCCCACCATAGAGCCACACTCTGGAACTGTAAGCAGTCAGCGTCAGGACCACTCGGATACTTTTGCCTAGCTGGGACCACCCATGTTGATGTATGTTGGTGCAGCCTATATAATGTGCGCAGCCGCCATACTTCCTCAGTTTCCCACCACAGACAAGCCTGGAGCTGTACAATACTAATGGGAACAGGAGACCTGAACCCCTACCAGCCCAACAGAAGAGGTGGTGGTTCCATAAAGAAAAGAACCATCTGGCAGAGCACAGAAGAGAAGACCTCAACTGCAGGAACAGGCATGTCTTTCTGAGTATACCATCTGAAATACAGAAGGGGATAGTTGGGAGGGTGAACTGTGGTGCAACTGAGGAGTTTCTGCTGAAGATCTACTATAACTGGTAAGTAACTAATCTATAGTGTTTGGTAGAACATTTTTTCTACCCTGAAATCATGCCTACAATGTCTTTGTTGTGCTGCTGTAGTGACGTCAAACTGTTCTGGTGCAGTACGAACATCACTACTGCACCACAACAAATTAGAATCCTGTTGTGCAGATACCCTGCTCGGTCTGCGACTCTGATCACTGAAGAGTGCTGGTTTCTGAGTTTAAAAAAAAGTGATACCAATGAAGAAAACTTTCATCCAATTTCCGCAGGTCAGCCCCTCAGACGGAGATGGTAGCAAATGAGCAAACAGAGCATCTGAATTTTCAATTTTAGAAGAATAATAATCAGCATTTATATAGCACTTTTCCTACACACTGTATCCTAAAGTATTTTACAAGCAATGGTAGACTGGAGCGAACTGACTGAACATATAGTGGCAGTCATTTCGCACATCAGCCCCCACACACAGCCTTGGACAATTGCATGAACCGGCTTTATGGGAAGGGGAATGTTGGCCAGGACACCAGGGAAAGTTCCCCAACTCTTGCAGTAAGGGGAACCCTTGCTCTCATTCTGCTTGGCAAGATGGTTGATCAGGGAGCAAGGTGTGGAGCAGCAGGAGACGGAGTAACTGACTCAGAGTATCAGGATGCTATGATGGATTTCAGCAATGATTCTAGTTTTTGAAATTACTGACCATGAGATGGAAGTTCTGGAAAATACAGAACAAGAGCCTGCAACAGGTATAATACCTGAAGGTACAGCAACAATAAATGCTGAAATATTGAAATTTCAGCAGCAAACAGCTGCAGCACTTAAAAAGGCAAACCCTTCTGAGGACACGCTGAGAGCTACTACAAGGAAACAAGAAACAGTACCAGCTCTTAAAATTAATGAAATTTAGCAATGCAGAGACAGGTTGCTAAAACTCCTGGCCACCGAAGAGGAACACTACACAGTCTAAAATCTACAGCAGGCAGCATCTCTGTCATTCTGTTGGATGCTCAGACTCAGAAAAATGAAGCTACCACATCCCCAGGACATATCTCTGCCAGCAGGAATCCAGCAGCCTTGGACACCGGAGCATGCCCTGCAAGTCACAGGATGGAGAAAAGCAGTTGACGGACAAACCTGGGTTTCCGACTCCACGTCGACAGCCAAAGAAATCCAGGAGTTGGCTAAAGAAGCAGCCCAGTTTCAAGGTACAATTTCACCTTTACTTCAGCCAGTTTGTTATGCTTCAGACTTAAATGAAATGACAGCAAATGTTAGTGACAATCCGGTTGCTATGGCAACCAAAAAATGGCAGGCAGATGAAATTTACAGCAGAAGACCTGCTCGCTACATTACAAAAAGCACCTGTAAATGAAACTGAGATCGTAAATCCACAAAAGGATAAAACTGAAGAGCAAATTGTAAAAGTATTAAATACAAACAAAGCCAGTCCTTTTTTAGCATCGAGAACTGCACAGAACGCAAGGTAGGGTTCTGATGGAAACATCAATAAAGGAGAAACTTATACAGATAATACAGGACTTAGGAAAAATGAAACTCCCATAACATTTTGAGCAGAAATAATGGACAAACAAAATCCTGTGCCGCAAATGAGTTCTCCCAAGCTACCCACCCAAAGTGCTGTACCCAAACCAGAAGCAAACTCTGAGAGGCAAAACAATTCAGGAAACTCAGCTAGAACCTTTAAACTTTCTGATTTATTTTCAAACTTGGGAGAACTGGCCAAGAGAAAAAATGCTGTTAGATTAAGGTACAGAGGACGGCTCAAAGAACCTCCTGACAGAGCCTATGTGGCAAGAAAGTTGCTCAAAGAAACAATGCAGTTCATACTAACATACTAACTTACTAAAATGCCAGCAGAATAGGCCTAACGGTCTTTCGTGTCTGCTCGTTTGGTCAGCCCCCACCCTGGGTGCTGACCTTGCTGTCCCCCTCGCCTTCTCTGGCTTCTTCCTTCCCAGTTCCGGATATTCTTGCTGCATTGGATTTTGCTTCCTGAACCCTTCCCTGTACCTGTCCCACCCTCTTGAACCCCTCCACTGTCTCTGCCTCCACCAGCCCCTCAGGTAGTGCATTCCATGGCTCCACCACCCTCTCAGTGAAGTAGCACCTCCTCCTTTCTCCCTGAATCTTCCCCTCCAGCTTCCACCCATGCCTCTAGTGGCCCCTTCCTCCTTCCTTCAAGCACCCTGACTGTTCCTCCCCTATTTACCCTCTTCATGTACCTGAAGACCTCTATTATGTCTCCCGGTCCCTTCTCTCTTCCAATGTGTACATATTTAGCTCTTGAGCCTCCTCCTCATAGGTCCTGTCCCCAAGCCCCAAATCATTTCAGGTTGCCCTCCTCTGGACCCTCTCCAGGAGGTTAATGTCCCTCTTTAAGTGTGGCCTCCAAAACTGCACACAGTACTCCAGGTGCGGCCTCACCAAGCAGTTATACAGAGAAGTATCACTTCCCTCCTTCTGGAGGTGATCCCTAGTGATGCATCCCAGCATCCTGTTGGCCTTGGCTGCTGCCTCCTACAAGTCTCAGAGTTGTTCATCTTGACATCCACCACCACCCCCAGGTCCCTCTCAGCCATTGAGACTTGTAGTATTCCCCAGGGTGTACACTTGGCCTGGGTTTCTGGCCCCAGGTGGAGTACTTGCATTTCCCTGCATTGAACCTCAGCTTCCACTTTCTAGACCATCTTTCCAGAGCCTCCAGGTCCCCTGCAGGGCCACCCTCCTCCTCCCCATCCACCACACTCCCCCAGTTTCGAGTCATCTGCAAAGAGACTCATCTCACTCCTGATTCCTGTCCTTATGTCAGATCGTGGGCGTTGGAACAGAAGGGTCCCAGGACTGATCCTGTGGGACCCCACTAATGACCCTCCTTGGGGATGAGACTATCCCACCAACTCGACCCTCTGGGTCCGGGTCCTGGAGCCAATTGCCTATCCATCTGATCATCTGGTTTCCCACCCCATTTCTCCTAAGCTTATCCAACAGGCCCACGTGAGGAACAGAGTCAAATGCCTTGCTGAAGTCTAGAAAGAGGACATCCACTGGTCTACCCAGGTCCAAGGCACTTGTCACCCAGTCATAGAACTCCACCAGGTTTGTCTGACACGATTTCCCTGGGATGAATCCATGCTGTCTATCGTCCAGGCACCCTGACTTATCCAGGTCCCCCTAGCCTCTCCTTGACAATGCCTCCATCCCTTGCCCACCACGATGTGTCAGGCTGACAGGCCTGTAGTTCCTACCAGCTCCTTGATCCCCCCCTTGGGGATGGGCACTACATGCATACCTTCCAGTCTTGGGGCACCCACCTGTCCTCAGAGAGATGGTGAAAAGCTCTGCCAGGGGTTTCGCCGGACATCTGCAAAGTTCCTTCAGCACTCTAGGATGTAATTTATCCAGCCCGGTGCTTTCTCCGTCTTAAAGGGGCTGAGGGGCTTCCCTCACTCTCTCTGCTGTGATTTCCACTTCTGGTACCTCTTCTTTCCTGCTAGCCCTCCCCACCTGCCAGTGATGCCCCCAGACCTGCCCGATCAGGTAGGGTCCCCCCTCCTCATTATCTCTGTCTCCTCCCATGTGTAGTGCAGCATCCCCATTTTCCCTGGTGAAAACTGAGGTGAAGTACTCATTTAGTACCTCAGCCTGCTCCCCTGGGTCTTGTGCCCATCTCTCCCCTGATTTAATCCTGCTAATCTGCCCCTTCACCCCTTCGTCTTTCCCCAATGTATCTAAAGAACCCTTTTCCTCTCCTAATTTCCTGGCCAGGTTCTGCTCCTTCCTTGCCTTAGCCGCCTCACCACTCTAGTGGCCTTCTAGCCATCAGCTCATACTCCCTCGATCCCTTTCACTCCTTGAGCACTTGAATTTCTTATAGGCTGCTTTCTTTCCCCGCACCACCTCCTGGACCTCCCTGGTCCACCAACAGGGTTTTTGGGCCCTACCTCATTTTCGTCTTACTCTTGCACAGGTGCTGGTAGCATCCTGCACCCCCTCTCCTGATGATTTCCCACCTACTATCAGCGTCCATGTCTGACCCAATCCCATCCAAATGCTCCTTAAGGATCCTTCCCATTTCCTTAAAATCCGCCTCTGAAGTCGGTTACTCCGCTTTGTGCAGCCTTCTACCCTCCTAGTTCCAGGCAGAACCAGACCGTGGCAATGGTCATTCCCGTCAATGGGTCCCTTACCTCCAGGCCCCAATCTGGTCACTGTCTGCCAGGACCACATCCAGTACCATGCCCTCCCTGGTCGGTTCCTCACCTGCTGAGTTAGGAACCATCTTGAAAGACATCCAACAACCTCTGTTCCCTGGTCACAGAGGATGTCATAGTCTCCCAGTCTGTTCCTGGCATGTTTAAGTCCCCTAACACCACCACCTTTCCTCTGCCCAGTCTGCAGTGTCTCCTAACATCTGCCACCAGACTGTCCTCCAGCTCCTCCGCCAGGGCAGGGGTCTCATACACCACTCCTATTTTTACTCTCTGTCCCCTTGTTATCAAGGTGACCCAAATCGCCTCCATGGTTCCCTCCGCCTCCTCTACTCCCCATGCCAATGCAGTTTTTGACTATCATAGCTACTCTCCTCCCTTCCCTGCCCCTGTCCTTCCTAGAACATAGTGTAACCCTCCAGGTTCAGGCCCCAGTCATGTCTTGCAGTGGCCCAAGTCTCAGTGACCGCTGCCACATCCACTGCCCCTCAGTTAACATCGCCTGGAGCTCAGGCATTTTATTGCCCAAGCTCCTGGCATTTAGCAGGACTACCTTCCACCCTTTCCCTATAGTTCCATTTCCCCTGCTCGTGTTCCCATGGGGATTCTGTTTTCTCCTGGTCTGCACTTTGCCAGTTGGCCTTTTCCTGCAATCCTCCTGGTCCCCAGGGGGGTGGAGACAGAGTCCCTCCTTTATCGGCACCCCCTTGACAGCCTTTTCTCCCACTGCCACAGAAGTTTTTGCTCCAAGTCATACATCAGGAGATACACAGTTTGATGTGAGCTTTAGAACCTCAATGCTGGTCGACAGATTCTGGCTCAAATACCATACAGTTAAAAACTCACCTGTTTGGACCCCATTCATTGTCGTTCCTCTCAGAAAACAGACATGGAAAACTATCACTATTCTTTTAAAAAATGAGGGAGTAAATATGTCAGACATTTTACGCTGGATAAAACAAAGAGTGAAAGCCACAGAAAGACCAATACCTATTATGGATTTTGCAAACATATGGACTAGGGGTGGCGAATAAAGGTTAAACTAAAGAAAGTACAATTACATAAGAACTTACTGTAACAGTAGATCTTCGAGAGAGGCTCTTGCAGTAACAAATCACTCTGAGGACTGCGCCCCCTGGTGTCAGGACCCATGAAAAGCTTTAGCCAGCAGTATCTGACAGGGGACTGCCCACCCGATGTCACGTGATGGATGTCAGCGTGACCCTATATAGTGGGCGGTCCCCATGCCCGCCTTCCAGGTCTCCCGCTGGAGACCTCAGAAGAGGAGAGACAGGAGAAAGGAAACAGAGGCTCTTGGGGCTCAGAATGAGCTCATGAAGAAAGAGCAGGAAAGCCAAATAAATTTAGGGGATGGAGGGAGGGAATAAGGTTACTTACTGCAAGAGCCTCTCTCGAAGATCTACTGTTACGGTAAGTTCTTAAGTAACTGTACTGTCTTCCTTCGAGAGGGCTCTTGCCATAGGTAATCACTCTGAGGACTGAGTCCCAAGCAGTGTAAATCAGAAGACAACTGAAACACGGGAGGCAGGAAAAAATAACTGCTAACTGTAGGCCGTTCAGGACAGGAGTCCCTGAAATACAGCTAGGCCAAAATCTGCTCTGCATCTAGACGCAATGTCCAGACTGTAATGCTTAGTGAAAGTGTGGACTGAACTCCAGGTAGCTGCGGCACAAATGTCAGCGGCTGACACATTCCTGAAACAAGCAGTAGAGGCAGTCATACTCCTGGTGGAATGCCCCTTAACCTCCCCCAGAAGGGTCTTACCATGCTTGTGGTAACAGAAAATGATACAGTTTGCCAACCATTTGGATAAACACTGTTTGGAAACTGCTGCACCCTTCCTTTTGGGTGCAAAGAAAACAAAAAGCTGACCTGACTTTCGAACAGACTTTGTCCTGTTCGTGTAATAATGTAAGATTCTATGAATGTCTAAGGTATGAAGAATTGCCTCTCCCTAGTTAGAATGCTCGGGTAATACACTGGAAGTTGAATCGACTGGTTCAACGTAAACTCAGAAGCCACTTTGGGTGAAAATTTAGGGTTGGTATGAAGAGCTACCCGGTCTTATAAAAAATTAAATAAGGCTCCTTACAAATCGGGGCCTGGAGGTCACATGATGGCTGCTTGACTGTGAATTGTATCTTATCCTCGCTCCTCTCTAAATCCACGACTTTTGCCTATTATTGCTACTTACCGCCTACTAAATTGATAGTTTTCACTTTGGGAAGCATCCTAGAAACAGCCTTCAGAGGTTTGAGATGGAAATTGAGATGCGGAAGGCTCCGCTACGCCATACTCCACCTCCCTCACCCGACAAAGACAAGGCCGCAAAACGGTTCAAGGCACAAGCCACTGCAGTAACTAAGCCTGCCGCAGCCACTACAGTGCTTTCGGAGGAATGCTTTTTGGAATTCATGCAGCCCCTCCAGGATTCCATTGCTGCGATTTCAGGAGACATGCAGCGAATCCGTATCAACCTGGACACTCTAACTTCCCAGGTGGGAGACACAGAAACCAGAGTGATCTCCATTGAAAAGTGGAGGGAGAAGGCAGACTCAGACTCCTCCATGCTACGACAGTGACTCCGGAGAATGGAAGATAAGTTGAAGGACTTAGAAGGGCGCAGTCGACGCAATAATCTCATCATCTTTGGCCTGCCTGAAAGGGAGCAGGGCAATAATCCTATTTTATTTACCTAAAAGCTCTGTGAGAAAATAGCCGGTCCATCACCTAATAATGTGATCTATGTGGTGGAAACAGCACACAGATCTTTGCACCCCCCTCCTCAGCCCGGTGCTCCTCCCCGGCCTTTCATGTTTAAACTTCTTAACTTTCAGGACAAGCAGCACATCCTAGCCAAAATCAAGGAAGTGCAAGAGATTCAGTGGGAAGGGCACAACCTTTGACTGTCCCAAGATTTACCCCAATCGGTCAGGTTCAAGCAGCAAGAATTTCACCCCCCTCTCCCCCCCGGGTGTCCCATTTGATAGCCACGGGGAAAGCCTTCCGAATGAAAGCTGCTGTTCTCCAAGTTAAAAATAACGAGAAATGGGTCACCCTGGAATCAGCCAAACAGGCCATGGAGGAACTCCGCACGACTTTTCCAGACCTCTTTAAGTGAAAGGATCTTGTGGTTTTTGCAAGGGAAATCAGTGAGAGGAGATGGCGTGCTTCCATTTTGTGGACTATGTCTTTTCTGAGTCTTTTCGAATCTGACTAGCGGCATGCACTGTCCTGACAGGAGGCCCAGAAAATTCTTTCCTGCTGCCACTGAATAGGAGACCCTAATTTGTGACTGGTGCCTGAGAATTATATTGGACTCTGTATGGTTGGATGCATTCTCCGATGACTATTTAAATCGGACTTTTCCCCCTCTTTTCCAAGTCACTAGTTCATTTCAAGCCTCGTCTCTGCAACTGCAAGAAAATCGCTTCCTTTTTTTTTTTCTTTTACAGCTGATGCTTCTTCCTACACTGCTGAGCAGACAAGGTGGACTGTTGAAGACAATGGCATATAAAGAGGGGTATTATTATTTAGGGGTGAATTCGGGCAAGCAAGGAAATGAACTCAAACCTACAGTTTTGGTTTATTAGTTAACTATTCGCTTCCATGCTTATTAAAGCTGAAAGGGTCACTTGTAATGCGTATTTAACATTACCTCGATCAGACAGTGACTGTTATGTGAGTCATCCTGATTTTATCCCTTGCACTGAAAGAGGTAGAGCCACCTTATTTCCTGGTGGGTGACAGGATGGGCTCCTTGTCTGTTTTTGGAGGGACAATATCTAACGATTACATATTTGTGGTTTGGCGAGGGGTGGGGGGGTGATTCTGTTCAAGTGGCAAAGACCTTAATTACGTGCCGCTTTGTATAGTTGAGTTCGCCTATTAGAACTGGTGTAGGTTCAATTGTTATATTTGTCTGGCGGGGAGGGAGGGTTTCTAGTTCTTTTTATCCAAGGAACAAGGGTGTTTTCTCTACTCCCGTCTAACAGATGTGTTCATTTTAAGTTGTTGGGGGAGGTGTTTGGGTAGATCTGCACGCAGTGGTTTTATGGGCCATTACCTGGGGTATTCTGACAGAAGATAGCTGGTGATCAGGTTATTTCCCCACTGTTTATTGTCAATGAGTGGACCTTACAAATTTGTGAGCTGGAATATAAAGGGGGCACAATGTAAACAAAAGAGGCTTATGATTCTTAAACACTTAGCACACCTAGTGGCCGGGATTGCCTGTTTGCAGGAAACTCACCTACTCAGAGATGATATCTACCTCTTTAAACGGGGCTAGGTGGGACAAGTATTCGGTTCTGGCAATTCATCTAAGCGTGGGGAACTATTATTTTGATTGCCAAAGCTGTTCCTTTCACTAAAACGCAGGAATGGTATGACCCAGAGGGCCGCTATGTTATACTACAGGGTACTTTAGAATCTCCCACAATTTTAGTTGGTTCCGTATATGGCTCAAATGTGGACTCGACCCACTTTTTAATGCATTTATTATCCCGCGTGGTATTAGACCCACCTATTTTGACCTTTCTGGGTGGGGACTGGAACCTTGTTCCTCAGACAGACCTGGACAACTCAGACAGTAGGAGAGTCGGGCTTACCCCTGCACAGTGTCCCCTCCGGGACCTCCTATCTAGAGCTGGTGTCATGGATGTTTGGAGGACCTTACACCCAGAAGAAAGGCAATATACATACTAGTCCCCTCAGCATGCCATTTCTTCTCAAATAGATTATTGGTTGGTTAGTTCTTTTTGCCTTCCGGGCATCCTCGATGCCTCTATTTACCCCAGAGTACTCTCTGACCACTCCCCAGTTGGTATTACCTTTATACTGGGGCCTGGGATTCGGAGAGATTTGCTATGGCGGCTTAATACGCAATTGCTTAAGCACTCAGAGACTTTAACTTCCACCCAAGAATTTATAACCAGTTTCCTAGATTTCAATCTGGGTACAGTAGAGAGGATTGACGTAGTTTAGGCAGCCCTTAAATGCTCCTTAAGGGGCAACTTTATACATCTTGCAGCTACCCGGGCATGGAAAAATAGACTTACTATAGATTCCCTGCTAAATGAAATTCAGAAGTTAGAACAAACATTGCACAAAACGTCGCCACCAGAAGACTGGGTCAGGCTTCATCGCCTTCAAGCATCTTATTACGACGTGATGGCACAGAAAGCTGAAATGGCCATTCGCCACACCAAACTGAAATATCTAGAATCTGGGGAGAAAGCGGGGAAACTTCTTGCCCTTAGATTAAAACAAATTGAAATGTCCAAATTTATCCCAGGGTTAAGATCCACCTTAGATGGTCACATTATCTCCCACCCCAAAGATACTGCAGCAGCCTTTGGTGATTTTTATAAGGGATTATAGTCTTCTGACGACCCTATGGCGGTGTCTAACCAGGAGATCACAGAGTATCTTCGCTCTGCCAATCTCCCCACATTACCTCCTCATATAACAGAACATCTTGGTACTCCAATTACTATAGCTGAAGTTGAGAAGGCTATTACACAGTTGCCTCGGGACAAAGCTCCTGGTCCCGATGGCCTACCCAACAATCTGTATAAAGCCTGTCTCCCACAAACTTCCTCTCTTCTGATGAATGTATTAAATTTGTGGTTTCATCAGGGGATAAAGGACCCCAGTTTCTTGGATGCAATCATTACCCTCATTCCAAAACCTGATAAAGATCCACTGTGTCCCAGAAGTTACCGCCCAATCTCCCTTTTGAATTGAGATGTAAAGATTCTGGCTAAAATTTTAGCTAATCGCTTAGCCCCAATTCTGGGTGGGCTCATTGGTGGTGATCAAGTGGGATTTATGGCAGGTCGTCTATCCGGAGATCACATGAGAAAGCCAATGCACCAGACTGTAGCGTCAAGAGAGTCCAAGACCCCTTCGGTCCTCATCTATCTTGACGCTGAAAAAGCTTTCAATCGGGTATCTTGGTGCTTTTTGTTTGCCTCCCTTAAGCAGCTCGGTATGCCTGGCACTTTTATTAAATGGGTTACGGTCTTGTACACTACCCCATCTGCTAGGGTATGGTGTAATGGGCATCTTTCCCAGCCCTTTACCCTTGAAAGCGGCACTCGTCAGGGATGTCTCCCCTCTCTCCTATCCTTTTCAACTGTTACCTTGAACCATTAATCCATAAGCTTGCTTCCTCCCCTTCTTTGCGGGGCATACAAATACAAGGGGAACGGTACGTCCTGTCAGCTTATGCAGATCTACTGTTGCACCCTGAGGATCCGGAAACCTCCCTTCCCATTCTTCTCGAGGAAATTGACAGTTTCTCTGCAGTCTCAGCATATAAACTAAATCTCTCCAAAACTAGTTTTTCCTTTAAATCATTGTGTTACCAGAGTTAATTGTAACTCATTTGGATTGTCCTGGGAGCACAAAGCCCTCACCTATTTGGGGATTAAGGTCACCCGCAGCCTCTCTTCTATGTTTAAAGAAAACCTAACTGCTCTGGTACAAACCCTGCAAGCAGACTTGAATAGATGGAGTGTCATATCTCTATCACTGTGGGGCCGTATCAACATTCTTAAAATGAGTGTTTTACCAAGGCTCTTATATCCACTTGGTATGCTTGGTTTTTATATTCCCAAGTTGTGGTTTGCAAGGCTGCAGAGACTGTTTAATAGCTTTCTCTGGAAGAATAAACCAGCAAGGAGAGCTTATCTTAAACTAACAGCCCCTAAATTGCAGGGAGGGCTTGCCCTTCCTCCCATCCCTCT
Organism: Neoceratodus forsteri; assembly: GCA_016271365.2. Classification (NCBI taxonomy): domain Eukaryota; kingdom Metazoa; phylum Chordata; order Ceratodontiformes; family Ceratodontidae; genus Neoceratodus; species Neoceratodus forsteri. The sequence continues at coordinate 318,579,644 of CM028136.1, forward strand.
TTAATTATTATGGAGCCCAACATCTTAGTAGATTAGTTTTTTGGTATAAGGCAGACTCCCTAAGAGCAGGAGATGCCTATATCCCTCTATGGTTGAATACTGAATGCAATCTAGCACACAGTGTTGCTAGTTCCTTGACTGTCTTGGTGTATACAAAACCCTCCAGACTTCCACACCCGCTTAAAGCCACCCCAATTGTCTGGTCACTTAAAGCCCTTCAACAAATGTACTAGTTTCTTTCAGTAAGCTGGCATCTATCTTCTGCTCAGTCCCTCTTCCGTAATTTACACTTCCAAATAGGCGATCGGCCCATCCAACCTTCATTCCTACCACAGCTTAAGCACAGTGTTCTAGCAGATTTTCTGCAAGGCAACACCGTTGTTCCATTCCAGACTCTTCAGACTCGCTTTTTGCTTCCTCTCAAAGATGCATTTAAATACATGCAAATTAAGAAAACAATTACATCCTTTAATAGTAAGCTGGCCTGGTCTAACCAGGACTCTAATGGGCTGTTAAGCATTTTTCAGGTGGCAGATCAGTCTCATACAGTCTCGAGAATATATAAGCAGCTTCAAGCTCTAGACCAAGGCCTCCCAACAGGGATCTGTTACTACTGGGTACAGGAACTCTCCTTACCAGCAGAGACAGATTTTTGGACTAAAGTATGGAGCATGAACTATAAATATATTAAGCAAGACAGATTACGTCTCGCTCAATTTCAGATTATGCACAATATGTACTACACCCCACTCAAATTGTACAGAGCGGGACTTATGCCCTCCCCAGATTGTTTCCGATGTAAGCAGGCTCCTGGCTCCCTGTACCACATGCTCTGGGAGTGTTCCTGTACTCAGAGTTTCTGGCAAGCAATCCAACAACTGTTAGACCCCATCCTTGGGCTAGACATTTTATTTACCCCTGAATCCTGCCTCCTGGCTATATACCCCCCGGGACCCCATCACTGTGTAAGGCCCACCTGACCCCGATTGCTTCCATTGCTAAACTCGTTATGCTTCGACACTGGAAAAAGGACTCACTTCCTATGACCTTAGAATGGTACCGAGAAATCCTCTTTGCTATCCAGCTAGGGAAGCACATAGCGACTTTGCAGCATAGACCTCACTACTACCAGAGTGTTTGGGAGCCCCTTTTAACTCTACTTTCCCTATGGAAACCTTAGTGGTTTGTCAGCGCCTTCTTATTTTTATTTTTTGGTAAGACTAGCTCGGCCTATCCTCTTGTGTGCAGATCCTGAGGGGGTGGGTGGGGTGATTTTTGAGGGGGGGTGGAATTATATATACAGTATATGAGGTTGTTTTGTTTAGTATGGTTCTGTATGTTATTGTTTATTGTAATTGTTTTTTAGTGGTTTGTCTTTTCTGGTTTATTGTACTGAAAAAAACAATAAAGTATACTAAATTAAAAAAAACAAAATCGGGGCCTGAAGCTCAGAAATCCTTTGAGCTGAAGTAACTGCAACTAAAAACAGTGCTTTCCAAGACAAATAGCACATGTCACAAGAACCAACTGGTTAAAAAGGAGGTATGGTCAGCTTCTTCAAACCAAAATTCAAATCCCACTTTGGTGCAGAACTGCGCACCGGTGGCTTGAGATGCAGAATATCCCCTTCAAGAAAGGTCTGGAAACTTCCAACTGTGCTACTGTCCTGCCATCCAGGAGGATATGGTAGGTGGAAATAGCCAACAAATGGACCTCCAGCAAGGAACACCCCAGGTGCAGAAGACACTCCATGATTGATGGAGCAGGGCACGAGAATGGGTCCCAATCCTTCACAGTGGCCCAAATGGAAAAACACTTCCAATCCATGGCATAAGTGGTCCTTGTAGATGGCTTTCTGGCCTCAATGAAGATTTGCGCCACTCTGGAGGACATGCCAAAGCATGAAGCGGCTATATCCTAAGGTGCCACGTGTGAAGATGAAGCGATTTCAGCTCTGGATGAACCAGCATCCCCTCCTCCTGGGTCAGGAGGTCATTGCAGAGAGGCAGGAGAACTGGAGGCTCCACCGCCAGCTGCTGAAGCAGCGAGAACCAAACCTGATGAGGCCAAAAGGGAGCAATCAGAACCATGTGGGCTCCCTCTGCCCGTAGCTTGATCAGCACCCTCTGCAGAACTGGAAAGGGAGGGAAGGCATACAAAAACCTCCCTGTCCAGCAAAGAGATAGCACATCTCACCAGAAAACACCACGCTCTGGAACAAGCGAGGAAAACTTGGGTAGTTTTGCATTGTATGGGGAGGCAAACAGATACAGTTCCAGCCAGTCCCATAGGTCGAATATGTGGTCAACCACCTCTTGCTTGAGCTCCCACTCGTGGGCTCTTACTGTGGTGCAGCTGAGACTGTCTGCTAGGACATTTTGCATGCCTAGAACATGAATAGCTGTGAAGTGAATCAGATGCAGAACAGCCCAATTCCACACCCGCATCGCCTCCCTGCACAGGGGATATGAACAGGTGCCTCCTTGCTTGTTGTGATACCAGACCACACACATGTTGTCCGACTGGACTAACAGGGTGCTATGGCGAAGCAGGTGCTGAAAAGCCTGAACAGCGTACAACACTGCTCTCATCTCTAACACACTGATGTGTAGAGAAATCTCCATCTGAGACCACCTGCCTTGAGTTTTGTGGTCTCCCAGATGCGCGCCCCAACCCATCCCTGATGCATCTGTAGTCAGAGTCTGGGTGGGAGGAGGGGACTGAAAGAAGACCCCTTTGGTGAGATTGTAAAGATCCTGCCACAAGAGATCACTCTGCATGGAATTGGAGACCATAATCATCTGGTCCAGGTTTCCCGACCTCTGATCCCACTGTGCTCTGAGCGTCCACTGTAAAGTATGCATGTGGAGCTTGGCCAGAGGCACTGTGGGGATGGCTGCTGCCATCAGGCCTAGCATTCAAAGAACTGACCTGGCCGAGACCTTCCTGCTAGAGGCCACCATACGGGCCTGCTTCTGCAAGGTTTCCGCCCTGTCGAGAGGGAGGAAAGTCATACCTTGAACCATGTCCAACACCACCCCAATTAACTGCAGGTGCTGGGAAGGGACAAGCTGGGACTTCAAAACATTTACAGTGATCCCCACTTGACCAAAGAGGTCCAGGATTGCAGAGAGGGAGAGTTCCAGCTGTTCCCTCGACAGGGCTGACAGGAGCTAGTCATCAAAGGTAAGGGAACATACAGTGGCCCTGATGCCTCAGGGCTGTCACCACTACTGCTAGGCACTTCGTGAAAACCTGAGGTGCCGAGGATAGGCTGAAAGGTAGGGCCTTGAACTGGTAGTGTTCCTCCTGGAAGGAGAACCAAAGGTAGTGACTGTGAGCCCTGAAAATAGGGATGTGCTGGAAAGCATTCTGCATATCCAGAGCACAGAGCCACTGACCCTTGTGCAAGAGGGGCAGCAAACCCGGGAGGGTCAGCATCTGAAACCTCTTGTACTCTATGTACATGCTCAGAGCACTGAGGTCCAGAATGGGACGCAGATCCCCTGTCTTTCTGGGGACCAGGAAGAAGTGGGAGTAACACCCCTTTCCTTCCTGTTCCACTGGAACAGGTTTCGTTGCTTTCTTTCATAGCATAGCCTGTATTTCCTCTCTGAGAAGAGGGATGTGCACCTTTGGGTAGTGTGATTGGGCCAGAGGCCTTTCTAAGAACTCCAGAGTGTGGCCCTGCTCTATGAGCTGAAGAACCCAACAGTCAGTTGTCACTGCCCGCCATCCTAGCAGATGACAAGCAAATCTTCTGTCCACCTGCTCTCCTGAAAGATCCAGAGGAGAGAGGGCAGGAGCAGACCATGATCTTGAGGCAGGAAAGCTACACCACGAAGCTCTCTGGGATTAACAGTGGGAAGGCTAAGGTTTTTTTTTTTTTATTTAGTTATTTAACCAGGTTTGCTGTGCCCGATGTTTGGTCTGACGTTGGGCCGTCTGCTGTTGTTTTGGTTGCCTTTTCCCTTGATGGTGAAAAGGCTTCTTCACCTGAAACTTTGGTCGGTACATGGTTTGTACTGACTGAAGGGCCTTGCCTTTGTCCTGCAGGGTAGTTATGATGTCCTGTGCATTGCCCCCAAACAGGACGGATCCCCTGAAAGGGGCATCCTGTATGGCAGACTGCACAACCTGGGTCAAACCAGACACCCTCAACCAGGAAAAGTGCCGGAGGCTGACTTTCGTGGCAGCTCCCCTAGCAGAGGAGTCAACAGCATCATAGGTTGCCCTAAGGGAATGCCTGCAGGCCACCTTAGCTGACCAAATCGAATCCGCCAGGATGGATTTCAATTCAGAATCCATAAGGGCTTCAATGGCTGGATCCAGCTGGGCAAGCAATGACTTTTGGTAGACCAGCATGTGGCCTAGTTTTTAAGAGCCCTCGTGGCCAGTGTAGAGAATGAATAAAACTTCCTCCCTAACTGGTCCAGCTGATGAGACTCCTTATCAGGAGGAGAGGTGCTCATGTGATGGGGTTTACAAGACCTGTCATGAGCAGCTGCAATAATGACAGAGTCTGCCTTAGGGTGCACACTGAGGTGATCCTTCCCCTCCGGAGTGCGGTAGGTGCGGTCTGGTTTCTTAGCCACTACTGGAATGGAGGATGGCATCATCCATATTGTCGATGCCAGGTCCTCATGAGGCTCCAACCAGGGTGGGGTAAGGACCAGTGCAGATGTCTGCATGTCCAGGTGCTCTGCCAGGCGCTGCCTTTTTGGGTCCCGCTCATCCAACTTCCAATCATAAACCTCTGCGATTTTTCACAAGAGGTCAGCGAAGGAAGGATCCTCTGGGGGGGACTTCAGGGATTCTTTGGGTTGTGGCTCCTCTATGGGTGGGGGTTAGGAAACACGACTCTGCTGAACAGGAATCACCAGAATCTGAATCCTGATCTAAGTTAGAAGACCCAGAATCAGGATGAGCCAAATCCCATGGGCCTGGTGTCGGCTTATTGACAGGCCCGGCCAACGTCGGACCCTTCGAACAGACCGGCATTGACTGAGGAACTGGAGCTGGAACTTGTCTCACCAGTTGTGCATTGGGACTCACTGGGAGGCTGGCGAATGCCTAGCTCTGAAACCAGTTGAGCCTTGGTCTCCGATCACCACGACTGGAGGATGGCTCTAAAATCCACTGGAGGCTGAGGCTGCAGAGGTGGAGGAGGCTGGTAAACAGGGGGTAGCCAGTGGTGAATCCCAGTGACGTAACCGCAATGCACAATAATGTGTTGATGGGTATCCCGGCGGAGGGTAAACGGGAGCGTACCCTGGTGCATGGAACCCTGACGGGGGTAACCCAGAGAGTTATATGCTGGTGCATGAGGAGTCGGGTAACCTGATGATGGGAACCCCAATGGGGGCCTGATGGGGGATAGCCCGGAGGGCCCAACGGAAGGTAACCCAATGGGACCTGGCCTGACTGAGGGGCCAAAGGAGGGCCCGATGAAGGCAAGCCCGACGGAGGACCTGACAGAGCTATAGGCATCAACGGTGGACCCTGTGGGAAACCAGACCCTGATGGTCTCGGTAGGGTAAGATCTGGCGGGGGGCGAGAAGAAGCCACCGGTGGAGGAGAAGGAAGCTGGGAACTATCTGGGTTCACACCAGCTGCTAACCCAAAATCCAGAGGTGTGCCTGGGGAGCGGTCACCTGGCGGAAGCCCATCATCTCCGGTCCCTCGGTTAAAGGATGAGGGAGATGGATCCACATTACATGGTAAGGGGGAGGCTCGGTGAGCAGAACCCTCCGGAGGAGGCCGAGATAGGTCTGGCAGCTGGGAATCATCAGGGCCATCGCCGGACCCCGACGCCAAGTCAGTCATGCAGACTTCGTCAGATCCGACGTCTGACTTATTGGCCGAAACGACTGCACAAATGCTATGCCGACATTTGACTTATTGGTCGAAGCTGGGTGGGCTCCAGAGTCCACAGAGCCCAACGCAACAGCCTGAGCTGGGTGCTCATCAGACTGGCCGACGAGCGACTTAGCAGCTCTTTTCGGCGTGGCAGTCCCCCCATGGAGATGGGTCTGAGCACAGCCGAGGCCGAGGCCGAGGATCCCATGGCCACTATTACTAGCGGTGGTGGGGGTCTGAGGACTGCTCCTGAGGTGCGGCAGGCTGGGCCATGGATGTGGCCAACTTTCCGGAGGAAGAAGAATGCCTTTCATCAGAGGGGCCCACGGGCAGCCTCGGACGAGAACAGGACCGCTCTTGGTCCCGATGTTTCTCCTTCTTCTTCTCATGCCTGGGCTCGGTGGGAGAGGTGGAAGTGCTTCTCAATTTCTGAAGCTCTTTCTCCATGGAGGCCATTTATTGTTTTACAATATGAGCCTCAAGGGCCTGCTGGTGGTGCTTCTGCGTGGCTGTATTAAAGCTGGTGCAGGCCTCACAGTCCTCAACCTTGTGATCCAGGCCTAGGCAGAAGAGGCAGAGGGAGTGCAAATCCTTGTGCGGTAGTTACGCGCCGCATGAAGCACACTTATTTTTGTGCTCAACAGAGGACGATGATGACATGCACAAAAGAAAACCAAAGACTGTAAATTTGAAAGAAATATATGGATACTCATCTGAAAAGTGGTCAAACTGCAGTGTACGATCTCTGTGAGGTCTGACGGATCAGGTCGATGGTGGGAAAGAACTGGAAGGAGGGCATGGGGACCACCCACTATATAGGGTCACGCTGACATCTGTCACGTGACGTCAGGTAGGCGGTCCCCCATCAGATACTGCTGGATAAGGCTTTCCGTGGGTCCTGATGCCAGGGGGCACAGCCCTCAGAGTGATTACCTACTGCAAGAGCCCTCACGAAGTAAGATCTCAGACTCTGGTATTCAGCATCTACCAAGCAGTTTTTACATAGGAAGAGACGGAGGTTTCTGTTTTTATGCATGTCACAGACGTGGATCACTCTCTCACTGCAGTAATGCATGCAACACTGCAGTTTGTGAACTATGTCTCAGTATTGGACATTCTAGCCATTTTTGCACAAATCCAGTATGCTGCAATTTATGTGGTGAGTATGGCCATTCTTACAAACTTTGCCCATGGGCAGCGCACAATAGGGGCTCCTTTTATAATCAAGACGAAATGGTTTTGGATGCCCAAAAACAAAGAGAAAGAGCAGAGAATACCAACTCAAATTCAAAATTCAACATTATTCCTGTAAATGAATCTAAACAAAATGAAGTTGAGTCAGAACAAAATGCAAACCAACAAGAACTAGAAGAAGGTGATGAAGACAAAACAATAGAGGATACACAAGATCTCCTGACAGAAAAATCACATACTACCCCCTCAAGAGACACACATGATATGCCCCCCCCCCCGCAACCCCACAAGATGATTTTACAGTGGTAGATGGGAAAAAGAAGTATGACAAGCAACCCCCTAAACCTAAAGCACCCAGACGGGATTCAATTACAACCAAAAACAGCTACTCAGTCCTTCAAAACAACACAGAAGATGATGGAGCGGACTCAGATCTATCTTAAACACCCCATCACAAAAGGAAATATCAGATACTGAAGGAGAACCCACAAAAATGAAGAAAACATACAAAAGGACCAGAAGAAAAAGAACTTAAGAATGGACCTTTAACTTCTAACTATAATCCTCATGAAGCAATCTGAGTTACACTTACTTACTCTGGATGTAAATAGTATAAAGAATGAAAAGAAAAGACAAACTCTCTTTTCATCGTTACACCTTGCAGGGGCACAGATTATCCTCTTACAAGACACTAGACTTAGAACAAATAGTAACATCATAAGAGCACAGAAATCTTAGCCTTGGGACCCTCGATATGGTCAATGGGGGAAGATGTTTGTTCAGGTGTTTTATTCCGTTCAGTTGCAGTTAAAATAATAAAAATAATGGACACAGAACCAGGAATGCTGTTAATTTTAGACATAATATTAATAGACACCCCAATGAGAATAGGAGTAATATACACCCCTCAAGTTAAAACTGATAGAATATCTTTATTTAAGTTAATGCAACCCTATCTACATACAGCAAAATTCACTATATTAGGAGGAGATTTTAACTGCCCCTTAGAATTAATGGACAAAACTGGGAATACTAATAAATTTATATTGTGACACTAATGCTCTAAATAATACAATTATGACAGCAAACCTTATAGATTACTATAGGCAGATTCACCCAAAAGGGGGCAATAATTATTTCAGAAACTCAATCTCAACAAGAATAGATTTTATTTTCCTTTTAAACCATGCGGAAGTTCGAACTGCCAGCACTCAGGCAAATGCTATATCAGACCACTTGGAATTACACATTAAAATAAGCTTGGTCAACACACAGAAGTTAGGACAAGGTTACTGGAAACTTAACACTCCCTTGTTAACTGATTAAACGATTTACAGGGATAGTATGGATTTCTTGAAAACCAGAATCTCAACAGCAGTATACTATGACACAATTTTAGAATGGTGGTTGGACACAAAACAAGAACTAAAATGTTTTTCAAAATAAGGGTAAACAAAAGAGTACATCAGAATATCTACAATATGTACAGCACAGAGCACAACTATTTAGACTTTTAACTTTACAAACTAAAGAAACATGTTCTTATAAAACCCAAATTGAACACATCAGGACTGAAATGAAAATGTATCTTTATGACAGAGCAAAAACTCTAGTTACCGAACAATAGTTCGGTACTAGGACAAAAAAGGGATCTATAGATATTTTTAAATATAACCAAGAAATAAATATGATTTAAATCATGAGCAGTCTCAAAAATGACCAGGGTAAGCTGTTAACTTAAAGTGAACAAATCTTACAATTTACTGAAAATAAATATGAAAATATTTTTGCAGCACCTCATATTAGTCAAGAAATTGGTAATATGTTTTCGAATATAAAACCTAACATTCTAACAGAAGCTGAAAGAAAAGCTCTGATTCAACTTTTAAACCTAGCAGAGACTGATGAAGCTATTCCATCACTCCCCTTGCATAAAGTCCCAGGACCTGATGGTCTAAGTTCAGAATTTTACAAAAAATTCCACAATATTTTAAGGGTAATCTAAAAGAACTTTTTAATGAACTCTTAGGGACAAAACAGTTTTCAAGTGAATGACTTGAAGCCACCATAGTATTACACAAAAAGGGAGATCCAACAGCTCTAAATAACTGGAGACCTATATCTTTACTAAATTCAGATAAAAAAATTCTAACTAAAATATTTACTAAACGTTTAAATAAAATAAACCCACAAATTATATCTTTATCTCAAACATGTTACGTTCCAGGAAGAACCATAACGGACAATCTCATACAAATAAGAAAATACAAAGTTTTATTCTATCGATCAAGAAAAAGCTTTCCATCGTATCTCATATGAATTTTTGTATACCACCTTAAGACATCATGGTATTCCTGAAGTATTTATTTTTTGGATTAAGATGATATACCAGAATGCAACTTTAAAGTGATGATTAATGGCTTTCTTGGTAAGACCATAAGACAAACACAGGGAGTAAGACAGGGCTGTCCCTTAAGCCCTTTGCTTTATGTCTCTGGCATAGACATTCTAATTCAAAAAATTAATTTATCCCAAGACATTAAGGAAATCCATGTTAAGGACCACACACTTCCTATAATGATAATGGCTTATTCCGAAGATATTTATTTATAGCCGATAGGGAATCTGGACAGAAAGCCAGAATGCTATTAGATGATTTCTCCATAATATCTAACGCTAAGATTAACGTCAGGAAAAGTAAAGCCTTGCAGTTAGGGAGTAACAATGGGGCTCACCACGAAATGGTAGCTGACATACCCTTAGTAACAGGAGGCCTCAAACTGTTAGGCTTCACATTTGGTGTACCAAATGTAGAAACAGTTAATTGGGAAGAAAAGATCAATGAAGGAATGACTCTTACTTCAAAGTGGAGAAATATGCAAATTTCGAAAAAGAAGAGCATCTCTCATTAAAACACTGTTATTGCCATTATTTTATATATCAGTGCAATCTTTCCACCCCTTTGGAATTCGAGACAAGAATATACAGTCTATTTTTTCAAGCTTTGTGGGGAGGCAGACTTAACCCCATAAAGAGAAATTATACTTATCTGTCCAGTAATCAAGGTGGTTTAGGAATGTTAAACCCAATAGCTTTCTTTTTCACAAATTTTATTTCCAATGATATTAAACCACTGCTTTTACCTCATAGCAATGTCCGGCATACTCAGATTCATAAAAAACTTAACAACATTCTGTTATTATGGGAGGAAGTGATAACACATTTCCAGATAATATGGAAAAAAGATTTTTTCCCCCAATACATAAATAATACTTTTAAGAAAATCAAACAAAGGAATATAACAACCGAGGAAGTCACTTTATTTACAAAAAAAGAACAAAGTACAACTGATAGCAATTTTTGGGAACCTTTAATATTTCCATTAGGTACACAAGAAACCACAGTAACAACTTTAAAAAATGTTATCAGAACCTAGAATACCTGCACATATATGGAAAACTATATGGTTTTCTTGCCATGGAACACTAGGAGTTAGGGACACCCATAAGCACAAGCAACTGCCTGGCATATTTTGTCCCAGGGACACCTGTAATGGTATTTTAGAAACTCAGTCACACCTATTTTTAGAATGTGCATATGTCAAAACATTTTGGAAAGTACTAGCAAATACATTGATTAGTCCTGAATATGAGAAAATAGATTATGACACACTAGTCTTAGGAATGTATAAGGGACCTTGGTCCAAACTGAGCTGGCAGTATAGCCTAGAGGTTAGAGGAACGAGGTGTGAACAAGCTTCATACATGCAGCAGACCAGACCTGAGTTTAATTCTCACAACTTCCACTTGCATACTGTGTGACTCTGAGCAAGTCATTTAACCGCCTAGTGCTCCCAGGTCACCCCTGAAAACAGGCACTTGTGCCTAGTGGGCCTTACCCAGTTACCAAAGGCTAAAATAAAATATATTAAATACCACCCTAGCACACTGAGAGTTATTACTAGCTTTTTAAAATATATCTGGCTAGTAAGATGTAAATGTGTGCTGCAACAAAAAGTATGGACACAACAGGAAGTTGTGTATTGTGTACAACTGCAAGTGCAAATTTTATATAGCAGAAAATCACTTTCTATACAGAGAAACAAGCTGTTGAATCTATGGAAAAATTGTGAAAACTGGTGGTTCCACACACCATAATTTATTTTTCCCAGATTATCCATTTAACTCACTCAGCTCTAGAATGGAATCTTGAGTGAGTGCTGTATTCCTTTGTAAAAATGGCTATAGTGTATGGTGGAACGCTGTTCCGCATGGAAATCCATGCCTGGAACAGCGTGTTCCCTTCGGTCGTCACACGATCTTGTTGTGCTGCACCCAGTGCGCCACCGTGCAGCACAACAAGATCGAATACATCACAAGATGCGCATAGAGCGAGGCACGGGCAACAGCAGGAAGGCGGCACTTACGGCAGACACAGAAGTAAGCTTTCCAGTGTTCACGAAAGTGGTATTTATGGTTGCCCATACACTATAAAGATTGTGTATGAGCAACCATACACAAACAAGGCAGTTTTGCGATCTTGAGGTTTCCGTGGTACAGGACCTCTCGAGCCACGCCTCGAGGTCTCAGGTTACCACGGAAACCTCTGGATCGCAACTGCTTTGTTGTGTATGCTTGCGCATACACAATCCTCTATGTTTTCCTGAGCAGTTAGAATGTTCAGAACTAAAATGGTAACACTCCGACTTGGGAGTATAAATAACTAAAAAAGCATAACTCCTATCACAAAACTTACAGCACGAAGTTTGCTCAGAATAAAAAAATCTTTTAAATGAGGGGTCACACATGTTGGTAGCATTAACGTTTTTTTTTTTTTTTTTTTTTTTTACAGAGCATGTAACAATGAACATTTTCATTTTTTTCTTTAAACAAAAACCCTCAAAAAATACCTTACAGGTGGCAAATGTCTGTTGTATAATGGGTTTCCATCACATCAACATCTGTGCATTACACTGCCACAGTTTAGAGTATTTCTGAGCTGTTTTACGTAATAAAACAGACCATAAACTAAGGCATGTGCCAACACATAATGCCAGTAAACCAACTGAATTCTGAAAAATGCCCTGCACAACTGCCCACATGATGCACAAACCACAATAACTGAAATAGTATGCCTCCTAGCCCCTAGACACCTGCACGGAAAATGTTCACAATAGCAAGAGCTTTAAAATGATGGGTCACTCATGTTAGTGGAATTTGCAGATATTTTTTTTACAGTTCCTGAAATGATAAAAAAAGAGCGTTTTTTCACATTTTGTTCCCAAATAAAAACCTACATCATAAAAAGTACACCTCATGATAATTGTCCACATTAAAGAGACCTTTCAAATGATGGGTCACACATTTCTAGCATTTGCAGTTTTTTTTCTTTTTTTACAGTACCTGAAACGGAGGAAAATCACAGTTTTACACTTTTTTTATTCCCAAAAACTAAAACAAAAAAGTACACCTCCTAGCTCCCAAACACCAGCATACTAATTTTTCACAGTGAAAAGAGTTTTCAAATCAGGGATCACACGTTTCTAGTAATGGAGAAAAATTTGCATTTTCTTCATTTTTTAACCCAAATTAAAACCTAAAACAAAGTAAATTACTCTATTTAACTCAATGGTGACCCCTATCTTAAAGTCGGTATTCTGGTAGGTAGGAATGTTTCCTACCGACCTGCACTTTCCAATAACCTTATCCCTGATTGGTTGATCCAAAAAGTGCATAAGAAGTGCATGACGCACATATGCGCTCTGTAAGTGATTACCTGATGCGCATATGCGCTATGGGAACTAGAGGAATTTTCCTAAAGACGCACATATGCACTATGGGGCTGAGTGAGTTAAAATTTCTTTAGTTTTTGTACATTTATTGTATGTACTTTTCTAATGTTTATTTATTTATTAGAATTTCGGATAAATACCTTTGAGCCAATGGCTCTTTTACAAAGGTTCCACATCAGTATACAAAGAATAGAAGTACCATTTGTGTGAGATTAGCAGGCAAGCAATAATGTATTTACATTACTGTTATAATCTTATGATTTTGTAAAGTTCTGTATACGTTTATATGTTCTCAATAAAAACACCCCTCTTGCGAAAAGTGCCTTGGGTTCTTTTACTTCCACCTGGACAGCACCAGAGATGGGTAGAAGGGGACATCGGTTTAACATCTCATCCAAAGGACACACCCCAACTGTGCAGCACCCCCCTAATAATGCATTTGGATGCCAGCATAGTAGGTGTGAGCCCAATCCTGGTGTGGGACTAGAACCCACAACCTTCTGGCCCAGAGGCAGATCTACTACCAACTAAGCCATGCTTTAAAAAAGTAAGTGGCTGGAGGTCAAGCTTGAGGAGAAGGAGAGTGGAATCAGTGGATCACCAGGTGCAGATGGACAAGTCAGCAGTGAGTGGTTGTGCTAAATGAAAATTGAAAGGTCAGATGCCCACACACTGTAAAAGACAAGGTATGCACAGACAAGCCTGTACTGACACATCGAACTTGCCAAGGCAACCAAAACCACTTAAGTTCCACTTTCAATGGTAAGTGGTTGCCACGGTAACCTCTCGATGCCAACACAGGTCTGTTATACACTGCTACCCACACATTATCCTTTATATCTTCTGTGAGAACATCTCCTTTCATATAGCCACACATTCGGAGCGATTCCCAAGCAGTAAAAAACTGCAGAGTGGGAGGAAAGCAGGGCAGAAGGAACAAGGAAGACCCTTAGGAGAGCAGGCCCTGAAGGACAGCAAATCCAGTCCCAGCCCACCAAAGGGACACCAGATCTAGCATACAGTGTCGAGCGGAACTATGGACATACTGTCATGTGGCAGCACAGCATATGTCAGCTGTTGAACCTGAATGAAAACAAGCCACAGAGGTAGTCATACCATGCGGGACAAGTCCACAGACAGGACTAGGAAGCTTCTTACCATGCTTCTGATAACAAAAAGAAATGCAAGATGTGAACCACTTGGAAAGGCACTGCTTAAAGACGGGGGCAACCACAATCCTGGGGGTGAATAAAACAAAGAGCTGGGAGGACTTTCTGCAGTCCTTTGTGCAGTCCAAATAAAAAAGTTAAGGCTCTGAGGGCATCAAGAGAAAGCAGGATAATATCTCCAATGCAGAAGGCTTACAAGTCACCAGTGAAATGTCTGAAACCGCTAAAGGAAATCTCAAAGTAGGAACGTTCCATGTCCTCAGGAACCAGGTATAAAGCTAAAAGAATGGAATGCCTGGGTGCAAGAAACTACTCTGGTCCAGTGACAGAAGTGCACTCATAAAGGAAGTGGAATAGAAGGTTCCACCGGAATCTGCCAGAGCAAAGCGAAACAAATCAGTCTGGGCCAGCAGCGTGTCACAAGTATCAACGTGGCACTGTCCTCCTGATGCTTGACCAATATCTGCCGAGTCAGAGGGATTGGAGGAAAAGTGTACAGAAACCTCCTGTTCTAAAACAAGGGACGTGTCTCATCAAACACTCCATGCCCTGAAGCAAGTGATCAAAAACACAGTTGTTTTGTGTTTTATGCAGACACACAAATATCCAACTCTGGACTACCCCAGTGGGATATGAGGTCTGCAACCATGCTGCCCTGGAGTTCCCATTCACGGGACTGAACAATCAACCTGCTGAGAGAGACCACCAGGACATTCAGAGAGCCAAGCAGAAATGTGGCTGTGATGTGTATGTCGTGTCAGGGACCATTCAAACACCCTCATGATCCTCTGCAGAGGGGGAGGAATGGGTACCTTTTTGTTTGTTGAGGTAGCGCATGAGACAATGGTTGTCCATATGTATCATCACAGGGCACTGAATGTGTAGGGTGAAGGCCTGTAGGCCAAGCAGGCTAGCCCTCCTCTCAAGGAAAGGAAGGCCCAAGGGGAAAAATCCTCTAAGACAAAGGCACAGAAAGGCAGAGACAGAGCCAAGATAGAAGAAAAAAGAGGTAAAACTGAGGTAAGCAAGGGCAGAGGACTGAAGGAGACAAGGAATAGGGAAGGTAAAAATGGAAAAGGAGAGTGAGGGGGAGCTTCAGGGAAAAACACAGGCAGGAGTAAAAGGGGGAAGCAGAGCAGCAGGCAGGAGGAAGAAAGGTGTGGAGAGTCATGTGTGTCAATGCAAGGAGTCTTGGAAACAAAATTCCAGACCTGGATGCCATTATGGTGGAAGCAGACCTGGATTTAGTGTCCATAACAGAGTCATGGTGCACTAAGCACCACAACTTGGACATGACTGTAAGGGGCTACTCTATGTTCAGGAAAAACAGGGCACTGAGGAGGGGAAGAGGGGCTGTTTTATATGAAAGGGAGGGAATCAAAGTCACAGAAGTACAGGGGCACCATGAAGAAAAGGAGGGGCTGAAGATGCCAACAGGCTCCAGGGCCAGTATCCATAACAGTGTAGTGCATAGACCTCCAGCACAGGGAGAGGAGTAGGATAAGGCATTTGGGGAAGTCATCATCTGAATGGCTAATAAGGGGGATGTGCTGTTAGTTGGTGACTTCAAACTTGCCACTGTGAAGTGAAGCCTTCCAACTGCAGCTTCAGAAAGGAGTAGGGCCATCCTTGATTCCCTACAAGGGGCTTTTCTCATGCAGCTTGTCAAAGAACCTACTAGGGATGGGGCAGTGCTGGATTTGGTGCTTACAAACAGGAACAGTGTTGCAGATGTCACCGTGGGCAGTCCCCTGGGTACCAGTAATCATGATACAGTGTGGTTTAACATAAAGGCAGGAACTATGAACATATGAAGAAGCCAGCAGGAGAAGGCCATTTGGTCTATCAAGTCTACTCATATTGCAGGGTCCACAGCTTGAGCTAATGCCCCTGCCCTCCTCCCTACTCCTCCCATCCTCCCTACCCATGATCCTCACCTTCCCCATGCCAATTCCAGCCTCTCTTAAAGCTGCCCACTGTCCTCAACGAGATGACCTCTTCCAGCAGCGCATTCCAAGTGTCCACCACCCTCTCTGTGAAAAAGTGCTTCCTGACCTCCCACCCTCCTAAGCCTCCCACCCTCCAGCTTAAGACTGTGCCCCCTTGTGTTATGGTTGCCACTCGGCTTAAAGAGACTCTCCTTATCAATCTAATTTATCCCTTTCAAGTACTTGAAGGTCCCAATCATGTCTCTCTCTCTCTCTCTCTCTCTCTCTCTCTCTCTCCTGTCTTCCAGGGAGTACAGTACATGTTCAGTGCCCAAAACCTCTCCTTGTATAGCTTACTCTGCTGACTGGCTATCATGTTTGTAGCCCTCCTCTTGACCTTCTCCAGCAGGTTAATGTCCTTTTTGAGGTGTGGGCACCAGTACTGAACTCCGTACTCTAGATGTGGCCTTACCAGTGACCTGTACAAGGGCAGTATAGCCTCCTCTCTCCTGCTACTGATCCCCCTAGATATGCATCCCAGCATCTTGTTTGCCTTTGCTGCCGCTTTGCTTCAGGTCACTAGTGATCATCACTCCCAGGTTGTCATCCTCTTCTGATACAGATACTCAGACTCTACCCAGATAGTACTCTGTCCTGGGATTCTTGGCTCCAATATGCATAAAGTACAGTTACGTAAGAACTTACCATAATATTAGATCTTCGAGAGAGGCTCTTGCAGTCGGTAATTACATACAGGACTGAGGCCAGCAGGCATCAGGACTCCATGGAAAATTTCTAGCTAGCAGTCTCTGGCAGGAGACTGCCCATATGTCAGGTGACCGGTGTCAGGCGACATCAGTATAAAGGGGCGGTCCCCCACGCCTGCCTTGCAATTCTTTCCCGCCAAAGGCCAAAAAGGCAAGACAAGAGAGAAGCGGATATTTTCCTCCCTGGAAAAGGAGCTGAAAAAGCTAAGGGGAATGGAGGGTGGGAATGCATTACCTACTGCAAGAGTCTCTCTCGAAGATCTGCTGTTATGGTAAGTTCTTACGTAACTGTACTATCTTACTTTGAGAGGGCTCTTGCAGTAGGTAATTACATATAGGCAAGGTCCCTAGAATTCTGCGGCCGCAGAATTTTGCGCAGAACTTGCAATCTACCGCAGAACTTCTGCGGTGCCACAGAATTCACTCTTCTTGGTGAGTTTTACTAATATTTATGTTTATCCATAGAATATGTTTCCCTTCTCCTCTTTTTATATCCAAACCCCCCCATATGCTCAGAATGTGATGTTATCATTGTATAACATCATACATTAGCTAATGAAATGGCTGCATTCTGCAACACAAATGAACAGTCACTTATCTACCACAGCTCCCACTGCCAGAGACAGTGGCACAGCACATCATGCATGGTGATATTTGCTCAACCTGCACTACAGCCTAATACAATTTTCAGTCTTACATTATTGCACTAGGGACAACTTAAACAAAACCTTCTCAATAGTACAGACCTGCTAAGTCCATACCTCACTTTGTACAAACCTATTTGTGCCTTTAAGGTATAGAGAGGCCATCTGAAATGAATAACTGTTAAAATGAATTTAACTGTCATTTTTGAGAAAAATAAAGTAATTATGCCCAGAAAAGTGGAATATAATAATGTGTAGACCTGTTGAAAGAATAGACCTGTTAAATAAATAATTGCACTGTATGCATTTTTGCCAAGGTTATAGATTACATATTGTCACTGGTCGATAGAATCACCTAAAAGTTATGGAGAAATGTTGTGTGCAGGGACAGCTGTTGAGCCAGAGGGTAGCATGCTGTGTTTCCGTGCCAGCAACTCAGGTTCAGAGATTAGCTCTGGGAGCTGGCTGGGCAGCACAAGGATTGGTGGAACACATCACTGCTCAGAGCCTGGGAAGGTATGGTGCAGTGTTCTGTCACATGGTGAACACATTGTGATGGGCTGGAGAGCACTATCTCACTATCGGTTCACATGCATGTCATGGCCTGATGGTGTTACGCACTGTGTCAGGGAAAGCAGGTGGACATGAAAAATGAGTTTTGCAAGAACTCCTCCATTCCATTTCCAATGGGACCTGTATGAATGAGGATGCAAGTTCATGGGGAAAAAAATATATACACATATATACATACATACATATACATATATATATATATATATACATATACATATATATATACATATACATATATATATATATATATACATACATATATATATATATACACACACACACACATATACAGTATCTCTGTCTCTCTCACCACACACACACATATTTTTATGTATGTTACAGATTGCATATAAATATATAAGTGATACACAGTGGGAACCTCATGAGTGGTGTAGAAAGCACATACAAATATATAAGTGATAGACAGTGGAAACCTCATTAGTGGGATAGATAGCATGCATATAGAAATACATTATTTATCACATAAGATCCGCTCTGCATATCTCATTTATGCAACAGGCTAGGACCTTAAGGGAGAGACATTTGTTTTGCTTTTTTAGGCATAAAATTATTTTTATAAGTCTGTTATTTTTGAACTAGTGTTACTGTGCTTTCCACCATCCTAATTGCTATAACCCTTGTCATGAAAGTGAAGTCAGGATGACAAACTGACACTGTGATGTGGTTGTTTGTTAGGGCCGCAGAACTTCCGAAGAAATTAAAAACCACCGCCGCAGAAGTTCTGCGGCAAATGGTAGTCTTGCCGCAGAACTTGGTCCCACTGTGCCGCAGAAAAGTAGGGGCCCTGCATATAGGACTGAATCCCAAGCAGTCTGGAACAAAGAGAAGCACTCGGGAGGAGATAAACTACCAACCAATAGAACCTCCAGCTGTAAGGGTCTTAAGAAAGAAGACCTCGCAGGACAGCCAACCCGAAGCCTGCTCTACAGCGAGAGGCAATGTCCAAACTGTAGTGTTTCGAAAAGGTATGGACAGAAGTCCAACTTGCAACTGCGCAGATATCTGTCGCTGACACATTCTTGAAACATGCTGCAGACGCAGCTACTCCTCTGGTGGAGTGACCTCTGACCTGACCCGGCAGAGTCTTGTTGTACTTGTCGTAACAGATAGTGATACAATGAGCCAACCATTTGGATAGGCATTGCTTGGAAACAGTATTGCCCTCTCTTCTGTGAGCAAAAAAGACAAAAAGCTGATCAGATTTCCTGAGATCCTTAGTCTGAGAGGTGTAGTATCTCAGTATTCTATGA
The DNA here is from genome assembly GCA_016271365.2 of Neoceratodus forsteri. Lineage (NCBI taxonomy): Eukaryota > Metazoa > Chordata > Ceratodontiformes > Ceratodontidae > Neoceratodus > Neoceratodus forsteri. The sequence continues at coordinate 318,598,840 of CM028136.1, forward strand.
ACATCCAGAGTATGCAGGAGATACTCCCCATGATTGGAGTGTTGCGTAAAGAAAGCAGGTAGCTCAATGGATTGATTCAGCGTAGGTTCCGCCACCACCTTAGGAAGGAACTTAGGGTTGGCGTGCAGAGCCACACATTCCTTGTGGAAAATCAAATAAGGAATTTTGCACATCAAGGCCTGAAGCTCGGAAATTCGACGAGCTGAAGTAATGGCCACTAGGAAGAGAGTCTTCCTAGAAAGGAATTTCAAGTCTGCTGAAGCTGCCAGCTCAAAGGGAGGCAGAGTAAGCTTCTCGAGGACAAAGCTCAAATCCCAAGGAGGAGCAAGGATGCTGATAGGGGGTCTTAAATGGAGGACCCCTCTATGGAACGTCTTAGAGACTTCGAACTGCGTAAAAGATCTGTCTCCAAAAGGTACATGGTATGCCGAGATAGCCATGTGTACCTTCAAAGAGGAATGACTGAGACCCAGGTCAAAGAGATGAAGCATATAGTCCAGGACTCTCTTGACAGGGCAAGAAAAAGGCTCGAAGTCCTTCGAAGAGGCCCAAATTGAAAAACTTTTCCACTTCATGGTGTATGTGGACCTAGTGGATGGCTTCCTGGCCTCCACCAGAATATCTATGCCGAGTGGAGAAACCCCAAAGCGGGCTTGAGCTACGTCTGCAGCAGCTACGCATGCAACTGAAGGGATCTGAGACCTGGATGCACCAGGGTTCCCTGATCCTGGGTCAGCAAATGCTGTGACAGAGGAAGAACCGGAGGTTCCTCTGAAAACTGTTGCAGAAGACAGAACCAAACTTGCCTGGGCCAGAATGGAGCGATGAGAATCATCTGAGCTCCTTCTGAACTGAGTTTGTGTAAGACCCTCGGAATTAAGGGAATTGAAGGGAAGGCATAGATGAATCTGTGCTTCCAGTCGAGAGACAGAGCATCCCACCAGAAAATGCCTTGCCCTGGAGCGAGCAAGCAAAAGGCGGGAAGTTTTGCATTTAGAGGGGATGTGAACAGGTCTACCTGAGGGGTTCCCCAGCACAGGAAGATCTTATCTGCTACCTCTTGATCCAATTCCCATTCATGTGCCTTGGCTGACGTCCAACTGAGGTGATCTGTCAGAGTGTTTTCCACTCCCAGAACATGAACTGCCATCAGGTGAAGGTTGTGTTGAACCACCCAATTCCAAACTCTCATTGCTTCCCTGCACAGAGGGTAGGAATGAGTTCCTCCCTGTTTGTTGATGTACCAGACTACACAGATGTCCGTCTGGATTGCCAGATGGCTGGGAAGAACACAAGAGTTTAGAGCCTGGAGAGCGTACAAAACTGCCCTGAGCTCGAGTACGTTGATATGAAGAGTCTGCTTGAGACTCGACCAGGAGCCCTGAGTCCTGTGAGACCCTAGACGGGCTCCCCAACCTTCTCCCGAGACATCTGTTGTCAATGTTTGGGATGGGGGTTCGAAGTAGAAGGGAACTCCCTGGCAAAGGTTCTCTTGCACCATCCACCATTGCAAGTCCCGGACCATGGGATCAGAGATCAGAACTTCCTGGTCTAGGTCGTCCAATGTCTGGTCCCACTGAGACTGAAAGCGTCCATTGACAGATCCTCATATGGAGCCGAGCACGAGGGACTGTCGGAATAGCAGCCACCATGAGCCCGAGAAGGCGAAGGACTGACCTGGCGCTGATCCTTCGGCGACTGGGCAACAGACTTACATGAGCCTGGAGGGTGTCCACCCTGTCCGGAGGCAGAACGGCCTTGCCAATGGTCATGTCCAGGATCGCTCCTATAAACTGGAGCCTTTGGCAGGGGACCACATGGGACTTGGCCTGGTTGATGGTGATACCCAGGCTGGTGAAAACCTGCAGGGTAAGGGAAAAGGAGCGCAGAAGTTCCTCCCTGGAAGGAGCCGCCAGGAGCCACTCATCCAGGTATGGGAATACCTGCACCCCCGGGTATGCAGGTGGGCCTCCACCACAGACAGACATTTGGTGAACACTCGGGAGCCGAGGAAAGACCAAATGGGAGGGCCCTGAATTGGTAGTGGTCCCCCTGGAACAAAAAACAAAGGAATTTGTGGTGGGAAGGGTGGATGGGAGTATGCAGGTAGGCATCCTGCATATCCAGCGCACACAGCCACTGTCCCTGCCGAAGGAGCGGCAGAAGGCTCTGCAGGGAGAGCATTCTGAAATGTTTGTACTCCACAAACATGTTCAGGGAGCTGAGGTCTAAAATAGGCCTCACATCTCCCGGTTTCTTTGGAACTAGGAAGAAATGGGAATAGTAACCTGTCCCCCAAAGGCGAGTTGGGACAGGCTCTAGCACCACCTTTGAGAGAAGGGAGGAAATTTCTTCTAGGACCAGAGGAAGATGTTCCGGGGAGTAAGATGACCTGGGGGGTGGTTTTCTGGGTGGTATCTGGAGAAACTCGATTGAGTGTCCTGCTGCTATCAGATGGAGCACCCAAGCATCTGATGTAATCCTCTCCCAACCCAGTAGATGGAAGGAAAACCTCCCTCCTACTGGTTCCCCTGGGAAGTCCAGAGGCAGTGGGAGAGGAAAGGAGTGAGGAGGTGTGAGGCAATGTCGCGGCTGAGGCTCCTGACGCTTTTTTGGGCAGAGGGGGGCTTGGCAGCCAGACGGGACTGACAATTGTTGGCCCGCTTGCCCTGAGGTTTCGCTTTAGACTGAGAATGTCTGTGAAAACCGCAACGCTGTCCCTGAGGGGGCCTGTACAAAGAGTCAACAGACTTAAGTGCAGTGCCCTTCTCTTGCAGGTTGGTGATGATGTCCTTGACATCTCCACCGAACAGCACAGAAACCCTGAAGGGTGCATCCTGGATAACAGATTGCACCTCCGGGACCAATCCTGACACCAGGAGCCAGGCATGACACTGAAGACCTACAGCGAAAGCCGAGCTCTGACCTGCTGTGTCCACTGCATTGTATGTGGCATGGAGCATGTGCCGACTGGCTGAACGAGCAGAACGGATGAGATCAGCCACTTCCTGCTTGGTCTGAGACTCAGGAAGGGAGTCCAATTTGGATTCCACTTGACTCAGGACAGCCTTCTGGTAATCCCCCATATGTGCAACATAGTTCAGGGCCCTGATCCCCAGAGTGGAAGAATCGTACACCTTCTTCCCGTACTGGTCCAGAAGATGGGATTCATTGTCAGGTGGAGACGAGCTGAGATGTTTTGGGTTTGCCGATCGGCCGTGAGTGGCGTTAATCATGACAGAGTCGACCTTTGGGTGTGTGTTCAAGGAATCCACACCCTCAGGAGCCCTGTATAGCCTATCCACCCTCCTCAGAAGGGGGGTTAACGCGGGCGGTTGCTTTCAAATGGTGGAAACAAGGTCGGCGTGAGGCTCGATCCAGGGTGGAATCAATGTCAGAGCAGTTTCGGGCAGATCCAAATGGGCTGCGAGCTTCTTCCGCTGTGGATCTGGCTCCAGAGATCACCACTGGTGGACTTCCTGGATTTTACTCAGCAACTCCAAAAAGGAAGGATCTTCTGGAGGAGACTTTGGAGGAGTCCTGGGCCTGGGATGATCCGGAGTATGTGGCTTGTCGTCAGGATCGAAGCACCCCTCGATATCTGAGTCAGAGGTCTCCGAAGAAAAGGATGAAGAGCCCTCCGGGTGCGGGGGAGGAACGGACCCCTTCAGCAACCCTCAGGGAAGCATGTCCTCCCCGGCCCTGGCACCCGAGGGCTCACCTCTGGTGTCGGGTAAGGTGGAGGGAGTCTCTTGTCTCCAGTGACGGGGATCCGGTACTGGGTCCGGCATCGGCAGACAGCTCTCCACCTCCCTGGTGAGCTGAGCCTTGGCCTCAGCCCACAAGGCAGCCAGAGTCTCCTTCAACTTCACCGGCGGCTGGGGGGGCGGTGGAGGACGAAGAGGAGGGGGATACGGATACTGAGGGTATCCGTAGGGCGAGTATCCATAGCCCAATGGTGGGAACCCCGGCGTCAGGTATTGAGGCATCAGGTACTGCGGCGCAGAATTCTGCGGTCCCGGGTAGGATGGCGTTGGATAGGATGGAGTCGGATACCCGGGAACCAGGGGCTCTGTTGGAGCAGAAGGCCCTGGAAGAGACCCAGTGGGCGGGCCAAGAACAGGTGGTCCCGCGGGCGCCGGGTCCAGCGTTGGGACGGCGGCCAGTAATGGGATGTCACCCAGCATTGGGTATGCTGGTCTCGGAGCCGACGTCCAAGGGTCCGGGATCTGGTGATCTGGCCCCACAGGAGGGAGACCTGACGGAGCGTGGCTCAAGGCCCCTCTGCTCAGAGAAGAAGTGCTGAAATCCCCCGGGTCAAACAGGGAGACGCTGGAGCCTCAGTTGTCACCGGCGAGCCAGGTACAGCAGACAAGTCGACAGGGTCCGGCATCAACTCTAATGCCATGTGAGTGTCTGAGGGGCCGACATCCACCTTACCAGCGGGATCTGGGTGGGCGATGGAGCAGCCAGCATCCAACTTATCAGATCTGATGTCCAACAGAGGCCGTGTGGAAGAAGCGGCCTTGGCAGTTGTCTTTGGGACCGTGCACTCCCCCGAAGGGGCGGGCGTCTTATCAGCCTTGTTCAGGGCGGACATCGGTGGCATCGGCATCCGACTTACTGAACCCGCTCAACCCAGAGGGCCACACGGTGGCAGCATTCCTGGGAGCGGTAGCCTCCTTTGTCCCAGAGGCTCCCGAGGGGCCCGAATGCAAGCCCAATGGGAGGGACGCCGCCTGGACATGGCCGAAGGTCATTCCCCCGGGGGGGACGTTACCTGTAACACAGCGACTCCAGCTGGAGTCGCGGTGGCTGTGGAAGTGGAGTCCCTGTCCCAGTGCTTCTCCTTCTTCTTCCAGTGACCCTCAGGGGAAGTTGAGCCCTGCCTGAGCTTCTTCAGCACCTTTGCCATGGAAGACACCTTTTTCTTTAAAATGTGGGCCTCCAGGGACTGCTGCCTCTGTTTGCAGGTGGCGGCACTGAATTGTTGGCAGTGCTGGCACTTCTCTATGGGGTGATCCGGGTCTAGACAGAAGAGGCACAGGGAATGACCATCCTTATGCAGGAGCTGGGCACCGCATGAGTCGCACTTGTTTTTATGCAAATCGGAGGGTGTAGGGGACGACATACACGGCAATCTTGAAGAAATAATTGAGAGACGTGAAAAAATTCAGTAAATAAAACCAACGACAGACTGACGAAGCAGTAGGAACTTAACCGTGAGGCGATTTCATAAGCTAACGGCAGGAAAGAACGAACTGGAAGGCAGGCATGGGGGACCGTCCCTTTATACTGACGCCACCTGATGCCGGTCACCTGATGTGGGGGCGGTCCCCGTCAGAGACTGCTAGCTAGAAATTTTTCCGTGGGGTCCTGACGCCTGCTGTCTTCAGTCCTATATGTAATTACCTACTGCAAGAGCCCTTTTGAAGTAAGATCTTTGCATTTCTTGGCATTGAAGCCAAGCTGCCAGATCCTGGACCACCTCCCCAACTTTTTCAGATCGTCCTGTAGGTCCTGTATCCCTTCTGCTGTGTCCACTCTCCCACAGAGCTTGGTGTCATTCGCAAATAGGCACATTTTGCCCATAATGCCATCCCCAATGCCATTGATGAAGACATTGAACAACACCGGCCCCAGCACTGAGCCCTGTGGGAACCCACTGGTTACCTCTCTGGTGCCAGATAACTCTCCCCCCACAACCACCCTCTGGGTTCTGTCTCTCAGCCAGTTTTCCACCCATCTGGTCATCTTTTCCCCAACCCCAAGATCCACCAACTTCCTGATCAACCTTTTGTGGGGCACAGAGTCAAAGGCCTTGCTGAAATAAAGAGAGAGGATGTCTACTACTTGGCCCCTGTCTACTGTCTTAGTGACACAGTCAAAGAAGTCAATCAGATTTGTTTGACACAATCTCCCCCCCCCCATGAACCCATGTTGCCTCTCATCCTGGAGACCATGCTCCTCTAGATATTCCACCAATCTTTCCTTTAGTATGGTCTCCATGAGCTTGCCCACAATGGAGGTCAGACTGACTAGTCTGTAATTCCCTGGGTCATCCTTGGGACCGCTTTTGTGGAGGGGCACTACATGTGCTGTTCTCCAATCCTGCAGTACCTCTCCTGACTCTAGTGAACTATTAAATAGGTCTGCCAGTGGCCCTGCCAGCTCCTCAGCCAATTCCTTTACTACCCTTGGATGTACTCTGTTCAGGTCTGGTGATTTGTCCACCTTCAGTACTAGCAGCTCCTCTCTCACTCTATCCTCCTCTATCACTGCCTGTGTTCCCTCCCCCCACACTCCTCTTTTCCCTCCTGAAGGCACTGGTCTGTCCTCCCTGGTGAAGGCAGAACAGAAGTATTCATTTGGTATCTCTGCTTTTCCCCCATTATCCTCCACCCACTCCACCCCTTTCTTAAGCCTAAACAATCCCTTCCTTCTTGTCCCTTTTCTCACTTAAATAATGAAAGAAAGCCTTTTCCCCCTTCTTAATTCCTTCAGCTACCTGCAGCTCCTTCTGTGCCTTTGCTCGCGGGACTTCCTTACTTGTCTCACTAGCCAACCTTAGGTCATTTTCCCTATCCACCTCTCTCTTGGTCTCCCTGAATTTTCTATAGGCCAACCTCTTTTCCCTTACTGCCTCGGCAACCCCAGAACTGAACCAGTTGGACGTTTTGGCCCTTGTGTTCTTCCCTCTGAGCCTAACGTGCTCATCTGTGGCAACCATTCCTTCCTTAATGATGGACCACCTTTGGTCCACCCCCATATCTGCTCTGATGCCTGCCAGATGACTCCTTAGCACTTTGCCCATTTTCCTGAAGTCCACCCTCCTGAAATCCAAGATTTTGATGTTAGTTGGGATGCTTTCCCTGCTCATATCCAATGGAAACCACACTGTGCAATGGTCACTTCCACCCAGTAGCTCCCTTACCATTATTTTCTGTACATGCTTACCATTTGTGAGCACCAGATCAAGAATTGCCTCAGCTCTTGTTGGTTCAGTGACACCCTGAGTCAGGAACCCACTCTGCAGTCCTTTCAGGATCACCCGACTCCTAGCACATGTTGTGGATGGTATGTTCCAGTTCACCTTGGGCAGGTTGAAGTAACCCACCATTACCACCTCACCTTTCCCTGCAGCTTCCAATATTTGTGAGATCAGTTCCCTGTCCCTCTCCTCATCTTGACTGGGTAGTCTATAAACCACCCCCAACCTCACCTTTCTCCCTCTATTGGACCGTAACTGAACCCATAATGCCTCCACCTCCCCTTCCTCTGACTGCTCCCTCATGTAAGTTATTTCCTCCCTGATATAAACTGCCACCCCTCCCTCCTTCCTGAGGCTAGCCACACAGGATGAAGGTCCTGGGCTTTAGGAGGGCAGATTTTAAAGAAATGGGGGACTGCCTCAGAAACTGCCATGGGGGGGGGGGGGTTGCCAGGGATGGGTAGAGGCACAGTGGGGAAAAATAAGGGTGGGCATAAATAAAGCAACCAACCTCTGCATTAAAGAAGTGAGTAAAAGCAGAAGGAAAAAGAGACTGTTATAATTCTCTAAGGAAGTGGCAAAGGTGATGAAGGAAAAAAGAATGTCTTTCACGTGGTATGAAAGCAATAAGACATGGCGGGTGTGCGTTGAACAGATATTACCACTCACCCAGGGGTATAGTAAGGCATGCAGCTGAAGGCAGAGTGCCTTCAGTCACTGGAAGTGGGGTAATCTCTGCTCAGCGCACACACCAGAGCGTCTTATTGCATTTATAAAATGGGCAAATTTTTTTTTTTTTTTTTTACTTGTTATAGTAAAAAAAAAAATCATTTTTTTATGTACAATAAACATATCTGCTTGTAGGAATTTATAATAAAATAATCCTTCCGCCAACTTGATAATGACCTCATTGTACCTGTAGTGTAGAAAATGTGCCCTTTAGTGGCATCAGTATGGCCCATTACGCCCGTGATGCCTGTGTATTGCTGTAGAGGATTTTGGGGGCTGAGACAGACAGGAGGGAGTGAGAGGATTGTCTCCTTTTCATTTTCTTTCTTTTTTTTTTTTTTTTTAATTAAACCGCAATAGATGGCAACACAAATGGTATTACACCAGGAATGGGCAGGAACTACAGTCAGGAGCGATCAGGGACTTGAAAAGGCAGCTTCACAACATCAGGAGAGATGGTTTCTCCAAGGTAAAAATGTTATAATACATGACCATTTTTTCACGTTTATAAACAAAAAAGGTAGGAGTGCAATTTTAGAAAAGACACACTGGGAGCAGGCATGTTGCATGACGGTGAAGCCATCAGGTCAGAAAATGGGAGTTGCTACGATCCATAATTTGAATTCGTCAGTGGTGTTTGTCTATGCATGTTAATTTGATGAAAAAAATGGTTGCTGGTGTCTGTTTGGGTGTCTGAGCTGAGTGGATCTACCTTTGGACAGGTCTGGGGCACATTAAAAAAAAGCCTATAGATATTTGTTTGCCTGTGAGAGCGCCAGCATAGCAAGAGACAGAAAGCTAAGCACAGAAGCGCTACAGGAGAGAAATCCATATGTGACAGCTGGGAGCAGTCAGGGACTCGGGGAACTCAAGCAACAGAGTGGTGTGGTTTTGTTTATGCTGACAATTCATTTTTGGCTTAACTGAGATTTTAGAGTTGAAACAGTTGGCAAATGAGCTTCGTGAGGGATTTTGCACTGTAATGTTTTTGACAGAGCAGTGATGAACTCTGTAAATGGTGGCAGAGGTGAAGGATCAAGCGAAGGTTAGTGGAAAAAAAACAATGGCAGCATTTCAAACATGAACATTCTAACTGCTCACTGATTTTTTTTTGTGCAGTGCGGTCCTACGATGGAGAACTTGTTTTTATCTGTGCATTGAATGGATTTGATGTACAGGTAAAAACTAATCAAATCGCAGGATTTTCTCTCATTTTCTAAAAAAAAGAAACACAGAGGGAGGAGGACAGGGAAGTATATCTAGTAAAGCATAGGGAAGCAGGTAAGGCAGTGAGGGGAACAAAGGCGCAAACAGAGGAAAGGATTAGTATAGGGGTCACTAAGGGATACAAGATTTTCTTCAAATACATAAGTAAGAAGAGGAAAGCAAGGGAAGGGCTAGTGAGGTTCAAAAAGACAGATAGGGGAGACTACACAGAAGAGGATCAAGAAAAAGGCTGACCTCCTAAATAGGTACTTCTGCTTAGTCTTCACAGAGAAGGGTGAGGGAGATGGACCACCAGGGAGTGGCAGGAATGGTGGGGTGCTGTACATAAGTGCATTTTCAGAGGAAAGAGTCCAGAAGGGACTTGCAGATCTGAAGATGGGTAAAGCTAGGGACCACATGAGATACACCCTGGAGTTTTAAAAGAACTCAGGGAGGTGCTAGCTGCACCACTGACAGCCTTATTTAACAGTTTAGCGGAAACAGGCTGGGTTCTGGAGAAGAGCTGACATGGTCTCTCTACATAAGCAGCAGGGAGGAGGCTAGCAACAACATACCGGTCATTCTTAATTCACTGATGAGGAAATTCATGGAAAGAGAGACAAAAAGCATGGCTCAAACAGACTCTGGGCTTATAAAAAGAAGACTAGAGCTTGGTCCTTGTATAAAAATACAAGTTTTCTTCCATACATACAAAGCAGCAGTCTCCACCGCAACTCTATGGCAATCGTTTCAGTGGTGAATGCTACTTTGTAGTTATGAAATAAAAAAGTGCATTTTTTTACCTGTAACAAAGCTCTGGTCTTCCTTTTTATAAGCCCAGAGTTGGATCCGTGCTTTTTGTCTCTCATACAGTCGTTGTGCATACGGCTTCAGATGTGTTTGTTTTTTTTTGAGCCGCCTCGGTGTGCTCTAGAAATTAATGGAAACCTTTCTAAAGGAAAGACTGGTAAAGCATCTTTAATCTTATGGGCTGCAAGGCCACAGCCAGCATGGCTTCATGTGGGGGAGGTCATGCCAAACAAATGTGATAGATTTCTTTGAATGGGTGACCATGGAAATAGACTAGGGGAGGGCAGTGGGCATGGCTTACCTGGATTTTAGTAATGCCTTCAACCCCGTGCCACACAGGAGGATGATACAGAAACAGAGCAGCCTAGGGGTGGGATCCAAAGTGGTGAATTATATTAAAAAATGGTTAACGGGTAGGAGACAGAGGGTGGTGGTAAACAGCACTCACTCTAACGATGGAAGAGTGACCAGTGGGGTGCCACAGGGCACAATACTGGGACCAGTTCTCTTCAATGTTGTCATAAGTGACATTGCAGTACTGGATGGGAAGGTATACCTTTTTGCAGATGATACCAAAATCTGCAATATACTGCACACTCAGGAGAGGGTGGAGAGAAAGAGCAGGGATCTTGGGAAACTCAAGGAGTGGTCAAGAGTGTGGTAGTTCAGGTTCAGTGCCAGAAAGTGCAACATCATGCACCTAGGGCACAGCAACCCAGAAGCGGAGAACAAGATGGGGGAGGAACTGACAGTTACTAAACTGGAAAGAGACCCTGGAGTTATCATATCTGATGACTTCAAAGCTGTAGGGCAGTGTATCAAAGCAGTGGGTATGGTTAGTGGGATGCTGGTGTGCATAGGGAAGGTGTATCTCCAGCAGGAGGTGCCACTGTATCACCGGCTGGTGAGAGTACACCTGGATTACTGTGTCCAGTTTTGGAGGCCACACCTCAGAAATGACACGGACAGGGTGGAAGCAGTCCAGAGGAGAGCAAATAAAATGGTGCAGCAGTTGCACAAGAAGCCCTAAAGGGAGAGACTGCAGGATCTCAACACGTACACCCTGGTAGAGAGGAGGGCAAGAGGTGACATGCCTGAGACCTACAAGCACCTTAGTGGGGTAAACAAGGTGCAGGAGGGGAATCTCTTTCAAATCAGAAAAAGCACCAGGACCAGGAGGCATGTGATGAATCGGGGTAGGGGGGAGATGTGAAGAAATATTTCTTCCCTAAAAGGATGGCAGACATCTGGAACAGACTGCCAGCAGTTGTGGTGGGAACAAAAACAGTGAGGAGGCTTCAAGCATGCGAGACTAGACAAAGGGGTATTTAAAAAAAACAGACAGGGAGTGGGGGGGGGTCATCAGAGACTAGTTAGGATCTGCAGCAGATAAGGCAGGGAACATCTGGTCAGACTAGGTGGGCCAAGCAGTCCTTTTCTTCTGACAAATTCTATGTTTTTAATACTGATGCAGACACAGTAATATGAAAGGGACAACACACCCGGGGTTTTTAGGAAACCAAGATGGACCCTCATCCCATCTCATCTGATCCAAGAGGCATCCGTGGTGAGGACCTCCTGTGGGTGGGGGGGAGAAGGAATGGAGGCCCTTAAAATGATGAAAGCAGCATTGCACAGAGCTCTGCATAAGGGGTTCATGACCAAGATAGGTTGATTCAAAATTTAGGTAGCCTGGGCTCACTGGGCCTCAAGCATCCCCTGGGGAATGCACATGTGGAAGCAGACCATAGAAACAGTCAAGATGGCTGCAACTATGAGGCCCAGGAGCCAAAGTATGGAGCTCACAGGATCCCTGGTGCTGGAGGTGATAACTATTGCTTAAGCGATCAATGTCGGCAAAGGTTTCTGAATGAACAACTTTTTTCTCTAGAATAGCTGATGGACAGATGAAAGGGCTGATGCTAGTGTATTGCTTTTACTGTGTAAAAGAATATACTGAACTTACACAGTTCCAGCAGATTTCATATCAAAGTTCAACACTTCATGCAGTCTCTAACTGGTCAGCTTGACATTTCTACCACTGCAGGTATTCTTTTATTTCAGACACAGATAATTTGTGAAGTAAAACTTGTGAGGTGGTGGTGGTGATGGAAAAAACGGGCATTTCGCTTCCTCCAGGTCTTCAACTGGATGGAACACCAATGCCTGAGTAGTGCCCAGAACAGTACCTAAGAACTAAAGGTGCTGGCAAGGGGTCAGGACTAATTTGGGTCACTGGCCAGAATACCCAGTTGGTCGAATAATTGTCAGATCCAGGACAGTCTACACTGCCATGTCCCAGGAAGGTGCCTTGGGAAGCCAATTGTTCAGGTAAGGGAATACATACAGAGCTTCCCAGTGGAAAGCCATGGCTATACACATCAATGATGGAGGCAAAAGTTTTCATTCATATGTCAACAACAGAAAACAAACAACTAAAATTATTGGCCCTCTAGTTATAAATGATAATACCATGCAGTCATCCCAAGAAATGGCCCAAGAATTCAACAAATACTTTTGTTCAATTTTTAGTCCCACCCAAAATATTCATACCGATAAGGAGAGTAACAAAACTCAAACTGATTACGTTTTACCTGAGATAAGTAAACAAGAAATGAAGAACAAATTAGACTCAATTAAAATAAATAAATCCCCGGGTCCAGATAATCTTGATCAGTGGTTGTTGAAAGAAACAGCTTCCTGGTTGATTGATCCCCTATACATACTGTTTAATATGTCCCCAAGTACTGGGCAAATACCAAGTGATTGGAAGACGGCATTAATAACTCCGATACATAAAAAGGGTAATATGAGTGACATATCAAATTATAGGCCAATAAGTTTGATCAGTGTATTGGGTAAAATCTTTGAGGGTATTTTAAAAGATAGAATAGAAGATCTAATGCATAAACAGATTGTGGACTCAAATCAGCATGGCTTTAGAAAGAAAAGACCTTGCTTAACTAGTAACTTAGTATTCTACGAGAGAGTGAGTAATCTCCTTTACAAAAAAATACCAGTAGATATATTATATCTGGACTTGTGTAAGACATTTGATAAAGTGTCACACTACACCCTGATAAATAAAATGGAAAAAGCAGGATGCATCCCACAATAGTAAACTGGGTAAAAGAATGGTTAAGAAACCGTACACAAGTAGTACATATAAGACAATATACCTCAACTCCTGGAACAGTTACTAGAGGAGTGCCTCAAGGGTCTGTGCTGGGACCTATCTTGTTTAATATATTTGTGTCAGATATGACAGTCAATCTTAAAAATATGGCAATTAAATTTGCAGATGACACAAAATTGCAGCCAGCGTTGGCTCATCAGAGGAAACTGCTGACTTCAAAAATGATCTTTGAGAACTCTAACATTGGTCCAATCTAAATAGTATGGAATTTAATACCAGCAAATGTGTCATCATGCATTTGGGGGGAAATAATCCAAATATGTGTTATAGGTTAAAAGACTCTGATTTGATATCATTAAATGAAGTAAAAGATTTGGGTGTTATAATTAAAACAGACCTTACTTTCTCCACTATTGTAATTATATTAAAAATCGAGCAAACAAAAGTATAGGCTGTATTAAAAGATCCTTTGTCACTAGAAATAGGGCATGCATTCTCCCTCTGTATAGAGCATACGTGCACCCCCCACTTAGACTACTGTTCACCACTATGGAGTCCCCATCTTAGACATGACATAAACGCATTGGAGTTTGTGCAGCGTAGGATCACTAAAATGAAAGATGTTTTGCAGAATAAATAATATGGGGAGTGACTTGGGAAGTTGGGGTTATACTCACTGGAAACTAGAAGAACTAGGGGTGACCTTCTCCTGATGTTTAATATAATAAAAGACAATGAGCTTATGACCCTATTGGGAATGACTTTGAATAAGAGGGAATGTAACCTCAGAAGTCATAAATTCCAACTATCCATAACTTTCCCTAGATTAGACACCAGATGTTCTTTTTTTACTCAGAGAATAATTTCAATTTGGAATGGATTACCTAAAGCATTGTTAGATTCAGAAAATGCTGAAACTTTCAAGATTAATTTATATATTTATTAAATTTGGTATAAAGACATCCAATAATTTGGAGATGTACTTATATGGGCCACGGCCTTCTGTGTCATGTAATACTCTTCGTATGTAATCTTAGTATACAGTGAACACTTCTTGGAGGCATTATAGTGCAGTGGTTTAAGGCTCTGAGCTGCAAACCTGGAGACCTGGGTTTGAATCCCACAGCCCCTACCTGCATACTGTGTGACCATGAGCAAGTCACTTAACTTCTTTGTGCTCCCAGGCTGTACCTGGAAACAAGCTTCAGCTTAGTGTCTCTCTCCTGGTTAAAAAAAAAAAAAAGACCCATGGAGCCAAGGATAAACAAAAGTGCAAGACACAGTATGGGTAGTGCTGGTCTTCAAACAGAAAGTGAAAATACTGTTGATGACTGTGCCACATCTTGATGTGCAGATGGGCATCTTGCATGTCCAAGGTACAATGCCAAGCTTCTTGTGAGAGCAGAGACAGGAGTGGTTGAAGCAATACCATGCAAAACCTTTGCACCTAATGAATTTATTTAAACCCCCGAGGTCCAAGACAGGGCACAGATCGCTCATCTTCTTCGGAGCAAGGAAGTATAGGGAATAAAGTCCCCAGTTCTATATGGACAGGTCAGAAGTCTGAAAGCCTTTTTGCCCAAGTGAGTACACACTTTGGTTAGTAGGATAAACAAGTGGTCGGGGGTGGTGAACAAATGACAAGTGCTGAGAGGAGGCACAGGAGGGAGCACAGTTAGTTCTCGTGCATGAAATTGCTGAAGAATATCTAGGGTCCACCTGTCTGTTGTGATATCTTAGAATTCACTCAGTGTGGATCCCATAGATAGGAAACATAGAAAAAAATCTGGGAGGAGCCAGTCCCAACTGCATGTCTATATCACATGCAGAATGTTGGAAATGAGGTTCACTCACCACATATCCAATTTTTCAAATATCTTTTATTGTTCTATGGCAAGTATAATAATCAATTTAACATTTCCTACTGGTGCACTTCATCAGGGCATACTGTGCATTAATTTTTCTGTAAAACTATATTACTAAAAATTATAACATGGGGTGTCTGAGAGATGGAGCTGATTGGGTGAGTGGTGTCAGCTGACAGTGCATTAATGCACATTGTCACCACACCTAAGGTGAAGAGGTCCAGGCTTTAGAGGATTACAAGGCTGCACAGCCCTTCTTTAAGATGTTGCATCCTCACAGTGAGCAGCAGTCACTTGTAAAAGCACCTAAGCAGCACAGAGTGCCAGAGATAGCATAGTTTACCCGCATAGTGTGTAGCTCAATTCCCACAGACTGTGTGCCCTCTCAGCTCGTGTGTCTCTACCCACCCGCCTGCCCAGTGGACCTCGGCACACACAGCGGACAGTGAAGCATCAGTGGCCAATGACAGCGGGTCGGACATGCACAGTTGCCTGTTTATTACTTTACAGACAACTCTGAGATGCTGTCAGTAATATATGCTGCAGCACAGTGCCTGGAAGTGGTGCAGTGGCTCCGTCAGTGAGACACTCCCAAACATCCGAGCCACCCATGTCCGCAGCTCTCCCCTATGCAGTCCCTCCGTAAGTGGCACTGTAGCCAGTATCACACAGGACAGGCACAGTTTGCAATACTCATCGGTTGCAATAAAATCAGCCCCCTTCCCCCCCAAACTCATTAACAGTTGACATACTCACTGTTTATGTACCTACCTGCCGAGCGGAATTCGGAACACCAAGCAGACAGTGCAGCACTGGCCAGTCACTGCACAACTTGGTCACCTCCTGCTACCATATGCAGTCCTGGGAGCAAGTGACGGGGTACTGCAATACTGCAAACAGCAACAGAGAGACAGAGCGAGCCATTAATCTGCAACAAATTTCATTTTGTCTCTCTCTGTCTCTGGCAAACTCGTCTCTCTCCTTTGATTGTACGGTGCCATTAAAACATTGTGTTTTTCCCAACCTAGATGCCGCTCGGGAGAGTGAGAGAGAACCATGCTGTCCACAGTGACAGGCAAGTTTCTGACAGAGACACAGAGAGGGTGGCCAGAGTGACAGGCAAATTTTCTGGCGACTTATGGCTCCCACCTACCCATTTGTGTCCCCAATCGTTGTCCTCAAGTGTGTGAGCGAAAGAGAGCAAGGAGGTCCAGAGTGACAGATGTGTTTCCTGATGATGTAGGACTCCCACCCCTTTGTGTTTCCTATCGTCCTCCTCCCCCCCAGTGCGGTAACCAGGTGCCTCTGAGTTGCGACACCAGTGAGAGCTTGTGTGCTATTCCCCATCTGGAGTGCAGCCAAGTGTTCCGAACCACCCCCCCCCCGCAGCCACGAGTGATGCACTGTGTCCCCTGTTGCTGAAGGATTGTGTGCTATTCCCCACCTGTGAAGACAAAGAGTGACACAGGGAGGGCACAGCACGATCGCTTTGACAGGGAGCAACCCATGCTGCAAAACTCATCGCAAATGCCCATGACCATTCTTAATTCCAAGGAGCGTCTCTGTTGGGAGCGCGGGGTTAGTGAGAGTAACAGAGATTCACAGGTGGGAGACAGAATTAGAGAGCCAGCTGATGATACCTAATAGAAAAGCAGCCACACCGAAGCCTGTAGTGTACTTTACTGTTGTGGGTCGCAGATAACAAAGTGAGCAGCCTTGCTCAGTCAAGTGCAGAAAGAGAGAGAGAAACAGTGTGGCAGGTTGGAGGCAGTCACAGCGAGAGGAACCAGGTGCAAAAGGGCACAGTGTTAGCCACTAGGAAAGATAGTCACACTGATGTTATGAGCAGCAAATGGGGGAGAGGGAGACACGCACGGCTCAGTGCTCCAGGGAACACATGTTGTGTGTGGGGGAGAGCCTTTGTGCGGGTGTTAGGACATGTAAGAGTGAATATTATGCACAAGAAATGTCACAGAGCATATCAGTAGTGTATGTGTGACATTTCTATGTGCTTAACAGCAATGCAGGATGCATTATTTGTTAGGGACTAGTTTGCCAGATGGCAGGATACAGTGCCTTTTTGCTGTTTAAATAGCAAAAAAACACCTTTTGTAATATTTTTTGTTGTTTAAACATAACCCATGTTATAAGCACATTAATGCATGATGGGGTGTGCTGTTAATGGTGATTAATTTAACGCACACCCCCGAGTGCTGTGAGGGCACTCTGCCTGTGATCTCATGCCTCACAGTGCACCCGAGGTGTGCGTTAATCACCATTAACAGCATACCCTGCCATGCGTTAATGCTTACTTAACTTTCTGAACCTCATACTTGGTCCTAAAATAAAAAAATCAAGGAAGTCATTTTATAATCACAAAAATGCATTCCTGTTAAGTGAGTGATAATGGCACTTCTCGGGTGTATAAAGCCCCAGGCTTTGCTTCAAGCTTCACTTTGCGAGGCATGCTGTTATCCCACAACAATACACACCCTGTCATGCCTTATTGTTAAATAGTGCCTACATGGCCATATACCATAATAAATAGTTCTCCCCCTTCAATATATATACAGCACTACATAAATTTTATAGAGTTCATTAGAACTTTTTCAATTTTTCATCCCCCAATTTCTGCATCTGCCCTTTAATGTCTTATGGATTCAGAGAAACTAGAAAACAAATATCTATTACTTATTTTATACCACTGTTCATTATTCTATTAATTGTTTCATTCATATAAATTTCAACATACTGTACTATCAGTTTTATAAGAATTGTCCCCTTCTTTTAAGTTTAGCTTATAAAATATATAATACAAAATGAGAATATACGACAGTTGGTGGAATGTATTATTAAGTTTGCTGGAAATCCGAAAGTAAAATTACAGCTCATTGTAAAGTTATTCACTTTCATCATATTTAATATATCTCTCTAATCTGAGCAAGTCCAACTCCCCTGCTAAAACTTTTACTTTGGCATGCTATATTAATCAAAACGCTTCCTGCAGTTCACCCTACTGAAGTTTGTTGCTTTTAAATTCTGACTTAAAGAGCTGCTGACGCCTCAAAGAAAACTTTGAAAGACTAATATTTAGGTACAATTCAACTCGTATTCCATGTGTATTCTATAGATTTCTCCTCCCCATTATTTATTACTGAGGAAATGTGCATGAATACATGATCTTTATACCTCAGAGTTCATCTGTCTCTATAGCTTACTCCTTACTTCAAGTCATGGTCCTTTGTTGTGACATCACAGTCTGTTGCCATGGGAGTACCTATGATGTCATAAACAGTACATTATGACCTCAGGTAGGGGAAAAGTAACAGGATTAGATGAACTCTTCAGGAGCAAAGATCCTATTTTCATGTAAATTACCTCAGTAATAAATAATGGGGAGGAGAAATACAGAACTGATGTGAAATACAAGCTGGACAGTGTCTGAATATTATGATTTGCTAAAGTTCTCCTGAAGGCATCAGCTGCTCTTTAAATAAAAGTGCTTCCTCAAATATGTTATGGAAAGGAGATAAAAGACCATATGTGGGGTCATTCAATTTAATTCACCTTTTTAAATTACAACTCACTATAGTGCATTTCATTAAGATTAATTTATTCCTGTGTCACCATTAAAAGCTCCACTCACCATGATTAACTTTCACTGTTCCTGTTTAATTACAATCGCTCCCTCAGATGTGCAAAAATTATGAGAGAAAAATGCTTTTTTTTTTTTTTTTTATTAATTATACTGTTCCAAAATTCTGACTGGTTTTAAAATGTTATATTTCTGCAAGAACATTAAAGTGCTTAGAACCTCAGTTCCCCTGTAAATGCTGCGACTTCTAAAGTGGCAAAGAAAGGAGCCTCTGTACTGGAGAGCTACTCATACTCAGGAGGGAAGGGTCCGGAGATCCGGCGGAGGTACAGGGTATCAGTCGCATGGCAGCTCAAAATGATGTCACAGGCACTACAGATGGCTCTGGATGACAAAGCCACACGTACAGAAGACAGCAAAAGCTGTTTGAAGGGCCATAAGCCCTGTAAGTGCCATAGATGGAAATCCACATGGATCTTGAACTATTGTCAGACCAATACTTAATTTATATAAAGTCTGTAAACACACTGTCTATAGTTCAAAGCGAGCCTAAATAAAATGGAGAGACTGAAATACACGTTCAAAGCTTAAATTCCATAAATAAAATCCGAGGGTGAATTATATGTATCCAATGAAACCCAGAATGGGGGCATGGAAAAATATACCTCTTGTCATACTTAATAAATTTTGAATTACAAACTATAAAGCAGTTTATAATAGTTAAAAATACATTTTTATAGATAAGGTAACCTGATATCCAGTTTCAATACAGAAAATGCGCAATCTAATTATAGGATAGGTTGCCAATTTATATCTTCGTACGCAACGTTTATTCAGAGCAAAGCTTCCCTAAGCAAAAGAAGCTTTCCCTATCCCACCTCTAGATGGTGCTAATACCTTTCCTATACCAAAGAATCAAGTTAGTAACTGTGCAACTCCTAGTATTAAAATATTGTGCCACTGGCAAACTTCACATCATTTCTTCTGACAGCACTTTTATGCTCACCAATTCTAGTTTTAAATTGTCCAGCACTTTTACCTACATAAATCAAGTCACATGAACATTTAAGCATATGAACAATGTGGTCACTTTGACATGTGATTTAAGTCTTTTAAAACAATGTCCTTATCTGTTGAGGTATTTCTCAGCATCTTCATTTTATAAGTATTAAAACAATGAATGCAATTACCACAAGGGTAATTGCCCTGTGGTCTCAGTGTGGATAAAAGGTGCTCTGCTTCTCTGTTGAGGATTTTATGTTCTGATCTTGCAAGTTTATTCCTCAAGTTAGGAGCTCTTCTTGCAACTACTATGGGTTTATCATGAAAAATCAGTTCTCCTCCAGGCATCACTCATAGATCTTTCCAGTTTTGGTGAATGAAGTATGTGTGTGTGTGTGGGGGGTATATATGCAAGCAAACAAAATCAATATCCTATATGAAGAGTTGTTACACATGGTACAATATCAAAATGACAACCTTTAAATTATGCCCACTACATTCAGTGACATGCCAAGTTCTACTAGCACTATAATGCTTCAAACCCCATCACCGCAATACTTAATCTAAAATCTGTACCTCCAGAGTGGTGTAACCATAAAAGTTAACCATAGTGAGTGGAGCTAGACACAGGAATAAATGAAATTTAATGAATATGCATTATAATGAGTAGTAATTTAAATCTGTGAATTTAATAGAATGACACCACACACACACGTTTATATATATATATATATATATATATATATATATATATATATATAGATATAGATATATATATATATATCTATATATCTATATATATATCTATATATATCTATATATATATATTAATTGCAAAAAACTTTAATGCATCAGTTAGGGTTAAAGCGACATTAGGGTTAAGCCCCAAACCCCCAATACCCCATCTTTCACAGACCGACAGATGGCGGGGTGTGCCATGGGGTTCTGAGGCCCAACTCTTGCCCTATTCCATGTGTAAACAGGTTGACATGCTACAGTAAAGGAGAATGGGGTGAGAGTTAGGCCTCACGACCCCATGGCACACCCCGGCATCTGTCGGTCTGTGGAGGATGGGGGGGTGGGGGGTTAGGGGATCAACCCTAACATCTCATGTCCTCACTTCTGTTGCTTTAACCGTAACTGATGCATTAAATGAAATTTTTTTTACAATGAATTTCCTTACTTTTTGAAAAAGTGTAATATAACTAGTAAATAGCATGCGTTGGTGGAAGCGCAGGGCCTAAAAAGCTGCCCATTTCTGCATAATGATTTGCATCTGTGGGAGCGCGGGCCCTCTGGGCCCTGTGCTCCTACTTACACACAGCTACAAAGCCATACAGCAGCCCTATATGGCAAGAGAACCCTTGTAACACTAATTTGCCAATATCTCAGGAACCGTAGCAGCTAGGAAAAAAATTCAAGTGTTGTAATAATGACTGTGAGACGTCCATGCAACTTAAGTGACCAAATCCGTATCTCACATCGTTTACGAGATATGGATGCCAAGAAGTGCTATGGGCGACACAATGTTATCCTAAGGGAAAAATCTCAACTTTGTGATGGTATATCTATGGAACCGCTTAATGTTCCAACACCTAAATAGCATAATTCACATATCTAGGGCATCCCCTTAATACCCTACAGATTTCAAGTCAAAAGACCAAACTGTTAATTTACAGTGCAGTGGGAAAGTTTTTTAAACTTTAAAAATCCCTAGTTCGTGAGGTAGCAAAATCCCCAACCATCAGATCAATCCCCATTCGCTGTCAAAATCGCTGTCTGCGAGAAATCCTTGACCATCAGATTTTGATCATCTGGTCCCTAAGTGACGGTCAAGGATTTTGCTAACTCACGAAAGAGGATTGGGTGGTGGACTAGGATTTTGACAGCTCACGGACTGTGGTTTTGTCAACTAATGAAAGAAGATTAAAAAAAAAAAAACAGTCCCCTTTCACAAGCTGACAAAATCCTAGTCCGCCAGCCGATCCTCCTTTGCGAGGCAGCAAAATCCTTGACAGTCAGTGAATCCTTGTCCGTGAGAAGGGCCATCTGGTTCCTAAGTGACGGTCAAGGATTTTGCAACCTCACGAAAGAGGATTGGCTAGCGGACTGACATTATGACAGCTCGTGAAAGAGGATTGGAAGCGAGTTGCAAACAAAGAATTTTTAAACTTGAAACTGCTGTTTTTTGGACAAAATGAAGCAAACCAAAGGTATGGGTTTGTAGAGGGTGTCACCCTGAACAAAATCCATGCCTTATTACAACAAGAAGTCACCCGTGGAGGAAGCTACAACATTTTGTTTGGGGGGGGGGGTGAAAACAAGATGGCGGCTCTCAGTCAAGGAATTTTTCTGACGGATGAGGATTTTTTTAAATCCTCATTCACGAGCTGACAAAATCCTTGACCGTGAGCCCAATCCTCTTTCGCAAAACATACATATAAATCTTGGAATGAACTGAGCATGCTCAGAACCCCAAAATTAAAAATTAAATAACTTTGGAACGGATTAATATTTTTTAACCAAACTAATGCTGGATTGTCCTTTGACCCAAACTCTTTCTATGTTCCATATTTCAGACCAAAACATCAAACGATGCGGTCGCAGCGCCATGGGCTAAAAAGGTGTAAAAAGTATCAAAATATGCATTTTTTCAGCGCTTTGCTGCATAAAAACTGTAACTCCTGTTGCACCACAACTTAGTAAATCAAGAGATCTGTCATATGAGACCATGCATTCCAAATTGCGTGCAGATCCATTGAACGGTTGCAAAGTTATTAACGTGCAAACACTGGGGTTTAACATTAAAGTGCCTACTCAACCCTAACTATAGGGGTGCAACCGCGGCCCTATAAAATATATATATTTATTCAATAGGGGTGAATGATAAATGAGTGAGATAAAACAGTGCATTATCCACTGCAGTGTGATATTTTTACCCTCTGCTCTGTGACAATATCAGCCATTTACACACACAGGTCACACAAAGGTCACTGATATCATCACTCTAGGCAGCTTTCCCCTCAGCATACAAGAAACACCTGTGCTGTTACCATAGACACAAATGCAGAACTACATGAGAGGTCTCACTGCTGACTGCAGCTAACTCAGTTAGCATTACAAAACATTTACTTATTCCCCACACAACTTCTAGCTCATTACTGTGATACTCTCAGCGTGATTGCAGCCAGAATTCTAAAGAGCACAGCTTCACAGAACAATCTGTTCCTCACTGCTGCCTGCAGCTAACTCAATTACCACTTAAAAGTCTCAGCTGTTTCTCATACTCCGACGCTCAGCCCATTACCATTACCGTGATACTCTCAGCTTGACTGCAGCCAGACTTCTAAAGAATACAGCTTCACAAAATAGTCTGTTTCTCACTCCTACCTAAAACTAACTCATTTAGCATTGCAAAACACGCTCACCTGTTTCCCAGAGTTTGTAACCCTGCCAGCCCATTCGGAAAAACACACACAGAATGAGCAAACACATAAACAGGAACAGAACACAAGACAGCATAACAACACTTCTGAAACTCCTAGCCCTATTGTATAAATCGAATACATGATGTGTAGATCGTGTGCTATGACAAATATTGTCATTCCTGCATCGTGAGCTCTGGATATCTCACTTGTGCCTTTGGCACTCATGAGATATCCAGAGCTCCTCTCCATAGTGTGTTTGAGGAAGCGCTTTAACTTAAGTCAGAATTTAAAAGCAACAAACATCAACAGGCTGAGTTGCAGGAAGTGTACTGATTACTACAGCATGCCAAAGTAAAAGTTTTAGCAGGGGAGCTGGACTTGTTTTAGACAGATATGTTAAATATGACAAAAGTGAATAACTTTACAATGAGCTATGATTTTACTATCGGATTTCCAGCAAGCTTAATAATGCATGCCATCAACTGTATTATATTCTTGATTTTTAGTATATATTTTATGTAAGTTGGGAACTTAAAGGATGGGTACTGTTCTTATAAAATTGATAATACATTGAAATGTATATGACCATAACAATAGGACAATGAACAATGGTATAAAATAAGCAATAAATATTTGTTTTCTGGTTCCTCTGAATCCATAAGGAATTTAAGGGCAGAGGCAGTAATTGGGAGGTGAAAAATTAAAAGTTACTAGGATGAGGCGGGGGGAGCAGCTGTGTGATATGGCGCTAGCTGCACACTCGAGCAGACTCGATAGACCATGAGGCCTGTTTCTGCTGGCAATTTTGTATGTTTGTATGCGTTAATGACCTTTATATAATGTATCTAGTACACTGTATATATTAAAGGGGGAGAACAATTTATTATGGTACATGGCCATGTAGGCACTATTTATCAGTAATATATACGAACATAAGAACATACAAAATTTGCCAGCAGGTAAAGGCCTAGAGGTCTATCAAGTCTGCTCGAATGTGCAGCTAGCACCCCTTATGCTGCAGCTGCCCGTCCCTTCCACCCTTCCCCTTCATTAACCCTCCCCCTTGTCCTGTCCCATCCTCGTTTGAAGCAGTCCACTGTTCTACTGCATACCACTTCAGCAGGTAACGCATTCCACCCAGCCACCACCTTCTCTGTAAAAAAGTGTCTCCTCATCTCCCTCCTGAACCTTCCTCGCTCCAGTCTCATATCATGGCCCCTGGTGGCCCTCCCCTCCCTTGCTTTGAACAGCCCCTCTGTACCCATCTTGTTTATTCCTTTCATGTATTTAAAGGTTTCAATCATGTCACCCCTGTCTCTCCTCTCCTCCAGTGAGTACATGTTCAACTCCTTCAACGTCCTCTCGTATGATAAGTCCCCCAGACCCTTGATCATCTTTGTCGCTCTGCGCTGCACCCCCTCCAGTAACTTAATGTCCCTCTTCAGATACGGACGCCAGTACTGCATGCAGTACTCCAGGTGTGGTCTAACTAATGACCTATACAGTGGCAGAATCACCTCCTCCCTCCTCGAGGATATACCCCTTGCAATACAACCCAGCATTTTGTTGGCCTTTGCAGCTGCCTTCCTACATTGTGCCTAGTTGTTCATTGACCCGTAATGAGCACACCCAGATCCTTCTCCTCCTCCTCTGTCTGGGCTAGCTGCACTCCCCCTAGCTAGTAAATCCTCCTTGGGTTCTTCATCCCAAAATGCAGCACCTTGCACTTTTTGGCATTAAAGCCCAGTTGCCAGGTGTCTGACCAGGTTTCAAGCTTTGCCAGATCATCCTACAACCCTGCCATCCCCTAGGTCATCCATCCACGCCTACCTTGGTATCATCAGCAAACAGACTGATCTTGCTCTTGATGTCCCATGATATGTCTGCAATGAACATCCCAAACAACACTGGTCCCAACACTGAGCCCTGTGGAACACCGCGTCACTGCCCTTGGGTGTGAGAGCTCCCCACCCACCACCACCCTCTGTTGCCTTCCCTGCAGCCAGTTTCCTACCCATCTCACCAGCTTTGCACCCGCCCCTGTGCCTACTAACTTCCTTCCCAGCCTTCCATGTGGCACTGAGTCGAATGCCTTACTGAAGTCCAGATACAGGACATCTACTGCATGGCCCCTGTCCAGTTGCCTAGTTACCCAGTCATATGGTGAACTGTTATAAATGAAGAGCTACGGTTCTGGGTTATATGAGATTACGATAAGAAAAAATAAATTTAGTTATAAATGTAAATGATTTATTTGCAATAATATGTTTTACAGAAAAATGAATGTACAGTGTGCTCTGATGGAGTGCCCCAGCACGAAACATTGGTTTGATTATTATACTGATGGTAGAACAATAAATGATATTGGGAAAATTGGATATGTAGTGAGTGAGCCTCATAAGTAAGCCTCATTTCCAACATTCTACATGTAATGTGATATCTTTCCACTCTGTGACAGGCCAGGAGATTCTGCCTCTACCTGATTCCCCATTAGAGGGCAGAAGGGAGTCAGGCAGGAGGGAATCAGAAGGTGGAGGAGTGGTGGCACCACTGCCAGAACTAGGATCCTTAAGAGTCCTAAAATGGGCTCTTAAGGACTATGGCTTGGGGGTGGACACCCCTGAGCAGACCAACTAGAATCCGGGCTGGGGAATAGGGGACTTCAGGGAGCAAAGAGTTATTTTTGAAGACTAACCCTTTCAAATTGAGCTCCACAACATGGCTAAATAGTTTTTGGCCACACAAAGTAAAGTTAATGACTAATTTTTGAACACTGGTGGGAAACAAGCAACATACAGCCATGAATAACTAAGGAGGCAAATGCCAGATGCAGCAGCAAAAGTGGAAGCATTAGATGCGTCACAGACAGAGCACAATAAATGCCTTTCGAACTTCAATCCATGTGCAAAACACTGCTGGACTTCTGTTTTAGTTACTGCTGTTGGTCAATTTATTCACTATTGTAGATAAAAATATATCCAGAGGCTATTCTGGATATTTATTCATATAAGGTTGGTAACTGGCAATACAGAGGCCCAGTGAGGCAGAGGCACAAGTCCACTTTCCCATAACACCTAGTTTTCTGGATTCTGTCAGGAGGCAGAGAGTTCATGTGATTGGGATCCTTAGACCTGTCATTTGTGGCCATAATGACCACTGAGTCAGTTTCAGGATGGTTGGTATAAAAAGTTCTGGTAGAAGGGACTGGATTTTGTTCCTCTGCCTTGTGAGGGACAACTAGTAAAGTATCGGACTTGTGCCAGCCAGCTATGACATTATACTCCAAAGTAGGGTAAATTAAGAGGAATGATGATGGAAGGAGATATGGGGACCTCCAGGCATTCATAAAGATTCTTCTTGGTGGAGACCTTTTTTTATCTGCAATAAAGCCTGCCTTGTCCTACAAGAGGCTTAGCAGAGTCTACAATAAGGCCTCCTCAGAAGGACACCTGAGAGTATATGCTACAGTATCTTCACTACAGGAAGAGACAGTATAACTAAAGTCAAACCCATAAATAGGTTGCGCTACCTCTTCATTACCTTCTTGATCCAGAAGGTATGGATTGCACTCATCCTCTTCCTATTCTGTTTGAGGAGGTGGTGGAAGGATCACAGGCTGCAGAGGCAGTGAAGGAAGTTGCACAAAAGCAATGACGACAGTCCCAGAGGCACTTATAGCCGACATCCACTGATGAGATGATAGAGGCTGTGATGCCAACAGAGTATGCACTGATGGCTGGGAAGCCAACAGCTTCTGAAGTAATTCAGTGACAGTAACCAGAACAGCAGCACCAGCACCGATGGGGCCAACCAGCAGAGTTAACTAAGAAAGTGACAAAGGGACAGTGCCTGCCAATGTCACACTGGAAATAAGCTGCATGGCACTTACTGCAGGTGAGCTAGAACCTGTGTCCAACTTTGGTGGCTGAATGACAGCCTAGCCAATAACACAGATCAAGGAAATTGCATAAGCCTAACCTTCACAGGGAATCACAAGCACTATGGACCAGGAGGGAGAATTGAAATGTTTATGATGACACTGTTGAAGAGGACTTTTTTTTATTTCTCCTTTGACAAATGGCATTTTTCCCATGAAAGTGACAGCATGGCTGCCCCACATGGAACCTGTCAGAGTACCAACGTTTCAGATCCAATAGAACAAGCTGTAGATCCCCAGGTACAAGCCAATGCTTCTACTTGGC
This sequence comes from Neoceratodus forsteri, assembly GCA_016271365.2. NCBI lineage: Eukaryota > Metazoa > Chordata > Ceratodontiformes > Ceratodontidae > Neoceratodus > Neoceratodus forsteri. The sequence continues at coordinate 318,625,804 of CM028136.1, forward strand.
ACTCTCCCTTTTTTTGCAGAAAATGTTCACAAGCCTTCTGGTAGCATCTCCTTGTGGCTTGGTTAAAGCCCTGACAGATAACACATCTGAAAGGCCAAAGCAGCAAAACACAAAGTCTACAAGTGTTATCTCTAAATATGTTCATTCCACACCATCCAAAGCGAAAAAGAAGTGGCTTCATTGAAAAAGCCGATGAGAGCATGCAATAATGATGAGTAAATAAAGAAAAAGAAATATGGAACTTCAGTATGTGAAATCAACAAAGGCATTTTCCTCAATTCAGTGACTCCCTGTATCTGTTAATAAGTTCCCAATGCAACCCCAATATGCTGCATGTTGCATGTGGATACCACTTTTTTCTTTTTTTACACTTTCTTTTTATTCCACCTTACTGCCCCCTCGACCCACTCCTTCAAACCATTGATCAGTCCTACAAGTCTTTCCCACAGAATCTGCCCCTAGAGTGCTAGACGTGCTCCTTTATCCCTCCTACCTTCACCTACTCCTTGCAGTGCCTGCACAACATGGTCTGTCCTGCGAGTTGGCGATCCTGAGGTGGACTGGTCGTCATCTTGGCCCGGGGGGGGGGATTTTCTGTTTTCTCCCTTAGTCCCTCCTACCCTCTGAGGACGTCAGCATGTAGGACTGAGGTCCAGTCATGCGGCATGCTGTCGCACATCACCGACAAATGCCCATAACGTCCTCCCCTTCCCGACTCTTGAAGAGCCACCTATGCAGTGGTGCCCATGCCTCCCCCGGCACAGGTGCATCCGGTGTGTGAGACACCACAGGACCCCACCCCTGGAGAAGGAGAGCATCCATTGGGATGCTCAGGTCTCCTTCTCCCCTCCGACTCCCGGCGACCCGAGTCCGTTCCTGAACCCAGGTCGCCGGCATGGTGCGAGGTGTGGCGTCCAGCACCTCAACCCTCAGCACCACAAGGCCGGCGTGGATACCACTTTTACCAGCAGAGATATCCTGATCTGGTCATTAAAGGTTCCGGGACAAATCAATCGCTCAGTTAACTGATTAACTTACAGGATGATTTCAGGAAGGCTGAGTCCTGATTCCATATATAGAAGCTGGTTCTGAACTTGACCAAAACCAAAAACACATTTTTGGCACCTTCTAACATGCTGAGAAAAGGAAAAATTTTGTCACACTTACCATGATTTCCTTTTGTGTTAGCTCCATTGTCAGTGAGGAAGGTAGTTAATACATATGGGTAATGAACTCCCCCACTGGGGTAGTGGTACAGCTCCAAAGCTGTGACCTCAGCACAGGCCCCCAAAGACATGGTACACTTCAGCTGCATTCCACCCAAGTTCACGTCTGTCAATGCAGTATACACACACAAAACTGTTATCAGGTACTATTAAGTAACTGTTGACTATTAATGATATCATGCCTCTATTTTAAGCCTCGCATAGACATATACCACGAGAATCCATAAATGACTGGAAAATGTAGGCCAACCTAACTTGGAGAAGAGACCCCACCATTGTAGATGCATGGCTGTCAATCGTGGACTCCAACCTTGTACAGTGGATTCACCATCACATCACACAGTCCCTACTTCTGAAGCTTGTCTTAAACACAGAGAAAAGATGAGTTAAAAAAGACTATAGCCAGCACGGTGGCGCAGAGGGTTGAGGTGCGGCTGCCTTACCTCAAACCACGCGCCGGCTACCGGGTTCGGGGAGCGGACGGGTCACTGGGGTCGGCAGGGGACAGGAGAGGATCGGCGTCCTGGGACTGCTCTCCTCCCCGGGGGTGGGTTAGGGCCATGCCTCGCTCTGTAGCAGCCCCCGGTGGAGACCGGGAGCACTACAAGAAGCAGCACGACAGGGGAAAGACCAGAAAAGCGGAAAATGGCGTCCAAGCAATCGGATGATGGCCACCTGTATCCCCTGCCTCCATGGAACCCCTGAAGAGCCAGGGGAATCCCGATCCCAGCATCAGGGCCGAAAGCAAGAATGCCTGAAGGCAATTTCCCTCCGGAAGGAGGGGACCCGTCCGGCGAAAGGGTTACGTCGAGCTACCTGGTCGGCTGCGATCTGGGATCAGGGAGAAGCTGGCATCGGGGTGGGTTCGGAATGGAGTAAGCGGGGGGGTAGTCCTTGGCAGAAGGCCTGAAGGAGTGGCCGGTCGGACGCAGGGGGCCGATAAAACAGATAATTCAAAAAAAAAAAAAGACTACAATTAATGGTACATGACAGGTGGATAGTCATGTAGATTCCCCAGAGAAACATAACCGTGTATGTCTCATTTTGAAATCTACAATAGGATTCCTTAGACAAGCCATAGGAAAGTATGCAAAAAAAAAAATGTTCATGTACTGCTGATGAATTCTAAACCATGAAAAAGCATTGTAGGTGTCCTTTACTACACAGAAAAACAAAGTGCACACTTACATGGATATAGTTAAATATATAGAGATATATTGGAAAAAATTCTCCAGATGAGAAAGTGGTTCCAGGGAGAGGCCCCACTGACAACGTTGAAGCTAACAGAAAAGGAAATTACAGTAAGTCTGATGGAATTTGTCTTTTCTGTATCGCTCCTCGCTGTCAATGGGGAAGGAAGTTCATACATATGGGTTCTAAAAAGCAGTACCCATCTAAGCAGGGCAGCGCAGAATACTGTCCCATATACAGTAATTCCCTAACTAGCAACTTCTGGATTCATCCGATAAGGACTGCGTGCTAAACTGGGTACTGGACGACTGTGAGGCCGAGCTCACAACAAACCCCTGCAGGGGCTTGGAAAACAACAAGATTAAAAAGTAACCTAAGCAAATTGCAAATTATGGACCAGCCCTCTCTGCCTAGGATGCCATGGGCACCCAGGTAGAATAGAAACTCAGACCTGTCTCATCACTTGATTGGATGGAATACTCCATTTGGGAGAAAAAGCAACCATCTGTGTTTGTCCACTCACCTGGCCAAGACACTCTTGACTCTTCAGTCACTGTCTTATGAAAAAACTGTCAAACAGAACAAGAGAATGCAAAGGCGCACACGGAGGAGAAAATAGCCCAGGCAGTAAAAAAAGGGGACAAGGTATTTTTCAGGTACGTAAGCAAAAAGAGAAAGACCAAAGGAGGGATTGTAAGACTAATGAAAGAAGGAGGGCAGCGTGTGGATGGGGACCAGGAAAAAGCAGAAATCCTGAACAAATATTTTTGTTCCGTATTCACAAAAGAAGGAGAAGGAGAAGGTGAAGGACCACAGATAAGCCACTGGAGCATCAATGGAAGGGAGGTGGACACCAGTCCACTTAAGGGAGAGAGGGTCCTGAAGGAACTCACAAAACTGAAAGTGGACAAGACAGTGGGGCCATATGGGATATACCAAAGGATATTGAAGGAGCTAAGAGAGGTGTTGGCAGCACCACTGACAGTCCTGTTCAACCACTCACTGGAGACAGGGGTGGTTCTAGAGAACTGGCGGAGGGCGGATGTACTCCCAGTTCACAAAAGTGGGAGTAGGGAGGAGGCTGGCAATTGCAGGTCAGTCAGCTTGACTTTGGTGGAGGGGAAATTAATGGTATCACTACTGAAGGTAATGACTGTGGAAAATATTGAATCCAGCAGCTTACAGGATTTAAGGCAGCACAGATTCACAGTGGGGAAGTCAGTCAAACAAATCTGATAGATTTATTTGACTGGGTGACCAGGGAATTAGATCAGGATGGAGCAGTGAATGTGGCCTACCTAGATTTCAGTAAGGCTTTCAACACCATTCCACTGTCCTCTTCAGTGTCTTTATTAGCGACATCACAGAAGGGCTAGAAAGGAGTATGCCTGTTCATGGATGACACAAAAATCTGCAACAGAGTAGACACACGGGGGTGATTTGAAAAGTTGGAAGAATGGTCAAGGGTTTGGCAGCTGAGTTTCAATGCAAAAAGTGCAAAATCATGCACCTGGGGCACAGAAACCCAGGGGCCACGTACCAATTGGGAGGGGAAGTACTGGCAACCACTAAACAGGAAAGGGACCTGGGGGATAATCATTTCTGATGACCTGAAGGTAGCCAAGCAGTGGGAAAAGCTAGCAGGATACTCGTGTGCATAGGGAGGGGTATCACCAGTAGGAAGAAGGACGTAGTATTACCCCTGTACAGATCACTGGTAGGATCCCACCTAGAGTACTGTGTCCAGTGCTCTAGGCCCCACTCCAGAAGGACATTGATAAGATGGAGGCAGTACAAAAGATTGCTACTAAAATGGTGCTGGGCCTGCATCAAAAGTCCTTCGAGAACAGACTCAAGGAACTGAATATGTACTCTCTGGAGGAGAGAAGGGAAAGGGGGGATAGAACAGAAACATTCAAATACCTAACAGGTATTAATAAGGTACAGGAAAGTAGCATTTTCCATAGAAAAAGAAGCTTGAGGACAAGGGGTCACGCTATGAAGATGGAATGGGGGGCTCAGAGGAAATGTGAGGAAATACTTCTTCATGGAGAGGGTAGTGGATGCCTGGAACAACCTTCCAGTGGAGGTGGTGGGTTCCAAAACGGTGACATGACTCAAGCATGCATGGGACAGATACAAGGGGACCTTGGTAGTAAAACAAGGGGAGGAGATGACCATAGATCGAGTAGGCTCTGTGGCGGCACAGTAGGCAGGGAAAACTGGGCAGACTAGGTGGGCCAAGATGTCCTTATCTGCTGACTTCTGTGTTTCTGTGTTTCACATAGGAGATTTGTAAACAAGCTAGGCAGCCTGGGAGTGGATCCTAAGGTGGTACACTGGATTAGAAACTGGTTGAGGGATAGGTGGCAGAGGGTGGTAGTAAATGGAGTTCACTCCGAGAAGGGAAGGGTGACCAGCAGGGTGCCACAAGGATCAATTCTGTGGCTGATTCTCTTTAATGTCTTTACCAGTGACATTGCAGAGTGGTTAGAAGGGAAGGTATGCCTTTTTGCAGATGACACCCTGGGGCAGAGTACATGATGGGAGGAGAGGTGCTGTCAGCCACCAAACAGGAAAGGGACCTGGAGATAATCATATCCGATACCTAAAGGTGGCCAAGCAGTGTGACAAGGCAGTAGAGGCAGCCAGTGGGATGCTTGGGTACACAGGGAAGGGTAACACCAGCAGAAAGAAGGAGGTGGTGATACCGCTGTACAAATCATTGGTGAGACCTCATCTAGAGTACTGTGTCCAGTTCTGGAAGCCACATCTCTGGAAGGACATAGACAGAGTGGAGGCAGTCCAGAGTAGGGCAACTAAAATGGTGCAGGGTCTGTACCAAAAGCCATATGAGGAGAGACTTAAGGATCTCAATATGTACTCTCTGGACGAGAGGAGGAAGAGGGAGGATAGTTTAGACTTTCAAATACCTCACGGGTATAAATAAGGTACAGGAGGGAATCATTTTTCAGAAAAAAGATGTTCAAGAACAAGGGGTCATGCTATGAAGCTGGAGGGAGGTAGACTCAGGGAAAACATGAGAAAATACTTCTTCACAGAAAGGGTGGTGGATGCATGGAACAGCCTCCCAGCTGAGGTGATGGGGGCCAAAATGGTACCGAAATTCAAAAATGCATGGGACAGGTATAAGGGAACCTTAGTGGTTAGGAAAGGGAGGAAAAAGCCAGAGATCAAGTAGGGTCTGAGGCATTACAGTAGGTAGGGAAAATGGGCAGATTAGGTAGGCCAAGCGGTCTTTATCTGCTGTCAATTTCTATGTTTCTATGTCTTGGCCAGAAACACTATTGACTCCAGAGCTTATGGCCCAGCTATTGGTGACAACCACCAACAAAAAAACCAACACCAAAGATGTGAAGAATTATGTATGATCTTAGAACCCTAACACCTGGTCCTATAACCGACACAAGAAGAGAACAACTCTAACACTATGAGTTTTGAGTGGGGGGGCCGCTTAAATGAGACTCTCTTATAGACCATCAGGAAGATATGTCCTGGGTCAGTCCTGGGTCAGGCACCTCTGCTTGTAGGGTCTCCAAGTGTCCTGAAAAAAGTAGGCTGCTAGCCTTGCAGAAAAAGCTATTAACCATGACCAAGCATCCAGTGCTTCCTGGCCAACACTTAGACTGTCAGAGTGAACTCTATTCTGACCCCTAATTCTTCACAGAGGCACAGCCATAGAGGTAAATAAAGAACATTATGCAAAATTGACTTCTGCAGCTCCAGTGCCACGGCACGCATCTATGGTCTCCCCCGCCGGACACCAGTATCGACTAATGGCCCTTATCACCAGAAAAATCTCAACGGTCAAATTACTCAACCAGCATCAGACTGCTTTTCTGCTGGCCAAAACAACACTCCTAGGATCAAGAGCATCCCTCCCCTGGGTGTATATTTTCACAGCCTAGCCAGACTGCGTGACATTCTGTCCCCCTGTTGTTCCAGCAATGCAGAAATGTGGCTGCTTGTTCAGTAAAACCTTGACCTCAGTGCCTTGGGACCTGGTTCTCCTATATCCAAATGAAAACATCCCATCTACCAGCTGGCTGACAACAAGGATCCCTGCAGTGCACAAAAACTTTGAGAGCACCCGAAAAACTAGCTTTCATATATCCTAAGGCTGGACTGGACAACCGAATCGAGATCAGAAGAGCACAGAAAAAAGGCCCCACAAAGAACTAGCTTTTTATCCACCCTAAGGTTGGCCTGGACAACCAAAATCGAGACTGGCAGAGCTTTCAGGCTGGGGCCACAGCGAGGCACTCTGTCCAGTGTGTCATAGGCAAACACTGGTCCATGTCAGCAGTTCTAATTGCAGACGTGTCTGAAGTGTACCAACTGACAGGCACTTCTGCCACTGAGATTTCTGCACTAATCCCACTTCATGGCCAAAGATCAGAAAAATAATTTATGGCCCTACCAAGGAACTGGGCTACAATGCAATAAATCCTGCACAACTGCCAGCCCCATGGCACAAAACTCAACAATCTGTCACTTTAAATCAGTGGGTGGACTGCAGAGCAATACATCCGGCACAATCATGACACCCCTGAGGGGAGAATCTCAGGTGGGACTGACTTGGATCATCCTGGCCGTAATGTGCTGGGCAAGGCCAGAACAGGCTGAAAAAACCTTACATAATTTTAACAACTAGCAGAGGAATGGTTGCTTGTGGCAAGGTTACTGCCAGAAAAGGAGAGGCAGGAACCATGCCCAATGTGGCTAGCAGCCAATTCTGCATGCCCCTGCACCTGCAGTGCACCGAGTAGAAAAGCCTTCCGCACTGAGATTAGTTTACACTACTAAGTGGGGACTGGAAAGATGATGTGTAGCTCCAGATTGTTCTGAATTATGACCACGTCCTCATCAACAAATGCATGATACTGGCTCATTTACTTGAAAGGAATGAAGCCTATGCTCCAACAGGGTGACCACCCCTCACCCGGGCATCACAACAGAGAAGGCCAACCAAAGTAACACAGCCGAAGCAACATTCTAAGGCCAGTGGACATGCCCATAAAGCCCTAAAGGGAAACTCAGAGGAGGTACCTCATTCACAGATTGCTGCGATCGAAGTACAGGTCTGGCTTCGTGTCCTGCTGCCCTTGTCCTGAGCATCAAACAGGCAGCATGATGATATCAGGCAGGATGTCCTGAGCATCTGACAATCAGCATGATGCTGCAAGGTGAGATGGTACACTCCACGGCTCTGTACATATCTCATGTGGCCCCAGAGAACACAGAGTACATCACAGATAGCATTAATCAAAGCCCAGACAACAGTACAGATCAGTTCAGGTCAGTTATGAGCAGTTCACTCTCTGGCCCCTTTTAGATCTACCCTATACACAGAGATTGTAGGCCAAAAATAAAACATTCTAGAGGCCTTGAGTGACATGTGCCAGACTGCGCAGCATCTCCACACCAAATAAATTAGCACATAGGCTACTCCCCCTCCTTCCAACTACCTAGCAAACGAGTGCTTTTGTTGACAGTCACATTGTTTCTCTCGTGAGACCCATCTGCCTTGTGATGGCTCCAGTTGTATTCAGTCAGGATTATATTATAACCCCTTACCTAATCCTCTTTACTTGCCATCCAGAACAGGGACCTGCAAATATGGTGAGCTGATTTGTTCTGCTATGGTGCACCTGTATGTGCCTGTATGGCCCCTTCCCTGACCAGAGGAATCCATATGGATTCGGGTGTCTTAGGCTGGACCTGAGGATCTGTGTTAGCTAGACCAGTGTAATAAGTACAGAATAAACAGAGGACATTGTTCAACTCAGCCTTACCACTGCCAATAGTACCACAGGAGCACACCCTACCACTGCTCAATGGTCCAGCTGGGAGGGACTGGAAAGACATTAAATTTGAATTACACAATGTGAACACTAGGTCCCTTGGAAAACGGGCCTCCTACCCTGCCTGCATGTCTTACGACTATTGTCACTGGTCTGAAATAAGCTATGATGCCAGTATGGAAATGTGAAAATGGAAGAAAATTCTGCCAGAGTCACCACATCATGACTTCCCAATGCTGTATGAGGAAGGGGGAATGGAAGACAAACATCAGTGACTGTAAGCTGCAATCCTACACACCGAGAGGGTCCTGAACCACCCTCTTGATTAGACATATGATATAATCCTGACACACATTGCCTTTATCCAAAGGAACTCACTGTTCGCTTGATTGGGAGATACAGAGATATTAGAGTCTCTCAAGGGTTTGCAAGAAGGAGGCACTGACCCCATAATGGGCTGCATAGGAGACACCAACTCCAACAAATAATGCCGGGATAAACTAACATGCAATCAAACAGCTAAACTCCATCAAATCCATAGTCAGCTGCACAAACTCTATCAACAAAGCGAGTCCCCACGTGGCTGGCTTACTAATTATATAGATGAGCAGCTGCATGTCAGAACCCAGGCTACCATCTGAGCAGCTAAGATGTCATTAGATGGGCTGACAGATGAGGCAGTGGGGATGGGAAGGGCATACCTCTCAACCTCCTGCCTCATAAATCAGGGACAAGGCTTAAAAAACAGGAACAAAGGACCAAAAGCAGGGACACATCTTCAAAATTGGTGATATCCACTCAGGAAGCTGGCAGAATAAAGGGCTTAGTGTAAAATGTATTTTCTAAAGAAGAACAAGTCTGAAACTTTAATGTTTGACATTATTTTGTCCTTACAACCCCCACTGTTTGGTTAGGGAAACACAAATTTTAGGAGGGAGAGAGTAAACTTTTGAGGCAAAATCAGGGACGTCCCTGAAAATCAAGGACAGTTGAGAGGCATGGGGAAGGGAATGGCCTGCCAAAGCAAACCCCACCCCCTGGCTCTGAAGTGAGCCTCACAGCTTACACATCACTAAGACTGGAGATTCAGATGATGTTTGCTTTCTCAACTGACAAGGGACTTATGGCCACCCTGGCCCCCAACCATCATGGGGGCTGGAATAAAAGGAAAACGGGGAGGAAGTTGGACCACAAACGCTGTCCTATCTACACACAAAGCTACCAAGTTTAAGCAAGTGATGCCAATCCTGCGTACCTCCTTCTTCTCCCCCCCCCCCCCAGAGGGAAGGACTGCACAGGTCCCTGTACTATTTCAGAACTGACTTACATCCTCTTCTCTGGCATTGTTAAAATTGGCAGTGACACTAAATGGAGCTACCACTGAGAGAACTGAACCTGTCTACTTTACATTCTCCTCGAGAGAGCAAGGAGAGGTTTGGCACAGGCACTGCATGCCATGTGCTACTGAAGATTTTCCTGTGGCACGTGTGATGCATCCTGTTGGGACACGCCTCACTTCACATGGCCCTGATCAACTAAAAGTAAACCTGCTGCCTGCCATCCATGCAAAGTACCATGGAAGAAACTCAGGAGTTAAAAATGAAGTTAGATCAACAATCTGACAAGGAGAAGCAGTCAGCAGAGCTAAAAGGCAGCCGACAGTTGTCACACGGAGGGCATGACATCAACACGTCATGGCACACCGGACCTGAGGGCGGCCCTGAGCACCACAAGGGAACCTGCTCCAAAAGGTGAAGGAAGCTCTGAAAACTAAGCAACTTGGCAAATGACCAGTTGCTGCAGGAAAAGTGCAAGCAGTGCTGCAAGAAAAAGCAGCTGGTCACTGAAAGTCCACCTCCAGCCAGGAAACACGGGACCCTTAAGAATCATCCCAGGGACATCCACAAAAATACGCCAGGTCCACAGGGAACAAGACAGAATCCTGCAAGTGACCAGCTGCTACAGGGAAAGCATGTGAAGCACTGAAAGGCGAAGTGGTTGGTCGCAAAATGCCATAGGCAGGCTGGGGGCATGTGTAGCACCATTTATAAAGCTGGTTGGCAAGCCCACTGGAGAGACATGCAGAAGCGCTGCCGATAAGGCGGACTGACCAAAAGCCCAGACAAATCACAAACAAACTGCCATGGTAAAACATAGGTAAAACTGGCTGTGGAAAACCCCACTAATGCCAGAAAAAACAGTCCCAGTCAGGTAAAATAGAAGCAACCATTGGGGGACTTAAAAAAAAGAACACAGCCCAACAGCAAACAGTACACGTCTAACTACCTGGCTATGGGGGTGAAACCCACTGAAAACAATAACAAGAATAAAGGAAGCATCCCAGGAAAAAGAAAAAAAACTTGCTGCTATTTTCTGAAGGGAGGAAAGGACAAAACCAAGACAGCAACAAGCCTAGAATGTCTGACTGAACCACCCCAAGATAAATAAACTTACCTACCTGAGGTACCTGAGCAGAGAACAGGCAGAGAACACCAAAAAGAAGGAGCTGCTATTATAACTGTACTTCTCTACTGGGACTAAAGAACTAGAACTCTACTAGGGGGACCTTCAATTTAGGGTAAAAACGAAACAAAACTAACAAAAAAAACAAGCATTTGTCAATGCCAAATGTTGATTGCGTTGGACTGTTGAGCTCGCTCAGTGGCCCTGTGTCACTCGCTCATTCTGTTTCTCCCAGTGCTGCAGCCTGCGCCTTTGTATGGGGCACCTGGCTGCATTGGCATGTTTCTTCTGCCCACAAACAAATCTGCAGCCATCCTGACAGAGCTGTGTTGAAGTGGGTCACTTGCCCTCTCTCAGTCACTCATTCTGTTTCTGCTGGCGCTGCAGGCTGCCCTTCTGTACTGGGCTCCCGCCTCTGTTGGTGGCTTTTTCTGCCCACAAAGAAATGTGCAGCAGTCCCGACACAGGTCCACTGAGCTACCTCACTCCCCCTCTCTCGCTCGTTCCATTTCTGCCAGGGCTGCAGGCTGGCCTTTTGTACAGGGCTCCTGCCTGCATTGGCACCTTTTTCTGCCCACAAACTAATCTGCAGCAGTTCCGACAGAGCTCCATTAAGCGTGCTCAGTCCCCCTCTCTCACTCGCTCATGCTATTTCTGTTGCCACTGCAGGCTGCCCTTTTCTACTGGGTTCCTGCCTGCATTGCCACCTTCTTCTGGGCACAAAGTAATCTGCAGCAGTCATGATAGAGCTCCGTTGAGCTCGTTCACTCACTCCCCCCTCTCACTTGTTCATTCTGTTTCTCCTGCCGCTGCAGGCTGCCATTTTGTACTGGGCCCCTGTGTGCATTGCTGCCTTTTTCTGCCCACAAAGAAATCCACAGTAGTCCCAACTGAGCTCCGTTGAGCTCATTCACTCCTCCTCCTTCACTCACTCGTTCTGTGTCTCCCGCTGCTGCAGGCTGCCCTTGTGTACTGTGTTCCTGTCTGCGTTGGCAGCTTTGTCTGCCCACAAAGAGATGTGCAGCAGTCCCAACACAGCTCCGTTGAGGTCGCTCACTCATCATCTGTCACTCACTCGTTCCGTTTCTGTGGGGGCTGCAGGCTGGCCTTTTGTACTGGGCTCCTGCCTGCATTGCTGCCTTTTCCTGCCCACAAAGAAATCCACAGCAGTGATGACAAACCTCCGTTAAGCTTGCTCACTCCCCCTCTGTCACTCGCTCATTCTGTTTCTCCCGGCGCTGCAGGCTGCCCTTTTGTACTGGCCTCCTGGCTGCGTTGGCACCTCCCTGACAGAGCTCCATTGAGGTAGCTCACTCTCCCTGTCTCACTCGCACATTCTGTTTCTCGTGGCGCTGCAGGCTGCCTTTTTGTACTGGGATTCTGCCTCAGTTGGCATTTTTTTCTACCCACAAAGAAATCTGCAGCAGTTTCGACAGAGCTCTGTTGGCCTCACTCACTCCCCCTGTCTCACTTGCTCATTCCGTTTCTGCCCGCGGTGAAAGTTGCCCTTTTGTACTGGGCTCCTGCCTGCATTGCCACCCTTTTCTACCCACAAAGATATCTGCAGCAGTCATAATAGAGCTCCGTTGAGCTCGTTCACTCACTCCCCCTCTCTCACTTGTTCATTCTGTTTCTCCCGCCACTGCAGGTTGCCCTTTTGTACTGGCCCCTGTGAGCATTGCTGCCTTTTTCAGCCCACAAAGAAATCCGCAGCAGTCCCAACTGAGCTCCATTGAGCTCACTCTCCTCCCTCCCTCACTCGCTCATTCTGTGTCTCCCACTGCTGCAGGCTGCCCTTTTGTACTGGGTTTTTGCCTGTGTTAGTGAGTTTTTCTGCCCACAAACACATCTACAGCAGTCCCGAGAGAGCTCCTTTGAGTTCGCTTGCCCGCCTCCCCAGTCGCTTGTTCCATTTCTGCCGGCGCTTGCAGGCTGGCCTTTGTACTGGGCTCCTGCCTGCATTGCCGCCTTTTCCTGGCCACAAAGAAATCAGCAGCAGTCACGATACACCTCCGTTGAACTTGCTCACTCCCCCTCTCTCACTTGCTTGTCCTGTTTGTCCCAACGCTGCAGGCTGCCCTTTTGTACTGGGCTCCTGCCTGCGTTGCCACCTTTTCCTGCCCACAAAGAAATCTGTAGCTGTCCCGACAGAGCTCCATTGAGGTCGCTCACTCACTCCCCCTGTCTCACTCGCTCATTCTGTTTCTCCTGGCGCTGCAGGCTGCCCTTTTGTACTGGGCTCCTGCCTCTGTTGGCATTTTTGTCTGCCTACAAAGAAATCTGCAGCAGTCCCAACACAGCTCCATTGGCCTCACTCACTCCCCCGTCTCACTTGCTCGTTCCGTTTCTGCTGGCGCTCCAGACTGCCCTTCAGTACTGGGCTCCTGCCAACGTAGCCACCCTTATCTGCCCAAAAGGAAATCCGCAGCAGTGACGATACAGCTCTGCTGAGCTTGCTCAGTCCCCCTCTCTCACTTGCTCGTTCTGTTTATCCCACCACTGCAGGCTGCCCTTTTGTACTCAGGCCCTGCATGTATTGCTACCTTTTCCTGCCCACAAACAAATCCACAGCAGTCCCAACAGAGCTCTGTTGAGCTCTCTCACTCCCCCTTCCTTACTCACTCATTCTGTGTTTCCCAGCGCTGCAGCTGCCCTTTTGTACTGGGCTCTGCCTGCGTTGTCGCCTTTTCCTGCCCACAAAGACATCCGCAGCAGTCCCAACAGAGCTCAGTTGAGCTGGGTCACCCCCGGTCGCCGATCCTAATCTGTCCCAAACACTGATTTCCGGCGACTGCGGGTATTCCTGCACCGGAAGCGGAAAACACATTTCAGCCAGGATGTAAAAATGACAGCTGTACTGTTCATAAGGAGGTGTGAACAAATGCCAGTGTTGAAAATCTGGAGTGAAAATATTGCTAATTTGCAAACTTACAAGGGTGCACGGCACCTGCACAACACACGCTCGTAACACAGTCATTTTATGGAGTTTCATCACAAAATTTTTAACAGGCATTTTAGGACCTCTGCTCATGAACAGTGTCAGTATGATTTTCTTAATATATCCTGAACACAGATTTCCCACAGCAACCGCACTATTGTGCGCCGGAAGAGCGAAAACACATTTCGCCAGGATGTGAAAAATGACAGCTGCACTGTTCATAAGGAGGTGTGGCAAAATGGCAATGCTGAAAATTTGGAGTGAAAATATTGCAAAGTTGCGAAGGTACGACAGTGTGTGGAAACTGCGCAATGCACATTTGTAACACACTCATTTTATGGACTTTCGTCACCAAATTTTCAACATAGGCATTTTAGGACCTCTACTAATGAAAAGTGTCACTGCCATTTTCATAATGTGTCCAGAACACGGATTTCCCACAGCGACCATGCCATTCTGTGCCGGAACTGCGAAAACACATTTCAGCTAGAATGTGAAAAATAACAGCTGTACTGTTCATAAGGAGGTGCAGAAGAATGGCAACGTTGAAAATCTGCAGTGAAAATATTATAAATTCGTGAACTTATGAGCGTGCATGCAAACTGCGCAACGCACACTCATAATACAGTCATTCTATGGAGGTCATACCAAATTTTCAACATAGGCATTTTAGGACCTCAGCTCATGAACAGTGCCACTGTCAGTTTCTTAATTTGTGTGGAACACTGATTTCCCACACCAACTGCGCTATTCTGCGCCGGAAGTGCGGAAACACATTTCGGCCAGGGTGTGAAAAATGACAGCTGTACTGTTTATAGGAGGTCTCAAAAAATGCCAGTGTTGAAAATCTGGGGTGAAAATATTGCAAATTCGCAAAGTCATGAGCGTGCGTAGCAACTGCGCAACACACGCTCGCAAAACAGTAATTTTTTTGGATTTTTCCCCACCAAATTTGCAACATAGGCTTTTTGAGAGCCCACCTCATGAACACTGGCACTGTCATTTTGTTAATCGGTCCCAAAAGGTGATTCCACACAGTGATTGCGAAATCCCCTTTCAGGCCCGATTAACGCCATGACAGTGATAGAATTCATGAGGAGGGGTCTCAAAAACCCCATGTTGAAAATTTGGTGCCAAAATTCCAAAAAATGCCTAAGATATACATCAAAGTTGAAAAAACCCTATTTAAACAGCTTAATCTGGTTCAATTTCAGTTGCTTACCATCTGTATCCCCCCCCTCCCCCCGGTCGCCCCTGAAAAAGGGACTTCTAGTCCCAGCGGGCCTACCGGGTCAACAAAATTCAATAAATAAATAAATTCCATTATACAGCTTACCGACATTTCCTCGGTTCGCGGTCGGCTTTGAAGATTGCAGACATGTTCCAGGTGCACCAAACATCATGGTTCGGAGGTGAGTATGGGTGGGTAGGCAGGGTACAGTGGGTGGGTGCGGGTTGTGGGAGGGGGCAGGGAGACCGCCGAGGATCGTTTCCTTCTTTACAGGTTAAAAAAAAAAAAAAAGAAACATCGCAGGACCGCTTTTAAATTTTTAGAATGTGGCATGCTGAGGTGGGTTCCCAGCATGCCAAAGGAGTCTTCTGTTTGGGGGCAGCTGTAGCCAACAGGGGATTGGGCACACCCTGCCGCACACAAGAAAGGGGGCGGTTACATTATGCTAATGGAGATTGGGAACCCCCTGCCGCACACAACAAAGGCGGGGGCTGTTACATTGTGCCGACGTGGATTGGGCACCCCGCGCGGCAGACAACAAAAGAGTAGGGGGGTGACATTATGCTGGCGGGATTGGTACCCATGTGGGCAGACAACAAAAGAGTGGGGGGGTGAAATTATGCCAACGAGATTGGCCACCCGTCAGCAAACAACCAAAGCGGGGGTTACATAATGCAACAGGAGGGCTACCCGTTGGCAACATGAAGTGTGGGGCACATGCTGCCGAGAGGGACTGGGCACCCCCTCGGCGGGGGGGTGCAATATTGTTTGTGAACACGGCGGCAAGCCACCGCCATGTTCATGAACAATATCACTGTTTCAGGGTCCTGCCCTGCAATGACAGGTCGCTCCTCTGCAATGACGAGGCGGCCCCTGATTGCAATGGCTAATTTTTTAAAAGCTGGTGGCACGCTAGCTGAACTAGTTTCAGCAGCAGCGTACCACAGCATTGGGGGAAGCGGGACAAGCCTTTACAGGCTGTGGGGGCATTGGTCACAACAGTGTCACGCCTCCACAACCTGCTTGTGGAGAAATCTGCCGCAACATGATTCTTGCACATGCGCGCAATCAACATAAAAAGTTAGTGTGTTTGTCTGAGTTGGCTGAAGTGAACTGTTATCTGTGCAGTTATCTAGGTGTTTGTCTCAGGTGGCTGAAGGGGATTGTTAACTGTGCGATTAAGTGTAGAAAGAGCTGTGAAGTAGGGGGAGTGGCTTAGCTAGATGGAAGCCAGGTTAAAGACAGATTTTAAAACTCCCTAGATAGCTTCTGCCAGAGAACAGGCAGAGAACACCAAGAAGAAGGAGCTGCTATTGTAACTATACTTCTCTACTGGGACTATATTGCCCTCCTTCCCTTCCCTCCACCCTAAGCCAATTCTACTTTATAGGTACAGGATTTGACTGACAACAAGAACTTCCTGTTAGGGAGCAGAAAGTGAGTGATCACAGAGCTACAAAAGACTCACCATCCTAGAAGGAAGAGAGTAGCTGTCCGTCCCCTCCCCCCAGCTGCTGGAGGTCTGACTCTGAGCAAGTAAGGAGACTACTGAGAAATATAGGAACTTCTTGTCTCAGAACAGGAAGATCAGGAGCTTAAAGAGCACAGAGGCAGAAAGTAAGTAGGGAGAAAAAAATAAATAAACAGAGGAAAGAGTAAGTATTCTAAACAACAGTTAAGGGGCCAGAAATAAGACATGATGGGAGTGGTGCAGTGCAGTGGTCATACCTCTCAACTGTCCCTGATTTTGCCTCAAAATTTTACTCTGTCCCTCCTAAAAATTGTCTTTCTGTGACCAAACGGTGGGGGTTATAAGCACAAAATAATGTCAAACATTAAAGTTACAGACTTGTTCTTCCTTAGATAATGCATGTTACACCAAGCCCTTTATTCTACCAGCTTCCTGAAGGGATATCTCCAATTTTGAAGAAGTGTCACTGATTTTGGTCCTTTGTTCCTGATTTTTTTAAGCCTTGTCCCTGATTTATGAGGTAGGAGGTTGAGAGGTATGGCAGTGGTTGTGGAGCAGCAGTCTTCCGGGAGATGTTCTGAAGGATGTGGTGTTGTCTGATCTGCAGGCACCTCTCTGGGCTGATGGAGGAGGTTGCTCATCTCCAGGCTGAGTTGGCCAGGATTTGGGGGACCTTCTCTCCCACCCAGGGACCGCCAGGGCCACTGCAGTTGCCTCAGAGGTTGCCAGGAAAGAGGAGCGGTTGGACCACAGTGGGCTCAGGGAGGGTGAGGGTGTTGGAACAGAGGCACATCCCTCCAGTTGTACCTCTCCACAATTCATATGCCATTCAGGCAGGGGTGTGGTTCCTCTGTGGAGGCACCCGCAGTGGAGACCAAGGAGGATGCTGGGAACCTCCACAAAGGAGACCCACAGGAGGGTGGCATGGGATCCCACAGGGGAAGAAAACAGCTCCTGGTGGGGGACTCCATTGTTATGGGGATAGAACTGGGGGAGGAAGGGGAGAGGGAGGTAAGGTGCCTGCATGGCACCATGGCTTGGAGGGACAGGGAGCGAATCCTTAGGATCACTGCAGCAGCTGCACGGGGAGGCAGCTGGATGTCATTGTCCACCTAGTAACAAATGACCTGGCTGAAAAAGGGATCAGAGCAGTGTAGGAAGACTTTGTGGAGTTGGGGAGGGGCCTTAGACAAGTAACACACATGGTAACCTTCTCCGGAGGTGCTGCCTGTCTATGGCATGGATGATGCTAGGGTGCTCCACACCATGGGATTCAATCAGTGGTTGAAAAACTGGTGCAGAGCTCAGGGATTTTGCGAACTGGGGGTCCACCTGGAGTGATGCAGGCCTATACTGGTGTGATGGTCTGCATCTGTCCAGCAGGGGAACCAGGATCCTAGGTGATAGGTTTAAATGCTTCATTGGCAAACATTTAAACTAGCCAAGGGGGAGGCACTGGAAAGGAGCAGAGAAATCCTAGTCTCCCCCAAAAAAAAAAAAAAAAAAATCAGGGTAGTAAATGAGGTAAACACCAAGATAGAGATGTCGATAGGGAGAAGGGCAGGGGTAAATGGAGAAAATGACAAAGGTAATAAGGACAGGGATAGGGCAAAAAGGGGTAAGACCATCAAGAAATGGAGGGTAATGAGTACCAATGCCCGTAGTCTGGGCAACAAGCTCCCTGAACTGGTGGCCTTGATGGAAAAGAGACTGGAAATGGCACCACAATCCATACAGAGGTTGTATACAGACCCCCATGTCAGGGGGAGGGAATGGACAAGGATATGATAGAAGGCATCCTTAGGATGGCAGAGAAAGGGGAAATACTGTTGACGGGGGACCTGAATATGCCAGATGTTAACTGGAGCACCTTTGCTACAGCCACATCCAAGAGCAGGGCCATTCTCAATGCCCTACAGATGGCATTGCCTCAGACAGCTAGTTTTGGAACCCACTCGTGAGGGAGCAATCTTAGACCTCATGCTCTCAAATGAGGACAGTGAGAGGATCTCAGATCTAGAAGTGGGTAGCCATCTGGGAACAAGTGACCACCAAACAGTGTGGTTCACGATAAACTCAGCTACAGAGTCAAGCCATACAAAAGTGAGGGTACTGGACTTCAGGAGGACTGACTTTGGCAATATCGGAGTGTGTCTAACAGGCTGAGGGGGGCAACAATGGGGAAACATCAAAACTGCCATCACAGAGGTAACAAGCCTTTGTGTGAAGCAAATAAACAAATCAAAATGAAAGAAAAAACCACTATGGCTCTCAAAAGAGGCGGTGGGGAAGATTAGGGAGATAAAGCTAGCATTTGGGAAGTACAAGGAAACACAGAAGGAGCAGGACAGAGAACTGTACCAGTTAAGGCAGAAGGAAGCGGGGAGGGAAGTCAGAATAGCAAAGGCCCAAACTGAGGAAAAGATAGCCAACCTGGTTAAGAAGTACGGCAGCTTCGATTCAATGCAAAAAAGTGCAAAATAATGCACCTGGGAAACAAAAAACCTAGGGGAAGATTACACAATATGGGGGTAGTAACAACAATAAAAAAGGAAAGAGACCTGGGGGCAATCATATCAGATGGCCTTAAGGTTAGCAAGCAATGTGAGAAGGCAGTAGGGAGGGCTGGGGGATACTGGGATATATAAGGAGAGGCATCACCAGCAGAAAACAGGAAGTTGTTATCCCTCTGTAAAGACAGTTGGTGAGACCCCATCTGGAGTACTGCGTCCAGTTCTGGAGACCCCATCTCCGTAAGGACATAGACAGGATGGAGGCAGTCCACAGGAGGGCAACTAAAATGGTGCAGGGTCTGCAAGAGAAGCCATACGAGGAGAGACTAAAGGAGCTTAATGTGTATACAATTGAGGAAAGGAGGGAGAGGGGGGACATGATAGAAACTTTTAAGTACCTCAGTGGAATCAACAAAGTCCTACAGGGTAGCATCTTTCAGAAAAAGAGATGTGCAAGAACAAGGGGACACAATTTGAAGATAGAGGGAGGACGGCTCAGGGGCACTGTGAGGAAGTATTTTTTCACAGGTGGGCGCATAGAACAGCCTTACTGAGGAGGTTGTGGGGTCTAAAACTGTTGGAGAATTCAAGACTGCATGGGACAGACATAAGGCACATCTTGAGGGGGGTAATAAGAAATAGGCTGTTGGTTAACTAGGATCTGCAGCTTATCCTGTAGGTAGGGAAATGGGCAGACTAGGTGGGCCAAGCGGTCCTCATCTGTCGTCAAAGTCTATGTTTCTATGTTACCAGGTGAGATACGACTGAATGCAGACCAAACAGGAAAGGAAACACCAAATAGCAAGTGTCTTCATCCAGGCACTGTAGGTACTGGAAATGGAAGTCAGCAAGCAGGTTATTCAATTTGAAAGCATAAGCTTAACTGGCATGATCTTCAAATTTAAGGGTGCTCTCTGAGACCAGAGAGCCCCAAACTGCTCAAGAGCTGCATAATCATGATCAAAAACAAAAAAATAATCAGGCCATAACTGATCAAATCTTCCAGTGGGTTCTTCTGTGCTACTACCCATAGAGTGATACCAATGAACTGGGGTGGAATGCAGCTGAAAGGTACCATGTCCCTGGGGGTCTGTGCTGAGGTCACAGCTCTGGAGCTGTACCACTACGATAGGGGAGAAACACATTACCCATATGTATGAAATACCTTCCCCATTGACAACGTGGAGCGATACAGAAAACTGGCATACATCCCTAGACCAAGTTAATAACTCCTGGTACTTTGTCATCTTGAACTATGGCATGCACACTGCCTACATACTGTCTATCCTTAGCCCCAGAATATGCACACTTTATAGGCCCAAACAATGTCTCAACAGCCATGCGAGAAAGCAAACTGACATACAGTATTTCCTATCTATCCTTGGTAATGGTGGCACTGTGTACCATACTGTGACAAAAACCTCATTCAGTAAACTGAAAATGCACACAACAAGCTGTGCTGGGATGTCATTAGTTGTGGTTACTATGACTACTTTCAGTGATTAGGTCAGAAGGGAAGAAGAAACCAGAACTGGCTTGGTTTCTTGTATAACTGCACACATGGAGAATTTGCAAGTAACCCCCACCCAGGTATGCCATTTCTATCTTGACAGCTCTACCTGGTGGGCTGGGTTCAGGGAGAAATATGTCACTCGGCACATTGGCTAGGTTTGGCTACTCTGCACAGGGGCACCCAAGTAACTCCGGACAAAGGAAGCAATAACTGTAATGTCCAATACCAGAAGTGGGATTCTAAAGTGTGGCTTTTATTCATATCCAACAGAATAAACAAAGCATAGATGGACCCCCACGGGGCTACACTCCTGGTAATGCAGATTTAAAGAGACCAGAACACATCCTCATCACTTTAGCCTTCAGGCTCTCAAACACACTGGGCACACAGCCCGAACTTGTACGCTGTTCTGGGTTTTCCCTGGCTCGGCTCCCTTGCCAGCCACTTGGACACTTTCCATACAGCATGGAAACATTTACTGGTGGCTCCCTAAACCACCTCTGAGCACTTCTGCTCCGTCAGGGAATCTTCCTCATCAATCCCACGTCTGGATACTTTCCTCAGGCACTGGCCAAGTACCTGAGAGAAAGCAACAGGTGTCCCAGAGCAAATCCGTAGAGGTGAATTTGGTTACTACTGATTGGGGGGGGTCTCCCACCTCTCACTCCCATAATTCATACCAGGCTTTCTGGACTGTAACACCTCATCCTTTAAAACACTTTGCTGTGTAGATTCTTTTAAAATGTATTCCACATTCAATCTACTGTCTTTACATCCCATTTGTGCTAAACTTGAACATACTTAATAAGAGACTGTGTCCATTACTCTAGACCCTCCACAGAGTTAAGCAGTCCAATCCCCACATCTTCCAAACTGTACTTGGCTGTCTTTTCCTGACCCCACAGTAACAGTCCCTTTAGTTTCATCTTGATTCAGGTGAAAACACATGGCCCTTTAGCAGAGCAAACTCACCCCTTGGTTGCAGGTGTCCCACAGGCGTTTTCTTTCCTCAGAGAACTCTCGTCCAGAGCTTCTGGTGCCTCAGCATGAACTTAAATCAGGCAGCTTCTTTTCCCTAGCCGGACCAGGGGGGTTGCCCCTAGAAGCAGGCTGATTCCTTTCCCCCATCCCCATAGGGATGGGGCCCTGAACCACTGAAAGCGGTGTCCACCACTTCAATGTGCTCTTCTTGTGTTCCTCTTCAGGTGAG
Organism: Neoceratodus forsteri; assembly: GCA_016271365.2. Taxonomy (NCBI): domain Eukaryota; kingdom Metazoa; phylum Chordata; order Ceratodontiformes; family Ceratodontidae; genus Neoceratodus; species Neoceratodus forsteri. The sequence goes on from CM028136.1 coordinate 318,647,385, forward strand.
AACACACACCTATACAACAAAAAATAGCTTTTTGTCAGAGCTTAGAGCTCTGACGGCCTGCTTACAGCAGAGCACCTCTACTACAGACTGCACACACACTCTACTGAATTCTTCAGACTGACTTCAAATTCCCCAACGTTCTACTCTAACCTCCAACTGCAACATTCCAGTGTGGCTTATGCAGCTGCGACAGTTCTGAATGATGTCATCCCTCAGTCTCAGCTGAGACAGAACAGAGAGACAGTGTGAAATCCATTTAACTGGAGTTTCACAAGCTGTCTTCCCTGCCTACCACTAGGTCTTACTGGGATTCTAGTAACAGGGGAGTTCCATGCACATTACCTGAACCCATAAATCACTGCCTCCAAACTACTAGGCACTACAAATACTTCATGTTTTGTTCTACCTTGGGTCAAGAGGGAACATGGTAAACAAGCATTCATGTTTCTCTCACCCACAGAATGAGCAAACTACCTATCCGCCTCTGCCTATAGCAGGCATCCACCATCAATGCCTTCAAAAAACTGCTCCCACATACCTTAAAGGGCTGCTGTCAACTCCCCAGCTGATTTTGGCCGTTTAAAATGAATGGAGAAGTTACTACTGTAACTTATAATAGTAACACAGTACTATGATGACCAAAGGTATTTAGGGACATCTTGTCAATCCCTCTCCTGAAGAAATTGAACACTACTGAAAGAAAGGTTAGCAGAGTATGTAGAATTCAGCGGGATGCAAGACCTGAGGCAGCATGGATTCACGGCGGGGGGTCATGTCAGATGAACTTGATCACTTTCAACTGGGTGATCAGGGAAATAGATCAGGGTGTGGCAATGGATGTGGCCTACTTACACTTCAGCAAGGCCTTCAATACCGTACACCATACCACATATGAGTATTATAAGGAAACTGGGCAGGTTGGAGGAGAGACACCAGGTGGTAAACTGGGAATGGAATTGGTCGAGGGATAGGCATTGGGGTGTGAGGTAAATGGCACTCGCGCTAATAAGTGGACAGTGACCAGTGGGGTACCACAGGACATAGTGTTGGGACCAGTCCTCTTCAAATGTCTTCATAAGTAACATTGCAGAAGAGCTGGAAGAGAAGGTATGCCTCTTGGCAGGTGACACCAAGATCTGTAATAGGGTAGATACTCCGGAAGGGGTGGAGAGAATAAATGGGGACTGAGAAAACTCGAGGAGTTGTTGAGCATATGGCAGCTGAGTTTCAATGCAAAAAAAATGCAAAATTTTGTGCCTAGGGCGCAGCAACTTAGAGGCAATGTATAAAATGGGGGGAGTACTGAAGGTCACAAAGCAGGAAACAGACCCTGGGGTTTTCATATCTGATGACCTCAAGGTGGCAGGGTAGTGTGAAAGGGCAGTAGGTAGAGCCAGCAAGATGCTGAGGTGCATAGGGAGGGGAATCACCAGCAGAAGGAGAAGTGGTGCTACTACTGTATCAATCATTGGTGAGACCCCACCTGGAGTGCAGTATCCAGTTCTGGAGACCACATCTCAGGAGGGACATAGACAGGGTAGGGGCTGTCTAGAGGTGGGCAACTAAAATCATGCAGGAGCTGCATCATAAGCCCTATAAGGAGAGACTGAGGGATGTTAATATGTACACCCTGGAAGAGGCAAGTGAGGGGGAACAGGACAGAGACCTTTAAGTACCTCACGGGGGTGAACAAGGCGCAGAAGGGGAGTATTTTTTCAGAACAGAAGGTTCACCAGCACAAAAAGGCATGCAATGAAGCTGGAAGGGGGAATTCAGAAGGGATGTAAAGAAGTACTTCACTGGATGAGCGGACGATGCCTGGAACAGTCTTCCAGCAGAGGTGGTGGGAGAGAAAACAGTGGAGGGCTTCAAGCATACATGTGAGAGGCACAAAGGAATCCCAGTAGGAAAGCCGAGGGTGGGGGTAGCTGGAGACTGGGTAGGGTCCACAGTGACAGTTTAGGCAGGAACAGACTGGGTGAGCCAAGAGGTCCTTATCTGCTGACAAATTCTTGCTACATGGCAGCGACTTTATGCAATTTAAATACAGTCACACACATCCAAGTTTTTGTTCTCAATAAAAATCTCAAACCTAAAATGTAACTTTGTGTTCAAGAATTTTAAATGAAGTCTAGCTTTTTTCTTCAAAACAAGAATCTGGGACACCTGTTTTAGTGTTACCACACAGTAATAAGCCCCAGCGTTATTAAAATTTTTTTTTAACAAAAGGACCCTCTGTTTAAGACATTAACCCCCTTAATTTAAAAAGGCCACAATCAGACAATGGGGGTTGACTGTGTCTATTTGAAAAACCCTGCTACTGCACTTCGGACTGCTAGAGAAGTAAGCAATAAGACACTACGGAATGGTGGTTGTCATGGGTTAATGCACACCCAGGTGTGTAGTGAAGCACGAGGTGCTTGCTGCATGTGCCTTCGGGGTCCCCATGCAAAACAAATCTGGAATACAAAAAAGGTTTTTGGCAGTAAAATGGAAAAAAAAAGTTCCTGTTCCAATCAAACTGTTTGGAGGAAATAGTGTGCAAGTTACTGTGTCCTTAGTGCAAAAACAGTATCCAGTAATTCACCTGCTGCCATCAGCTCAGTATAACATAACCAAAAAAGTGGGGCCCTAGACGGCAGTCCTAAAAGTCTGGTAGGCTTTCTTTCTGTGTCTATGTTAAGTACTTAGCAGCACTTCACTTTACTGTTTAGCACTTGCATTTTTTTTAAACTTGCACACTATTTCCTTATTTGCTGCATGTACTTTATGGCAGTATATCTACAGACAACTAGGCTACTGACAGTGTAGTCTCTAGTAGGGTTCATAAATCATCCCTTGTTTCAAACTCAGGGAAACATACCCTGCTCCGATCTCGAACCTGCACCAGCCTTTGTGTTATAAGCAATGCTACCCGCTGTCACTGAGGCAAAGGTCAGGAAACATAGGAAAACCAGGAGCATAAAAACACAGAAACAGCAATTGTCAGCAGATAAGGACCACTAGGCCCATCCAGTCTTCCCAGTAAGCCCTCCACTCATTTTGTGGCCTCTGACACTACCAGATCAATGGCTTTCTCCTCTCCTTCCTACTGCTAGGGTTCCCTTACCATACATGTGCTCACTCCCACCACCTCCTGTGGCAGAATATTCCATGCATCCACCACCCTCTCCGTGAAAAAAACTTCCTCACATTTCCCCTTAACCTGCCCCCTTCCAATTTCATATAATGCCCCCTCGTTCTTGTACTCCTCCTATATTGGAAGATATTGCAGTTATAACATTCGCGAGTAGTGTTTTATTATCTTCAATGACAATAAAAGTAATAAAAAAAATTGTTCAGGATAGCTATTTACAAAGGCAGTTCAAATAAAGAAAACAAAGTCCTTCGTCTGAGGGTATGTCTAATTCTAAATTTCAGTCTCTCTCTCTCCCCAATGAAAGATTACTCTTTTATAAAAAGTCTTTGCCTGGCAATTAATTTCTGCATCCTGAGCCTATTAAGAGACATCCTGTTTCTCACAAAATGTACCAGAACTTTGTCAGTTTATTTCCTTGCAGGAGCAACAAAATAGAACACTGTATCCCAAAACTTATCTCCTGTTGACAACTCTGCAAAAGAGTCTGTGGGGGTCAAACTGCATCTCAAAGTTAACCCCTTGAGTTCCATATAGCTTTTTGCAACCATCTAAACAACATAACTATATACTGTATATCTGCAAACCAAAGAACCCAGTTTCACATACATATCCACATATATTTTTATAACCACAGATAAGCAAGGGGAAAGAAAAGATAGGCATAGTAAGTGAAGGCAGGGAGATAGCGGGAGGGGAAGAATCGTGAGCCTGTCAGAGTTACTTCCAAGGTCTTACAAGAACATTTGATTTCGCAATCAGGAAGATAAAAGACAGAAAAGAGAGGACAGAACAGATCCTTGCTTCTAACTCTTTCTGCATAACACATGGGACAGGGTCTTATTCAACCCTGTTACATCTGCTCCCACTCCATATCACTCAGGTACCCCCAAATGCTTATTTACAGAAAGGCTAAGCGTTGTTATGGCTTAAGAGAGACCAGGGGCTTTACACAGAGAGAGAGAGAGAGAGAGAGAGCGCGTGCGCAAGGGTGAGAGCAAGAAAGACCACAAGCAATGCTGCAGTGGAACCATTTGGAGACACAGCATGCATGATTTCTTTATGTGCTGCTATAGCAGTGTGACTGAGCAGCATAGCACCAGTTGATGTTGTCCCTTATTTAAACTTTTTGTTAACCATTTAGAAATGCTGACTTTTCTCTTGAATCAGCGATTTGGTGGCAGTGTAAGTCAGCAGGCGGGCTGACTGACTTTAAAGGAGGTAGGGAGGGAAGTGTAGGAGCTGTGCAGGGGGTTGAGAAGAATAAGGAGATCAAGGAATGGAGACCTACATAACAAGAGTGACAGGACAGCAAAATAAGAAAGTGACTAGATGGATTTAAATGTTTGTTTTTCTGTTAGGTGTGTGACAGATGGTGGTTGGGGTGTGGGGAGTTTTAAAAACGTGGTCAAATGTAATTCTGGCAATTATGGCAAGTGTAAGACTGTTAAGGTTTTTAACTTTACTAACATGTCTGCCAGAAATCTTTTATCAAAAAATTTCAGGAAGGCATGGATATGTAGGTGCACTGCTCCCTGGCTGCCAGAAGGATTCCCAACCCAGTGTTTGTCACTCCGTATGCAACTAGGATCTGAACTCTCTCAGCCAATAAAGATGTAGCAAATTGACTACCCATTTTATAAGAACCTTTATCTTGTCTCTTTAAAACTACCAAGCTACTGTTGTAATAACTGCAGAAACATTGAACTAATTGTGTTAATATTCTTACACTGCCTTTCACTGTCCTGTATAGTATAAGTAAGCATTAAACCACAACAGAACATGGTTCTACTGTGGAATTAATCCATGGTCGAGGGTGGGGGAGGTTTGGGGCATGAGGCCAAAGGCTGAGTGCCTCCAACCACCCAACCATGGATTAATTCCATAGTAGAACCATGCTCTGGAGTGGTTTAATGTGCTTGTAACATAGCAAGTGTTATATGAATTATATGTTAGTTAGTATAATAATGCCAAAAAGAAACTGCTGTGAAAAATTGTTTTTTCATGCTTCAGGCAAATTTCTGTGGCGTTGTAAACAATTTAAAACTTGCGCATGCACGTTCAACACTGAACATCTATTAATATACCAACTGACTATTTTTAACACATACCAGATGTGCCAAAAAACAACACAGCACACCTATACATATTGCACTGTTTAGGTTATTAATTTTTTTATACGTATTTCATGCTTGTTTTGCTTCATTCATATTGTTGAATTCGGTATTTCACTGTTGCACTGTGGGTATCTGTGCACATTTACACGTTGCAATGCTTTTCAATATAGAAATGACGGTACAACTCTTTTTTATCATGTTATTGTGGCACACTGTAATACTCGCTTGCTGTGACTTTCAATAACATTTAAAAACACTTTTGGCTCGCACTTCTGAAAACTTCATTTGCATATCTATTACTGCACTCGGGGAAACACTGTTAGTGTGGATAGCAACCGGGAGTGACAGACACAGCGATCGCAATATGCAGGTGAGTGCTGTGAACTGCATTAATGTCTGGTGTGTGTGTGTGTGTGTGTGTGTATGTATGTGTGTGTGTCTCTCTCTCTCTCTCTCTCTCTTTCCCCAATCCCTATTGGAGAATCACATGACAACCAAGGTGATATCCACTACAGTGACCGCTACAGTCCTTGAGGTCCCCAGGACAGGTGGGTGGGAAGGAACAGAACAGAGAGAGGACTGAGCACTTCTTCAGCGCACTCACAACCATGGTCCCGATGACAAGTATGGTCTAATTATTTCTGCAGCGTGATCCCAATGGCAACCATGGATTAATAAGGAGAATTAATCCATGGTTGCTCGCTGGTCACATGTTGCTGTTCCTCCAATGACCAGTTATTTAAGTCTTTACTTTTCTGCCATGTTACAATTACAATTTGTCTTGCGGCATGCAACAATGAAACTTCCTGCCTGTTCAGCTGCTGCCACAAAAGACCCTTATAAATAAAATGTGTTGTAATCTCATAAAACTACCCTAGAGAGAACAATTTTAGTAAATAATACAAGCAACTATATCATTTTGATAAAGTCACTTACTTCCCTCTTATTTTAAAACACAGCTTGCTCAGTTCCTTTAACCCTATTCATCAGTATTCTTGAACCAGTAGCCCATAAATGACTTCACTTAACATCCTGTTTTATTTTTACATGTTCACAGAGGTACAGAGGCTTCTGCGCAGTTCAGCATCCTCCTTATTAAGATCTGTAGTCACAGGTACTGCCTCAGTGCCCAACTAATAGAGATCTACTCCCTGTTGCCCACCTAGTGTTCAGTGGTAGAAGAGTACGGCTATAAAAACAAATATTTCACAAGAAAATGACTGTTGAACTAAGTAAATGCCAACCAGGGAATAATGAAATATAATTTTAACACCGTCCCTAATAGGATTTTCTACTTCTACGAGCACTGTGAAGCAGGCATTGGGACTTTCATAGATAAAAGCTTAAATACATGTACAGAGCTGAAGGTATATGACTATACCATACAGAAGTATGCCTTTCATCAGCTTCCTGTCCTCAATTCCTTCCCTCCAAACCTAACCAACATTAAGGGACAACATCTCTTAGTCTCCACACCCTTGCCAGCGCTCTATCATCCTGGCCCATGTGGATCAGAGATGTTCAGATTGCTTTCAATTTTGTATGTTTATACTGTAGAGCAGAGACAACTTTTTCATATGGGACTGTGGAGACCAGCTCTTGCATCAATTCATTTACTGATGACAGGCCTTCCAGCTTCTAAGATAGTGCATATCTACATGTGACTTTTGCTGCATTTCACTATTTCTCTATTGAATATATTCCAGAGAAAGCCCTACCTGGAGGTCAGTAAGACAGCTCTACCACACTGAAAAGATAACTTGCTGGACATATGCACACAATCCAGAGGAAATCAGTGCAAATCATATTCATATAGTTCCCCCAGATTGCTTACACATGCAAGACCTCCAGATCAATTTATGACATTTCTCGTAAGTATAATCAGCCCAATGCAGTTAACAGAAACGAGTGAGTTTATGCCTGATATGGTACAAGGATGAATGGATTTGAGTAGAATTGTCCTCATAGTCATACCTATCAATAACTGTCCTTAACATCATGCTCCCAGGCTCTTTTATTTAAGGAGTCCCCGGTATGTCTTTAGAGGTGTTTAGAGATTCTGGAGTTTAATCCCTTCCTATCACTTGGATGGAGTACTAGCTTCCGTGCCTAATGCTTTGCAGGTACAGTCGTGGCCAAAAATATTGGCGCCCTTGCAGTTTTTCTAATACTGTACCATTCCTTCCAGAAAATTGTTGAAATTAAAAAATATTTTGGTATCCACATATGTATTTCTCTGGTTTGCAGTGGAATAAAACACAAAAAGCAGAAAATTTACTAAGTCTTAGCTTATTCCACACAAAATCCTTAAATGGCCCGGACAAAATTATTGGCACCTTTAGAAGTAGTTAGAAATAATTAGATTTTAAGCAGGTGATTCTCCTTCACTTTGGAATTGAACTTACCTGTGGTGAACTGCAGGTGCCTGCAATATAAAAATCACTCATTCAATCAGTTTGAATAGAGAAAAGGACCCATTCTCCTGTTTTGCGTCACTGTGTGTACCGCACTGAGCATGGAGGAAATAAAGACAGCCAGAGAATTGTCTGAGGAGGTCAGACAGACGATTGTAGCCAAGCATGGACAATCTCAAGGCTACAAATCAATCTCCAGAGACCTTGATGTTCCTGTTTCCACCGCGTATTCGTTATCAGGATGTTTAAGGCCCATAGCACTGTAGCCAACCTCCTGGCGTGGCGCAAGAGAAAACTTGATCAAGATTGCAGCGCAGGATTGTTCGAATGGTGGAGAAAGCATCTCGATCAACTGCCGAACAGATTCAAGCTGACCTTCAGACACAAGGTATGACAGTTTCAACTCGCACCATCCGCCGCCAACTCAATGAAAGGGGTTATATGGTAGGAGGCCCAGGAGGACCCCACTGCTGAGAGAGAGACATAAGAAAGTCTGACTGGGGTTTGCCAAACACACCTGAACAAGCCAATATCCTTCTGGGAGAATGTCCTGTGGACAGATGAGACCAAATTAGAGCTTTTTGGTAAAGCACATCATCTCTATGTTTACAGAAAACAAAATGAAGCCGTCAAAGAAAAGAACACCTTCCCTACAGTCAAACATGGAGGAAGTTCAGTGATGTTTTGGGGTTGCTGTGCTGCCTCTGGCACTGGGTGCCTTGAATGTGTGCATGGCATCATGAAATCTGGAGATTACCAGGCCATTTTGGAGTGCAATGTTGAACCCAGTGTCAGAAAGCTGGGTCTCCGTTGAAGGTCATGGGTCTTCAGGCAGGACAATGACCCCAAACACACTTCAAAATTCACCCATGAATAGTTCAAGACAAGATGCTGGCATATTCTGAAGTGGCCAGCAATGAGTCCAGATCTAAATCCCATTGAAAACCTGTGGAGAGATATGAAAACAGCAGTTGGGAGAAGGCACCCTTCAAATCTGGGAGAACTGGAGCAGTTTGCACAAGAAGAGTGGGCCAAACTGCCAGTAGAGAAGTGCAGGAAGCTCATCCATGGCTATAGGAAGTGGTTGACTGCAGTTATTTTGACCAAAGGCTGTGTGCTACCAAATATTAAGTCTAGGGTGTCAATAATTTTGTCAATGCCATTTCTTTTCATTTTCTGATTTAAAAGGATATATTAAATTCTGAATCAAAAACAAAAGTTCTGTAATATTAACAGAGGAATAAAGAATTGTGGAGACCAAATACTATACTATTGTTAATTTCAACTTATGTTTAGAGGAATTGTGAGTTATTTGAAAACGTGCAAGGGCGACAATATTTTTGGCCATGACTGTATGCAGCATACCCCAAAAGGCACAAACAGCACTTCATATTGTAACAGTCTGACAACATCCGTAGGGAGGCTACTCTACATGGATCAAAAAACCTCATTACCACCACCATCCCAGCCGAGTAGAGATATCCCACCTGTGCTCCACTGAAAGGAAACATGATTACTGGACAGATAAACAGATTAGCATTGTAGTTATTTGTTCTACTTGAAAAAAGCAATAACAGAAAAGTAGTACAATCAGAAGTGAGCAATGCTACCTATGCAAATTAAGGATAAACACTTTGCTATTAAGTGCTGAATACAGCGTTTCTTTTGAGTTCACAATCTTTTCATCTATTCGCTAAATCATTTAACATAGCTGGATGCGACTACTTAGGTAAAGTTTACTGATATGTGAAGTACATAATTTAAGTTCCTGTTAGAGAGTCATCACGAATAGTGCTCAAGTGTTTCAGCATGTACAGAAGATTTTAATTTTTGATGCCAAAGAAACAACTAATATGAAAAAAAAAAACGGTGCTAATAGTGATTATGATGAAAGGTATTACCACAAAAAAAGTGCATTAGATAAAAGATTCTGACAGCATATGCTTACTCCTTATTGTGCACGGATTTCCATTCAAACAAAAAAAAATATTGTACCACACTGCCTACATCATAGAATGCTGTTGTAACCATCTGTTGCACAGCAGCTTTTTTTTTTTCCTACTTTCTTTCTGCTCCTGCCCCCTTCCACCAGCCCCCCCCCCAACCCCATCACCCCGGCATCTACTGGACTTACCTCTCCTGCACTAGCGAGGTGCCAGCTAGCTGGGTGCGGAGCCTGCGAGGGGCCGGGCTTCACTCTGCTGGCCAAAGTTTTTCTCCTCTGTTTTTCCCCCGGTCCCCAGTGTGGCACAGTGGCAAGCAATGACGCCAATGGCTGAGCCGCGCACGGTTCCGTATGCGGCACGCCAGGCATCTGCCCCATGTATGGACCCACTGTGCCAACCCCCAGCCACTGCTAGGGGTCAGGCAGACAGCGGACTCTGTTCCCACCCCTTCCTGGGAGAGGAAAGCTGTCCTTCGGATGCTCAATCCTCTCTCTCCCCAGCCGATCCCTGGCATTCCACTCGCACCACAAACACGGGTCACCAGCATGGCAGCAGATAATGCATGATGCCTCAACCTTCCGCCCCACTGGGCCAGCTGCAGAGTTTTTTAATTCGAATGCAAATTCATGCCACCTGCCAATTTTCCCTCCCACACACAGGACCTAGACCGTCACCCAACACAAAATCTTCTATTTAATCATCTAAAGAACCAGAAACCTACTCCTCACCTCGCTGTTTTTTTTTTTTTTTGTTAAATAATCAATCATTAAACTGAAGATTTCTTGGGAAGAAAAGAAACATTTTTAAAACCATACTATACAAAACAACACATGGGCAGCCATTCATAACAAGTCTGTGCTTCCATCTTAGGCACTATCAAGGATCCAGCGATGGCTTCAGCACCCCTCAATGGAAACAAAGCCTTGTTGTGCATGGCATCCTGTGCCTTGCTCTCAATATGATGACAGATGTGTAGTGCTAAGGTAACATGTGCCTGTTGTATAACAAACCTGATTGGGTCTATATGGAAAGCCTCCAAATGGTCCTCTCCAAAAGGCACTGGTCCCTTCTTTCCAGGATTTTATATATTGAGACATTAACCCATTCTTATAGATCTAGAAAAACAGCAAGGATACATAATTAGTGGAGGCTTAATGATATAATTGTGAATAAAGACTTTAAAACCCTCCGCTACTTTTCTAAGAAAAGCTGAGAAATAATATCATATGAACATACAATGTTAGGAAGGGAAGAAAAAAGGCTACTGTCCGACCAAGTATTTTCCTCTAACAACTCAGTGGGCAGGTTGTGTATGAGCACTTGCTTTGCACATATATCAATTTGCCAATGCCTGAAGAAGTGATACAGTTTGACACTTTTAAAAGTCACAGTTTATGACAAAGTCAAATTGTGAGGTTTTGAAAAATGGGGATAAAGTCACACTTTTTACGGTAAGACAGTACAATTTTACAGCAAGGGCAGATACATAGGGAATTCACTTAACTTGCTAAGGATGACACAATCAAGGGTGTTGTGTCCAGGAGCCAATTTGGCTCTCCTGTGAATCCCCCCTCCATGCAACATGGGGGACCACAAGATATGGCAGTCTGTGTCAACAGCAGCCCTTTGGCCATGTACAGTCTGCCTCCTCCATCAGCCTCATGAACCCCTGCCACAGTGCTGTGGATTGGGAATGGGTATATCACCACCCCTTGCCCACCCTTGACCTTGCTGGGTGCAGAGCAGCACACAAGGATGGCAAGTGAGTGCGGAAAGGGTGTGCAGGCAGAGATGTAGCTGCCACAGAGTGCCCCAAAGTTGTGCATCCTGTGCATAGGGGGCACTCTGTGGCTTTTCACAGCCCTCTACATGTGAGGAGGGGCTGCGCACCCTGAACACTTAGTTTAGTTGGCTAAGCAGGTAAGCTCACTGGAGTCCGATTCCATTGTCAGGACTGACCCAGAGAAACGATGAAAGATAACAACAGTGCATACATAACATGAACATGGTACAAGCAAAATTATGCCAGGAACGCTGAATACAAAATCCATTAGCAGTAATCAGTAGAAATGTTACAGGGGGGCAGTTGGCACTAACAGCTCCCTACCCAAGTGTGAGGCTGGTCCCAGTTTCCACTCTGTTTTTAAAAGTATATCTTTTTTTTGCTGTTTACTGCAGTAGAGTAGATTGTATCTGGCTGATTCTGCTGACTTCCAAGCTGGCATTTGCTGTAACCAGAAATCCTAGACTCCCCTTCAGTTGACATCAGGGCTGCAGCAGTACAATAGCCTGCAGTACAGATTTTATAAACTCAGATCAGGTGTTTGCTGGTTCCGCTATTCTCCCAGGGCTAAGTACAGTACTCTTAAAACTAGTAAATGGGGCCGGCCTAGTGGCGTAGAGGGCTGAGATGCTGGTGCCTTACCTCACGCCACACTGGTGACCCAGGTTTGGAACAACCTCGAGCCAGCAGGGTGCCAGCTCAGGGGGGGGGGTCAGAATGGATCAAACTTTGCCTCTCTTTGGGTGGATGCTCACTCCACTGTAGTCCCAAGACCCACCGGGTGGAGGCCTCAGTGGGCAGCGAGGCAGTCAGGAGCGTGATGAAAGTCCAGGAGGGCGAAGGGGCCACTGGATCCTGGTGTGTACGCAGCCTACGCACGTATACATGTGTACACTGTGGGTCTGGGGAGGAAGAATGATAAATTCCAAAAAGTATGTATGGAAAAAAGTAGTAAATGGAGAAGTCAGAGTAGCAAGGCACACATAAAATGTCATAAACAATTGGGGGGGGGGGGACTCCCCACAGTAATAAACACAGCAAGATCTGGAAAAGGAACTCCAAGAGTGTAATATGAAATAGTGGGTGGAGGTGCTGGATAGCACTACAGAATAAAAGGATTTAGGGGTAATGATGTCAGAGAACCTAGAAACACCTGCCCACTGCAACAGGGCAGTGGGAAAAGTAACAGAACGATAGGATACATGGCAGAATAACAAGCAGAAGTCCAGAGGCGATCCTCCCATTGTAAGGGTCACTGGTGCAACTGCACCTGGAATACTGTGTAAGGTACTGGAGTCCAAACCTGAAGAAAGAATGCAATAAAGTGGAGACAATACAGTGCAGGGCAGCTAAGATGATCCATGGCCATGGGGAAATGATGTATAAGGAGAGGCTGCAGGATTTAAACTTGTACACACTTAAAAAAGGAGGGAAAGGAGTGACATTTATTTATTTATTTAGTTTTTGTTGACCTGGTAAGTGCACTAGACAAATTCTGCCTATTTTCAGGCACGCCCTGGGGGAAGGGGGATACAAATGAATGCCAACTGACCTTGAACCAGATTAAGCTGTTGGTGGCATTTTTAGTGAATGGAGGGAAATTTTGCCATGGCACCGGGAAAATTCCCCTACTGCATTGCTGGCGGTAGGGGGAGCAGTCTGTGCTAGTCTGCAACATGGCAGTCTGGGCTCAGCCTTCAATGGAGAAGGACATTATACCTATAGTAGCTATGAAGATTTCTGGGGAGTCGCCTGAGCTGGTAATGCCTCAGGTTGTAGCTATCGTCGGAGACATACCTTTGGAGCTGCCTGGAGATATGCATGGTTTGGACTGTACAGAGGGAGTTCTTAACGTGGAGGCTTCTGCAGCATTGCCCCTAGAAGAGCTACTGAAAAGTACAGTTACGCAAGAACTTACCGTAACAGTAGATCTTCGAGAGAGGCTCTTGCAGTAGGTAATTACATATAGGACTGACGTCGGCAGGTGGCAGGACCCCACGGAAAAATTTCTAGCTAGCAGTCTCTGGCGGGGGACCGCCCCCACGTCAGGTGACCGGCGTCAAGAGACGTCGGTATAAAAGGGTGGTCCCTCACGCCCGCCTTCCAGTTATTTCCCGCCACAGGTCACAAGGGACTGGACGAGAGAGAAGTGGATATTTCCCTCACTGGAAAAGGAGCTGAAAAAGCTTAGGGGGATGGAGGGCGGGAAGGTATTACCTACTGCAAGAGCCTCTCTCAAAGATCTACTGTTATGGTAAGTTCTTACGTAACTGTACTATCTTACTTTGAGAGGGCTCTTGCAGTAGGTAATTTCATATAGGACTGAGTCCCAAGCAGTCTGGAATAAGAAGAAGCACATGGGAGGAGGAAAGCTACTCAAGTAGATCCTCTAGCTGTGAAGGCCTTAAGAAAGGAGGCCTTGCAGAACAGCAAGCCTGAAGCCTGCTCTACAGCGAGAGGCAATACCCAAACTGTAGTGTTTGGTGAATGTGTGGACAGAAGACCAAGTGGCTGCAGCACAGATGTTCGCCGTTGACACGTTCTTGAAACATGACAGCGACTCCTCTGGTAGAATGTACTCTTACTTGACCCGGAAGAGTCTTGTTGTACTTATCATAACAGAAAGTGATGCAATGAGCAACCATTTAGACAAGCATTGCTTGGAAACAGCATTGCCTTCTCTTTTGGGAGCAAAAGAGACAAACAGTAGATCGGTCTTTCTGAGATCCTTTGTTCTGTTAGTGTAGTATCTCAGAATCCGGTGGACATCCACAGTATGAAGCAGATATTCCCCTTGATTGGAGTACTGCGTAAAGAAAGCAGGTAACTCTATGGACTGGTTCAATGTAGATTCCGCTACCACCTTGGGGAGAAACTTAGGATTGGTACGCAGAGCCACATGTACCTTGTGAAAAATCAAGTACGGGATTTTACACATCAGGGCCTGGAGATCAGAAATCCTCCGAGCAGAGGTAATGATCACTAGGAAGAGCGTGTTCCATGAAAGGAATGTCATGTCTGCTGAGGCCGCCGGTTCAAAAGGAGGCAAAGTAAGTTTCTCAAGAACAAAGTTCAAATCCCAAGGAGGGGCGGCAACTCGGATAGGGGGTCTCAAGTGAAGAACCCCTCTGAGGAAAGTCTTAGAGACTTCCAGTTGAGCAAAAGTCCTATCTGCGAAGGGAACGTGGTAGGCTGAAATGGCCGCCATGTGTACATTCAGAGACAAGTGACTAAGACCCAGGTTGAAGAGATGGCGCAGGTCCTCCAGCAGTCGCCCAACAGAGCAGGAGAAAGGTTCTAAGCCTTTTGAAGCGGCTCTGATTGAGAACTGTTTCCACTTCGTGGCATAAGTAGACCTAGTGGAGGGTTTCCTGGCCTCCACCAAGATCTCAGCCACCTGGGGAGAAACCCCAAAGCGGGCTTGAGCTATGTCTGCAGAGGCCACGCATGCAGTTGAAGGGACTTGAGACCTGGATGTACCAGGGTCCCCTGATCCTGGGTCAATAAAATTTGTGACAGCTAAAGAGGAAGAGGAGGTTCCTCTGAGTATTGTTGCAGAAGAGAGAACCAAACTTGCCTGGGCCAGAAAGGAGCGATCAGAATCATTCATGCCCCTTCTGAGCCGAGTTTCTGCAAGACACGCGGGATCAGAGGAATCGGGGGGTGGGGGAGAGGCATAGACGAATCTGTCCCTCCAATCTAGAGACAGAGCATCTCTCCAGAAAATGCCTCGCTCTTGAACAAGCGAGCAGAAGTCGGGAAGCTTTGCGTTTAGAGGTGAAGCGAACAGGTCCACCTGAGGATTTCCCCAGTGTAGGAAGATATCGTCTAGGACCCCCCGATCCAGTTCCCACTCGTGAGTAGACGAGCGACTTAGTTTGTCTGCTAAAGAGTTCTCGACCCCTGGAACATGAATTGCCATGAGGTGAAGGTCATGTTGTGCTGCCCAATCCCAGACTCTCATCGCTTCCCTGCAAAGAGGGTAGGACCGAGTCCCGCCCTGTTTGTTGGTGTACCATACCACACACATATTATCCGTCTGGACGGCTAACAAAGCTCGAGCACACTGATGTGAAGGGATTGTTCGAGCTTGGACCAAGAACCCCTGGGTCCGATGTGGACCCAGATGGCCTCCCAAACCTTCGCCCGAGGCGTCTGTGGTCAGAGTCTGGGAGGGAGGAGGGAGGAAGAATGGAACTCCCCGAAGAAGGTTCTCTCAAACCATCCACCACTGCAAGTCTCGAATCATGGGAGAGGAGACTAGGACCAATTGGTCCAAGTCATCTACCAACTGATCCCACTGAGAGCGAAGCGTCCACTGAGAGACCCTCATGTAGAGCCGAGTGCGAGGGATTGTCAGGATAGCAGCCGCCATAAGCCCGAGGAGGCAAAGAACTGACCTTGCACTGATCCGCCTGCGGCCGGACAACAGGCTTATCTGAGTCTGAAGTGTGGCCACCCTGTCCGGTGGCAGGAAGGCCCTGCCTAGGGTCGTGTCCAGAATCGCCCCCATAAACTGGAGCCTCTGGGGTGGGATCAAGTGAGACTTGGAATGGTTGATGGTAATACCCAGACAGGCAAAGACCTGCTGGGTGAGGAAGAGGCAGTGCAGGAGTTCCTCCCTTGATGAGGCCGCCAGGAGCCAATCATCCAGGTATGGGAAAACCTGTACCCCACCCCCACCCCAAGTACGCAGGTAGTCCGCCACCACTGCAAGGCATTTGGTAAATACTCGAGGGGCCGAGGAGAGACCAAATGGAAGTACCTTGAACTGGTAGTGGTCCCCCTGGAAAGCAAAATGGAGATATTTGTGGTGAGACGGGAGGATAGATATGTGCAGATAAGCGTCCTGCATATCCAGAGCGCACAGCCACTGGCCCAAGCAGAGGAGGGGCAGAAGGCTCTGCAGTGAGAGCATCCTGAACCTCTTATACTCCACGAAAATGTTCAGGGAACTGATGTCTAGAATGGGTCTTACATCTCCTGTCTTCTTCGGGACCAGGAAGAAGTGGGAATAGTAACCCATTCCTTGCAGAGAAAGAGGGATAAGTTCTATCGCCTCTTTCAGCAAAAGTGCTGAAATTTCTTCCTGGACCAGAAGAAGATGTTCCCGAGAGTACGACGACCTTGGGGGGAGGGTGACGAGGTGGTTTCTGCAGAAACTCTATTGAGTGTCCTCCTGCAATTAGTTGGAGCACCCATGAACCTGATGTTATCCTCTCCCAGCCCGGAAGGTGGAGGGAAAACCTCCCTCCTACCGGTTCCTCCGGGAAGCCCGGAGGTAGTGGGAGAGGGAAGGAGTCAGGTGGTGTGGGGCAGCGCTGCAGCTGAAGTTTCTCTACTTTTTGGGTGGGGGCTTGGCAGCTGGGGGGCTCGATGTTTAGTGGCCTCTCTTCCCAGTGGTCTCGCTTTGGGCCGATTCAGTCTGCGAAAGGGAAGGCACTGCGATTGATGGGGATGATACATAGAGTCCACAGACTTTAGTGCCATCCCCTTCTCCTGCAGGTCGGTGATGATGTCCTTGACATCACCCCTGAACAGCACTGAACCCCGGAAGGGCGCTTCCTGGATGGCGGACTGCACTTCCGGGACCAACTGTGACACTCTGAGCCAAGCGTGATGCCGTAGACCAATGACGAAGGCTGAGCTCCTACCAGCAGTGTCCACTACATTGTAGGTCACACGAAGAATGTGCCGACTGGCTGAACATGCAGAGCGGACAAGGTCAGCCAATTCCTGCTTGACCTGAGAGTCCGGAAGGCAGTCCAATTTAGATTCCACCTCACTAAGAATCGCCTTCTGGTAATCCCCCATGTGGCTGACGTAGTTCAGGGCCCTAATACCCAGAGTGGAAGAAGCAAATATCTTCTTGCCATACTGGTCCAGAAGGCGGGATTCCTTGTCAGATGGAGATGAGCTACGATGTTTGAGTGTAGCTGACTGGCCATGCGCGGCGCTAATCACAACCGAGTCAGCTCGAGGGTGGGAGTCTAAAAAGTCAACACCCTCAGGAGCCTGGTATAGCCTGTTTGACTTCCTGGGAAGTGGGGCTAAGGCCGATGGTTGTTTCCATATGGTGGTAATAAGGTTGGCATGAGGCTTGATCCAGGGTGGCACCAAAGTGGGAGCTGTCACGGGCAGATCCAGATGCTCAGTGAGTTTATTACACTGGGGATTTGGCTCCAAGGATTGCCACTTATGTACTTCCTGGATCTTCAGTAGCAACTCCGTGAAAGAAGGATCCTCTGGAGGAGACTTCAGAGGAGTCCCTGGCCAGGGATTGGATGGAGAGCGTGGTTCATCGTCTTGCTCTGAACCGTTGAAGGATCCGAGGTGTCCGAGGAAGAAGAAGATGAGAAAGAGGTAGACTCCCTCTCCCGACGAGGGGGAGGAACAGACCCCTTGGGAATCCCTCAGGGAAGCGTGTCCTGCCCCTCTCTGGACCCAGAAGGTTTAGCCCCAGTGTCCGGAGGTGGGTAGGGAGTGTGTCATCGTGGACGTACGGGAATTGGTACTGGCACCGTCATCAGAAGACGACTCTCCACCTCTCTGGTGAGCTTGAGCCTTGGCCTCAGCCCACCAGGAGGCCAGAGTCTCCTGCAAGTCCACCGGTAGCTGAGGGGGCGGTGGAGGAGGAGGAGAGGGGTATACGGGTATGGACTATACCCAAAAGGCGCGTATCCATAACCCAATGGCGGGAAGCCCAGTGTCGGGTATTGAGGAGCCGGGTACTGCGGCATCTGATATGTCGGTGCCGGGTACTGAGGCACCAGATACTGCGGTCCCGGGTATGGCGGCATCGGATACAACGGGTCAGGTACCCAGGAGCCGGAGGAGCTGCCGAAGCAGACGGCCTGGCCAGAGGCCCCACGGACGGTTCTGAAGTGGAAGGCTCGGCATCGGGGCGACATCGGGGGTTGGGATGTAATCTGGCGTCGGCAATACCGGCATCAGAGCTGGGGGCTGAAGAGCCGGCATCGGAGCTGGCATCCGGGGAACAGACATCAGATCAGTCGAACCAGAAGGTGGACAGTCTGACGGAGGTGGAACAGGAACCTCAGTGTCGCCCAGGGATGGGGGGGAGAAATCCTCGGGGTCGGGCTGAAGAGAGTCAGGGTCCCTAGAGGGCAGCGAAGGATGCGCGGAGCCGGGAACGACAGACGTGGGGGGGGCCAGTGTCAGCTGTCTGCTGTTTGGACGTCGGATGAACCGACGTGCAGCTTAGCAGTGGGATCCGGGAGGGCGCCAGAGGGGCCGGCATCTGACTTAACAGACCCTTCGCCGGAGGCAGGCGGCGGGGGAGGGGCGGCCTGGTCGGGCGGAATGGGGGCCATGCACCACCCCAAACAGTCGGACAACTTACCGACCTTCTCCGTGCGGGCATAGGAGGAGCTGACGTCCGGCTTATCGGAGCCGCTCGCACCAGTAGGCCACGAAACCACAGCTTTACTGGGAGTGGAGGCCTCCACGAGCCCAGAGGCACCCGAAGGGCCTGAGCAAGAGCCAGATGGGTGGGCCGATGCCGCCTTAGGAGCCTCTAAGGTGGCCATCGTGGAGCAGTCCCCCAGGAGGACGTTACCTGTTTCACAGTGACTCCCGAGAAAGACGCGGTTGGAGAGGAGCCCTTGTCCCGGTGCCTTTCTGTATCCTTTTTCTTGTGATGGCCTTCAGGGGAAGTCGATGCCTGCCAAAGCTTTTTCAGTTCTCCATGGAGCTCATTTTCTTTTTCAAAATGTGGGCTTCCAGGGACTGCTGCCACATTTTCCGGGCGGCCGCATTAAAGCTGAGGCAGTGCTGGCACTTCTCCACCAGATGGTTGGGACCTAGGCAAAAAAGGCACAGGGAATGGCCATCCTTGTGCGGGAGTTGGGCACCACACAAGTCGCACTTGTTTTTGTGCTCGGAGGGTGTAGGGGACGACATACACCGATGGATACCTGATGAAGGATAAGAAAAAAACTGAAAATACTCAGTTAAAATACCGAAGGAGCCTGACAAGCAGGGAACTTTTCCACGAGGCGCTGGCATAAGCTAACGGCGGGAAAGAACTGGAAGGTGAGCGCGAGGGACCACCCCTTTATACCAACGTTTCTTGATGCCAGTCACCTGACGTGGGGGCGGTCCCTCGCCAGAGACTGCTACCTAGAAATTTTTCCATGTGGTTCTGCCGCCTGCCGACGTCAGTCCTATATGTAATTACCTATTGCAAGAGCCCTCTCGAAGTAAGATCAGACTGTTCATTCAGCGGAGAAGCTTGGAGCAGGTAGCATTTCGAGCCTGGATTCCTCAGCTGTGACAGCAGCTTGCCCTTCGCGCTGCACTGAGAAGGTTTCAGCGGTGAATCATCCATCAGCTGTTCCGCGCCTTGAAATGCGGAAGTCGAGTCCCGCTGTTAGCTCTTTCCCTTCTGGGGACTGGAGCAAGGAATCGCTGCTTACTGAAGCCGGGTGGACTTTTCAGGATGGTCGCTGGATGCCAGATACAGAATGGATTACTTTTACAATCGGAGGAGCCTCGGGTTTCTGGACTTTCTGCTCATTCTGCGCATTTGGAGCCTTCAGTTACCAAATCTTTAGGTAATGGTAGACAGCCTTTGATTTCCTCTGATTCAGTCCCTCTTAAAGGAGTTGGAGTTGAGATCCCTAATGCCCCCCCCCCGATGAGAACAGTTTCGCACTGGCCCTCATTTCTCTGACCTATTCAGGAACAACAGACTAGATCAGGCCCCAAGACGGAATGCAGTCCGCATACGGTACAGGGGGGGTTCTCCCTGAGCACCCAGACCCTTTTTTGTAGCACGGAGGTTGCTCAAAAACTCCATGAACTTTCAAGCTTCTGACATATATGCCTTTATTAACGTTAGAGGGGAAGACACCTTTGATGTCAGCTTTCGGTCCTTTGCAGGCTTGGATAAATTCTGGCTGAAGTACAATGCCCTGAAATCAACTCCACTTTGGACTCCGCTCTGGGCTACTCCCATTACCAATCCTCTGTTTAAAACTGTTAATATTATGTTCCGTAATGAGGAGGTAAATGTGGGGGATATTTTATATTGGTTGGAGAGCAAGTGCACTGTGTTAGGGCCTGCTGAGCCCATTATTAATGGGGAGGGTATTTGGATGGGGAGCTGGAAGTTTAAGATTAAGCTGCATATTGAGGGAGATGTTGTCCAGCATATCCCTAGCAGTTTTTTCTTGGGGAAAGATAGGGGGGTGTGCTTTTATCCTGGCCAGCCCAAGGCTTGCTACAAGTGTGGTAGCACCAGTCATTTGAGCAGTGCATGTAATAAGATCAAATGTGCACTTTGTGGGGACCTAGATCATGACAGCGGAACCTGTCAAAATGTTTTCCGTTGTAACCTGTATGATGCTCAAGGCCATACCTATCATCAGTGTCCATATGCTGGACAAAATAATTTGGGGGGGAGGTTTGGATAAAGAAACCGTCATTTCTGAAGCACAAGACAGGTTTAGGCCTAGATCAGAGGACAATGATCCTTCTGATCCAGACCCTCCTGCCCTAGAACCTACCACTGAAGCTCCTCCCAGTGGCCCTGAACCTAGGCCCTCTGAGGCACCTCCCGGGGCTGATATTCCAACTGCTCATCAGCCTTCTGTGGATGCGTGACTTTCATTACCCAGTACATCCACTTCTGAACCCCTCTTCCCCGGACTCAGGAGGTTCAAATACCTCATCCACGACAGGTGACATGGTCTCACACCAAAAAATTGGTTACAACCAACACTCCTCCCATACACAACTCCTTTCAGGTGTTGCAGGATCAGGATGGGGATTCAGAATCTGATGTTTCTGTTCAATCTGGAGCTTTGTCTGGTATGGTATTTGATGAAGGTGGGCCCAACTTATTGGAGTCTAAGAAAAAATCTGTCCGTAAACGCAAAAAGGATAAGCTCTAACTTATTTTTCCCTGGCTTCTTTGACTATTATTTCCTTGAATACTTGTAGAATCAAAAATTCAAAGAAGCGTTCGGGGCTCTTGCATTTCTGTACATCTCAAGCTGCAGATATCCTGTTCTTGCAAGAGACTCTATTTACTTCCTCGTTTGATGTTAACTACACCACAAAATTGTGGGTTCAAGGGCCTTCCTTTTGGTTCTATGGTCCCAATGCAGCTGATGGAGTAGGAATACTTTTTTTTTCATACTCATGTACAGGATCAAGTTCCCAGCAGGGCCCTGCTCCTGGATTGTTTTTGTAAAGGATATCCCCTCCGACTGATAAACATTTATGTTCCCCCAGTCAAATCAGCCAGGATAGATATTTTTCATGAATTTGAGCAATACCTTTTTTCCCCATGACATATAATATGGGGGTGGGGACGCGATTTTAACTGTGGTTTGGATTTCAAATTTAAAAATCAGGTACAACAAAAGGTGTACTGTGATTCCCATGCTTTGCAAAAACTCATTACAAAGGCCTCCTTATCAGATACGTATAGGGTCCTTCATTCTGACCCTGGGTATACTTTTAGATGAGGTAGCTTAGCTACTAGAATTGATTTTGTCCTTTCTTCCCGTTATCTAATTCCCATTAGTTTTGGTCTGACCCCTTGTGAGTTTTCTGACCACAGTTTATTGAAAGTGTTTTTTTTTCTCTTTCCCGCATTCCCCCACGTTTTCCTGCCTTATCTGCTAGATGGAAACTGAATCTTGTTTTGCTCACTCAGGTCCAGTTTCAAGATGGCTTTTCTTCAGGCACTAGACAGATGGCAGTCGGTGGCTGGGATGTATAATTCATGGGGAGATTGGTGGGTTGACTTGACACTAAAACTGAATTCAAGCAGGTCTCTACTTCTTTCACGACATCTATGCAGTCTGAGGAGTATATCACTTACTTGGGACACCGGGCTCAGTTTTATAAGTTACTGTCCCTTTCCACTTCCTCGGATGTTAGAATCCAGGAATAAATTTCAATAATTCAGAATAAAATGAGAAATTTCCACTATGGGAAGGCCTGTCGTCTTCATGATGATCTGTCTTAAGGACTCAAGTCCTCCCCTGTTTCTGACCCATTCTCTGCCTGCAAACAAGCTTTGGACAAAAAGCTTATGGACAGTCTTTACGATCCCTCAGGCACCCTGAAATCCACTGATGCTGAAATGGTTTAAGTGTAGTTCAGCACTTTTTAAAGGGGCAACATGGTTCAGCTTTCAAACCGTTGAGTACTTGGGATGACCTCTTTTCTTTCAGGCCACCTCAGGGGACTCCTCCTCAGTCTCGGGCTATGGACCTACGATCACTCAGGATGAGGTCAGGCTAGAAATTGGTTGTTTAAAAATGGGTATTTCCCCTGGCCCGGATGGCCTTGTAAATGAATTATACAGATTTTTGTGGATGATTCCAGTATCATTTTAACTCAAATTTATAATGAGATTCTCACCACTACTTCTCTGCCTCCAGGTTTTTCCTGATGCCTTGACAATCTTTTTGTTCAAGAAGGGCGACAAGCGCATTGTTGAAAACTGGAGGCCGATTAGTTTATTAAATACAGATTATAAAATTTTCTCAGCTATCTTATGTCACAGACTCCAACGACTTGCCACAACTCTTATTCATCCTGTGCAAACATGTTCGATTCCAGGTCGGAACATTCAACAAAATTTGACCCTGCTTAGAAATATCTGTGAATGCAGTCGTCTGGGATATCTCACAGGGTATTTACTCTCCTTGGATCGAGCTAAAGCTTTTGACAAGGTTTCCCATGGTTTTTTATTTCAAGTTCTTCAGCGATATGTTTTTTCTGAAAAACTCAGGGCCTGAGTTGGGCTTTTATATACTAATGATCGTAATTTTTCTTTGGTTAATGGCCTATTGGGTGATGGGACTGATTTTCGCAGGGGAGTTCGGCAGGGTTGCCCGATTAGCCCTTTATTGTACACCTTTGTTTTAGATGCTTTAATTCAGGAACTCCTTCATCATCAGAACATTTTGGGTCTCACGCCAGCTTTTGATATCCCATCTCAAGTTTTAGCGATTTATGCTGATGATATGTGTCTCCTGTTACACAAACCGGCCTCTGGTATTTTAGCTTTGGATGTTTTGGCACAATTCAGCAAAATTTCTGGGACTTCGGTGAATTATGAGAAAAGTGCCGGAATTTTTTTGGGTGAGGGACCTTTTGAACCCTCTACTGGGCAGATTACTATTATGCCCAGCCCTATTAAAATTGTGGGGTGTTTTTCTGGTAATGGTGATTTGGCCGACCTTAACTGGAAACCTCATATAGAAATGGGTGAGGGTAAGGTGTTGTGAAAGTCCTGGACCTTTTCGAAGAAAAAGAGTATTCTGATTATTAAGAAATTCCTTCTACCTTTGTTTTTATATTTTAGTTCTGTGTTTCCATTGCCTAAATAGTATGAGACCTGTCTTTATAGTATTTTTTTTTCAAATGCTGTGGGGGAGCTGACTGAACACGGTTTAGCGAAATTTTACTTATTTACAAATCAAGGATGGGGGCCTCGGGATAATAAATCCTTTGGTCTTTTATTTTTCTTTTTTTCTTAAATCTATGTTTAAGGAACCCATACAGTATCAGTCCCATTCTTGGGACTTACGGACATTTTTTTTGGTCAAGGATTTTTTGACCATAGAAACATAGAAACACAGACTTTGACAGCAGATAAGGACTGCTTGGGCCCATCTAGTCTGCCCATTTCCCTACCTACAGGATAGGCCGCAGATCCTAGTTAACCAACAGCCTATTTCTTCCTACCCCCCACAAGAATTGCCTTATGTCTGTCCCATGCATTCTTGAATTCTCCCACAGTTTTAGACCCCACAACATCCTTAGGAAGGCTGTTCCTTGCATCCACTACCCTCTCTGTGAAATAATACTTCCTCACATTGCCCCTGAACCGCCCCCCTTCTATCTTTAAATTGTGTCTCCCCTTGTTCTTGCACGTCTCTTTTTCTGAAAGATGCTACCCTCCTGGACTTTGTTGAGTCCACTGAGGTAATTAAAAGTTTCTATCATGTCCCCCTCCCTTCTTTCCTCAAGGGTATACATATTAAGCTCCTTTAATCTCCTCATACAGCTTCTCCTGCAGACCCTGCACCATTTTAGTTGCCCTCCTCTGACTGCCTCTATCCTGTCTATGTCCTTATGGAGATGGGGTCTCCAGAACTGACACAGTACTCCAGATGGGGTCTCACCAACTGTCTGTACAGAGGATAACAACTTCCTGTTTTCTGCTGCTGATGCCTCTCCCTATACATCCCAGTATACCCCCAGCCATCCCTACTGCCTTCTCACATTGCTTGCTAACCTTAAGGTCATCTGATATGATTACCCCCAGGTCCCTTTCCTTTTTTGTTGTTGTTACTACCTCCCACCCATTGTGTATTCTTCCCCTGGGTTCTTGTTTCCCAGGTGCATTATTTTGCACTTCTTTGCATTGAATCCTAGCTGCCATACTTCTGACCATTCCTCCAACCTTGCCAAGTCCCTTTTCATCTTTTCCATGCCTCCTTGTGTATCAACCCTGTTGCAGATCTTTGTGCCATCTGCAAAAAGACATACTTTTCCTTCCAGTCCCTCTGCAATGTCACTGATGAAGACATTAAAAAGGACTGGACCCAATACTGAACCCTGCGGTACCCCACTAGTAACCCCTCTTTCTTCAAAGTGGACTCCATTTACGATTACCTTCTGTGTCCTGTTGTGCAGCCAGTGTTTTACCCAGGCTACCACCCTGGGACCACTCCCAGGCTGGTTAATTTGACTATTAATCTTTTGTGTGGGATTGTGTCAAATGCCTTGCTAAAGTCTAGGTAGGCCATGTCACAGCCCCTTCCTGGTCTCTCCCTGGTCTACTACTTTGGTCACCCAGTCAAAGAAATCTATTAGATTCGTCTGACATGACCTTCCCGCTGTGAACCCATGCTGCCTTGGGTCCTGTGCCCCACTGGCCTCTAGGTACTCAACTATTCTTTCCTTCAAAAGCGACTCCATCACTTTCCCTACCACAGAGGTCAGACTGACAGGTCTCAAGTTTCCTGCCTCTGTCTTGGTCCCACTTTTGTGAAGGGGAATCACATCCACCTTCCTCCAGTCCTCGGGTGCCACACCATCCTCCCATGATTTATTAAAAAGAGTAGCCAGTGGTTTCACTAATTCCTCCCTTAATTCTTTTAGAATTCTGGGGTGAATTCCATCAGGACCCATTGCTTTGTCCACCTTCAGTTTTAGGAGTTCTTGCAGAACCCTTTCTTCTGTGAAAGGACTGGGATCGACCCCCCTATCAAGAGTGCTTCTGTTAACTGGATTAGGCACTCCCCCCTCCTCTTTTGTGAATACTGAACAGAAATATTCGTTCAGCATCCCTGATAGGTGGTCTGATGAGATTCCTATTATTAAGTCTAATTCTGGTGCATCTTCTTTTGTTTATTTGGTAGCTGCTAAGTTATGCCAGTGGTAACTGATCCAACCTGTGGTTCATCGGCTTTCCCAAAAAGCTTTATATGCTAAAATCATGTCCACCAACTTTTTGGTTATGGTTGATTTTCCCAGATGTTTTCCCTCCAAAGTTCATTTGGCTTTGAGGGTTCTTACTGATAAACGAATTAAAGATCACATGTGGGATGTGACATGGCTTAGTTGGCATGGGAAACTAGGGGTTAAGGGGAATTTAAAGCACAAAGTTGTTTGATAAAGGCATTGTCTCCGTATGGAATGCATAGGTCTGGAAGAAACCATGGATCATTTTTATCTTTCCTGCCATTATGCCTGGCTGGTTTGGTCGAATTTGCTTACCAAATGGGGCTGGGGTGTTTCTCGTCATGTCTGTTTAGTGCTTGGGGACTATTCAGGTTTTTTTTCCCCAATATTGCCCCAGCACACTTACTGTGATTTTTGCTTGCATTAACTTTTACATGTGGCAAGCACGTTGTTCATTTTCTTTATAACATACTGACACTTTGCCTTCAGTTGTTCTTAAACACATTGAATCAGCTTTACGGACTCAGAAGAATTTTGAATCACGGACTTTTCCAACCCATTTGCTTCATGAATACTGGAAACATGTTTATTGGATTTAACTTCTATATGAGTTTTTTTTTTCCATTGGTGGATTCTTGGTTTCTTTTGCTTTTTAGTTGGTTCCACTGTATTATGCTTTGTATCTTTGTTTTCTTTGTCTTTGTGTTCCTGCATTGATGTTTTTGTTTCCTTCAATAAATAATTCCCCTACTCTTTCCTTTGCCACCTTGAGATGTCTCATCCTCCTGATGTCAAAAGTAAAAGCAAACTCCCAAAAGTTAATAATGACACTGAGACAGACACTGCTCTACAAACATCAGACAACACAGAAAATAAAATTAATACTGGGAAAAAAGGAAACTCCACGCTGCCTCTGGAGATGCACGCTGGCAACAAGGAGCCAGCTCCAAGTAATAAAGCATGGTCACCTGCTCGAGCATTAGAGGGAGCAGATGGCTACAGGAAGAAGATGGGCAAAGGCTACTGGATCCTAACGATCAGGATGTCCAGAGATATCAAAAGCAGATGCACTCCTCACAAGTAGCCACCACCTCTAAACAGCTAATGAAAAAATGGAGCTCCACAACGCAGGAACCGCAAAAGATGCAGGTAAAGCAATAATGGGCCCCAACAAAAATGACAATATTATAACGCCAGCACAGAATACTATCAGACTCATTGATTTTACAAATCCCCAAGATGAACAGACTAATAGAATGGGTCACTCAGAGGACATATTGCAAGACCCTTCTAAAAAAGCTTGGTTGAACCTTGTTTAAATTATCTGACCTGTTCCAGAATAAGGGCGAACCAGCCCCAAGGAAAAATGCTGTTAGGCAAGCGTTTAAGGGGGGTCTCGAAAACCCACCAGACAGATTGTATGTGGCAAAACAGTTATTGAAGAGTACTATGTGATTTTTTTCTTCTGAAATATTTGCTCTAATTCATTTAGGAAATGGCAATTATGACGTCAGTTTTAAAACAGTTTCCAGTCTGGATAGATTTTGGTCACAATATCAGACAGTTAATAATAACCCGCTTTGGATCCCCTACATGGCCATCCCTCTTACAAAGCCAGCCATTAAGCACATTACGATCATGTTCATAATGATGGAGACCATGTAGAGGATATTCTTTTCTGCCTCAGTTAAAGATGTGAAGTGTTGGACAGACCAGCCTCCATATTGGATAGCAAACAGATTTGGAACAGGGGCTGGAAAATCAAAGTAAAGCTTTATTCAACCAACAATGGTTCAGTTCATTTACCAAGTACTTTCTTTCTAGCTAAAGATAGGGAAGTATTGTTCTACATAGGGCAGCCAAAGTCCTGTTTTAAGTGTGGTTCACGCACGCAGGAACCTCAGTTCTGCGTGTGATGCACCGAGGTGCCGCCATTGTTTAGATTATGGACACTCGTCTTCTACCTGTGTTAACTTGTTCAAGTGTAATCTATGTGAAAACACTGGTCATGGGTACAGCACGTGCCCTTGGGCCTCCCATAATTGGGAGAGCTGCCCCTCACAGGAAGGGCTGATTAACAAAGCCCAACAGATGCAGATCCAGAAGGTAGCAAGCACAGTAGCTCTTGCCCCACCTATCCCCATCCCCCCCCACAAGTACAGACCCCTTTACAGGAGAAGATACGGATCCCCACAGTACCGACGTTCAGGTAACACCATCCGCAACAAGTAACCAGACAGAAGGGACTCTCATCTTAGAGAGCAATGACCCTAGAACACTAAGCAGGGTGGAGGAAAAGGAAATGCCCCCCCCACCCAGTCAAGAAGACAATTTCAAGAAAGTGTCTGCAAAGGAAAGAAATAGATTAAGGAAAGCTCTCAATAGTAGGAACAAAGGGAGAACCAGGGGCTCAGAAAGTTCCATAGAATCCTGGAGAAAGGGGAACAAATTCTCTGCCTTAGTCACCGACAGGTCAGATGAAGTCTCAGGGGGAGAGATATCAGATTCCTCCTCAGTAACTTCAGCTACCACAGAAGTCACTTCAGATACGGAGAGAGGAGGGGGAGACTCACACATATCCCAAAGGGCAAGGCGGAGGAGATGTGGTAAAACTCCTTGACTTTCTGGCTGCTAGGCCTTATTTTTCTCCTGCTTTCCCTGGACAATGAGCACGCTTACCACAACTACCATCAATGTCAACAGCAATAAAAGTCATGCAAAGATGGTTAAAGTGTTAAGCTCTCTGTTACAAGGGAATAGCGATACAACCTGTATTCAGGACACCAGGATCAAAACTAGTTTAGAGTTACAACAAGCCACTAAATACTGGACTAATGGACCTTCATTTTGGTCCAAAGGCCAAGAATTATGTGATGGAATGGGGATTCTGCTAAATAACTCCAATATTAAAGTCTCCAGACTGGTAGATATTGAGCCTGGAAGGGCCTTAATGTTCGACTTTACTCTACATACAGAAAGGTTCAGAATCCTTACCATTTATGCCCCCCAGACAAAAGCCCTTAGAGCTGCCTTATTCAAACAGATTCAGCCATATTTACTTACCTCTGGATTATTGATTTGGGCTGGGGATTTTAATTGTGGGCTGGGAAAGTTCGATAGAGGCATAAAGACAGATACATTTTTTTGTGATTCTACTGTCCTTAAAACATTATTTCCAGTGCCAGTCTAATAGACTCCTATAGGTATATATTCCCTACAGGTGGAAATACATACTTCAGAGGGCACCTGTCCACCAGGATAAACTTTATTTTTATCTCAGCCATCCTGGTTATTTCAGAGGTAAAGGTTTTAGCATGGGAATTCACAGACCATAGGTCTGTCACACTAACCATTAACTGAGGACAAACCCCAAGATGCAGGAAGAATACATGGAGGCTAAACAACTCGGTATTAAATAAAGATTACATTAGGAAAGTTTGGAAAAATGAATGGCAAGCAAGACTATCTGTAGCCAAATTATATGATAGCACTGCCTCCTGGTGGGAGGAGACAAAACTGACATGGAGAGAATTTTTCAAAAAAAGAACCAGAGGCTCTGCAAATAGTAACTACCTCTCATACTTACAACTGAGAGCCCAGTTGCAGAAACTAATTTCACTAACTGAAACTTCCAGACTAAATTACGGACCACAGATTTCAGAAATAAAAAAAAAAAAAAAAACATGTTTAAGATGCAATATAATTGGGAAAAATCATTGGAACAAGAATTAAGATTTGGCACTAATATGAAGAAAGGCTCCATGGACCGCTTTAGAGAGTGTAAGGATAGAGTAGATCAGAGAATTATCACTAAAAGAAGAAAAGAATCAGGTCAAACCACCTCCTCCCCCGAGGGAATATTAGAACAGGCAGGTGTATATCTGAGTGAGACGTTTGAACACACTCCACTCATTACAGAAGATGACTGTATGCTGAAAGACCTACCTCAAATTATGGAAGAGGATGGAAACTTTCTATTAACTCCCATAACCACAGGCGAAATAAAAAGCGCCATAAATGGCCTTAAAAATTATTCAGCCCCCGGAACTGATGGTATAGGAGCAGAATTTTATAAGACTTTCAGGCAGGAAATAGCCCCGACCCATGAGATTGTGTTTAATTGTATGCAACAGGAAGGGAAATTATCAAAATCCATGAATCAAGCATCCTTAATTTTGCTGTATAAAAAAGGAGAGCGGGAGGACCTAAAGAACTGGAGACCCCAGAGTCTTCTAAATACAGACTTGAAAATACTGAGTAAAATCCTTCTTGGTAGACTAGTGACGATAGCAGACAAGTTCATTAGCCCCCACCAGACATGTGCCATTCCTGGTAGAAGCCAGTAAGACAACTTAATTATGATTAGAGAGACATTCCATAAAGCAGGGAAAAACAGCCTACAAGGATACATATTTGGAATAGATCAAGAAAAGGCATTCGACAGGATTTCACATCAGTATCTATATAAAGTTCTCAAGGCCTATGGGATCCCCCAATGAATCTGTAAGATGGATACAAGTCATGTATAACAATGCTTCCCTCATTCCCAACATTAATGTCTGGATAGGGAAAGAAATAAAGGTTAAAAAAGGGGTAAGGCAGGGATGCTCCCTCAATCCTTTGCGCTACGTATTTTGCATAAACTTACTTTTGAGAAGAATAGAACAAGACAATCAGATTCAAGGCCTGGTTTTGAACCCTGCATCCCCTCCCACCAACATATTAGCATATGCAGATGATTTGGTGTTATGTATAGACCCTTTAACAAAAGAAGAATCCCTGAGAGATATTTGTCAAGCCTTTACAGAGTGGTCAGGATCTAAAATCAATTATGCCAAAAGCAGAGGTATCGTATTAGGTAACATTTCAGTATGAGAAGGAGACACTTTTGCAGGTATTAAATTGTCCCAAGGGATAGACACGATTTTAGGCATCAGCTTTGGTGGAGAACATATGGCTAAGCAGAACTGGGACGTAGGAAAGCTGAGAGCTAATAGAATAGTAAATTCCTGGAAAGGACAACAGATTTCAAAGAGGAAAAAATCCTTTTAATCAAAACTCTCTTATTAACGATATTTCTGTACATAAGCTCGTTCCCCGCCCCCCAGTCTCTAGTGGTAGCCTTATATAGTGTATTTTTCCAGGCCCTGTGGGGGAGCCGGTTAAACCCACTCCAAAGAGAAATCACCTATAGGATGACTGAAGAAGGGGAACTGAACGTGATAAATCCAGTGGCAATTTATTGCAACATATTTTTAACATATAATTTTGGGAATGCTCTAAGACCAGGGATTAAAATATGGAAGGATCAGGCATTAAGCTGGATCACCCCCTGTTTAGCAGCATGGGCTCAGAAGAAAACAGGATCCCTGCATAGAATTCCTAGGCTCCCAAGGTGTAGCTTGGAGCAGATCAAAAATCTGGCTAAATGGGACATTACTAGTGGCTATATACAAATTAAAACCAGAAAGGAAATATATTGGGACACAGTTCAGGAAAAGAGTAGAAACTATTTCTCTAGGGGACTGCCCTAGAGAGAAGTTACAATCTAACTTCAACATGTTAGACTTATTATGGCTTAGTCTACATGGTAAAATGCCCTTTACCTAGGGCTACCGGGGGTTGATATCCGCCGCCTGCAGCTGGTGCAGAGCACGGCAGCCAGGCTTTTGACTGGTACTTCTAGAACCAGTCATATAACGCTTGTGCTCTACGGACTGCACTGGCTGCCAATACAGTGGCGGATCACCTGCAAGGTTGCGTTATGAACCTATAAGGCCCTACACAACCAGGGACCGGGTTACCTGAAAGATCTCCTTTGCCCCTACTGTCCCCTCCGTTCTCTCTGATCCACCAATGAGGGATTGTTAGAGATTCCCAGGGTTTGTTTACAAATATCTGGGGCAAGGGAATTTAGTTTTGTGGCCCCAACCCTGTGGAATTCTCTACCTCATCAGGTACAAGATTGCCTGACCGTCCAGAGTTTTAAGACTGCCTTAAAAACATATCTTTTTGGTCTGGCGTTTGTTGACCATTGAAGCTGCTATTGTACTTTATGCGTTTTATTCCCTTTGAGGTAATTATTTTATATGTTTTTATTGTACAGGCGCCTTGGTTTGGAAAGGCGCCTTTTATAAATAAAGATGATATGACATGATAAGATAAGATGAGCATGAGAAACAATAACATATATAAACAGATTCAGGATAGATACTGTTTAACTCACTTAGCCCAGGAGCACATATGTGAGTTTAACGGTTCTATGTTTAACCTTATAAAATGGGCATGAAAATATAAGCTCACTGATTGGCTAGAAAATCAGTGTCATATGTGTATTACACATAGAAAAAAAAAAGGGCAGTCAGAAATCAATACTCTGAATTAGAATGTTCAGTACTGAACATGCCAAACATAGAATGTTCACAAAGGCTCAGTTAGCCATCTTGTTATCCCATTAAGCACCCTGCATACAAACATGTCAAAGGAGTCTGTCAATTTCAATATTAGCTTAACTGAAGAGGAGCTAGAGGAAATATTTAGAAATGAAACTAACATAGAAGAAGCCAGCATTCCTTGTCAAAAAGCTGCCGACTATA
This sequence comes from Neoceratodus forsteri, assembly GCA_016271365.2. Lineage (NCBI taxonomy): Eukaryota > Metazoa > Chordata > Ceratodontiformes > Ceratodontidae > Neoceratodus > Neoceratodus forsteri. The sequence goes on from CM028136.1 coordinate 318,679,834, forward strand.
ACAGCGATCCTCCAAGAACTGCAGTGAGTAGCAAGTCACAGCTGTCAGATTCAAAAGCAGTGGCGGGAAAAAGCGGCACCAGTTTGTAAATGAAAATGCTTTAAACGAAATTTGAGGACTCCCGGAAGGAAATAAAGGTTGCACTTGAAAGGGAACTATTTCCCCTTGCGTATGGACACTAATCAAATAAAGCAATATTTGAATGCAAAAACTGAATTTCCCTTTTTTTTATTTCTATTGCAATTTCTCCATTTTATAAGCGCAATAAGACCCTCCGGGTTATGAGTATAACATATATTAACACACGGCTGTGGCTGAAGTAACTCGGCCTGTCGGCCTCGTGACTTACAACACCCCAGCCGTGCGGTAATATATGTTCTACTCATACCCCGTCGTGTCTTATTGCTTACTTATCCAAAATGGCCGCCATAAGCTGAATGAGTACAGTCATGCAGTCAAATACTACAAACGCAAGAACACTTATTTTTAGGGTGTGATTATGCAAGACACTTCTGGTCATACCTAGCGAAAGAATGGGAAGAACCTGTACTTTGCAACTTGTCATACCAAATGCTGATATGGAGGGGACTGATGGGGGGAAGGGGGTAAATATTATCCTGAAACAATATACATAGTATTGGTGATAGTGAGATATTACAGCATGGCAAGCTCGATGCATGTGGGTTACACAACAAAGGCTGGAGACTTATGCAGAAGTGTTTAGAAATATTAGCATTTCTCTCCAGAAAATATGGATATTGGATACTAAGAGATACAATGATGAGAAACTCAAGTTATTATGGATACATTGTGAAAAATGGTCTAAATCCCATAAGAAAAGGCAATCTTTTATTTTTTGTATGAAGTATAGTCAATTTCTCTTTTCTTTGCTCTACATGTATAAATTAACAAAAACATTTATGTATGGCTTTGTGTAATGTATGATATGATTATCTTTTTGTCTGTAGCCCTCTTAATAAAAATTCCCCTACTCTTTTCGAGAAGTGCCATGGGATCTTTAACATCCACCTGAACTACCACCAGAACAGGCAGATGGGACCTCGGTTTAACGTCTCATCTGAAAGACGGCACCTCAGGAGTGCAGCACCCTCCTCATGCTGCACTGCAGTGTCAGTATTGGGATTAATCAAAGTGCCTGGTGTGGGGATAGAACCCACAGCTTGCTGATCTCCTGGCCTCTGAGGCAAGTGTGCTACCTGCTGAGCCACTGACACTTGACACATACAGGTACCTGCATGGGATAAATAGGGTGAAGGTCAAGGAACTCTTTCCTAGAGTTCAAACATGAGGATGAGAGGGAATTCTGTGGCAGTATAGCGCAGTGGTCTAAGGTTCTGAGCTGCAAATCTGGTGACATCCAGCAGACCAGACCTGGGTTTGAATCCCACAGCTTCCACTTGCATACTGTGTGACCCTGAGCAAGTCACTTAACTTCCTTGTGCTCCCAGGTAGCTCCTGTAAAAAAGCTTTCAGCTTAGTGTGCTATACCTGGTTAAACAACTAAATTAAAAAAAAAAAAAAAAATTCAGAGGGAGATTCAAAAAGGTCATCCGTAAGCACTTCTTCAAGGAGAGGGTGGTGGAAAAGTGGAATACGCTGCCAGAAGGAGTGGTACATACCAAATCAATCAGCAGCTGCAAGCAGCAATGGGACAAGCATGTGGGTTTACTTAAAAAAACATTTTCAATTACAAGAGTGCAGGGCTGGCCCGGTGGCACTGAGGGTTGAGGTGCTGGATGCCACACCTCGCATCACGCCGGCGACCCGGTTCGGGAGCGAGCCCAGGTAGTCAAGGGTCGGCAGGGATGGGGAAGGACTGAGCGTCCTATGGACAGCTCTCCTTCTCCGAGGAGGGGGGAATCCACCTGCCGATGAGCTGCTGGCCTCTAGTGGAGACTGGAGGTCACAGTGCATAGCCATGGAATGCAGGGGATTGGCTCGTGGGGCATTTCAGGGGGCGCCTGAGGGGTATGCGTTTGCTGAGCTGGACATCATTGCATGTCCTTGCTTCAGGGGAGGAAATGGAAAAACATCCCTGCCCGTCGGAGGATGGCGGCTACCACCACCAGCCATACTCACCAACCAAAGGTGCTCTGCGCCTGGGCCAAGCCCAGTCCGGCTGAAACTGTAGATAGAGCGCCTTGGGTAGATAGGACGGCCCTACCTCAGAGGGGCTTAGAGCCAAGGAAATAGCCGAACTGGTGCCAGGACAAGGAGGAGTTTCAGGTAAGGAGGTAGAGTTGGGAGGAGGTGGATGCCTGAGAGAGGTTCCCGAGGGTAGTGCACAAATTGACCATTAAAAAAAAAAAAGAGTGCGTTGTGCACATTTATGGAACACAAACAGAGGGAGTAGTAACAAAGAGGGGGATTGCCACTACAACATGGCAGAACAGTAAGGTAGGGTGGGCAGACTGCATGGTCCATGAGCCTTTTTCTGCCGTCAGTTTCTATGTATTTGTGTATGTATCTACGTTTTGCTATATTTCTGCTAGCATAGTATTTCTATTTGTATAATTTTATGGGCAACTTCAAATTACTTTTGACAGCTTTTATTGTATTTATTTATTTGAAAATTAGTAACCAGGAAAAACACACTGAGCCAAGGCTCGTTTCCCGGTGCGACCCAGGGGAGAGAGAACAGGAAATTCAATAATAAAAGCACAAACAGTATTAATGATTGGTACAAAGTAAAAACAGAGTACAATTTAAAGGAGTACTACAGTCAGAATTTGCAAAAACATATGTTGTGCAGAGTGTTTTGATTTGTGTGTGTAGTCCTAGTTTGTCCAACCCTTTGTCTGCTATTAGGATTTTTTTCTAATTTAGCCTGGTAGTTTTATGGCCCCTTGGGATCTCCATTTTAGCATGGCATACACTTCACTTTTTGAAAAAGAAGCACATCAAATGTGGAATTTACAGTTTTTGATCGAAATACACCTCAAGTATATACTGGATCATCTACAGACAGCAGGTATTATAGCTATAACACAACATGGTTTTACATCTGGAAGGTCCTGCTAACAAATGTAATCCATTTCTTCGCACCAGTGAGTGCAGCCTTGGACAAGGGTGTTCCAGTGGATGTGGTATTTCTGGACTACTCCAAGGCTTTTGATAAAGTCTCCCACACAATACTATTGGAACAACTTTGCAAAATAAAATTACATGGTAATATCATTAAGTGGATAGCTTCATGGTTGGATCATATAACTCAAAAAGTATCAATAAAAGGACATCTATCCAGGTGTGGACAAGTAACTAGTGGAGTCCCCCAAGGATCAGTACTGGGCCCAACCGTAATTAACATTATGGTCTCAACCCTACACACATCTAGGAATACATGGATCTGCAAATATGCAGGTGACTGTACGACAGAGGGCCTGGTACAGTCTGAATCAGAAGCAAAATTATTTCAACAGAACTTAGACAGATTAGCATTATGGGCGGATACAAATAAAATGCAGTTTAACATAGACAAATGTAAGGTTATGCACATGGAGAAGAATAATCCTATGTATCAATATTACATAAATAGTATTCCACTGCAAGAAATGAAGGAGGAGAAGGACTTGGGAGTGCCAATTACTGATTATTTATTCTTCAGTAAACAGCAGTCAAAAAATGTCAGAAAATAACTGGATGCATGCTACACAATATTAAGAGCAGAGACAGTAACATTATTGTACCACTCTATACCAGTCTAGTCCAGCCCCATTTGGAATATTGTTCCCAATTTTATGCACCACAGAATATTAGAACTCAGAAATTAGTAGAAAATGTCCAAAGAAGGATCACAAAAAAAATTAAGACAATCCATCATTTGGGATACAACAACAGACTCAAAAAATTTAATTTATATTCAATTCAATACAGACGTACTAGGGGAGAGCTTTGTCTCATCTATAACTCAATCAATGATCCATATACTTTAGAGACAATCGGACTAACAAAAAAAATGGGCAGTGACTCTACAAGGTCACATATACAAAAATTATTAGAAGAGAGTTCAGTAACAGTAAAAAGAAGCAAATTCTTTACCCAAAGAATAATAACAACATTTATTTATTTTTGACTGGGTAAGTGCACTAGACAAATCCTGCCTATTTTCAGGCACGACCCGGGGGAGGGGGATACAGATGAATGCCAACTGACCTTGAACCAGATTAAGCTGTTGGTGGTATTTTTAGTGAATGAGGGAAATTTGGCCAGGACACCGGGGAAATTCCCCTACTCTTTTCGATAAGTGCCATGGGATCTTTAACATCCACCTGAACTACCACCAATTCAGGCAGATGGGTCCTCGGTTTAACATCTCATCCGAAAGACAGATGGAACATGGAACACTCTACCAAAAGAAATAGATGAAAGTAACAGCTTGGTAATATTTAAACAAAAACTGGATAACTACACGGGTGAAAAAATATATGTATTCCACCCATGAGTGGGTGGCAAGTTCTCTAAAGGGCCTTGGCTCTCTGAACCTGAACAAAATCTATGACCCTATCTATGAACCTATAAAGCCGTTGCACATAAAGACCACAGTGTGGTATAAGAGGACTTCACATGCAGAGCATTTGCCCATTTTATTTAACAGGAAGAAAAAATGAAAATATTTAAAATACTATATCAAATTCTTTTTTGGAATAGTTCCATGACTGAAGCCAAATCCGTAACAATTGTCCTGTATTCTAAAATGGGCAGGAAATTCTGTAAGACAATCAGGATAGTACAGTTACGTAAGAACTTACCGTAACAGTAGATCTTCGAGAACAGCTCTTGCAGCAGGTTACACCATTAGGACTAAAGCCGGCAGGCATCAGGACCCCACGGAAAAATTCTAGCTAGCTATCTTCAGCGGGGACCACCCCCGATGTCGGTCCCGCCTCCGACGTCAGGCGTAGTACATAAGGGGGCGGTCCCGCCAGATTCCCCAGTTCTCCCGCCAGAGACTTCCGGCCGCAGGCTGACACCGAAATGGGAGACCGAGGATCCACCGTCAGAAGACAAAGGGTAAAAACCCTGTTAACAAAGGCTAAAGCCATGCCTCCTCCAAGGGAGAAGGTGGGCGGGGAGGTACCTGCTGCAAGAGCTGTTTGAAGATCTACTGTTACGGTAAGTTCTTACGTAACTGTACTATCTTACTTCGAGACACAGCTCTTGCAGCAGATCACCATTAGGACCGATTCCCAAGCAGTAGCTTGCAAACATTTCGGAGGAGGAAATTAAAAGAATATTCCAGGTCCTGAGTCTAGGACAGGAGACCCAGAAGAACACAATGGGCCTGCTCTTCATTGAAGCGATGTCCAGGCTATAATGCCTGATAAAGGTATGTACAGAGCTCCAAGTGGCTGCAGCACAAATGGCAGAGGTGGAGACGTTTCGGAGTGCTGCAAATGAGGTGGCCACACCACTAGTGGAATGGCCCCGGACTGATCCCGGGAGGGGCTTTCGTTTGATATCATAACAGTATGATATGCACTGGACAAGCCAGCGAGACAGGGACTGTTTGGATACTGGTTGGCCCATCATCCTTTCAGTAAAGGAAACGAAAAGTTGCTCCGACTTTCGTTGTTGTCTTTACTTATAATTGTTTTTGGCTGTTGAAAATTTAAAACATAGTGGTGGTGTAATTCTGTGCTGTCTTTAATTGCTGCAAATTTTATCTTGGCTTGTCTGACTGCCCTGTAGTTGGGTGAAGGGTGTTAATTGTCTGGCCTCTGACCTCAGCTACGTGATAACTGGAGGTGGGGCTTAGTCAGAGTTAAAGTAGCAAGCAGAGTTTTAATTTCTCAGAAGAAGCCAGAAGGGGAAGGAAGGAAACATATTCAATTCAGTGCTTTAGAGTAACTGGTAATTGCTATTTTTCTTTTAAACTTAGATTGTGGGCTTTTAGTGACACTATACTTTCGTTGTTGTCTTTACTTATAATTGTTTTTGGGCTGTTGAAAATTTAAAACATAGTGGTGGTGTAATTCTGTGCTGTCTTTAATTGCTGCAAATTTTCGCCCCCTTCCCCCAACTCTTAATTATATGCCCTGTTAAATCTGATTGACAGGAGCTAAACACAGGGTATAGTAAGGGGTGTGAAGTAGGAGGGGCATAAGGGGGAAGAAGCCCACCCTCAGCACGACAAGTGTTTTGACTCATTTGTTTATTTATTGGTTTTTTTTTAAAAAAAAAAATTATCTGAGGATCAGTGGCAGGATTTTTAGTACAGCAAATTAATAAAAAGGGAACTAGGAGAGCTTCAGTAGCAGACAAGTAGTGGAATTGCAGTATAATGTGGGGAGTGGTGCAATGCAGTGGCTGTGGGGCAGCCATATTCAGGCAGACCTTCTGGACACTGAGGTGCTGCCCTATCTGCATGCATCTCTGGACTTGGGATGAGGTAGCCAGACTCAGAGCAGAAGTAAACTGGGTCAGGAGTACCATCACCCCTATCCAGAGACCACCCAGTCCAATGCCACTGCCTCAAAGGATGCCGAGACGAGGAGCACTTGGATGACAGTGGGCTCAGGGAGGGTTAGAGCAGTTAGGCAGAGGCACATCCCAGATCCTATTCCACTCAAGAACTCATATGCCACACTGGCAAATGAGGACAACCAAATAAGGTACCCAGAGAAGTGGAAGGAAAGGATGTGGAGGTTAGCCAAGGAGGTGACCTCAGCGGGAAAGCAGTGGACCCCAGAGGAGGAGGAAGCAAATCCTGGTGGGGACTCCATCATAAGAGGATCCAGCTAGGAACACAGGAGGGAGGACAGGGAGGTGAGGTGCCTACCAGGTGCCACGGCATGGAGGGATGGAAGGAAGATCCTGGGGATCACTGGGAAGGCAAGACAGGAGGGTGAGCTGGATGTCATTATCCACCTAGGTACTAATGACCTGGCAAATGGGGAGCCAAAGGAAGTTCAGGAAGAGTTTAGGAAACTGGAGAGGGTCTAAGCAAGTAGCTACTTCTGTCACTTTCTCAGAGTACTACCTGTGAGAGGCAAGGGAGAGCATAGGAGTGCATGCACCAGGAACTTAACTCATGGTTGAAGAACTGGTGCTATGAGAAAGGGTTTGGATTCATTGGTGACTGGGGACCCACCTGGAGGATGGAGGTTTGTTCAAGCCTGACGGCTACATCCATCCTGGAGGAATCAAGCACTCAATGATAAGTTTAAATGCTACATTGACAAGCATTTAAACTAGCAAAGGGGGGTGACAGGCCAGCAAGGAGGGTACCTACTTGCTCACCCCTCACAGCTAGCAGTGGAACCAGTGAACCAGAGGAGTGGCTATCTCTGCAAAGCAGTGTGCAAAAGATGGAGATTAGTGCCCAAGAGGTGGATAAGCAGAAAGGGGCAAAATTCAGCAGAAGGGCAGACAGCAAGGAGACCCAGGGATAAATGACAACCAAGGAAGGAGCTGGAGTAGAACAGTGAAACAGTCTAGGAGGTCAAATCATGAAGCCATGTGTGCAAATGCCAGAGCCTTAGCAACAAGATGGAAGATCGGAGGCTGTCATGGTACAGTCAGACCTGGACATTGTGGCCATCACTGAAACCTGGTGTAATGATAACCCGACTGGGAGATGTCCATACCTGGCTACAACATATTCAGAAGAGACAGAGCAGGCAGGAAGGGAGGAGTGGCACTGTATGTGAAAAATGACATAAGGGCCACAGAGATCCAGGAGGAACAAAATGGGGGAGAGATACTGTGGGTTAAGCTGGAAAGGAAAATGGGGACAGCCATCCGCACAGGTGTGGTCTATAGACCACCAGCCCAGGAGGAAGAAACAGATAGGGAGCTGATGCTAGCCATCCAAAGGATGGCAGACAAAGGTGAGGTAGTACTGGTTGGAGACTTCAATATTCCAGGCGTGGACTGGAGCATCCCAGCAGCAGCATCAACTAGGAGCAGATTTATCCTGGACTACCTTCAGGGTGCCTTCCTCAAGCAACTGGTCATGGAACCAGCTTGGCAGAAGGCAATACTGGACCTTGTGCTCACAAACAGGGACAGTGTGATGGGGAATAACAGTGGGGAGCACCTGGGAAACAGTGACCACCAGTCATTGTGGTTTGAAATCACAGAAAGAGCAGAACCAAACCACACAAAACACATATCCTGGATTTTAAGGGGCAGACTTTGGGAAAATGGGGAGATACTTGAAAGAGGCATTAAGGGAATGGGACAGGAATCAGGGTTGAGGAACAGTGGGCAGTATTTAAAATGGGGATTACAAGAACAACAGAATTATGCATTAAGCAGGTTAGCAAGAGGAAAAGGAAGAGGAGACCATTATGGTTTCCAAAGAGGTGGCAAAGAAAGTGAAAGCCAAAAGACTGCATTCAGGCAATACAAAAGACACAGGCAGAAGGGATAGGGAGAAGTACCAGGAGAAGCAAAGGAGGCAGGGAGGTCAGTAGGGAAGCCAAAGCTCAGACAGAAAAACATTGCAAAATCAGTGGGTAAGGGACAAAACCTTTACAGGTACATAAGTGAAAAAGAAAGACAAAGGAGGGATAGTGAGACTGAAGGGAGGATGGGGCAGCGTGGAGGATGACAACAGTAAAGCTGACATTTGAACAGGTATTTCTGCTCAGTCTTTACTGAGGAAGAGGAGAGTAATGGGTCTGAAGGGAGTACAAGGGTGAGAATGGTGCAGAAATGGACACAAGTCCCTTTACAAGAGAAAGGGTCCAGAAGGAACTGGAAGTAATAAGAGTTGATAAAGCAATGGGGCCAGATGGGGTGCACCCCAGGGTCCTTAAAGAACTAAGAGGTGGTGGCTGAACCTCTGGCTATCCTGTTTAGCCGATCACTGGAAACAGGGGAGGTACCCAAAGACTGGAGGACAGCAGATGTAGTCCCCTTATACAAAAGTGGGAACAAAGAGGAAGCAGGGAACTACAGACCAGCCAGCCTCACCTCGGTAGTGGGGAAGATCATGGAAGCACTACTGAAGGAGAGATTGGTGGAACATCTGGTTGTCAATGGACTACAGGACCCAAGGCAGCATGGTTTCACCAGGGGGAGGTCATGTCAGACCAACCTCGTTGAATTTTTTGACTGGGTGACTAGGGAGGTGGATCAGGGGAGGGCAGTGGACATGGCCTATCTGGACTTCAGCAAGGCTTTTGACACTGTGCCACATAGAAGACTATTACACAAACTGAGGAATATGGGTGTGGGCAGGACAGTAGTGTGGTGGGTAGGTAACTGGCTGGGTGGCAGGACACAGAGGGTGGTGGTAAATGGCTGTCACTCCACAGAGGGAAGAGTGACCAGTGGGGTACCACAGGGATCAGTGCTGGGACCGGTCCTATTCAACATCTTCATCAGTGACATTACTGTGGGACCTAGAAGGCAGAATTTCACTGTTTGCTGATGACACAAAGCTCTGTAACAGGTAGACACACCAGAGGGTGTAGACAGAATGAGAAGGACCTGCAGAAACTTGAAGAATGGTCAGGGGTTTGGCAGTTGAAATTCAATGCAAAGTGCAAGATAATGCATATGGGACACAAAACCCTGGCACAATATATCAGTTGGGGGTGAGGATATAGCATGCACCAAGCAGGAAAGGGATCTTGGGGTTGTCATCTCTGATGATCTCAAGGTAGGGAAACAGTGTGACAAGGCAGCAGGTAAAGCAAATAGGATGCTGGGATGTATAGGCAGGGCATCACCAGCAGGAAAAGGAGGTCATAATTCGCTATACAAGACACTAGTGAGGCCCCACCTGGAGTACAGTGTACAGTTCTGGAGACCATACCTACGTAAGGACATAGACAGGGTAGAGAGGTTCAGAGGAGGGCAACAAAGATGGTGCATGGATTGCATCACAAGTCCTATGAAGACAGGTTGAAGGAACTGAACATGTACTCCCTGGAGGAGAGAGAGGAGAGAGGGGATATGATAGAGACATACAAGTATCTTACAGGGAGGAACAGGTGCAGGAAAACACTATTTTAAGCGAAAAGATGTTCCAGGACTAGAGGGCATGGGATGAAGTTGGAGGGAGGGCGATTCAGAGGAAACATGAGAAAGAATTTCTTCACAGAACGGGTGGTGGACAAGTGGAACACCCTGCCAGAGGAAGTGGTGGGAGCTGAAACAATCACGGGATTTAAGAATGCATGGGATAGACATAAAGGAATTCTGTAGGTCAGGGATAAGGGGCAACAGACTTCTAGGAAAACAAACTGAACTTACAAGCTCAAATGGGCAGACTGGGTGGGCCATAGGCCCTTATCTGCCAACACTGTCTATGTATCTATGACTTACGAAGCTGCTTAGTTCTGCTCAGGTAGTACCTTAAGCTGCGGTGAACATCAAGGGTGTGGAGCAGCGCCTCTCCCCTGTTAGAATAATTAGGGAAGTAGACCGGAAGGTCAATATCCTGATTGAGAGTGAGTGTGGAAACCACCTTAGGCAAGAATTTAGGACTCGTCCTCAGGGATACTCTGTCCCGGTGGAAAATTAAATAAGGCTCTTTGCACATGAGAGCATGAAGCTCAGAAACTCTTCTTGCTGACGTAACAGCAACCAAAAACAACGTTTTCCACGACAGAAAACGCAGCTCGCAATCCGCGGCAGGCTCAAAGGGGGGAAGCGTGAGTTGTTCCAGGACAAAGAGCAAATCCCATGGAGGCACTGGGTCCTTGATGGGCAGCCTAAGATGTAACACCCCTCTCAAGAATTCTCGACAGGCATCTAATTGTGCCACTGTGTGGTGTCCCAACGGAAGGTGATAAGCTGAAATGGCACAGAGGTGCACCTTAATAGAGGAGTAGGTGAGACCGGAACGGAAAAGGGAGAGCAGGTACTCTAATACTGCTTTCACCGGACAGCCTAAAGGGGAAAGGCCGAGTGCTTGCGACCAAAGACAAAAACGGCGCCATTTCATGGCGTCGTCAGCATCGTTGCCGGCTTTCTGGCTGAAGAAGAACTTCTGCAACCTCTTGCGAGACCCCGTGGCCTCAAGATGGCTATGTCTCTAGGAGCCATGCATGCAGGTTCAGTGAGCGTAAGTCCGGGTGGACCAGTGAACCTTCCTCCTGAGACAAGAGATGGGAGCTGAATGGTAATGGGAGCGGAGGTTCCCGGGACAGCTGAATCAGCAAAGGGAACCAGATCTGTCTGGGCCAGTAAGGGGCCACCAGGATCATTGTTGCATGCTCCCTGCATAGTTTGAGAAGAACTCTCTGGATCAACGGGAAGGGAGGGAAAGCATAGAGGAATCTGTCCGCCCAGGAGAGGCACAACGCGTCTCGCCAGAAAACACCAGGCCCTGGATCTAACGAGCAGAAATTGGGCAGTTTTGTGTTGGATGGGGAAGCGAACAAGTCCAATTCTGGAGTTCCCCATTGAAGAAACAGATCCTCTGCCACCTCCTGAAGGAGTTCCCACTCGTGGACTCTGGCCTGGGAGCGGCTCAGGCCATCTGCAATTGTGTTGTCCACCCCGGGAACATGTACTGTGATCAGGTTCGCGCCGTGTCGGATTACCCAATCCCACACCCTCATGGCTTCCCTGCAAAGGGGGTAAGAGTGTGCGCCTCCTTGTTTGTTGAGGTAATACATCACCGCCGTGTTGTCTGTCTGAAGCAGGATAGTACTCGGCGGGATCTCTAACTGAAATGCCTGCAGGGCATAGAGGACCGCCCTCATCTCTAGGACGTTGATATGGAGGTGGGCCTCCTGAGGGGTCCACGTTCCCTGGGACTTCACCCCGTGCAGGTGTGCTCCCCACCCTAGACCTGAGGCGTCTGTGGTGAGGATCACCTCCGGGGATGGCGCTATGAACGGGACACCCACCGAGAGCGTCCCTGGGTCTAGCCACCACTGCCAGTCTCGAATAATGGTGTTCGTGATTCTGACCGGATGCTGCATGTGGTCTTGCCTTTGGTCCCATTGCACCTTGAGCGTCCACTGAGTTACCCGCATGTGGAGCCTTGCGAAAGGGACAGTAGGAATGGCCACAGCCATGTGTCCGAGCAAGTGAAGGACCGACCTGGCTGGGATGGTCTTGTTCAAAGAAAGCTCCCTGATGAGGGTTCTGATGCGTTCCGCTCTGTCATGTGGAAGAAATGCTCTTCCCTGAACGGTGTCCAGCACTGTGCCTATGAACTGCAGCTTCTGCGACGGTACCAGGAGAGACTTCTCGTGGTTGATTAGGATACCCAGAGATCGAAACAGGTCCTGAGTGCTCTGGGTCGCCCGTGTCGCGCCTCTCTGGAGGCGGCCATGAGCCAATCGTCTAGGTCGGAACACAGTGGCCCTGTCTCCTTAGAGGCGCTGCCACGACTGCCATGCATTTGGTAAAGACCCTGGGTGCCGATGACAGCCCGAATGGAAGGGCTCGGAACTGAAGATGATGGCCGAGAAACTCGAAGCACAGGAACCTCTTGTGCGCTTGAGCTATAGGGATGTGTAGGTAAGCATCCTGCATATCTAGAGACGCTAAAAAGGTGTCTTGCTTCAGCATGGGAATAAGACCCGGAAGAGTTACCATGTGGAATCTTTTGTAGGCGACCGACCAATTGAGGTCGCTGAGGTCCAGGATTGGACGGAGGTCCCCTGTCTTCTTTGGAACCAGGAAGAAGTGGGAATAGTATCCATGTCCTCTCTGGTTCTCTGGGATGTACTCTATCGCTCCCTTTTGCAGGAGCGTGAGTATTTCTTGCCTGATCAGTGACTTGTGCTGACCCGGGTATCGGGAGAGCAAAGGAGGCCTCGAGGGTGGCTTTTCTGCGAATTCTATAAAGTGGCCTCTTCCGATGAACTGTAGAACCCACCTGTCGGTGGTTATAGTCTGCCATCCTGGCAGGAAATTCACAATGCGACCCCCGACCATGACATCCCGTTGATCCTGAGGGTCGGGGGTCGGGAAGGAGTCAGGCTGTGGCGGCTGAGGGTCCCGCTGGCTGGACCGGCTTAGGAGAGCGCTGGCTTTGACCTGCGGGTTGTTTTCCCTGGGCTCTACGAAAACCGGAGCCCCTTTGTTGTGGAACGGGGTGGGACTGTTGTCGCTGCGTCCGTCCACGAAATCGGCTTTGGTTCCTACGAAAGGAACTAAGCTTGGGTCGGTACATGGCCTGAACCGACCTCACCGCCTTCCCGGCCTCTTGGAGTTTGGTAATTATCTTCTCTGAAGGTTTACCAAACAAAACTTCTCTCTCGAATGGGGCGTCCATGATGTTTTTCTGGACGTCCGGAGTAAATCCGGAGACACAGAGCCAAGAGTGCCTCCGGAGGCATACGCCTGAAGCTGCTGCTCGGGCCGAGGAGTCCGCAGAGTCGTACGCGGCTCGTAGCACTTGGGTTCCCACGTCTGAACCCATACAGAGGAGCTGCAACATCTCCTCCTTCTGCTCACCTTCCAGCAACTTTTCAGCCACATCCAGACCCTGCTCCCACAGGGCATTTTGGAACTGCACCATGTAGGTCAAACAGTTCAGGGATCTGATGGCGCAGGTAGCGGAAGCATACATGCGCCTGCCCATGGCGTCCAGCTGTTTGGACTCTGGGTCCGGTGGCAGGGTGCTCAAATGTTGCGGTCTCTGGCACCGGTCATGAGAGGCTGTTATGACCAGAGAGTCGGCCTGAGGATGCTGAGTCAAGTACTGGTCTTCTCATGGAGCCTTGTACAAGCAGTCAGCTTTCTTCGGCATCGCTGGGAGTGAATGTGGATGCTTCCACGCTGCCTTGGTGACGTCCACGAAAGTGTCTATCAAGGGTGGCACCACCACAGGCTTGGGGTCCTTCTGCTGAAGATACTTCGCAAGGCGTAGCCTTTCGGGGTCTAGCTCTTCCGCATCCCATCCCATGTTCTCTTGGATGTGTCTCAAGATATCCGAGAACGAGGGGTCATCCAGAGGAGACTTTGGCAGCTCACGTGGGTCCGGAGAAGGGATGGAGAGTGGAGATGGGGATCTGGATGTTGAAAACTCTGATCCCGTGTCCTCCGTCAAAGGCGAACAGCGGCGTCTTCTGGATCTCTTGGGACTGGGTGACCTAGAAGAGGATCTGGACGGAGGTCTCCTTTTGTCTGGTCTCCCCGTTGGAGGGGTCCTAGGCTCCCGGGGAGAAGGTAACCGGACTGCAGACCCAGATGGAGAAGGAGGCACAGGAACCGGAGGAGCAATCGGTGTAGGAGGAGGAGGAGGAAGTGGAGGTGGAGTGGGGACCATGTCCTTTTTGATGGTATCCAACCAGTAAGTGAAAAGCTCCTTCACCTCAGAAAAAGAAAGACCCGACGAAGGCCCGGGCGCCGGTGGACTGTCGTCGGGTCCCGGCATCGGCTCCACAGGGGGCGAGGGTTGTGGCGAGGGTTCGCTGGGAGTCTCAACAGGACCAGGGTCGCCCGTCTGGTCCTCGGGCTGAGTCAACTCCTCCTCAGTGATGGTCTCCTGACCGACGTCGGTCGGAGGCGTCGGGGTCCTCTTCTCAATAGGAGCTGGTGCCAGTCCCCCTACCGGCGTCCGGTGATGAGTTGGCCTGGCCGGCGACGGTCTTCTGGCAGACGCCGGCTCTGGAGGTCTATGGCGAGAGGCCGACGTCGGACGAACCGGCGTTCGGGTCCAGCGGTCTCTTAAGTGAGGTGAGCTCCTTGGTTTTCCAATGGAGAGGAGGCGGCAAGGAAGCAGACCTGACGTGGGGTTCAGAATGGCAGGAACCTGACTTGTAGTGATGGTGGTGATCCCCCGACTTAACCAGGGCCTTGGAGGACAAGGAAGGCCTGGGAGTCTTGGCCTGAGAGGAGGATGAAGACTTTCTCACCACAGCGGGGGGAGGCTGAGAGCTGGCCCAGGAAGGAGAGCGGTCGGACCTGGAGCCGGAACTGCGTGAGTCAGAGGCCCTAGATGGGGACCTGGAAGGGGCCTTCTCCCTGTGCTTCTCAGCATGCTTGCGGGCCTTCTGCAAAGAATCCCCCTTGGAAGCCATGGTCTTGAGTTGCTCCTCTAGCAGGAATGCCTGTAGGGCCTTCTGGCGACGGATCCAGGTTCTGCTGTTGAAACCCTAGCAAAGGGATAGGACCGGGTGTCGTGGTCTGGGCCTAGGCACCGGACACAGGCCGAGTGCGGATCCTTGAATGGGATCTGCTTCCCACAGGCACACTTCGAGGAGTGACCGGAGGTCAGAGAGGACATCAGAGAAGAAACTGGTTGTAGAGAACGAATTTCCCGTAGGAAAACACTTTACCACGCATCACGCGCTAGAAACTGAACCGAAGGGTCGAGACATGCAAGTCGACGGCGGAAAAGAACTGAGGAATCTGGCGGGACCGCCCCCTTATGTACTACGCCTGACGTCGGAGGCGGGACCGACATCGGGGGCGGTCCCCGCTGAAGATAGGTAGCTAGAATTTTTCCGTGGGGTCCTGATGCCTGCCGGCTTCAGTCCTAATGGTGTAACCTGCTGCAAGAGCTGTGTCTCGAAGTAAGATCTAGGTTATATTAGTTAGCAATCTTCTAGTCCGTACAAACAGCCTTTTTTTTTGGTGCAGCTTAGCAATAATTTTATTAATATAAGCTGAAGAGGTTAAGTGTAGAACTAAATGGACAAATAAATATTTGAAGGAGTCCACAGACTCCATCATGAGGCCATCAAGGGAGGAGACACTAGCTTTCTGCAAGTTCACCTTAGGCTTTGAGTCAAATAACACAGTTTTTGTTTGTTAACATTTAAGACTAGCTTATGCTGAATGAACCAATCACGCAGTTTTGAAAAAAATAACTCTTAAGGATTTACTAATGTGGATAGCAGTTTTAGATTGTTTTTACATTTCTGCATCATCAGCATAGAGTAGAATTTCAGAGCCTCCACTTATATTTGGCAGATTGTTAACAAAAACTGAAAATAAGTGCGAACCAAGTATAGATCCTTATGGCACTCTGCAGGTGACATTTTTAACAGTAGATAATGTATCACCAAGTTCCACAAACTGAGTACAATTAAATAATCAGATAAGTGGTCTAAGAATCAGCTTAGAGATCCCAACCCAATACCTCAGTCTCCTCATTTTCTATTAATGATACTGTGGTTGGCCAGCCCATCACTGTAGTGGCACAGCTACCAAGCCTGGGTAACTGGAAGGCCAGCAAAGGGTGGAGGACTGAATGAATCAGAGGATGCTCTCTCCCTCCAAGGGTCACTGCCTCCGTAACAGTGCTGCAGTCTTGGTGAGCATGGGTGAAAGTTCAGCAAGGCAGAGTGGGAAGGTGAGCGTTCACAGTGCTCAGAGATGGTGTGCCATCTTACAAGCCCCCATTCTCTTGCAGCTTCAAGCATGCTGGCATCCTGGGGGCAGGGACAAGTGCACTCAAAACTATACTGGCTACAGCAGGATAAAGCAATTCTACTCACAGGCCCCCACAGCACTGACTGCAATGCTAGTCTTCAATTGCTAGCTTAAGAGGACTCAAAGGACTCAGTAGGTCAGTCCCGATGATGGGTCATGGTGCTGGAAGAGGCAGAAGGAAGCTCACTGGAAAGAAGGGGGCATAAACACAATCTTAAAAAGAAAAAAAAATGGAAAAAAAATATACCATAGTCAACAAGATCAAATGCCTTGGTCAGATCAACAAATCGAGTATGGCACCAGTAAATGTTCCATACCTCTCAAAACTTCATCAGTGAACCTGACCAAGGTTGTTTGCTTCCATTTTCCGAATATAAGTACATGCCTGCTGAATTTGTTTAGGGGAAAGGTGGGAATACCTATTAAAATGTTCAGCTTAACCATAGATCAACAGCATCTGACCAAAAATGAATGTGACTGTCCGACTCAAATGATAGAAAGTTGGCACAGTATGATTTCTTTAGTGAACACTGTGATGGACACTCAGCTTAGTGAATGGTTCTCTTTTTATGCCTTTGCCACATACTTTATACTGTCCCCATCAAGAAACGAATATTGAGCAGTAAATTTGCAGCACAGTCCATACCTCTCAACCTTTTGTCACTGAAGTGAGGGACATGGACACTCAAAGTGAAGGGCAATGAATGACATGACCCTTATAATGAGGGACACATCCTCAATCATGGAGTTAAAAGTGCAGAACACAGTGGAAGCCATTGTGTTTTCTTGTATAAAGTTAATTTTTCTTTTAGCATATTAGAATATTATAAATTTCTGCTTCAAAATGTGAATTTAGAGCACATTCTATGTGTGGGCAGTATCTTTTCCATGAGGGCCGAATGAGGGATACAGCAATTTAGGGGTAAAATGAAGGAGACCCCTCATAATCAGGACAGTTGATAGGTATGCTATACACCATGTACCAAGCCTTGAAAAAAAAAAAAAAAAAAAGCATGTTTATAGAGTATTCAGATTTGAGGTGCTTTACATAAAATTACCTTTATTAATACCTCAAAGTAACCATTAGCATTTATGGGGTTAATTGGCGTATATGCCCTCTGAACCTCCAGGCCATTCACATTCCCTCTGAGAAAGAAAAACAAATTTGAACATTACTACAATAATAAAATGTTCTCAAACCTAGAGCCACCACATAGGGACAGATTTTCAAATCACTCCCCCCGATACACACACACACACACACACACACACACACACACACACACACACACTCTCTATCGGTATGTGCTCTAGTAAAACACTAATAACAGTAAAAGGATTGCATCTTTTTTTCTCTGCGCCATTGTCACAACCCACCAAAGATACTC
Source organism: Neoceratodus forsteri (assembly GCA_016271365.2). Classification (NCBI taxonomy): domain Eukaryota; kingdom Metazoa; phylum Chordata; order Ceratodontiformes; family Ceratodontidae; genus Neoceratodus; species Neoceratodus forsteri. The sequence continues at coordinate 318,697,539 of CM028136.1, forward strand.
TGCTGAGTGGTATGATCTGGGACTGGCTCACTTACTCTGTCACGCTGCCACCAGCCTCGTTATAGCTCTCTCTGGGCTGCTCTTTTTGACCCCCAGCACATGCTCCTGCTCACAAAGAACACAGACATGCTGTTGATCACACAGTACAAAGCTTATTGGACATAGTAACCTCCTTAGTCACTCCAGGTATCCTCACCCCTGCTCTGTATCAGATGCAGGTTTTATGTTTTAAGTTTTGTAGCGTTCTCTCCAGAAGCGGAACACAGAATTGCCCAATAAAAAAGGATTTACCTGTGATTATTAATATACAGCAGTCACAGATTTAAAATAAATGTAACATATTTAATATTTACACTAAATTTGCAAGATAAACGGAAAACTAAAAGGAAATACAACACTAGGAAATTTTAAAAAATAAAGTTGGAAACAGAAAGAATTACAGACAGATAACACTGAATAACACGTGCAAGAACACTATCACAAGTTTGGTTTTCTTACCTCATGGGTCTTCTTAGGAAAAACAGACTTCTGACCACCCAGGCTGAGATTTAAAAAGGCAAGTAACACCCTTTTTTGCTCGGCAGGCATCCAGTATTATGTCTGGCTCCTAACCTTGCTGTTGGAGCCATGACCCACATGTATATACTTCTCAAAGTCAGCCCCATGTAGCTACATTACAGGCCACAGCCCGTCCCTTTGCCATATCATTTGAAAAGTCCAACCCATTTTCTTCTAGAGGCTCCCAAACAGAAGCACACACTTGATTTACAAGATTTTGACCAGTCTGGACCAGCCCGACTCTGCAGCTATCCATGTTAACTAGGAGCCTTGCTCAATTCATTGCCTATCCAGGCCTGGGTCATGCCTGAAAAAGATGCCTCAGACCAATGTACTTATCTGGTCAACAAACACATACATACATACATTCATAAGACCAATGCTTGTTCCAGTGCTGCAGATAATGAAAGCAGACAGCGTCTTCTGATCCCAATTAGGCAGCTACACAGTGGATAGTAAAAATTTTTCATTTACATACAGCAGCAGGCAAGCCAATTTTGTACTTCTGAATCCTGCTTTGCAGTCAAAAGCGTTAGCATGTACAAACTTTTACACACATTCCTAAGAAGTCGCCAACACCATTTTGTTTAATTGCATCCCAAGCCACTGTTTCCAGCCCAAGATGGTGCTGTATGACTAAGGTCTATAGATCTTAGTTATTGGCATTTTGAAATAGAAATTTAAAGCACAACCCAAATAAGTAATTACAGTAGCTGCCAACACAGGAAGTGCTATTCTTTATCAAAGACAAAAATGGCCTAACAATATCTGCCTTTTAAGGACTAAATTTAGTCACTAGTTGTATTTTATTTGTTTGATTACAAAGTAAACTCTGCCTTAGGATGAAGGTAATGCTTTCAGTAGGTTTTAAAAAATTAGGTGACTGACACAACCCACATTTTCTTAAAATTAAAAATTGTTGCCTATGGCTAAACAACCACCTACCTTTTATTTTAGCTGTGTCTTGCCCTGAAAATGATCTCTACATGTTGGGATACAGCAATTCTATCCAGGAGCCCAGATGGCACAGCTAAGGGACACAACCACCTTGGCATCTCAGGTGACTGCTGTGACCCCCTGACCCACACTACTAGGTTCCAGTTGTGGAGGACATTAGTTTCCCTTCTTTGGAAACAAGTTCTCCAGTAGCTCCTTCCCCAGTACCAAACCTTCTGAAGCAGATGGCCATGGATTCACAATTTATCTTCCAGAATGCCATCACCCAGCAGAGTGAAGAGATGAACACTACTGAACTTCTTGTGTGTGTGTGGGGGGCTGCAGGATGGACATAACCGAACAGCATGGCATTATATGTTAACTGACTGGATGATTTTGCATTTCAAATTTTTTTTGCTTTCATTTTCTATTTCTAATGAGGAATGACGCATTCTTTCTGCTCTTCCCCGAGCCCAGATCCCAAAACTGATGCAGCTTGGAACTTCTTCCCAAGTACCCCTACTCTGATCTTCCCAAATTCTTCATTTGGGTGGAGTCAGCTGAAACACTCCAGTCTGGGGGTGATGGAGGATGATGATCCAGAGATCTTTACACTGCACCTGGGTGAAGGAGTAGGTATCATCCACATCTTACTCAATCACCTTCTGCAGTCTTCCACCTTTCCCAGGGCTCTCTCTGTCATACACACTTCTGGATTCTAACTCCAGAACCTCACTGTCTGACTGAATGTAGGACAGAGACTAACATACACACACCAGCCAGGATGCAACGCAGTAGTGCTGCAGTACATCACAAAGTGCTGCAGTATGCTGCAGGGAACAGTGTAATTCAGTGGTAATTAAGCCCTTTTTTACTGCAGTATTTTTTGACATGTCATTTACTGCAAGTTGCTATGCTGCACTGTGGCTGGCTCTGCTGTACATATCAACACCCCACTTTTGTAAACTGCAGGAGTGGTCACTGGATCATATATTCCTTTTTTTTTTTTTTGCAATAAAAATGTTATTGGGAGTGTCAGTTAAGAGCACATACAAACCAGAACAACAGAAGAATAACAATATTAATAGACCATCTATGAACTATAGATGATTCACTGATCTCTTATCCCACTGGAAATAAATAACTATAGGTAGAGCTAAACTTTATTGGAAAAAAAAGGTCTCTCTTCAAGTCTGATTCTTTGACCACATAAATTCCTTTTATTAAGTCTCTACCCTACATAAATCTTCATAATACAGCATATCTAAGAATATTTTTTTCCATTCAATCATGGAAAAACTTAAAGCTGCACTATCACTGTTCCAGTATTTTAATATAAGCCTCTTTGTGGCCATTAATGCAATTGTCACTAAAGTAAATTATTTTTTATTTGTGCATGTAGTATTTGAATCATTCAAAATTAAAAATAAGGCTGATTTGCATGAGAGAGAGACCTTCTTCTCTGTGACCTGGCTAATAATGTTTTGAGTTTGCTTCCACCAATCTTGAACCATTTCACATTTGCAGAAGGTATGATAAAAGTCCACATCCTTTGACTACAGTGCCAACAATTTGATACATTTGTTATTTCCATTTTTAGTAGATGGGAGGGAGTCACTGGACCATATATTCCTACCTGCACAGCTTCCTCTTCCTCCCCTAGATAGGTGCCATCCCTACTGGGTGCCTTACCTGCCTCTGCTCATCCAAGATAGAAGTCCCAGTCATGGGTAAGCAGGCACACTACCAAGCAGTCAGCAGGCTGGCCACTAATTTATACTTTTAAAGATAACTCTGAAATTCTTGTAAAAAAACTGCTCTGCATTCTTTAATGTAAAACTGTTTCTACCCATCTCCATAAATAGTTTGAATCTCAATATAAGGTAATACAGTACATAAAAGATCTACGTATTTAGCATTTATTTATTGATTTATAGAATTTTGTTCACCCAGTAGGCCCACTGAGACTAGAAGTCCCTTTTTCAGGGATGACCGGTGGAAGGGGATACAGATGGTAACCAACTGAAATTGAACCAGATTAAGCTGTTGGTGGTATTTTTAGTGAGTTAGCCAGATAACAATGGCACCTATGCACTAAACCAGCCCACACATGTCTGCACCCATGGACAGGTGCATGGGGCAAGCATTTACCATCACTGGTCACTGTAGGGCACTTGCCTGTGGCCCCAGCCCCCACGCACACTGGTACAAGGGAGGGGGGGCGGATCAGCAGACATGGGGACATCCAATAAGATGCCCGTCCTGGTCCGAATGTGGGTCTCATACACTGCATGGAGCAGGAGATTGTGGAATACTGTGCATCCCAGGAACTGTTGAAAAAAAGGCAACTGCCCCAATGGCTATCCCAAGCCCCATCTGCCGGACCAGAGGGCTGGGGTAGTATGGCCGGGGAGGGGTAGTCAATCTCGCTGTGGCTGGCAGGTGCTTTCTATGGGGTGTGTGCAGTGGCTACAGCAAGGTCTCTTCCCATGAAGCCTGTGCCCCCCCCCAGCCTAGCACTCTGCACCTTAGTGAATGGCAAAGAGTGTGGGCACGCCCCATGTCACTCTCTCAGAACATCCACATGCTAAACTGCACAAATGATCGGGAACTGAGTGCAGAAGGGGTGTATGCTCCTTTTGTGAAAGCTATAGGGGTCTGCGAGACCCCCGATGCACAGATCTCTGTCTTAGGGTTGCCTACGTGCTGTGGATACACAGTGCGTAAGCATTTGTCTTTTTTGCGCATAGGGCCAATAAGTGCAACTTCTGTACAAAACAACAGATGGATAATGCAGGAGGTATTGCCTTGAAATCTGTACCTTAATACGATATGTTGTGCTAAAGTCAGGCCCAGACTGCTTCCATGTGGCAGTTCAAATCTGTACAAGTAGGTGTCATCAGTCAGCTGTTCCACAGATAGAAGCTGGAAAGCACTGAATGTTTCAGCACTGATGAGTTTTGCACTGCTGTCCTACAACACAAAAACAAACCCTTAGGATACAGACATGCCTCTCCAGTTTCTAAAATCTCCAGAGAGATACTCTAAAGCCGTTAGTCATGCTAAAGAGAAACCTCTATAATACATGTGACTGTAAAGAGACCTCTTATCACTTTATAGAATTAGTGTCCTCACTGCACTTTTGAATAGACATAGAATCTCAAGTGGTTTCACAAAGTAACATATTACTATGTACGTGAGAGAAAAGTGTAAGATAAATAATTTATCTGGTCATGTTCTATATTCTTAATGAGACTAAACAGTTTATACTCCCAGTGTGGATTTATCCACACACACACACACACACACACACACACACACACACACACACACACACACACACACTTCACTTCACTACCCTCCCTTTCCTCAAGCAGTTGCTGGATCACAGTCAGATTCCAGCATTATGTGTACCAACTAGAAGGCACTACATTCCTCCCATTCAAGAACTGGTATAAATAGTGACACAACAGTGACAAATTAACAAAAGAGTTCCACAGATTTTGTTTCAAGTTGTTAATCGTACATATGCTTAAATCACTCAAACAATACCTAAATACAAACTACACTGCATAAATGTAATATACATTTTTATCCACACCACTCATAGCTTTAGTTCACTCTGACATTCATGAGGTTATCCAAGGTCATCACAACTTGCATGGATTAAAAAAAAAAAAAAAAGGCACCCAGCACTGCCTCATTGCATATCCCTGTTTTTAAAACAGCTAAAGGACATTCAGCTTCCTGATCAACTGTAACACATACTGTACGACTACAACATGGTAGTCACATTGGTCATGCACATCCCACTATTTTGTGAAGTAGGGGACATGGAAGATGATGCGAGGGATTTTAACTTTCAAGTAAATAAAATGTTCAGAATGCCTTATCATGCTTTATAAACAGGGTAAGGCACTCCATTGGGGGTTTGTTACTAATAACCCCACCCCTACAGCAAACCACAATCACCTACAGCTTGTGCAGTTTGGCACAGAGGGGGATGAGGATACTTCATGATAACCTAGCCCCCATCATGCCCTACCGTTTAATTAGTGTTGTAAGCAGGTGACGGCAAACATGATAACCATTTTGCATGGCAGCAACTGACAGTCATAGACAACTGCATGAGTACCAGTTTTATTGGCCAGAAGTTTGGGGGGTTTCAACTATTTTTTTTATATATACATTCTATAGTATTTTTGTAGGTGTTTATTTTCTCCCTCTCCCAACCGATGCCTCAGCACATGGCCGTGCATGCATACAGAGGCACACACAACGTGGTGCCAGCTCTGCCCCTTCCACCCACCCACACTGCTGCCCCCTTCCGCCTATGCAACCCACCAGACCTCCAGTCAGTGGGTGCAGAACTACGGAGGAGGGACAACAACCCACCCCCATCAGCCCCAGGAGAGGATAGTAGCCTGCTGGCTTGCTCAATCCTGCTCCTCCGCCTCACCCCACCCATGCTGGCACCCTGACGACCCGAGGTTGTTCCTGGACCTGGGTCACCGGCGTAGAACGAGGTAAGGCATCCAGTGCCTCAACCCTCAGCACCACCAGGCCGGCTCAACTAATATTTTTGGGCAGTGCCATGAGATATTTTATTTTATTTATTTATTTGGGGGTTTTTTTCGGTCTTTATTTTGCCTCAAATGTTATTTATGCTCCATCTTGCACCCTGCCACCTTAGAATATCCTTCAGACGTCCATATCCCTAATCCCAGACACAAACTCTTGCCCTGGTCTTCCTCAAGGTGCCCAAAGAGTTCACTTCCTGGAAAGCCCTCAGATAATACCTCAACTATTACACATTACATGGGGTAATCCCTCATTCTGCCACTCCATAACCCACCGTACCATATGAAAAGTGTGCTGTCCCACATTTTATACTAAGATTTTACAGCAAAAATACTTCCCTCTTGTACCTTATTTACCCCTGTGAGGTATTTAAAGATCTCTATCATACCCCTCCTCCTCTCTTCCAGGGTGTAAATATTGAGGTCCTTTAGTCTTTCCTCATAGGGTTTTAATGCAGACCCTGCACCATTTTGGTTGCCTTGCTTTGGACAGCCTTCACTCTGTGTCCTTCTGGAGATCTCAGATGTGGTCTCCAGAACTGCACACAGTACTCTAGGTGGTGTCTTATCAGAGATCTATACAGAGGTAACATCGCCTCCCTCTTTCTGCTGGTGATACCCTTACATATGCACCCAAGCATTCCACTAGCTCTCCCAAATGCCTTGTTGAACTGCCTGGCCACCTTTAGGTCATCCGATATGACTACCCCCATGTCTCTTTCCTGCTTGGTGGCTGTCAATACCACTCCACCCATTTTGTACTCTGCCCCTGGATTTCTGTGCCCTAAGTGCATTATTTTGCACTTTTTCACATTGAAACCCTACTGCCATACCTTTGACCACTCCTCTAGTTTTCTCACGTCCTTGCTCATCCTTTTCACTCCCCCTGGAGTGTCCACCCTATTGCAGATTTTGGTGTCATCCTCAAAGAGGCAGATTTGTTTTTTTTTTTTTTTGAAAGTTTGTAACCAGGAGAGGCACACTGAGTCACAGCTCGTTTCCAGGTGTGACTCGAGGGCAAGGGAAAGGGCATATTTATACAGACATAAACTGACTTACAGAACCAGATTAAACCGTTGGTGGTATTTTTAATGAATGGGGGTGAATTTGGCCAGGACATCGGAGAAATTCCCCCTACCTGTCAGTAGGGGAAATCCTTGGCCGTCTCTCTCAGGATGGCCACTTCAGAGGAGCAAGCAGAGAGGACGGACATCGAGACAGCAGGGGAGAAGGCTCCCCCACCCCACTCCGTCTACTCAAGAGACCGTTGATGTGGAATTGGCTATCATAAATTTTTCGGAGGATGAAGATTTAAATTTGGGCTTGGATATTTCAGTCCCCTGTGTGAATATCTCAAGTGAAGTTTGTGGTCCTGTTCTACAAGACACTGTACCAGAAAGCTCTATTTCACCGTAGGAGCAGCATGTAGAGAAATTGCGGAGGTTGCATCTACAAAAAGGAAAAATGCTAGCTAAAGCACAAGAACTTGATAAAGAACTGATAGAACTATCGGAGCAAGCGGCTGTCAGCTGTCAGGATGCCGCTATCAGTGGAGTGCTGAGTCATCCTTCTATTAACCCTCAGCTTGGAATTACTGTTGTGGAGGCCCTCCTCCCTCTGCTGCCATACTGTTGTAAACAAACCGGGAGATGCTACCGTGGTGGCTGGCAGTGAAAACGGATCACGTCCCGTGTGCCTACAGCTGCCTCCCCTGGATTCCCATTCTGGCTCCTCTAATTCTGCTAAGCCTACCAAGCAGAGACTTGGCCCCGGGAAACAGGTTCGCATTCCACAATCTCGACCTACATCTACTGGCGCTGCTGAGATAACATATTCATTTTCGGACAGACAGCGTGTCAAGGACTGGGGCTCATGTGCTCCTGAAGCCCCTACTGGTTTTCCTGTTTGCTTCAGTGATTCTCCTCTAGAGCCACGGTCCCAAAATGAGCGCTCAAAAATGCTGGTTGGATGCAGGAATTGTCTGGACACTGGATTCTTGCCACAGAAGATCCCTCGTTTCGCAAAATGATTTCAGATCTCCCAATGACAGTGGCCACCAACTCTGTACAGGAACACAACATACCGTGGGGTAATGACTTTAATAATACTATCTTAGAGCCTAATGTAGTTGCTTCTAGACATGATGTTGTCATTGATTCTACTAATGTTGTTCCCCTTGCTCCCCTCCCTAATACTACTGCACAAACTGAGGGGGAACCTATGTGTTTGGGCATAAGTGCAGAAATGCTGCTTAATCAACAAGATAATCCATCTTTAGAACCCATGTTTAAATTGTCTGACCTGTTTGCAAACAAGGGGGAACCTGTCCCTAGATGCAACATCGTCAGGCTACTTTACAGAGGAGGACTAGAACACCTCCCCATAGACTTTTTGTAGCTAGAAATCTACTGAAATCCTCTATGAATTTTTTTTCTTCCGAGATATTTGTCCGCAACTTCCTAGGTAATGGGAATTATGATGCGAGTTTTAAAAATGTCTCCAGCCTTGACCGATTCTGGTCCCAGTATCAGTCCTTGAAAAATTAACCTATCTGGATTCCCTTCCATACTATTCCCTTGACTAAATCTCTAGTAAAGTTTGTAAATGTAACGTTTTAAAATGAAGGCATTAACATTGAGGACATCCTGTTTTGGTTGCGGAAGAGGTGTGAGATTTTGGGGAAACCAACACCAAATCTGGACAGTGAACAAATATGGCATGGGTGCTAGAAGGTCAAGGTTAAACTTTTTTCTACTAACTCAGGCACAGTCCACCTTCCAAGCTCCTTCTACTTGGTGAAAGACAGGGGATCCATTTTTTATAGTGGGCAGCCTCGGTCCTGTTTTAAGTGTGGGTCTAGGGCACACCTTAGTTTGGCCGGTGATACCTCTCGAGGCAGTCACTGCTTAGAATTTGGGCACATAACTTCCTCCTGTCTAAACCTCTTTAAATGTAATCTTTGAGGACGGACAGGACATGCCTATGGGAGGTGTCCCTCGGCATCCCACAACAAGGAGGATTGTCCTTTGCATGAAGGTTTAATTAACCAGGCACATCAGCAGGCTAGGCATGTTGCTGACCTAGCTAGTAGTAATGTGCAGCACACAGAACCTCCTGTGACCCTAGACCCTCCAGATCAAGAGTCCGTTAGCCCTAATCCTAACCTTGTTCTGAAAGACAGGACTACTATTACCCCTACACAACAAGAAGGCAAGGAGGGATGTGGGTCAGAAATGCCCCCCCTCCAGTGAAAAAGAGTTACCCTTTAAAGCTGTTGTACGAAAGAAAAGAACTAGGCAAGGAAAAGCTGTCTCTCGTGTGGCAAAACATGTAGGGCCTAGACAGGATTCACCTTCTGTTCCTTTGCTGGTAGGAAATGTTTGCTATCCTTACATCAGAAGGAACTGATGGTGATTCAGATGGAGATGGCACGGATTCCTCTTCAGTTACATCTATGACTGACACAAAATGTTGCAGGGGGGATTCCATTGCTAAAAGAACTAGGCAGCGTGGATCTTCTAAAACCCCCTGACCCTGATTTAACAGTTCTGTGTAAATACCCCAATTTAACCTTTTCACATCTCACTTGATGCATTCCCTAACAATAACTACTTTAAACATTAACAGCATAAAAATTCATAGGAAGCAATTAGGGGCTTTATTCTCCCTGCATGGACTTCACAGTGATATTACTTGTCTTCAGGACACTCGCCTTAAAACTAATTATGAACTGCAGCAAGCCTCTAAGGCCTGGTCGTACGGTTCAACCTTCTGGTCCACAGGCACTGACACTTGTGATGGCGTGGGCATTCTTTTGTCTAATCCCCTTATTAAAGTTTCCAGATTAATAGATATTCATCCTGGTAGGGCTTTGCTTTTAGACATTTCTTATATTACTGAAAGATTTCATTTAATTGCTATTTATGCCCCTCAAACAAAGGCCAACAGGGTGGCCTTATTTAAAGAAGTCCAGCCTTATCACTGCTCATCCAGGCTTCTCATATGGCTGGGAGATTTTAACTATGGTTTGTCCACCTCAGATAAGAGGTCTTCAGACCACTAAATTATTTTGTGATTCAACTGCATTACAGAAAATCCTTCACACGCCTGGTTTAGTTGACGCTGATAGGAAGCATCACCACACTTGGAGGTTCACTTACTTCAGAGGGCCCCTCAAAACCCATATTGATTATATTTTTATACCCCCTGTGTTACAGGTTGTGAATATTTCCACCCATCCTAGTGAGTTCTCAGATCACATGACTATTGGGATGCAGATTTCATGGGATAATGCCCCCGTTGTAGGAAGAATAAATGGAGGCTCAACAAAGCTTTGTTAGAAGATCCCAAAATGAAAAAAGAAATATGCACCCAAGATTGGATAGCTAGACTCTCAGTATCAGAATTATATGACTCAATTTTGGAATGGTGGGAGGATACTAAGAAGTCCTGGCAGGCGCTGTTCCAGCAGAGAGCCCATTGCATCTCCAATAAGGACTATATTCAGTATTTACATTTAAGACACCACCTGCAACATCTTATTTCATAAGTTGAGGTATCTACACAGGATTATGGTTCAATAATTAGTAATACCAAGAAGCAGATGGCTGATTTTCAATATAATAGGGCTAAATCCCTAAACCAAGAACTACAATTTTGTACTCGGGTTTATAAATATTCTGTAGACCCTTACAAGGAGTGTAAAAAGAGGGTGGAGAGTAGAATCCTTATAGAACTTGTTTCCCCTTCAGGACAACCGGTACATTCCCCCCCAGATCTTTTGAAAGTATTTGAGGCCCATGTGGAAGACACGTTTGGTAGCCCTCCATAAGTGGTAGATTCTCATAAGTCGTTAGCCTCTCTTGGTTTGCCTCAAGTTTCTGCTTAGGCTGCTAAATCTCTGACTTTAGAGATATCTCTGGAAGAAGTTAGGACTGCTGTTTCTCAGTTACCCTTACACTCGGCTCCTGGGTCAGATGGACTAGGGTCGGATTTTTACAGAACCTTTTGTGATGACTTAGCCCGTCTTTCTGATTTTGTTTAACCATATTTTACACTCTTCGAATTATGCTCCCTCTATGCAGGAGACCGTATTAGTCCTTCTACATAAAAAGGGACTTAAGAATATAATTGGTGATTGGCGCCCTCTCAGCCTGCTTAATACAGATCTCAAAATTTTAAGCAAACTACTGTTAGCCAGGTTGTGCAAAGTAGCCCGATATTTTATTAGTCCCCCACAGACCTACGCTCTCCCGGGCAGGAGGCAGCACGATAATCTGGTGATTTTAAGATAACTTTTTTTTAGAGGAGAACAGAATCAACTTCTGGGTATTGTCCTTTGCCTAGACCAGGAAAAGGCCTTTGATACGCTTTCTCACCAGTTCCTCTGCTCTTACAGCTTTTGGGGTACCAAATATATTTGTATCCTGGATTAGGCAAATGTATAGTGGAGCCTCTATTATACCTAATGTTAATGGGTGGTTTCGCAGGAAAATCAAGGTGTGTAGAGGGGTGCGGCAAGGATGCCCACTTAGTCCTATACTTCATGTATTTGGTATTGAAATTTTAATTCATGTGCTGATAGTAAATAATGGCATTGAAGGTATCATTGTCTCCCCTGCTGCACCTCCAATAAAAGTACTTGCTTATGCTGACGATTTAGTTTTAACAGTAACCCTGAACGTGTCTTCCCTTGCCTTAACTGAAATATTTACTAATTATACTGTAATTTCAGGCTCCAAGATAAATATTAATAAAAGTAAAGGGGTCACCACTGGGTCCACACCCTTGCCTCCTATGGGATCCCCTACTGAGATACAAGTCTCTAATCTCCCCATTTCAGTTTTAGGTATTGACTTTGGGCTGGGCGATATCTCTACCTTGAACTGGGAAAAAAAGGTTGGTTCATGCTAATAGACTAGTTAACAGCTGGAAAGGTCAGCAAATCTCCAAGAAATGGAGAGCTGTTTTGCTTATGACATTATTGATCCCGGTTTATCAGTATTTAAGTTATATTTTCCCTCTTCCCCAAGGATTGGTTAGAAGTTTATACAGTGTTTTTTTTTCCAAGCTTTCTGGGGGTCTCGCTTGAACCCTATTAAAAGAGAATTTACATACCGCCCTGTAAATACTGGTGGGGTGAATATGTTACACCCTGTTGCATTTTATTATAGTTTATTCCTTTCCTACAACTTGGGTCTTGCCATAAAGCCAGGGAATTTAGCCTCGAAGGGCTTAGTAGAATCCTGGCTTCAGCCCTGCCTCCCCTTGTGGGAAGACAAGAAGCCTAGACTTTTGTCCAAATTGACAGTTCCACAATATGGGCTTGATTGTATTAAACTGTCCTTGAAATGGGGTCTTACCCCCACTCATCGTTTGTCAACGGATAGAAAATCACTTTATAACTATATTTTGCAGTCAGAATGTCAGTTGGATGTAGATTTTCCAGGTTGTCCAGTACTTTTGAAAAAGACAGTGCTTCTTCAGTTAACTAATCCAAGAATTCCCCCCTTTGCATGGGACTGCACTTGGCTATGTACATATGGGAAATTAAGTGTTAGGGCTAATAACAAACACAAACAGCTTGCAGATTGATACTGTCCCAGGGAAGGATGTGGTATATGTATATGTATATGTACACACACATACAGTATATATATATATATATATATATATATATATAGACATACACACAAAAAAAACCTTTCTGGAGATTCCTTGCAGATGCCTGGCAAGAGCCTCTTTACTAATTTTGATTATCAGTCTTTAATTTTTGGGCGCTCAGACAGTTCTTTTGCAAAATATCATGCTGATACTGTATTTACTGTTTTTGTTATTAGATATTTCATATGGCAGGCCCATTGCATGTTTGTTTAACTGGCTAGCAGTATAGCCTAGAGGTTAAGAGTAATGAGCTGTGAACGAGCTTGGTACATCCAGCATACCGGATCTGGGTTTGATTCTCACAACCTCCATTTGCATACTGTGTGACTCTGAGCAAGTCACTTAACCACATAGTGCTCCCAGGTCACCGCTGAAAACAGGCACTTGTGCCTAGTGTGCCTTACCCGGTTACCAAAGACTAAAAAAAAAAAAAAAACACATTAGAGAGTGGTTTCACAGTCTGAACTTCTGTATATTATCAGAAAAGTTATGAGTAGAACCATGCATTTAGATATGACTCACTTTTCAGCAGAAAAAAGTTAGGCATTTATGGCTTCACTGTGACACATGGCGTTGTTAACCATATTCTATTATAGTCTGATGTATATATTGTATTCATTTTGATATGTAATTGTTACTGAAGTGTCATTTTTTTGATTGTATATTGATTATATATTTGATTGTAATAACCTCCAACTTTCAATAAAATTCTCCTACTCTTATCGAGAAGTGCCATGGGATCTATAACATCCACCTGAACCACCAGAACAGGCACATGGGACCTCGGTTTAATGTCTAATCTGAAAGATGGCTCCTCAGGAGTGCAGCACCCCCCATCTTGATGCAGTACAGTGTCAGTATTGGTATTTATCCCATGTTCCCGGTGTGAGGCTAGAACCCACCACCTTCCAATCTTCTGGCCCGAGTGTGCTACCTGCTGAGCCACTGACACTGCATTTTCCCTTCCAGCTCCTCTGCAATGTCACTTATAAAGACATTAAAAAGAACCAGTCCCAGTACTGATCCCTAAGGCACCCCGTTGGTCACTCTCCCTTCCTCGGAGTGAACTCCATTTACCACCACCCTCTGTCACCTATTCCCTAACCAATTTCTTACCCAGTTTACCACCTTTGAACCCACTTCTAAGCTACCCAACTTTCTTACTAGTCTTCTGTGTGGAACAGTGTTGAATGCCTTACTGAAATCTAAGTAGGCTATGTCCACCGCTCCACCCTGATCTAACTCCTTTGTCACTCAGTCAAAGAAATCCATCAGATTCATTTGACAAGACCTCCCCCTTGTGAAACCATACTGCCTCGGGTCTTGTAACCCACTGGATTCAAGATATCCCACAATCCTTTCCTTCAGCAGGGATTCCATTAATTTTCCCACCACCGATGTCAGGCTGACTGGCCTATAATTGCCAGCCTCTCTGCTACCACTTTTGTGTAGTGGTGTGGGACTACATTAGCCCTCTTCCTCCAGTCCTCTGGAACCACTCATGTTTCCAATGAGCTGTTAACCAGAACTATCAAAGGTGCAGCTAGTATCTCTCCGAGCTCCCTCAATACCCTTGGATGCACTCCCTCTGGTCCTCTTGCTTTATCCAACTTCAGATTAGCGAGTCCCTTCAGGACTCTCTCCTCCCAAAAAGGACTAGTGTCCACCTCCCTCCCTCCAAAGCTTCTGTTACTTTTTTGTGGCCCCTCCCCTTCTCTTTCTTCTGTGAACACTGACCAAAAGTATTTGTTCAGGCTGTCTGCCTTTTCTTGGTCCCCCTCTGCACAGTCCCCCCTTCCCCCTTAGAACTTTACAATCTCACCTCTGGTCTTCCTCTTTTCACTTATATACCTAAAAAATATCTTGTTCCCTTTTGTTACCTCCTGGGCTATTCTTTCTTCAGTTTGTGCCTTTGTGTTCCTCACTGCTTTCCATGCTTCCCTCAGTTTCCTCTGATACACCACCTCATCCTCTTCTCTCTGCATCTCCTTATACCTTCTGAATGCTACCCCTTTTTGCCTTTACCTTTTCAGCCTCCTCTTTCAAGAGCCATAGCAGTCTCTTTGTCCTCTTGCTTTTGGTCACTTGTTTGATGCAGAGGTTTGTTGCCTTTATTATGCTCCCTTTTAGCTTTTCCCACTGTTCCTCTACCCCTCCCAGGCCATGCCCTCCTGCCAGGTCATCCCTTAGGCATTCACCCATATTTATAAAAAATCTGCCCTTCTGAAGTCCAGGACCCTCGCCCTTGTGTGGCTCAGTTCCACAGCTGTCCTTATATTGAACCACACCATATGGTGATCACTGGTCCCCAGGTGGCCTCCCATCTTGATGTCCACAATACTGTCCCTGTTAGTGAGTACCAGGTTCAGTATTGCCCCCTCAAGAGTGGGTTCACTGACTAGTTGCATAAGAAACGCCCCCTGCAGACAGTCGAGGATGTTCCTGCTTCTTGCTGAAACTACTGCTGGGAGGCTCCAATCTACATCTGGCAGGTTGAAGTCCCCCACCAGCAGCATCTCCCCCTTTTCTGCAGTCTTGCCAGTGGTTTTCACCAGTACCTGATCTAATTCCTCCCGCTGTGCTGGAGGTCTGTAGATCATTCCAGTGCGAACAGTGGCTCCATTTCCCATCTCTAAAGTGGCCTACTAGGTCACTAACAAAGAGATGGCAGTGCCAAGCAGAGAGTCGGACCCAAAAGAAACCTTCCAACATGGCTTTACTAAAAGTCATTCAAGGAACTGATTGGAAGCTGGAGGAATATACCTCCAAAGTCCAAGTGTTGGACACCAAGGTGATGATTCTGGAGGGAGAGAGGAAGGGAGCAATAAAGACAGCAGACAAGGCACCCACTGTTACTCCAGACCTGAATAAAGAAAATCTGCACCTACGCAAACACCAGGAAACAAGAACAGGGTGCAGGTGTCCCACATTCGAATTCTGGCACTTGCAGAAGGTATAGAAGGTGAAGCCAAATAGGACATTTAAAAAACCGGCTCACAGAGAATTAAAAAAATAAAATGTTCAGCACCAGGTATATGATAAATTATAGGCTTAAATGGTGGTGCTCATACAACAAGGAACTTCAACGAAAAAGAAGTAAAGCACCCACCAAAACACAACACAGTCTCAGCAGTTTTGAAGGATCGCAAAGTATTTTATTTAAAGCATAACTGCGTCCCACATAAGGTCACACCTTAACGGAATAAAGTGCACACAGTGTGTAC
Organism: Neoceratodus forsteri; assembly: GCA_016271365.2. Classification (NCBI taxonomy): domain Eukaryota; kingdom Metazoa; phylum Chordata; order Ceratodontiformes; family Ceratodontidae; genus Neoceratodus; species Neoceratodus forsteri. Next base: position 318,713,500 of record CM028136.1, read on the forward strand.
TTTGGACTGTAGGAAATCCATGTCCCGTATGAGGCCAGTGCTGACCTCAGTCTGACGCGCCAAAGCAACAGTGAGGTCTAATATTGTGGATTTATTTTCAGTAATTTTAGATCCAGGTTGGTAAGTTTCTGTTCCAAGGAAGCAAGCCTTTCATTGGTTTCATCCGCAGTCTCTTGCAGTTTTGTTAGTATAGGCAGGATTAGATCCGAGTGACTAAGGGAAGGCGGCCCACCCAACCTTACCTATGCACTTGTCCCCAGAGAGGAAAAGTAAGTGTCCAACCCCTGCTCGGCTGTTAATTTTTGTTGTTTAGTCCCATTACAAAAGGCTAGGTGATGCACAGTTTGATCCTAATTTCTTGTAGATCCAGACAAGCAGTTTTGCCAACTTGACAAAGAAAAGTTTGTTAAGCCTGGTACGGGGCTATTCAAAGGACATCTGCCATCTTGGCTGTTCCACAGTGCCCCCCTTGCTCCCCAGCTTTGACATGCTTTCGTCTTTTCATTTCAGTAAGGATGGCAAAGTCCACTACTAATTTTATTTTCTTAAATTCAATTTTATCCCTGGTGTTACGTTATTAAACTGTTACACTGTAAATATGGAAAATCTTCCCATGTAAAGTGTTTTTTTTTGCCTAATTAACAGACCAATGTGGCTGCTGTAGTATAGGGTCTCCATTTTGCGATGTGTTACATAACTTATTTTTATGTTACTATGAGACACTTTGTGAAAACAATGTAATTCTTGCATGGAGGGAATTTCCAAGTAGAGTGAAATAATCAGTTGTCTCCACATTCATAGATAGTGAGACAGTGAATTTAATTAACAAGTTACTTTCTTATCAAGATATGTGAACATCTGCATGTTGTCTGCTGTTTAGAGTGAAATTAACTATTGTTTACTGAAATTAATTATCATTTACTGAAATTAACTATTATTTAATAAGTCTTGATGTCATGGTTTGTGAAAGGTACCAGACCATTCAGCTATGACGACACCTGTAGCTGTGACCCTCACAGCTATCAATAAAAATAGCTCAGTTAGGGTATTCATTTATTTAGCTTTTGTTAACCGGGTAGGTGCACTAGCCATAAAATGACTATTTTCAGGCACGACCCAGGAGAGTACAACAAAAGGAAAACAGTTGAACAACAGCAACATGGGTACAATAATACAAATAGAGGAACAGTACAGCAATGCTACAAAAATAAAATGGGTAGAAACAACAAAAAATAATGGCAAGCATTATACAGATAATGGCAGTAAGATCTATAATAAGTGCAGAAACCATGGACCCGACCTGTGGAGTGAAAGGGTTAATAAGATAGTAAGGTTATATAAAGAGAAATGTGAGGAATGTTCAAACATAACAAGAAACACTGACAGAAGGAAGGTCAGGGGTGGTAATTGGCAAAACAACAGTGGATGGTCAGCAACAAGGTTCAAGAAGGAAGAGAGCTAGTAGTCAAGAAGTTATTTACAAAGAGAAGGAAAAATATGGGGAGGAGAAGAGGAGACAGTCTTGGAGCTGGATCAGAGCAGGGATGACATTACTGGTAAGTCTCAGGAGCTTCAGGTTGGGTCAAAGCATGTACAAGCATCAGCTAAGGATAGATAACGATGATGTTCACTTTTAAATCCCAAAGTGAGTCTGAGACAGCCGAAGGTTGAGTGGAAGAGCATTCCATAGCCTGGGAGCAGAGAATTGCAAGGCCCCTGTGCCTTCAGTCATCAGACATCTCGGAACATAGAAGGATTTGTCAGCTGATCGCAGGCCATGGGAGGATGGTTGAGGGACCAGCAACGCCGCCAGCTGGGATGTTTTTTCTTCCCCGGATGATCGAGTCCATTAGTGATCCAAGGTAGTATTGTCTACTGGCAGAGGGTGAGAGCCAATTCAGATCCTTATAAAGAAGGCAGTGATGTTTGAGTTGAGGCAATGAAGAGGCAAATCGGCATATATTGTTATAAGTTACGTCCCATTTTAGTAGGGAGGTTTTATGGACAGAGGTAAGAATAGAGGCACCATAAGTAAGGGTTGGGAGCAGAATACCTCAGGCAATTGCTAATTTGGCCGAGGGTGTAAGCATGTAGCTCGTTTTGTAAGCTACTCCTAGTTTCGAGTTTACAGCTTTGCACGAGGACTGAATGTGAAGATTAAAATCCAGGGACTGGTCCAGCAGGATCCCAAAGTACTTGAAGGAAGTAAAATTTTCAAGTGGAAATCCTCCTGAGTGAAGAACCTCCAGAAAACTAGAACAGGTCTTAATCTTCGGTGCAGAACCTAGGAGCATGGCTTTCGTTTTCTTTTCATTTAGTACAAGCTTATGGTCTAGTGGCCAGTCTAAGACCTTATTGAAGTCTGAAGTAGGTGATGTGTTTCACCCAGGCCTCGAGTTCCGTATAGTGACAGGTAAGAATTCTGATATTGATATGGGCAATTAATAATCCTTTCTTGGACATGCCAGATAACTCATTTGGGGAAAAGAAACAGGTAGGTGGACCTGGATTTAGTCTGACATCCCCAGATAGCAGAATAATGATCATGGCTAGGAACCAAAGCCTTGCACAGTGGCAAGTTAGGACGAAAGCACATCTCCATGGCAGCTTCCTCCTGGCATGTAGAGGGTAATAGATGCTGCCTCTAACAAGGAGGATAGGGTTAGGTTGCAGATCAGGCTTTGTCTCTGCAATCAAGTTGGAGAAACTATAGTTGGCGGTAAGCCTCTGAGGAGTCTTTTGCCATTTGGTTACATGGGAGAGCCCATGTGGCAGTGTCCAGGCTAAGTAAAAGGACAAATGACAAGAGTGCTCATAGCAGACTATATTTTGCCATAGTGTTACTATTTGACTTGAGTAGGAAGGCTAGTGGTATACTGAGACAGAGGATTAGCTCTTAAGGATAAAGAGATAGTGTGTGTAAAATTAAGACTGCCAAGGGTGACCGTGTTCCACCATTTTAACCCTTGGCCAAAACTAGAGATAGAGCAAAAACAACAAAGTGTTTCCTGCTAGTGTAGCAATTATTTAGAAGTGGATCAGAGAAGCAGAAAGTAAAGCCCCACAAAGGTTAATTAGGAAAGCAGACCAGCCGGAGGCTCTACTTGTGGTAAAGATTACAGCAAGGAAATGAAGACCTATTCAAGATATGTTAGACGGCACCCCTAGTGGTGGAATTTTATATGGAACCAATAGGACACTAGACAGATAGCAGTAGTGTTCGGCAAAAGTCAATGCAAAGCAGAGGGTGCCGAAGCCCAGAGACTGAAAATCCGACAGAGAAAAGGCAGGGCCAAACAGTGGCCAAGCAGAGAGCAGCAGTCCAATTAGAGGAGGGTGGCAGCAGGTGGCTGCCTATCAAACCCGCACAGCGCTAGCCCGGACACTTAACCGGATTTGAAGATGTCCTGTTCATCAGGAGGATGGAGGTACGGGCAGCTGGCAGGATTAGCCATGCCGCTCACTGGGAGCATGATCAGGCACAGTGGATCTATTTTAAGATATAAAATGTAGGTTAAGATAGGATGTTACTAGCTAGAGCAGTGGGTACCAAGGCAACTTGAAAATTACTCGGGGTAGCAAGAGAGGAAGACCAGGTATGGAACTGCACAGCAGAAAGCAGAGCAGGCACTAAGCAAAACTGATAGACAAGCAGTTGGTGAAAATAGGAAGATGTCTTTAAAGGGAAAACAGGACAAGTGTTAGGCCGAATAGCTGCACTATGTATCTTTAAGAGGAGTTGCAATATTAGTGAGAGGGAAGGATGAACATTGCTAGGGGTGGTGCCGAGTGGGGAGGGAAAGTATTTAATAAAGGATGGAGGTGGGGGATGGGAGGATGAGCGTAAAAATTCAAGCAGCAAGGAGACAGAAGGACAGAAAGTGAAAGAGAAATTGAATTATTTGCAGGGCAAAGCTTACAACTGTGACCCAAATGGAATCTGGTCTAAACAGAAAAAACTGTATCACTTTAAACTTAGTTTTTGATACAGGGTAGCTTACCATTGGCCCTTAAAACAAAGAGAGCTGTAATATTTTACAGCCTACAAACCTGCAGCCTAAATGAACTTGCACTTCAAACTACCCTTGGAGTGCAAAATTGCTGTAAACAGGCTTAGGTTCACGTTTAAGTTAGGATTTACAAGACAATTTGGAGAGACTTGACAAGTGCCACAATCAGAATATAACATTAGCTTAAGGTCCAGAGGACACAGCAGTAGCAAAGAATTAAAGAACTGCAGCAGCCCGTCAGAGTCGATGGTTCCGGACAGTCCAGTTTCTGCAGCGTACCTTCGATCTGATGATCAGCGGGCAGTACAGCGAGGAAGGCAGCCGGCGGACAGAAGGGGACCGCCTGGCTGCTTGAAGCAGCAGAGGCACCCGTGTCAAGGGTGAAGCTAAGGGGAGAAATCAGAACCAGCCAGAGGTTATAAAGTTTACAGCCGGGGGTGGGGGGGGGAGCAGTTATTCACTTCAGAGCAGAAAATTAACAGACTGGAGCTATGGCACCAGTAGCTGGTCAATAAGAACAAAGAGTAGTGGCAGGGGGACAGTTAAGAAAGGGTGTAGATGTCTAGGCCCAGAGACACCTCACAGCAGGAGGAAATTCTAACTGGAGGAATATGGCTGAGACAGAAAGGCCTGTCTGAATATTAGCTTGGGTGGAGCTCCACAAAATGTAAGAGGGTTAGCAAGTTGACTGCAACCAATGCTCTATGAAGCCTTCCTGTGACAGTATGTCTGAAGAGCCGGGCATTCTGCCATGTAAGTCATTCTGTTAATTCCGTATACCAGTAAAGTGTATTTGAAATACAACTCAGAGACTTGTCCTCTTGTTATGCACTGGGCTTGAACCCTTATATAATTAATCCTTACACTGGTTGCCCAGGCTTACCTCAGCTCCTCTTCCTAACCTTCATTATCCACTCTGACACTAATAGTGGTGCCCCAGGGGCCTCAACTACCATCCGCGATCATGTGGCTTCTCCCAGGCAGCAGGCCTTCCTCTTCAGGACTCAGTGTGGTAGTGGGAAGACCTGAGGGCCACCAGTAGGACACTGATGTGTGGGAGAGGGAAATTCATCATCCTGCTGCCACTCCACTGCTTTTGTCACCTCTTTATAAGACACACCCACCTCCCACATACTGGCACTACCCCCACTGCACTTGGGCTTCAAAGGCAGCCATATTGTGTGGTTACCCACTAAGTCAAGGCCACTTCTACCCCCACTACCCCAGATTCTGAGCGCACTGCCAAAGCAGCGTGCCCCAGATTCCTTAGCCCAGGGCTGGGAGTCAGGCTCAGGCTGTGAACCTGAGTATCCCACATGGAAGAACAACATGCTACTCCAAGTGAAGACAGGCCAGGCACCAATTGCTATGTTTTGAAAATGATAATAAAGTTTGCTTTTTACTTGGGCATACAGCTAGCTCAGAAGGGCAAAATTCTTATTGTTAATAATCTGTATTGCACCTTGAAGGGTATCCTCAAGTAAGGTGGTACCGAAATGCAGCTTTTTTTTGTACAATTTATTTACCCAAGATGCCTTTTACCTGCTTTTACAGCTGGGAGGAATGAAGCACTGAGCGGTCAAGTGACTTACTCATGGTCACACAGCGAGCGTCTCCGATGGGATGTGAACTTGTGTCTCATGGTTCTCAAGCTAAAGCACACTGTCTGTTTTTTGTTATTTATTGAACTCTAGGATTACAAATACCTTTGAGCAGGAACTGCTCATTTAAAAAGGTTCCATGTCAGAGGATGAGGAAACATACATACAAATGTTGTCAATGGTGTACAATCATAATACATACAAAGGTTGGCAATGTTTTTTACAGTTACAACACACTTTAGAAATAAAAGACATTATTAGAGAGCAACTTTACTTAAATAAGCAGCTAGCTGAGGTAACAGTAAGAGATTAAGAAGCAATCTGACTATAAGCATGTGATTGGGTAGGAGGGGGACAGAAAGAAATAGGCAGGCTGAGAGGCCGCTGTCAGGGGATGGAGAGGGGGAAGGTGTGTAGTACTGGGGAATTTGGTAGTGGGGTCTGAAAAGTGGAGTAGAGGTGTGGAGGAGAAGGGGAAGGGGTGGAGGAGGGGAGCAGGAAAGGGGTCACGTAGAAAAGAAGGAGCCAGAGAGAATGATGCTCAGGTAGGAGGCGGGTCACTGGTTTTGACCAACTAGGTGGTGGTTGGATCAGTCCTTTTAGAAGAAGCAGTCACATTGAGTGGTAGAGGTGAGGTAAAGTAGGAGATTCCGTTTAAATGGTCCAAGCATAGCAGAGGAAAGTGCTTCTTTGTTGAGGTTATTGAACCACTGTGGAGCCCTATGGGTGAAGGACCGCTGACCCATGGAGGTACGACACCTGGGAACTTGGGAGGTTTGATATTGGGCACTGTGAGTATGCCGACTACCACTGTAGGCAGTAAGGAGCTTACCAACACCTGGGGGCATGAGCTCAAGGAGAACCTTTTTGGTAAGCAGGCAGGTTTGGTATTGTATTCTGCTGAGGAGTGGCAGCCAGCCAGCCTGTGCATAGAGTTCACAGGTGTGTGTTTGGCAGGCAATGCCTGTTAAAAGCTGGCAGGCTTTGTTGAATGAAACTGAGATCCTGTGGAGGGCAGTTGTAGAAGATGAGCCATAGATGGCAAGACCATAGTCAATGATAGAGGTGACAGAGCTGTAGATGGCCAGTCTAAGGCATCTGCAGACATACAGTGCTTGTGCAACAGACCAATCCATATGTTGGCAGCCTTGGCAACAGTGTCAATATGCCGAGTGTAGGAGAAGGTACTATTCAGCATGATACCAAGGTACTTGAACTCTGGGGCATGTTCAAGTGAGTTTCCAGAGTGGTTCTTAATGGTGAGGGACAGAGATTTGTGCCTGCTCCGTGGATTACAGGAGGTCATGACTTTGGTCTTGCTGTGGTTCAGGATGAGTTTAGGTGAGCTGAATCAATCTACAACACGTTTGAAGTCCAGCTATAGCTGGGTTTCAAGGATTATAGTCATGGTGGCTAGCAAACAGGACTGCATCATCCACATAGAGTAGTATTTTTTGCTGGCAGACACTAGGGAGTCTGTTGAGGAAGAGGTAGAAGAGTAATGGGCCCAAAATAGACCCCTTGGGGACTCCAGAGAGGACTGGCTTTTCATCAGACGAGACACTTGCTATCCTGACATGTTGGACCCGATTATTGAGGCAGCTAGCAAACCATGAAAGGCCACCATTGGAAATCCCAATGGATGACAGTTGCCTGAGTAGCGGAGAGTGATTAACAGTGTCGAAGGCCTACGTCAGGTCTATAAATACTGTCCCCCCACAGTTTCCTTGGTCGAGCATGGCATGGATGAAACTTGTAATTTCCAGAAAAGCAGTGGTGGTGCTGTGCTCTTTTCTGAAGCCATGCCGTTCTGGACACTGGACTTCATACTTATCCAGGAATTCAACTAATTGGTCCGAAACTATTCGTTACAGTGCCTTAGATAATGGGGGAGGAGTGAGATAGGTCTGTAGTTGGTGTGAAGAGTCCTGTCACCACTTTTGTGCACCAGTGTGACAGTTGCCCATTTCCAGAGTGAGGGGAGTTGGCTCAGTCTTAGTGAGAGGTTGAAGATCTTTGTCAGGGGTTCAAGGATTTCATCCAGAACTTGCGCCAGCAGTTTTAGGTCAAGGGAGTCTCCACTGTACCCTTGTTTGCAGATGGCCTTGTGGATACAGTTACAGGCCACTTGTGGTGGAACCTCTCTGAAGAAGAACTGTGGAGTTGTATGATCACGTTGGGGGGTCACATGGGAGGTATTGGAGGAAGAGTCGAAGAAATTAGGAGGAAGAACACTCTACAGGTTGGAGAATGCATGTATTGGTGATGGTACCAAGGTTGAGCGTTGGAGTACCAAGAATGCTGAGCATAGGTGGGGGTGCCTTAGGATCCTTGCCTGAGAGTTATTTCAGGTTGTTCCAGAAGTTTTTCCCATCACCCAAGGAGTTGGTCAGTGCCTCTTTGTAATATCTGCTTTTAGCATTCTGTATCTGTCGAGTGCAATCATTTCTGGCTGCTTTGTATTTTTTGTATGTTTCCTAGCATCAGAGTTGCACGAGCACAGTGCCAGAGGTGATCCCTGTGCTTGAGTTGTGTTACAAGGTCAGTAGTAATCCAAGGGTTGGACCGTCCTTTGACCTTCATCGTTTTCAGTGGCGCATAGATGTCACAGGCTTCAGTAAAGCGGTTGATGAACAAGTCTAAGGCTTTGTTAGTGTCATTGAGTGTGTCAATTTACTGCCCAGTCCAGTCTATTTAGATGAGATTTTAGCAGCTGAAGGTGCCCCTGAATAATAACCCTTGTGTAGATTAGTTTGGGAGGGGGCTTCTGGAATTTGTTAGTCCAGGAGCTGATGACAGGTGAGTGATCACTTATTGCATCTGGGAGTACTGAAACATTAGAGATACATTCAGGGCGGTTAGACAGAATCCAATCTAGTAGTGTGAAAGTACTTGTCCTATAGTTACATCTGGTGGGGGCGAGGACAAGCTGAGTAAGGTGCTGTGCCGTGACTGCATCCTTATAGGTAGAGGCCTCAGGCGAGGAACCAGTTAATGTTAAAATCACCCATAATTATGGTTTCGGAGTTATGATGCTGGACCCTTAAATATTCCATGATGCTGTTGAAGCCAGTGGCCTGGTCCTTTGGGAGTAGGTAAACTGAGACAACAGTCCTGTGGTTCCATTGCTGCAGTGACCCCTGTGGTAGGTCAGAGAGCTTGCCTCCTCCCTAGGACATCACTGCTTGTGTGCGTGGCTCAGAGAGGGCAACTGCTCAGCATCAGGGTAGGTGGGTGAGGCTTCAGGGAAAAAGATCTAGAAAATCCATGTCTCGGCACCGCCAAGAATGGTGGCCGCTGGAACTCTTAGGCCCCACACCATGGATCCCTACTGGCCTCCACAGTGGAGGGAGTGGCAGATGGAGCTGGGAGGTTGTCAGCATCAGCCTGCAGGCAACAGTGGCGGGGTTAAAAGCTGGATTAATAAAAAAAAAAAAAAAAAATGTTACCTTTTCTGATTCTTTTTTGCCAGTGAGAAGGCTTTTGTCATTCTTTGCTTTAGCTTTTTCCCATTGCTCCAGTTCTCTCTGATATATATCGAACACACAGGGTTTGCAACCACTGCCACAGCACTGGGTGGGTAACGGCTCTTCTGGTTTAAGACACAGCCACTCCTCATCACTGTCACCCATTGCCTGAAATACAAATACAACTCTCCTAAAAAAATTAATTAAAGAATCTGCGGACCATTTGACATTACCCCTTACAATCCTTTTTAATAAATCCCTCAGTTCTGGCACTATACCTTCAGACTGGAAATGGGCTATGGTGGTTCCGATTTATAAAAAGGGTGATAGAACCCTAGTTGGTAACTTCAGACTGATCAGCTTGTATCGGTGGTCTGTAAAGTCATGGAAAGACTACTGAAAATCAGAATGGAAAATGAAATAATGGATAGAGAACTCTGAGATCAAACACAAACACAACATGGCTTTGTTAAGGAGCATTCTTGTACCACAAATTTACTATCATTCTACGAGAAGGTCATTTGTAGCCTTGACCAAGGTGTACCAGTGGATGTCATTTATCTCGATTTCTGTAAGGCATTCGATACTGTGCCCCACAAGTTAATACTCAAAATGGTCACAAATGGGACTTAATTCATACATCATATGGTGGGTTGAGGAATGGTTACCCAATAGGTTAAGGTCTCTAACATCCTGTTCGAAGAAACTGATGTAACTAGTGGGGTTCCCCAGGGGTCAGTACTGGGACCAATTCTGTTCAGTATTTTTATCAATGACCTACACCAGACACTACAGTGCAATACCATTAAATTTGCAGATGATACCAAGCTCGGCTTTGAAGTGGATAACATTGGTAAACATAATACTCTCATTAATGATTTACACAAGATTGAGAACTGGGCCACCAATAATGACTTGTTTTTTAATGTTGAAAAATGCTCTGTTATCCATTTGGGGGAAAAAAATACAGGTTACTCACCTGTAACAGGAGTTCTAGGAATGGTATATGTTATTCATCCACACTGTCTGGCAGGTTCCTTGCCGCTTTAAATCTTGCCGGAAGGTCTTCAAGCTGGCTCCTCCCACCCACCCGGGTGGTAAAACTCTTAGCTCCGCCCCATGACGCCAGATCTAGCCTGCTGGAAGCCAGGTTGTGCGTCGAAGCCGGGGAGGTCGGGTGGGTCGTGTGGATGAACAACATATACCATTCCTAGAACTCCTGTTACAGGTGAGTAACCTGTATTTCTAGGGACATGGATATGTTGTTCATCCACACTGTCTGGCAGACTCCTAGCAGTTCTCCGGGAGGAGGGAGGCAAGGCGCACACCCCCTACTTGGGAAATAAAGACTGGAGAACAGAGGCCCAAAACCACCATCCCGGCGTGACTCAAGGTCGATGTGGTAGTGGGTGATGAAGGTGTGTGCTGACTTCCAGGTAGCAGCCCTGCAGATTTCCTGGATAGGGACGTCCCTGGAAGCAGCCACCGATGCAGTGGTATGGCGGGTAGAATGAGCTCTTATCCCTCTGGGAGGCTCCATGCCCACCAACCTATAGCAGAGATCTATGCAGAAGGTGACCCACCTGCCTATCGTCTGCTTGGCTGCAGGTCTGCCAGGTGCGGCTTCAGCGTAGGTGACAAACAGCTGGTGAACTTATAATAAGCGAGCACTCTTCTAGGGTCCAAAATATGGAGCCTATATTCGGCCTCCAAGGTGTGATTGGGGTAGAACACTGGCAGAGTCAACACCTGGTTAAGGTGAAACTCCGACACCACCTTCGGAAGTAATTTCGGTTGGGGGCACAGGACAACCTTGTCCCTGTGGAAGACCAGATAAGGAGACTCGATGGAAAGCGCCTGGAGCTCTCCCATCCTTCTGGCTGACATGATAGCCACCAAGAAGGCGGTCTTCCACGACAGGTGAGAGATGTCACACCTCTGCATCGGTTCGAATGGCTTGCCCATGAGCTTAGCCAATACCAGCAGTAGATCCCACGGAGGTGGAGGTTCTCACACCGGAGGGGATATGTGATCAAGGCCTTTGAAAAAGCACCGACCACCTTCTCCTGCGCCACCGACTGCTTCCCGGCCCACGCCCGGTAAGCAGAGATGGCTGCCAGGTGCACCTTAAGGGTCGTCGACCGAAGCCCTAGCTGAGAAAGGGACCACAGGTAGTCCAGAATGCTTGCCAAGGAACAGGAGGAAGGGTCCAGGCCCTTGCCCTGACACCAAATGAAGAATCTCTTCCATTTGAAGGCGTAGCATTTTCTGGTCGACTCCTTACAGGACGCCTCAACGATGTTGAGGACCTCATCGGAAAGACCCAAGGCCTGGAACTCTAGCCACTCAGGAACCAAGCCGTCAGGTGCAGGGATTGAAGGTCCGGATGGAATACCTTCCCCCTGATTGACTGAGATCAGGTCCGGGCGGGCTGGAAGCCGCCTCGGGAGCCTGGAGCTGAGACTGAGGAGATCTGGATACCAGAACTGGCGGGGCCAGTCTGGGGCTACCAGAATCACCTGCGCCTTGTCCCTCCTCACCTTGAGAAGCACCTTGTTGATCAAGGGAAACGGGGGAAGGCGTAGAAGAAGCCCAGGGTCCACGGCCTCAAGAAGGCATCCCCCTGCTGCGAGCCCTGCTGAGGGGGGCGGGCATGAAACAGTCTCAGCTTCACATTCGTCCTGGAGGCAAACAGGTCCACCTGAGGCATGCCCCAGAGGGAGAAGAGATCTTGTACTACCTCCGGGCAGGAGAGACCACTCATGGGACACAGCCCCTATCCGGCTTAGGGCATCGGCCAGGGTGTTGGAGGCTCCTGCCACATGAATGGCGAGGAGATCCGCCTCCAGGCTGCGTACAAGTGACCATATGCGGAGAGCTTCCCTGCACAGAGGCATGGAGTGCGTCCCGCCCTGGCGGTTTAGGTAGCACATGGTCGTGGTATTGTCCGTCTGGACCTGAACCACTTGACCCCGTAGAAATGGAGCGAAGGCGGGGAGGGCTAGATGAACCACTTGAAGCTCCAGCAGGTTGATATGGCATCGGGACTCCAGAGGGGACCAGAGGCCGTGCGCTCTGTGCTCCCCCAGATGGGCACCCCAACCCATCAGAGAGGCATCGGTCGATAGAGAGACCGTCAGCTCAGGGCGGACAAACGGGATGCCCTCCTGCAGATGTGCTGGAACGGTCCACCACTGGAGAGCGTTCCACATCCCCTGAGTCGCTGTCACTAGCTGATCCAGCGGATCGAAGTGCTGTGACCATTGGCTGGCCAGTCCCCACTGAAGGGGAAGCATGTACCAGCGGGCCCAATGGACCACGCTGGTGCAGGCTGCCATGAGGCCCAGGAGGCGCAGGAAGTCCCGGGCAGGGTGCGATTGCCCAACCTGAAATGATTGGGCAAAGGAGGAAAGAACCTCGGCCCTGTCCACTGGGAGCCATGCTCTGGCTCGTAGAGAGTCTAGCTCTGCCCCGATGAATTGTATCACCTGCTTTGGCACGAGTTCCAACTTGGCCTCGTTGATGAGGAGGACAACCTGAGAGCAAACCTGGAGGGCCAGATCTCTGGACCGCTCCACCTCCACTCTGGAGGGGGCTGCAATCAGTCAATCGTCCAGGTAGGGGTACACCCGGACCCTTCGGTGCCGCAGGAATGCTGTCACCACTGCCGTGCATTTGGTGAAGACCCTGGGAGCTAGGGAGAGGCCGAAGGGCATGGCCCCGGAAACACAGAAACATAGAAACATAGAATTTGACGGCAGATAAGGACCGCTTGGCCCACCCAGTCTGCCCATTTCCCTACCTACTGGATAAGCTGCAGATCCTAGTTAACCAGCAGCCTACTTCTTCCTACCCCCACCCCCCAGAATTGCCTTATGGCTATCTCATGCATGCTTGAATTCCACCACTGATTTTGACTCCACAACCTCCTCCGGAAGGCCATTCTATGCATCCACAACCCTCTCTGTGAAAAAATACTTCCTTAAATTACCTCTGAGCCGCCCCCCCCTCTATCTTCAAATTGTGCCTCTCTGGACTTGTGCCTCTCTCAAATTGGAACTCGTAAAGGGATCCCTCCGCTCTGAAGTGGAGGAATCTCTGGTGGGACGGACAGATTGGGATGTGAAAGAATGCGTCCTGGAGGTCCAGGGGAACAGAACCAGATGCCTCGTTCCAAGGATGGGATTATCTGAGCCAGAGTGACCATCCTGAAGGTCCGAGACCTTAGGAACCTGTTCAGGTCGTGCAGGTCGAGAATGGGACACCAGCCCCCCGTCCGTTTTGGGACCAGGAAGTACCTGGACACAAGCCCCGGGTCTGGAGGAGGATCCGCCACCTTTCTGATCACCTCTTTTTCGAGGAGCAGGACAATATTGGCTCAGCGGGCCGACAGAGAGGCTGCGGACCCCGTAGCCCCCCAAGGGGCGACGGCTCAGAAGGGTGGGGCCTGCTCAAACTCCAGAGGCAGACCCTGTCCTACCACCTCCAACACCCAGCGGTCCATGGTGATATCGGATCAGGTGGAAAGGAAGTGGCGGAGCCGTCCCCCCACGGGGGGGAACCCAGGGGGAAGTGACAAGGCTGAGGGCGACACCCCTCAGCCCGTCACTGAGCAGGCTTGGAGGAGGGACCGGCCAAGGGACCTCCTGGGCCTTTACCTCCCTGCTTCCTATTGGAGGAAGCCGCGGGCTTGGGCTTGGGATGCCAAGCACGAGCCTGCTGGCCCTGGTGCTGGTGCTGTTGAGCCAGATGTGCCGAAGGCGCAGAAGGGCGAAAGGACTTGTGCTGCTGCTGTCGGCGGCCTTTGTCCTTCTGGGCGGAGGTGACAGAATCCAGAGTGGCATTGGATTTCTCGATCCGCTGGAGGTGACCTTCCACTTCAGGGCTGAAGAGGTCAGTCCCCAAGAAGGGGACGTCCGCCAATTTGTGCTGTGTATCCGCCGTGTAGGTGGATATCCTCAGCCATGCTCTGCGGCGCATGGCCACCGCAGCCGCCACCGATCTGGCACAGGAGTCTCCTATGTCCAGAGCCGTTTGGAGCTGCTGTTTCACCACTGCCCTACCCTGGTCCCGAACCTGCCGGACCATGGTCTGCAGGTCGGCCGGGAGATGAGGGATCACCTCATCCAGGGAGCCCATGAGGGCGTGGGAGAAGTGTGCCATTAGCACGGCCGAGCTGGCTTGGCGGAGGCCAGGGGAGGACGCAGCGTACACCTTGCGCCCGGTGTAGTCCAGCTTTTTGGACTCCTTGTTGGGGGGCTTGTCCATGTCCCTAGTGTTCCCGGAACGCCGGAAAACGCTGTCGGTGACCAACCCCTCGGCAGAGGGGTGTTCCAAAAACCCGAGCAAAGAACCGGTAGGGACCGCATACTTCCTGGCCATACTGGCCAAAGGCGCAGGGCAGGAAGCAGGCCGCTGCCAAAACTCCAAGGCTGGGCCAACAATGGCCTCAGCCACTGGACAGGCCTCCGTGGGGGAATCCCCTCGGTCCAGTATCTCCATCAGGGGATACTTGGCCTGTTTGGATATGGACTCGAGCTGCATCCCGGTGGACTCCGAGATGAGCCAAAGCAAACCCATGAAGGACGATGGGCTTTCATCCAATGACTGGCCCCCGGAGGACTCCAGGTCAACCAGTCTGGAGAACAGGGAGGAGTCGTCGTCGGACTCAGAGGAGTCCGCGAAGAGCTGCCTGGGGCCTGAGCCACCCTCCACCTGCCGAGGACAGTTGGGAGTGAGGGTGACCGACAACCTGTGGGGCAGGCCTTGACCGGACCAAGAATCCTTGGTCGGTGCCCCCGATTTCGGTTGTGGAGGCGGAGGTTCCACCACAATCGGTGGGGCAGCAGGTTTCGAATGAACAACCGGCCCAGACTTGGGCATCTCGACTACGGCGAGGGGTTGTTTCGGCTGCTCGGGTGACAGCCACTTAATGGCCAGGGGGGGTGTCGGCTTGCTCCCGGACAGAAGTAACTGCTGTCACATCAGGTCCTCGTAGCATTGACGCAACTTGCACCGAAGCCTCTCCTCTTCCGAGGAGGAAGACGAGGACGAGCAGCGGCGCCACTTACCTCGGTGCTGAGACCGAGACCGCCAATGTCGGCGGGATCAGCTAGACCGAGAAGAAGTCCGAGACCGAGATCCTCGGTGTTTCCGAGGATGGGTCTGGGAAGTAGCTGGGGATACCCGCTCTTCCCTCGGCTTGGACGCCTTAGTCGGGGACTGCTGCACCGGGGGCGCAGGCAGATCCTCGGTCTCCACCGGGGGAACCGGTGAAGAAGGGTTGTCAGCTTCACCAGTCGGCAGCCCGTCCGACGGGTCGAGAAAAATCTCGACCGCGTTGACGGGAGTCTCGGCCGGCTGGCCTGACGGGGTCGCCGTGAAGCCAACGGCCTTAGCCGCAACCTCGACCGAAGTCGACAGTCGGCTGTCTGGGGAAGGAGACCTCTCCCACTCCCACGAACGCCGACGATGGGACCTACCCTTGGAGTCCTTCTTTCTGGACCAAGAGGAATGTCCCGATGGCCCCTCTCCCTTCGTGGAAAGGGATTGGCAAAGCTCCTTGAATGAAGCTGAATACGAGGTAACCAGAGAGAGCGGGATAAATGCCGCGACCAAGAAAGAGGAAGATGCGGCCTGGGCCACCTCCTCCTCGAGGGCGATCATCTGCTCGAGCTGCTCAGCCGAGCCTGCCGCCCACGGGCCTCCTTCGACTTAACCGGCGGGTAGCGCTTCTCAGGGCGCCCTAGCTTTAACCGGGCAGCGTGGTCCTCCAGGACGTTGGCCGAAAACGAACAGCATGACTCGCAGGCCTGCGGGTCATGTTCTAGGCCGAGGCAGTAGACGCACGTGGAGTGCGGGTCCATCCTGGACATCTTCTGCCCACAAGGGCACCACCGAAATCCGGGAGTCGATTTGTCCATTGCAGCCGCGAGGGAGAAAGTTGATTGAAGTCTTGAAAATTTTAAAATGAGTTTTGGGCGAACCGAAGAATTAGGATCCAGTCTATCACGCAGAGCGTTAAGGAGGGAACCTGAGCTTCCAAGCAGTAAGAAAGATCTGGCGTCATGGGGCGGAGCCGAGAGTTTTACCACCCGGGTGGGTGGGAGGAGCCAGCTTGAAGACCTTCCGGCAAGATTTAAAGCAGCAAGGAACCTGCCAGACAGTGTGGATGAACATATCCATGTCCCTAGAACAGGTGTTATTAATACACTTTAAAAAGGGACCATCTTGAGGAAGGTTACCTCAGAAACCGACCTGGGAATCAAAATGAATAACAACCTCACACACGGGGACCAGTGTAGGAAGATTGCACTAAGGGCCAACAGAACTGTTAGATCAATCCGTAAGTCCTTCATTAGTACGAGTGAAGTATGCCCGATATCACTAAATAAAGCCTATGTAAGACCGTATCTTGACTATGCTGCTTCCTTTTGGGTCCCACGTTTAGAAAAAGATAAAAAGCTATTAGATAACATCCAGCGAAGGGTCACTAGGATGGTAACAAGACAAAAGAGACTCCCATATCCAGACAGGTTACAGGCCTTAAATCTGCATGACTTACAGAAACGCAGGGATAGAGTAAATATTCTCATGTTATTCAACATCCTACATGATCAGGACCTGATAAGAGAAAGTAATATCACTTTTGTCCCTAAATCTTCCCATTTAGGCTCCCACAATAGGCAACTTTTTATTCAGAGGGCAGTAACCAACAAAAGGAATGGCTACTTCACTATTCAGGCCTGCAGATTGTGGAATGCTCTACCCCAGAACATTGTGGACATTCCTGATTTTACTAACGCTAAGAAATCACTGGATAAGCATTTCTTTTATATGTCTGGGTAATTTCCACTACATGGTGTGGGGAAGGCAGTCCTGATGGGCCTTGTGCCTCCTTCTGCCTTCAATATCGAGTAAGCCAAGTAACAGAATATGTCCATGTACTAAAATATTTCAGTTCATTACTGTCTCCTACGGGTAATACCAGTGGTCAAATTTTGATTTTTCTTTTACATACAAGCATACAATGAAGCCAGAGAGAATAAGACCATTAGCTCTATCCAGTCTGTTCATATTGCAGGGTCCTCGGCATCAGCTACTGACTCTGCCCCACACCCCAATCAGCCTTTCCCCCTCTGCCTGTTTCTCTCTTGACACTTATTTTCCCCTTAACTCTATCCCAGCCTACCATGAAGCTGCCTACCATTTTCAACCCAAAAAAAAAAAAACCCTCAGAAAGCACGTTCCAATCTGCCACCACCCTCTCCGTGAAGAACTGCCTCCTAGCCTCTCTCCTTAACACTCATCCCCCCCCCCCCAATTTTGAGACTGTATCCCCGCGTGTTTTGGTTTTCCACTAAGATTGAAGAGATCTTCCTTATCTACTCTATTTATTCCTTTCAAATACTTGAAGGTGCCAATCGTATCCCCCCAACCCCCTCCAGGGAGTACATGTTCAGGGCTTCTAACCTCTCCTCATATGTCCTACCATGCTGGCCCATAACCAAGTTTGATGCCCTCCTTTGGACCGTCTCCAACAGGTTTATGTCCTTTTTAAGGTATGGGCACCAATACTGTACAATATACTCTAGATGTGACCTCACTAATGACCTGTACAAGAGCAGTATTACCTGCTCTCACCACTGCTGATCCCCTGGCAATGTAGTGCAACAGTTTATTTGCCTTTGCTGCTGCTGCTTTCCTACATTGCATGGAGTATTAGTAGTGATCATCACTCCTAGGTCCTTCTCTTCCTCTGATGCAGATATCCGGACCCCTCCTACGGTGTATTCAGTCCTCAGGTTCTTCGCTCCACTGTGCATAACTTTACAATTCTTTGCACTGAAGCCATGCTGCCAAATCACAGACCACTCCTCTAGCTTTTCAAGATTGTCCTTTAGGTCTTGTATCTCTTCTGCTGTGTCCACCCTCCCACACAGCTTGATGTCCATGAATAGTAAATTTTGCCCTTAACGCCATCCCCAATATCAGTTACTAGGTTTACATGACTTGGTGATCGATTCGATCACCAATTCCATTTACGTTTACATGAAAGGCAACAGTCGATGCACTCAGAAGAGAATGGGTTTACATGCAGGGTAATATTCAACTACAAGGTTAACCAATTACCATGTAATCGATTTTACCCTGCATGAAAACCGGGTACAAGTTTACTGAGCGTGCGTGCTGCTTCGACTCCAGCTCCAAATCACGTTTACATGTATTTTTGGAACCGATGTCCAGATAATCAATGCACTTGGATTGAGCCCAAGATCCATCCCAACTGCATCAAAAGCACTGTTTACATTCAAAATTAGAATCAATTACAAAGTAATAATTATTCTGTAAATGGGATAACTGATGAAGACACTGAACAGCACCAGGCAGGGTTTTAAATAATTGATTACCAGTTTTTTTCTTGGAACAATACTAACTGTAAAGAAAATATTTATATAGGTTTTCTAGAAGTGTTATGTTTGTTAAAGTGAGGCAAGTGCTATGCATTTTCACAATGTTTTAGCACTTTTATGAGCAAAACACTAGTCAATTTTTAGAGTTAAATAAAACTCTGCCAGGCGGCCCTGGGGGACATTATTAGCATCACAGAGAAACATAGAAATGGAGAATATTTTGGTAGAAATGGCCCATTAGTCCATCATATCTGCCCATTTTATTGATCATTAGTAGTTATGGAGCAAGCAATTTGTTTTATTTAAAATTGATCACGTGCACCAACGCAAGGAGTTTAGGAAACAAAATTCCTGACCTTGAGGGCATCATTGCAGAGGTGGACCTCAATCTTATTGGACCAAACTTTTTTACAGCTCAGTCATTGAGTCTTGGCAGCACCAATCACGCACCTCTTCAACTTGTCCCTTGGCATGGGTGAACTCCCATCAATCTGGAAGACTGCTCAAGTCATACCCTTTTTCAAATCTGGAGATCCAAGTGACCTCAACAATTACAGGCCGATCTCCTTACTTCCCATCCTCTCCAAACTGCTGGAGAAAATAGTCAATAATCAACTTGGGAACTATCTTGACGCTTTCAACCTGCTCAATCTAGTACAATCAGGCTTTAGGCCCCATCATAGTACAATCTCAGCACTTGTTAAGGTAACGAATGACTGGCAGAGAGCCCCTGACTTAAAGAATTATGTATGCACAGTCTTTCTTGATTTAAGTAAGGCATTCAATGCTATGGACCATAACCTGCTACTGGTTACCCTTCACAATACTGGACTGGATGCACTATCCCTGAAATGGTTTCTAGTTACCTGTCAGAATGTATGCATCAAGTCAAAGCCATGGGTGATCTTCCTCCACTGAAACCAATCAGCAGAGGAATGCCACAGGGCTCCATTTTGGGACCCTTACTTTTTGCAGTATACATTAATAATATTGAACATGGAATCAAGTCAGCCAGCGTCCACATTTTCGCTGATGACATGGTCCTCTAAATCGCCAGGCCTACATCTGAGAGTACTTGTACGGACCTGCAGTCAGATTTCGATATACTACAATGCAACCTCCTTAACAAAAAATTACTCCTAAATGCAAAAACAAAAAACAAAAGCCATGCTCCTGTCTACGCTTGTTATGGTCTCAAATCCCCTCGAAATCTGGCCCGGTGCCACCTATCACCACATTATGTTGTGAAATTAAATACCCAAGAGTATGGATTGACAACAGACTCTCGTTCACCGAGCATGTAAAGGAACTCTCAAAAAAACTGAAGCAAAGGTTTGGCCTATTCTATAGAATTAAACATCTACCCATGCGGCTAGGAAGAGGTTGGTACAAACCACCTTCCTAGCTCTCTTGGACTATGTGGACTTCCTCTATGGTCATGTTCCAGGGTCAGCACTACTGAAAAAACTCGACATCTTGTACCACAGAGCCCTAAGCTTCATCTCTGGAGCAGCTTACACCATGCATCGCTGTGAACTTTATTCCCTGGTGGGTTGGACATCACTTACGTTCAGGAGACAAAGGAATGCTATACTCTGGACCTACAGAGCTATTATTAGGAAACTCCTCCTCTACATATCTGACTGTCTACCCCTCTGCACCTTAGGCAATTACGCCCTGAGAAGTTACTTTTACATCTCACTATATGTACCTAAGGCCAATTCCCGTTTCGGTAGAGCTTCCTTCAGCTACATGCTGCTCCAGCTAAGGAATAAAATCAAAAAACGTTAAAACTGGTTAACCCAATTAGTCTTGTGGAGTTCAAATCACTTTACTCAAGAGCCTTCTCTGAGCCCTGTAAATGTTTTCCCTGTCGCTAATTGTACTGCTGCCACTACTGTGATACTTGTAGCCCTCATCTTTCCTCCTACCCTCACCTCTCCCTTCCCCTTATTCTTTGTGCCTCCTTACATTTCTATCATTCTTCTTAGCAGGCTGACTCCTATATTGCCACATTGTTTATATTAAGAACTGTTGTTTTACATGTATACTTATTGTATATCATTATTTTGTTGTACTCAGAGTTGTTTTATTACCCTTTGTCTTAACATGTTTCAAGTTGTCTTCGTTATCCTACTGTGCTGACCTGTGTTATTGTTGTTCTATTGAATCGCTTATGTGAACTACCCAGGCCACCTTGCAAATGAGCTCTCTCAATGATGTTCCACTTAGTTAAATAAATAAAGATTGCTTGATCCGGTAGCCATTAACAGAATCATGGTGCACTGACAACCACAGCTGGAAGTGGCCATACTAGGGGGTACAACATGTTTAGAAAGGACAGGAAGGGGAAAAGGAGGGTCATATGTAATGGAAGGCAATAAGGTCACAGAAATACAATGTCACAGCAGGGAGAAGGAGGGTCTGGAGGTTCTTTGGGTAGGTTTGGGAGAGGGACCAGAGACCTTTCTACATGTAGTGGTGGCATACAGGCCACAAGTACAAGAGAAGGATACAGACAGGGTTCTGGTGGAGGCCATAGGCAAAATGGCAGACAAAGGAGAAGTAATAATTATGGGTGACTTTAATCTACCAGATGTGGACTGGAACATCCAGGCTGCAGCTACAATTGGAGCAAGGTCATCCTAGGCTCCCTGCAAAGGGTATTTCTCAGGCAGTTGGTTATAGATCCCAATAGGTATGAGGCAGTTCTGGGCCTGCTACTTGGGAACAGGGACAGCACTGCAGATGTCACTGTGGGTAGCCACCCGGATTTAACTGATCATCATACAGTGTGATATGACATGCGGACTGGGCATGAGAAAAACCATACCAGGATGTGGGTCCTGGACTTCAGGACAGCAGATTTTAAAGAAATGGGAAACTGCATCAAAAATACCTTGGTGGGGATAGCAGGGCGGGGGTGAGACACAATGGAATAACTAGGGCAACAGCAAGCTGTTTAAAGGTAATAAGTAAGGGTTAAAGAAGAAAGAGGCCACTGTGGTTCTCGAAGGAAGTGGCTAAGGTGGAAAAGGAGAAGAAAAGAAAACAGTTTTCAGGAAATACAAGGAGACCCAAACATAGGCAGCCAGGGAGGGATATCTAGGGAAACAAAGGGAGGCAGGAAGGAGAGTAAGAGCTGCAAAGACACAAACTGAGGAAAGGCTCACCCAAGAGGTCAAAAATGAGGATAAGACTTTTTTCAGATAAGTGAGCAAAAAGAGGAAGGCAAGGGGTGGTATAGTGATGATCAGGAGACCAAGAAAGGGGAATGTGCAAAAGAGGACCAAGAAAAAGCTAAAATTTTAAACAAATACTTCTCTTGGTCTTCACAGAGGAAGGAGTGACAGGCCATCATGTGTTAACAGACACGGGGGAGGGGGGGATGGACACAAGTCCATTTATGGAAGAGGGAGTTAGCTGGTAGTTGTAAGCCCTGAAGGAAAACAAGGCATTTGGGCTGGATGAGATTCACCCAAGGGTACTTCAAGGAAAACTACACCCAAATATCTTGTAACTTTTATTCGTTTCCAAGTCAACAGACAGCTCTTTTTGTGTAGCTGTTAAGAGATACAACTATAAGTGATTGCTTTAGTTTATTTTCACTGTTCATACTAGTTCCTGTAACTATCCTGGGGGGTCTCCAATCTCATTGTCCCCCAAGAGCTGCATCAACACATGAGAAAATGATGTGTCAGCACCCTTTAGAATCCACAATATGCCTGTCTGCTTAATTAGGAGTTCAACAAACAAGTTGCAGCAAGGTGTGAAATACCACATTTACCTTCAGTTAGCTTTGCAAACTGTCTGAGCTTAAATGTAGGTTGTTTTCCTTTAAATTGCTTTTAATTTTTGTGTTCCCAGACAGTTTTTTCAAGATTATTTGTACTTTCAGCATAGAGCTACATGGTATAAATGTATGATGTGACTTTCTCATGTGCTAATGCAGCACTCATGAACAATGAGATTTCAACAACCATAAAATAAAGACCCCCCCCCCCGGACAGTTACAGGGACTAGCATAAACAGTGAACAAACTAAAGCAAATATGTACATCTCCAACAGCTACAGGAAAAAAGTGGTCTGTTGACATGGGAACAAATAAAATTTACAAGATATGAGAGTGTAGCTTTCCTTTAAGGAGCTGAGCACGGTACTAGCCGCCCTCTGGCAACACTATTTGGCACCTCATTGGAGACTGGGGCAGTTACAGCAGAATGGAGGAGGGCCAATGTGGTTCCGGTGCACAAAAGTGGTAGCTGGGAGAAGGCCAGTAATTACAGAGCAGCCAGTCTCACTTCAGATTTTTATAAAGATGGGTGAATGCCTCAGTGATTACCTGGCAGGGGAGAAATGGCCTGGGTGGGGTGGAGGAATAGTGGCTGAAGACAAAAGGAGCATAGTAAAGGCATCAAAGAGACCGCTATGGTTCTCCAAAGAGGTGGCAGAAAAGGTAAAGCCTAAAAGGGTAGAATTCAGAAGGTATAAAGAGATGTAAAGGGAAGAGGACAGGGATGAGTATCACAGTAAACAGAGGGAAGCAGGGAAAGCAGTAAGGAGCACAAAGGCACAGACTGAAGAGAGAATAACCCAGGAGCTAACAAAAGGGGATAAAACATTTTTTAGGTATGTAACTGAAAAGAGAAAGACCAGAGGTGGCATTGTAAGGTTAAAAAGGGAAAGGGAAGAATGTGCAGAGGGGGAATAGGAAAAGGAAAAGGTAGACATCCTGAACAAATAGTTGTGTTAAGTGTTCACAGAGGAAGGAGAGAGGGAGGGGCCACAAAAAAGTATGACAGACACTGCAGAGGAGCTAGAAGGGAAGGTCTGCCTCTTTGCAGATGACAGCAACATCTGCAATAAGGTGGACACATACGGGGGATGGAAAGGATGAGCAGAGACCTGAGAAAACTAGAAGTATGGTCAAGGTATGGCAACTGGGTTTCAATGCGAAAAAGTGCAAAGTAATGCACTTCAGGCACAGAAACCAAGGGGCAGAGTACAAAATGGGTGGACTGGTACTGATGATGACCAAGCAGGAAAGAGATCTGGGGGGAATCATAGTGGATGACCTAAAGGTGGCCAAGCAGTACAACAAGGCAGTAGGGAGGGCTAGTGGGATGCTGGGGTACATAAGGAAGGGTATCACCAGCAGAAAGAAGGAGGTGGTGTTGCCTCTCTATAGTTTGCTGGCAAGACCCCACCTAGACTACTGTGTCCAGATCTACAGATCACATCTCTGGAAAGATACAGACTGAGTGGAGGCAGTCCAAAGGAGGGCAACTAAAATGGTGCAGAGTCTGCATGAAAAGCCCTATGAGGAGAGACTAAAAAAGACCTCAATATGTACACCCTTGAACTGAGGAGGGTGGAGGGAATATGACAGAGACCTTTAAATACCTCACGGGGTAAATAAGGTACAGGAGGGAAGTATTTCTCAGAAGAAAAGGTGCTTAAGAAAAGGAGATATGCTATGAAGCTGGAAGAAAAAATTACTCACCGTAGTAATCTTTCTTCCAAGGTGTCCTTTAACATCAGTAACGTTATGCAGTCAGCCAACCAGGTAGGACTGCCCTGGAGGTGTGTCTATGATAATGTTAATTATCATAGCCAATCAGGAGAGAGAGATTGAGATGTGCTGAGGGGGAACCAACAGGGGAACTGCCAGAATTTTTTCAAAGGTAGATGGGCAAATGCACAAAGGAATTAAAAATCATGCGAGAGCATGAGCAATATTAATAACCAGACTTTGCCTTAGACGAAGTTCAACAATAAAAAATACCAAATTTGGCAAAAAGACAAAGAAACAAGAGTCCTCTTCTGAGAGATTGTCAGGGGAGGCGGGTGGGAGCTTACTGATGCTAAAGGACACCTTGGAAGAAAGAAGATTACTACGGTGAGTAATTTTTTCTTCTCACCTGAGGGGTCCTTTAGCATCAGTAATGTTATGCAGACTACAAAGCAGTACAGCTGGGAGGCGGGAAGAGAACATACTTAGGGAACAAGCTCTGCAGGACCACCCCGCCAAATTTGGTATCACATGTGGACTGTACATCCAGGCAATGATGCTTAGTGAAAGTGTGTACAGTCTTCCAAGTAGCTGCTTTGTAGACATCCAGGAGGGGAATGTGTATGGCAGCTGCCAATGAGGCAGCAGTGTCCCTAGTAGAATGGGCCCTGAGACCCTCAGGGCAGCTGTTTGCCAGCCTTGTCGTAACAAAACGTGATACAAAAGACTATCCATCGTGATATGGTTCTCTTAGTGGCTGGTTTTCCCCTTCCTGCCTCACCATAGGTGAGAAAAAGCTGAGTGGAAGAGCCCCTGAACTGCTTGGTATGCTCCATGTAAAGGAGGAAGAGGTCTTTCTTAACATCAAGACTGCGAAGTCTTTGTTCGCCAGGAGTGGAATTTTTGGTGAAAAAGATTGGTAGAGTAATGGACTGGTTAAGGTGAAATTCTGAGACCATCTTAGATGAAAACTTCCTATTAGTTCTAAGCTCAATCTTATCCCTGTGAGGAATAATATAATTGGGCTCTGTACAGAGGGCCTCTAGCTCTGAAATCCTCCTTGCAGAGGTAATGGCCACCAAGAAGACAATTTTCCAAGTCACATATTTGAGATGGGCTGTTGCCATGGGCTCAAAGGGGGGGGGGGTCCATGAGCTTGGCAATACAGAGATTCAGGCTCCAAGGTGGGACAGGCTCTCTAACCAGAGACTGAAGGTATAGAAGGCCCTTGAAAAACTGTTTGAATATTAGGTGAGAGTAAATGTATTTAACCTTTCCAATGGAAAGATAAGCCAAAAATTGCAGCCAAATGTAGTCTCCGAGTTGAGGGCCTCAAGCCTGAGGCCTGTAGGTGGACCAAATAATCTAGCAAGGTAGAAACCAAGGCTGAAAGGGGAATCCAGTTTCTTGCCCTTACACCAGATAGAAAATCTCTTCCAATTGGCTGCATAGGTCTTTTTTGTATTAGGCTTTTTGGCCATTCTCAGGATTTTCAAGACCTGACTAGAGTACTGAGAATCAGGGAACTCTAACTCCTCAAGAGCCAGGCTTTGAAGTGAAGAGACTTGAGGTCTGGATACACCACTCCTGAGTGGGGAAGAGTCAGGAGTGAGTAGGTCTGAGGGAGTCGTATGGGCCTGCTGCACGAGAGTGTCAGCAGGAGAGGATACCAGGCTTGCCTTGGCCAATCTGGTGCTACCAAGATCATCTGTTCTGGTTGAAGCCCGAGTCTCAGGAGAACCCTGAATATCAGAGGAAAGGGAGGGAAGGCATATAGGAACTTCTCCGTCCAGTCCAGTAGCAGGACATCCATCGGAAGGGTTTCTAGAACTGGCGGCCTGCAACAATAAAGAGGGAGTTGGAAGTTGAAGGGGGAAGCAAACAGATATTTTTTCTGGAGTGCCCCACCTTCTGAATACTGTGGTCAACACCTGCTTGTTGAGGCACCATTTGCTCAGTCTCTGGCTCAGGGCATCTGCCAAAGTGTTGTCCTTTCCTGGTAGGTGGATGGCCAAAAGAGACATGTCCAGGGAATAGGCCATAGTCCAAATCTTCAGAGCCTTTGTGCAGAGGACACCCAACCTCGTACCACCCTGCTTGTTTATGTAGAACATAGCAGTGGTGTTGTCTGTTCTGATTTGAACAGTGTGGCCTTTGGTCCAAAGAGCAAAGGCTTTTAGTGCTAAGAGAACAGCCATGAGTTCCAAAAGGTTGATGTGGAACTGGAACTCCCTTGGGGACCACGTCCTACTGACTGAAGCACTGTCCAAGTGAGCTCCCCATCCCAAAAGAGAGGCATCTGTGGTGATGATCTTTGTGGGAGGGGATGCTTGGAAGGGGACACCTACTGATAAGTTTGTGGTGTCCTTCCACCAAAACAGACTCTGGAGCACAGGCTTTGTGACTGGTATCACTTTTGAGAGGAAATTGTCCTTTTGGGACCAGTGAGACCGCAGATGATGCTGAATGTCCCTCATTCTGTATCTGACCTCTGGGACCACTGCTGTTATGGATGCCATGTGTCCCAGGAGTTTCAGAAAATGTCTTTCCGGCATGGGCTAGCCCAGTCGAAAGGAGTTTGCTACCGAGAGGAAATTTTGAACCCTCTCTGGGGGAAGAAATGCCCTGCTCCTTTGGGTGTCAAACAGTGCTCTTATAAAAGTTAGGAGCCGAGTTGGCTCCATGGAGATTTCTTTCAGTTTATCAGGAACCCCAGGGATTGTACAGTTTTCCGAATTAAAGACAGAAAGTCTTGCACCTGTTCTGGACACTTTCCCACAATAAGCCAGTCATCCAGATAGGGGTAGACTGAGACCCCTTGTTTTCTGAGGTGAGCAGCTACCACCGCTAGGCACTCTGTGAATACCCTGGGTGCAGAGGAGAGGCCAAAGAGCACTGTTGCAAACTGGTAATGTCCCCAGGGAAGTTTGAACCTCAGGAACTTTCTGTGGGACTGTCTTATAGGTATATGAAAGTAGCTGTCCTTTACGTCCGGGGAGATTAGCCAGTCTCCCGGCTGAAGGGACCGAATGACCATGGTCAGAGTGAGCATTTTGAATTTTAGTTTCAGGAGATGTTTATTCAGGAATCTGAGTTCCAAAATAGGTCGCTACTTCCCATTTTTCCTTTGTGTGAGGAAGCACCTGGAGTAGAGGCCTTTGCCTCTTTGCAGAGAAGGTACTTTCTCCACAGCATTTTGCGCCAGCAGATTCTTGACCTTTAGCTCCAAGAGATACATTTCTGATGGGGAGAGAGGCTTTGAAGAGGTAGTTCATTTTAAGGCTGGCCTCTTTATGAATTGCAGGGTCAGGCCCTTTTCCACTACCTCCAGGATCCAAGCATCTGTTGTGATAAGGGTCCAGGATTGGAGGTAGTGGGAAAGTCTTCCCCCTACCAGTAAAAGGGAGGCAACCTGGGCAGAGAAGTCTGAGCTTAGCCTGAGTGTCAGGTGCCTGAGCAGTGGCTGGCTTTCTCTGGTCCCTCCTGCCCCTTCCACGGTAGAATGCTCTCGTTTGAAAGAACTCAAACTGGGAAAGAGGATAGGGGAAGAAAGGTTTGGGAAAGTATCCCCGTCCTCTTCCAGGCCTAGGCTGGGCCTTTTGGGGAACAGTCCTCTGTTTGGCAGAGTTGCTCTGGCAAGTCATTTTAAAAACTTGTCTACCTTCTACACGCACTCCTCAGTTCTGGAGTCAAAAAGGATATTATCACAGGGAAAATCCATGGCTTTGGACTGGGTGTCCCATGTGAGGTTTGTAGTTCTTAACCAGGCAAATCTCCTGAGGGAGACAGTCTGAGCCACAACCCTGAAGGCAGCATCGTTGTCATCTGCCATGTGAAACTGGTATTTGGGAGCTTCCGGGGCAGTTGTTGCTGTCTCTACTATGTCCTGGACCATAGACTCTGACTGCTGGTTAAGTATACCCAGTACAGAGTTCCAGAGGGCTTTCTGATATTTTACAGTATAAGCCATGTAGGAAGAAATCCTCAAAAGCAAAGAAGCTGTCATATATGTTTTCTTTGCAACAAAGTCTATTTTCCTGGAGTCCTTGTCAGAGGGCAAAGAGGACAAAGGGACCCTGCCTTGTCACATGCAGCTTGCTGGACCACACTCTCGTGGGCCGGGTGCGCAGACAGAAACTCTGTGCCAGTCCTGGCAAGCTGATATTTTCTGTTAATGTGCTTATCAACCCCTGACAAAGAAGAAGGTGTTTGAAGCAGTTTCATAGTATTTCTCCTAAAGTCTTTGTATATAGGTAGTACCAGCTCTTTAGGAGGAGGGAGATCTTTCATGTTTCTGTAAGCATCATCCTCTTCATCCTCTGAATTGGACTCCTGACAAGGGAGGTCCAGAGTGTCAACCACCTGACGTAAAAAAGTCATCATAGAAGAGTAGTCTTCCTGATCCGGGGAGCACCAAAATTAGGATCAGGGGACAAATCTGGCTCCGGGGGTTATTATCAGAGACATCATCTGCAGCATCATAAAAATTCTCAACATCATCCCCTTCATATGGCCCCACTTCAGAAGGGGGTGCAGAGGGGTGCCAGCTGAAAAAAACAGAACCCACATCTTTAAGGACACTAAAAACATGCCAAGCTTTTGCCAAGTCCTAAGCTGAGGGCAGACCCTGGGGAACTTGAGGGACACTGTCAGGCTGAGTAAGTTTAGTTTTTTTCTTTATGCGTACCACCTCCTGCCTGTTCACCATTGCTGTAGCTAGGAGTGACAGCTGACAGTTTCCCTTTATAAGACTTTTTAGTGCCACTTCATCAGTGGCAGAATTAAGCTTCCTTTTATTTGCGGATACTTCATCAGTACCCTTATTTCTATTTTTAAAATAAGCTTCATCATCCCCTTTGGAAGCTTTATTTTTAGCAGGCACTTCATCAGTGCCAGATTTTGAATTTCTTTCCTTTATGAGACCCTTCATCAGAGTCTTTCTTAGACTTAAAGGATTAGGATACTTCATCAGCACCCCTGCTTATTTTTTTAAAGGCCCCTCATCGGTAAGCCTGGGTCTTTGTTTTGGAACCAAATTAGAAGACCCCTCTAGAGCCATCTCTCTAAGTCTCACTGCTCTATTTCTTAATGTTTTAGTGTCTAAATCTACAGCAAAATCCACAGTAATGTTCTGGACCAAAACACCTTAAGCACAGGTTGTGGGTGTCAGCTTTAGCCAAAAACCTGTGACACTCAATATAATTTTTGAAACCTGTAAGTCCAGTACTCTGTTGGAGTTTTCTGACCTGCCAATTTGTCAGAAAGCCTTAAAGACTGTTGTCAAGTGATTTGTTGATATCCAAATTCGTTTGGTTCTCTTGCGGTAAAGAACCGCGAATTCTGAGGTAAAAGGAAGAAAAGAAGTGTTCAAAAATGCAGTTCCTGCTTAAAAAAGGGGACAGCGATGTAAAATAAACAAGGAACCATTGAAATATCTTACTCGCAATTAAAATAAAATAAGTAAAAAGGCACAGCAGAAAGGAGCTGACAGTAGCGGTTCCCGGGAACCGAGGAAACTGCTAAAACTCAGTCAAAAACAGTTCAGCACACCAAAAATACATAAAAAAACTAAATGTTTTATCACACAGGTTTCAGAAAAGAGTTTACTGGTCAAATGAGTGGGAACACCTCAGAGGCAGTGTTGCTCAGTCAGTGGAGAAAAGAATTCTGGCGGTTCCTCTGTTGGCTTCCCCTCAGCACACCTCAAGCGCTCTCCTGATTGGTTATGCTAATTAACATTAGCATAAACACACCTACGGGGCAGTCCTACCTGGTTGGCTGACTGCACAACGTTACTGATGCTAAAGGACCCCTGGGCTGAGAAGTGGGTAGATTCAGGAGAGATGTGAGGAAGTACTTCTTCACAGAAAGAGTAGTGGATTCCTGGAACAGCCTTCCAGCAGAGGTGATGGGGACAAAAACAGTGGTGGGGTTCGAGAATGCATGGGATAAGCACAAGGGAATCATAGTGGAAAGAAAGTGGGAGAGGGAAAAAGAGCTGCAGATCAGGCACGGTCTGTGGTAATAGTATAGGTAGGGAGAAATGGGCAGACTGGATGGACCAAGAGGTCCTTATCTGCCATCAAATTCTATGCTTCTGTGTTTCAGTGGTGGGGAAGTTACTAGAGTACCTGTTGAAAGAGAGACTGATTAAGTGCCTGGAGACACATAGGCTGCAGGACTGCTGGCAGCACAGCTTCACAGTGGGGAAGTCATGTCAAACAAATCTCGTAGATTTCTCTGACTGGGTAACTAGGTAGGTGGATCGGGGAGGGCCGTGGATGTTGCCTAGCTGGACTTCAGTAAAGCCTCTGACACTATTCCACAGAGGGTCTAATAAAGAAACTTCGTAGCACTGGGGTGAGCAAGAAGGTGATGTGCTGGGTATCAAACTGGTTGAAAGACAGGAGGCAGAGGGTAGTGGTAAATGGCAGTCACCTGGAGGACAGAAGAATGATCAGTGGGGTACCACAAGGATCGGTACTGGGCCCTGTTCTCTTCAACATCTTCATAGGTGATATTGCTGAGGAACTGGAGCAGAAGGTGTGTTTCTTTGTGCATGACACAAAACTCTGCAACAGGGCAGGAGGGGGTTGAGAGAATGCAATAAGATCTGGGGAAACTAGAGGAGTGGTCTAGGGAGGGGCAGGTAGGTTTCAATGCCAGAAAGTGCAGTCATGAACCTATGGTGGGGAAACTTGGGCTGTTTGTAAGATTTGGGGGGGGGGGATACTTTTACCAAACAAGAAAGAACCTTGAGGTGATCATATCTGATGATCTCAAAGTAGTTCAGCAGTGCGACGGGGCAGCAGGCAAGGCGAGCAGGATGCTGGGGTGCATAGGGAGCGAGATCCCTAGCAGGAGAAGGGAAGTGGTGTTGCCCCTGCATCGCTCACTTGAGAGACCCACCTGGAGTACTGTGTCCAGTTCTAGAAGCCACACCTCCACAAAAACATCAACAGAGAAGGGCTACTAACATGGTATGGGGGTTGCACAAGAAACCATATGAGGAGAGGCTGCAGAAGTTCAATATGTACTCCCTGGAGGAGAGCAAGACAGGGCATGATTGAGACCTGTAAGTACCTCATGGGGAGGTCTCTTTAATAGGAGCAGGAGGAGCACTCGAACTTAGGGGGCATAATGTGAAGCTGCTGTTAGACTGACTGTATCAGTCTTTCAATACAGAACTGGGTACCGGCTAGACACCCAAGCTGAGAGACAGCACACAAATTTACAACAATCAGACCTTGATCAATTTCTAAACAGAAGCTCAACTGACATTTATACAGTATGTCTACACAAGCCTTATTAGTCAAATCTACTGTTATCTTTTTTTTTAACTCAGCTTTATTACAAAAAAAAGCAGTACATAGTCTATTTTACAACTTCATACATTATTGCTAATTCACAAAACAGAATTAATCTTGACCATGATAGCATCTAAAATAAAAAGTCTCTCTTAAGGGTCCACTTGAAAGTCTCTTGTGTCTTTATTCTTGTTCTGTTGGAATAAATCCACATAGTTGGATGGCGGTAAACTGGGTGTGCCTGAGTCTTTATCTCCAAATGGAGATACCATATCTGAAAGAAAGCCTGAGTTAATATTTAAGCTCCTGGGATTGAAACTTCCCAAATAAACAGAGGAACAAAAAAATGTCAGTAATAAAATAAAAGTTCTATAAAACAATTTATGTTGCATTTATTCAAAGCCCAGCCCTTAGTTATACCACCCCCTCCTCCCATCCGAGCCCTTAGCTCCAAGACTGGAGTAGAATGTAAAGTACCATTTTATTATTCCCATTATTAACCCCAGTGAACAATCAGAGAGAGTCAGAACAATTATACTTAACTAGGTGGTAAGGCTTGGAACTGAAGCCAGGTATGCCATACACGCCATCTCTGCTCATGTGCTTCAAATTGAAGACGCAGTTTGGCAGTAAGGGCCTCCATTGACAGAACCTTGTCATCCTGGCTACCCACTCATCTATATTTGGAGGGTCAGGCTTCAACCAGTGAGCTGTAATACATTTGAGGGCCACTATTATGAAAATTAACAAAACTTTCCTTAGGTCACCTCTGGTTCCAGTCGCTCTTGGGAGTCCCAACACCCACTCCTCGAACTGTAACAGCAGGAGCACTTCAGTCAAGACTGTGTATTGCTGTCTGAATAGATTGCCAAAAGGGGGCAATGATGGGACATCCCAAAAAAATATGCCAGTGGCTGCCAGTGTGGCCACAGCCCCTCCAGCATTTGCTGGAGAGTGAGACACCATAGTGGTGTGTAACTGTTGGTATCTGGAAAAAGCGCACCATAACTTTCCAAAAAAATTCACGCCAGAAAGGGGCTGATGTAACCTTCCATCCCAACTGTAATCTCTTATTCCTGGTGGGGGTGCCTATCACCATACCCGCCTCCCGCTCCCAGATCCTCTGAACTGAGTCCAAGGGAGTCTCCAGAGTTGCCTCTAAGAGTTTATACAAACTAAAAATATGGCGTTGTAAGCCTTTGATAGTCAATACTCCACAGAGGAAGTCCTCCAATCCTGTGTTTGGTCTGGTCAGGTGGCACATGTTCTCCCCCGACTGGATAAAATGCCTAACCTGCATATACCTCAAGAACTGCACATTGGACCAACCAAACTTCTCTTTGGCACGTTGGAAAGAAATGCAACCACGCCCTTCAATAAACTGGGCGAAACAAAAGGGAACCCGTCGACCCCACTCAAAACATCCTGTATCCAATGTTGGAGGGAAAAACTCTGCCTCATATCTAATGAGGGAGAGTGGGCCTAAGCCTTCTGGGGTGCAAGTATGTTTTTTAATCTTCCTTAAAATTTGCAGGCTATGTCTATTCCATCTATTACTGATAGTTCTGATCAGGTCTGGGGAAGTACTGGTCAGGGCCAAAGCAAACAGAGGTTTGAAGCCAACATCAGCATCCTCTATAAAATACCAAAGAAATGAAGTGTGTTGTTCTGCCCATGTCACCAGCATCGCCCCTTGTGCCGCTAAGTAGTACCGAAGGAGATCAGGGAGGCACAGTCCCTCCCATCTACCTAAGGAGTTGCAAACTATGCAGGCTACCCTGGGTTTCTTAACATTCCAAATAAAAATATTAATGTGCCCCAATACTTTGTTTCAGTATACATTTGGAATTCTAATGGGAAGTGAGGTAAACAGGAAGAGGAAGCAGGGAAGTTCGTTCATTTGAACCGTGGCCACTCTGCCCGCCAACCCTAAGGGTAGTAGTTTCCATCTGGCTAAATCTTTCGATACATTAGTCTAGAGTGGTTCGTAGTTCACGGTGAACAATCTGGCCAGATCTACCACAATCTGGATTCCCAGGTACCTGGTCTGTTTTCCTGGGGCCCACTTGAACGGAAAGACTGTCTGAATGCCCAGGACAGACACCACTCAGTATAAGGGTTTCCGATTTTTGAAAGTTGATTTTGTAGCCTGATAGCTTCTCGAATGAGCCCAAGAGGTCTCTCGGGGGGCAAAGAAAGCTCTGGGAGGACAAAAAAAACAAACAAACCAAGGAGTCATCTACGTATAGAGAAATTTTTTGTTCGACTCCCCCAGCCATTACCCCCCTAATCCTATCATCACCCCTTACCTGGACCGCAAGTGGCTCCAAGCTTAGGGCAAAAAGGAGGGGGCAAAGGGGGCAGCCCTGGCATGTCCCCCGAGTAAGGGGAAAAGGGCAGGAACTAATACCATTTGCTCTCACCAGAGTTGTGGATCTTGTATAAAGTTTAGAAAGTACGTCTAGAAATTTGGGGCCAAAATTCATACGGTCCATGATTGCCTTTAGAAACTGCCAATTGACCCTATCAAATGCCTTTTCTGCATCCATGGATATAGTTATTTGAAACTTGGGAGAAGAAGTCTGGGAAGTAAGGATATTAAGGAGTCTCTGGATATTATCCGAAAGATATCTGCCCATAATGAATCCTGTCTGGTCATCATGCACCAAGGATGGGACCACTGTCTGTCATCTACTGGCTAATAATCCAGTGATTAGCTTTAGGTCTATATTTAGAAGGGAGATGGGCCTATATGACCCACACTCCGTGAGGTCCTTTCCTTCTTTATGTAGCACTAAAATTTGTGCCTCCCACCATGATTCTGGGATTCCCCCCTTCCTTAGCAGTGTCAGTGGCTCAGTAGGTAGCACACTCGCCTCTGAGGCCGGGAGATCAGAGGGCTGTGGGTTCAGTTCCCACATCTGGCACTTGCGTTAATATCCCAGTACTGACACTGTAGTGCAGCATGAGAGGGGTGCTGCATTTCTGAGGTGCCGTCTTTCGGATGAGACGTTAAACCGAGGTCCCATCTGCCTGGATTGGTGGTAGTTCAGGTGGATGTTAAAGATCCCATGGCACTTATCGAAAACAGTAGGGGAATTTCCCGGGTGTTCTGGCCAAATTTCCTTCATTCACTAAAAATACCACCAACAGCTTAATCTGGTTCAAGGTCAGTTGGCATTCATCTGTATCCCCCTCCCCCGGGTCGTGCCTGAAAATAGGCAGGATTTGTCTAGTGCACTTACCCGGTCGACAAAAACTAAATAAAATAAATAAATAATTTCCTGATATACTGGCAACAGAAAAGGGATTAATTGGGCCTCAAAAACTTTATAAATTTGGCAGGAAAGCCATCCAGGCCAGGGGACTTCCCATTTTTAAGCTTTTGAATTTGTATCTGCAGATCCGACACAACAATCTGTGTCTCCAAGGAGTCCCTGGCCTCTGAAGTGACAGTCTTAATATGTACCTGCTGGAAAAATTCCCCTTTTAGCCCATCAAAACTATCTACCTCTTCCTGGGAATATAAAGTTTTATAATAAGATGCAAATATTTGGGTTATCTCTTCTGGCTTTACAAGCGAGGGTGCCCTTTCTATAAGGATCCTTAAGCTTCAATATCAATCTGCTCACCTGTTCTTCCTTCAGTCTAGCAGCTAGCAGTTTTCCAGCCCTTTCTCCCCCCTCATAGTCATAGTCCCCTGCCTAATTCCTATGTTCCTCCCTTCTAGTTGTGTCTGTATTTCTACTGTTCAAACCAGTCATTTTGCCTCTAGGTGTCGTTTCATGTCTGCATTTAATGTAATTTTATGATGGAATTCGAGGTCCCTCACCTCCTCCTCCTCCTCCAGAGATCTGAGCCTGCCCTCCCATCTCCTTTTCTGCTCCGAGGCATATTTAATGATTACTCCCTGCAAAACTACTTTAAGGGCTTCCCAACGTACCACCTGGGGAGTATCCCCTTCTGCATTATGGAGAACAAATGTCTTGATGGAGTCACAGATCAGATCCTTAAACTCCAGCGAGTTCAGAAAGCCAACATTAAGCCTCCAATGAGAGTTGCATGCAGCAGGGGCCAGGGTTAGTTCTAGACACACCATCGCATGACCCGAAAGAGAGCAGGATAGGATCTCACAGGACTGTGCATTATAAAGCCACTCCTCCTACAGAAACAACAGATCGGTTCTGGTATAACAAGCATGCCTATCAGAATGGTGGGTATAATCTCTCCTTCAGTCCTGCAAGGCGCACCAGACATCTCTCAAGCCTGTCAGCTGCATACCTCTGATAAACAATGATCTTGCTCTACTTCGTCTTCTCTCCCCAGTCCCTTCCCTTCTGTCTAGTGCTGGCATAAGAATCATGTTGAAATCCCCTCCTAGGATGCAGAGTCTACTCTCTAAATCCACTAGCCCACCCAGCAGCTTTTTAAAGAACTGGGCAGCTTCTTGGTCAGCATTTGGAGCATACATCATATTAACTATTAAGCAGGGAATGTCCCTATTATGAGCCCAGAGTTTAACAAATTGACCACTGGGGGTCTGTTTCTACTTTTTCTATTTGCAGAGGGCTGTCTCTGTGCACCAAGACAGCACTGCCCCTTCCATGAGGGTGGGCAAGATATGTGGAAGTGAACACCGAACCCACCCAGCCTCTACGTGGCCTAAGATGTTTGGCCACTGTGAGGTGTGTCTCTTGTAGTAATGCAATCTGAATGTTTGCCTTTCTAAGCTCTCGCAGGAGTCAGGTGCGTT
Source organism: Neoceratodus forsteri (assembly GCA_016271365.2). NCBI lineage: Eukaryota > Metazoa > Chordata > Ceratodontiformes > Ceratodontidae > Neoceratodus > Neoceratodus forsteri. The sequence goes on from CM028136.1 coordinate 318,749,563, forward strand.
TAACAGGGTTGTTAAGCCTTCAAACATTATAAGCTGCAACTTTTAAGTCACCCATGGGAGATGTATGTAGTCTCTGCTTCCCTGAGGCTGTATCTATTGGAGTCGAGTTTCGTACTCCAGTGTCCATATATGTTTAGGGTGGGGTACAGGCATCCTGGGCTGGCCAGTAACAACATAAAGAAACTTAAACATATGTTTAACAACAGGTTAAACCATCTTAACAGAATAACAATTTCCTCTAAATTCCCATAAAATGGGTAAACAGAACAATCCCTATCCACTTCCAAGGTCTCACTTTAGGCCTGTCGTACTTAAGATTGCCTTTGATGGCGGGTGGTGCCAGAGCAAGCTCTGTACCTCACTGCTCTAGACTGAAATTCCTTCCGCAGAGCAGCCACAGTGAGTGCACCAAGGTTGTAATTTACCAATTACCTCCCACTCCCTCCTCATCCCCCACTACAGCTGTATGAGAGGGAGTCACCATTGCCCCCCTCTCTTCTCTGGGAACATATAAGTCCCCCCCACTAGGTCAAATAGAAAGGAAAGGAAAAGGAAAGCCCCACAATACTTTTCAGTGCCTGTATAGTTCTTCGGGAATAAAGGGCACATCAATAAACACATTGCTTGCCCAGTATTATGTGGTGCCCATGTCCCTTACTGTAGTAGGTGAGAAGCCACCCATCCAACCCTCCAAAAATAAGTTATCAACACACAAACTTGTTAAGTAGAAACAGTCTCGTCTGAGCCTTACAAAAAGGGTCTCGGTCTTCCTGGTTCATGAATTGGAGAAAGTTTTAATAGAGGTATTTACTCACCCTCGATGCCTCCAATCTGTTCCTCCATTTCAGTTGTATCCTTTCTCCTTTTCTGGGGTGAACATCTGGTGGAGTGAATTCTGGACCAGGTCCCCATTGCACCATTCTCGACTGGTTTGCCACCCTGAAGATGAAGGTTTGATCCTCCTCCTACTACCCGCCACTGACGCGTTTGTAGACTCTTAACAGCACTGGGGTCTATGAAGTTGTCCAACAGAATGTCCAAGGATGCTAAATATTTATTTGCATCTTGAGGGCCGTCGAAAATTTTGGAGCCAGAGTCTGAGGTTATTCTTAACTTTGCAGGAAACTCTACCCTCTCCTTTAGCAATTTACTGCAAAGCTGTTTAACCACCAGAAACCAGAGTTTTCTCTTTGCCATGGTAGTCAGGGCATAATCGGGTTCTAAAAATAGCTTTGTGTCTCCAAAGACGATCTCTCTACGTGCCCAGGCCTTGTGCAGCAACATTTCCTTGGTACGACAGTCGAGGAATGTCATTATGACTGAGCGAGGCCTAGCCTTAGGGTCTTTCGGTGGAGCAGCCAGGGCTCTATGAGCTCCAATAATTTTTAATGGAACATCTTTATCCAGATCCAGTAGATCTTTTAACAGCCCCTCTACATACTTTGCCATCTCTCCTGTTTCAGTATGTTCAGGTAGTCCGTGCAGCCTTAAGCTGACTCGACGAGAACGACTCTCCAAGTCCTCTAATTAGTAAAAACTGTGAGCGATCATGGAGCTGCAGCAGGGCCCCATTGTGAAGATCCAGCATTTCGGCTTGCCCAGTAAGATGAGATTCTATTTCTTGTATTTGTTGGTCGTGCTGTTGTAACTTTTGCTTATTTTCCTTTACTTTGGAGCTGATATTATCCAGAGTTTTGGTCAGGTGCCACAATTCCTGGCATAGCTGCCGGGAAGTGATTATAAAGTCCTCCCCCTCCTCCTCGGACTCACTCGAGGGCTCATGCTTGCAGTTAGTGAGTGGCCTAGTTGGTGCGTCTTCCTTCAGGGCGGGTGGCGGTACAAGATTCAATTTCTATTTTAGCGCAGTTCCCTGCAGTGCTCGATTCCTGGAGCGAGCTGCCATGGAAATGATGAGGAGCCACACATAAATCTGCTAAATTCACCTGGTGGGGTGAGGTTTAAAGTTAAATTAGAGGGGGAATTAGAGGGAGCTGATCTGCCAGACGTCTACATTACTTGGCGTCCCAACCAGAAGTCCCTGCTGCTACTTTTTTTAATTGCCATTTTTGCACTACATCTGAAGGAATCACTTTGGAATTCTTGTTAATGCAAAATATTTAAACGTTACTAAAGAGTGCCCTTAGTACTAATGTAGGAGTTTCGTGCAAAAGTGTTAAAAGATGAAATTATGTGGAAACACCCCAATATGCAACCGTTTTATTTACCTTTAAAAAAAAAAAAAAAACAGCATTCCACAGGACTTCAGTGCTGAACAGTGTATAAGCAGCTATAAGCCAAAACAGCTTTGTGCTAAGCATTTCAATATGTTGCTATCACCAGTATCAATATTCAAATAGCTAAATGGTTACTGTAGTTCCACAGGCTACAGATCCAATTTTTTTTTTTTATGGTTTAACGAACAGTTTATATCGTTTGGCTAAAAGGTTCAGATGACAAACAATTAGCCAAAATGATGTAGGCCTTTTTCTGTTTAATGCTGCTATGGGTGGTATGGGCCCAATTTAGAGATGGTGCTTGTCCTAGGATGAAATGGTAAATTTATGACACAAAAAAATAGTAAACTAAATGTACAGCCCAGGGGTGTGATTAAGTTTTGAAAAAAGATGGAATTCCATTAAGAGAGGAGATGCTCAAATTTTGGGAGGTATTAAAGGAGGGAAATTCTTTTGTACCTCTTTGCAGCTAGGAAACATATCCTCAGTAGTAGGGGAATTTCTCCCCTACTGGATCTACTAGTGAATTTTTAGTACAGGTTTGCAACAACATACATTTTATATACAGCATTGTCATATACACTTCACACCATTTTTGCTGCCATGTACATGTGCCTCTCAAACCAGGTCCTGGAAGTTTTGAAAGTTGCTAGAAAGTCAGCAACTAAGAAAACTTGCACTTAAAAAATGGAAAAGATTTAGTATTTGTTGCGACTCCTGTCAAGTCTATACAAAAACTGTGTATGTTTGGACGACTTGGTAAACTTAAAAGGCCCAAGGTCCAAAACCTTTCACCATCAAGGAGCACTTGACAGCTGTTAATCCTTCCTTTCCTTTCAAATCTGCACACAGGGAAAAATCCCTTGCAGCTCACACAGTGTTTAAGAGATTTTTCAAAGGCCTAAATCATAGGTAACCCCATGTGTAAGAACCAGTCCCACCATGGGATTTAAATTGGGCTCTATCACAATGGAAGCATCCTCTCTTTGAGCCCGTTTTCATCAGAGCTCAGGTATGTAACCTGGAAAACTGTGATTTCATAGCTGTTACTTCTGCAAGAGGCTCAGTGAGTAGCAAGCACTCTGTACAGAGCCTAATTTAATGGTGTTTCACAAGAATATATATTTACTTGTTAGAAAAAAAATGTCAAATCATACAGATGGACTCCAATAATAGAAACATATTAGAGATACAATTTGACAGACGTTATCAATTTATTTTGAAAAAAATACAGAAATATAGAGGATTGTTTATGGCTCTCCATACACAACAAGGCTGTATCTGAATCGAGAGGTTGCTGTAGCAACCAGAGACCATAAGACTGCATCTTGAGAGGTCCCCTGGTTGCCATGGCAAGCTCAAGACTTTGACACAGCCTTATTTGTGTATGGAGAACCATACTGAATCTTTTATAGTGTATGGTACTCAATTTACATAAAACCTGGAACAGTTAAAACTTTAATTTAAAATATTCTGTACTGCGGCGCCGAACAGTCAACACCTTTCTGTCTCACAGAAAAGTAGATTTTTAAATATTTTATTTCATATATTTATTACAATGACAATTAAGCAATACTGCCTAACAGGGTGTGTGTCGTGCTGGAATAATGTCATGCCTCAGGTGGTTGGGCACGAGGCCGCAGGCCGAATGCGTTCAATACCCGAGGCGTGATGTTATCCCAGCATGACAGACACCCTGGAGGGCATTATTGCTATTATACAATGGCTTGTTATTATACAGAATAAAAAAATCATTTTAAAAATGTTTGTGTTAGTGTGGAAAAATATTTTTGTTTCTTAAGAGAAGATGCAAAAAATGATGTGACAAATGATCCAATGCAATCAGTCAGGAGGTTCACAGTGGGGCTGAGACTAGACCCGTGATGCTGTACTGGGATAACATCACGGGTCTAGTCCTAGACTGACCAATCAGAGCACAACATCCTTTCTTGCCATTGTATAATTATAAATCATCACCATAAGACGAAATACACAAAATAAATAATTACATTAATACTTTTAGTGGAAGCTAACATTGTAAATTATTTATTTATAATTGGTAACCAGGAGAGGCACACTGAGCCGAGGCTTATTTCCATGTGTGATGCGGGAGAAGGGGAAGGGGAGAAGCACAATTACAAAAAAAAAATATAGCCAGTCAGGTAATGTGGTTTTAATGAGGATGACATAAAGAGCATAAGTAGAGTGCAGTACAGACAAAATGGCAAACTACTGCATATGGAGGACAAATTAATTAGCATACAAGTCATCTGTGCAAACTCAAAGTGCATAGTGCCAGAGTGAAGGAAGGCTGAGCTGGTGCTGAAAGTAGCTGTCAAAACAGGTTGATAAACTTCAACGAGATTGCTGGAACTATGAGGTTAAGGGGAGCGATGGGGTGATCAAAAGCCAGGCAAGGCTAAGGAAGGGTTCAGGAAGAGGGTTGGAAGGAGCGGGGGGAGTGGGGAGGAGTTTTAGCTGTCATCTAATGGAGGGGAGGGGAGAAGATGTTAATAACAATGTAAATAGTGTACAGTTTCACATACTCATATTCTTAATGGTGGCAATAAAATTTCATATCACTCTATGTGGTGTGCACTTGATCACATGAAAAATTAAAATTCATAAATAACTTCTAATTGCTTAATGAATTTTTAATATTACTATGTCATTTATTCAGACTAAAGGGTGGGAATATAGTACTGTTCCATGATTCCAAAATTAACCCTTTTGATGTCAATAGTTATTAAACATTTTGTTTCTTTGTGAATTTTAATTTAGTGAAGTTGTTTAATATAACAATTTCAAAGGACAAGGGTATTTCTAGTCCTAAAATCTTTGTTGCGTCTTTCTTAGTAACTTCCGAAAATTTCCTAATTATATGACATGATCATACCTGATGATAGGTTGTGCCAAGTTGTGAACACTTCCTCCAACAATCTGGAATAGCTCTAGCTCCCATTTTGTATTGAAGATGGGGTGTGAAATATGCTCTAGAGATCATTTCAGTTTGTACTGAGTTATTCTTAGCTGATCTGTAATATTAATTTACATTGAACTATGTCCAACTGCAAGTGTGGTCCTTTAAAAAGGGAGCTCATTTTTTCCCCAGGTGCCCTGAATTTTACTTTCATGTTTGTTTGTTTTTTGTTCAGTTATAGAAAGCTGTTCTTTGTATTCACTGCAAAAAACTGTGTTAACGCACCAGTTGGGGTTCAACTTAATGCCACAAAAGTTGTGCAAAATGGTGTTAGGGTTTTAATCCCTAACTCCCCACCACCTCACCCCACCCCCCAAGCAGCAAAAGGAAAAAAAACATTAAGGTTTGGGGTCTCCAGAAATTTGGCGAATCAGTGGTGGGGTCTTCACTGGGGTTGTCAACCCTAATGCTCACCCCATTCCCTGAACAAACAACGTCACATGTTATCTCCTTTCTTCACAGAGGGCCCGCAGGACATCACATCAGTGCTAATGCATCTGTGTCATCTGGAAACAGGGTATGCTGTTAGGGTGCCTGTGGTTGCTTGCATGAGCTTGTCCTTTTGCTGCTTTGGGGGGGGGGTTTGTTAGGGTTGGAACCCCTAGCACTATATTTCCCTACTTTTGTAGCATTACGTTTAACCCTAACTGGTGCATTAATGCAGTTTTTGCAATGAATTTCCTTTTATTTTGAGATAGCCAAATTGTATCCTTATCCACGTAAGTCCCTTCATTAACAGATGAAGATGCACAGGGCCCTCTGGGCCCTGCACCAGGGGAAGTATCCTATGCAAGCCAAGGTATCCATTTACCTGCCGGCTATGAATTCAAAGAATCTGTGGGGCTGTCTCAGGGCTGCAGAACCTCAGGGCCCTCTGGCTCCTGTGCTTCCATGTAGCTACAGATGCAGACATACAGGACCAAAACTCATTCTGGCTGCAGAAGCACAAGGCCTTCTACAGCCTGTGCTTCCATGCAGCTATAGGTGCAGAGGTGCAGGGCCCTCTGGTCCCTATGCAAAATAGAAGACGTATCTTCTCTTCATGGTTACTTGGGACGTGTAAGTAAAGACTGAGATTCAGAATGGGAGCTACAGAACAAAGGGGACTTTTGCTGGGGGATAAGAGGACATTCTTGCCTGTTAGCAATAACTGAAGTCATTGAGAACTACCTTTGGTTTGAATGGAAACATTTTGGTTTGCAAACCCTAATTCTCAGTTCAAACCAAAATTTTCAGTTTACAAACCAAAATTTTGGTTCACACCAAAATTTTCAGTTCATGAGCTAAAATTTTCAGTTAGCACCAAAGTTTTTGGTTCGCAGACCATCTACAATGCCTTAACAGACACAATAACTCTACATACAAACATATGGTAGAGGAAAAAATACATCAAAAATGATATTTTTTCTACAGGGTGCATTGGTAGTCATACAAGCCCTCCCTAATACCACTTTAAGAACTGCATAAAAAGGATTATTTTTGTCAGGTCAGGTCAAATTATTTTAAAGTCTTCTTGCCTAAGCATTCTACAATTTCAAACTTTGCAGTTTTTCAAATTTTTTCATACTGTGGTGATTTGTCATTTCTTATTGCACTTCTTAACATATACTGTTGCACAGGTGAAATAAATGGTCGCTGCTCTGTTCTGTTCTTCAGCTATAAATCTGCCGTTGGATTGTCAGGGGGAGCTAGACCACACAGCAGAGTCTGAACTTTAACTTTCACAAGTTCTATTTCTGGGACAAACACCTCAGAGCTAAGATGCTGCTATTTGTGTAACTCACAAATACAACCCCTATAATGAACATCATAACAACTGTAATTCTTTCTCATAGCCCAACACCTCCAACAGAAGCGCTTCAAAGAAAAAAAAAGACTACCCGATTTACACTTTCAAAGCCTTAGGGATACCCCAGCTTTGCATTTTCTCCCTGAGGTCTAAATTTTAGCTCTTTAGTTCTCTGTTTTAGCAGTTATAGCTCTTTTAATAGGTATTCCACTGTTCAAGCTAAAGGGTGCAGCCTACCCTCTGCTTTGCCGATGCATTGCCCCACTTTCTCAGTTCTTAGGGTAAGACCAACTTATATGAGAGCCTCATATTTGTAGCATTTATTTGTTCAAGAACCACATTCATTTTGCCAAACCCTGTCTCACCTCATCCAGTATGATGTTTTGTGTATCACTGTTCTTATCCATTTTTTCAGTTTTGGTCCTTTTTGATTCCGTCCCACTATATTACCTTTCACTTTCAGCTTCACTACAGAGCCAGAACAGATCTCAGGTGATTCTGAAGTATCCATACTCATGCCATGACTGGTGTATTAGCAATAGAAACAGAGTCTGAAGCAGAGGCTGGAGAGGGTTCGGCACTGCAGAGTTTATATCTTGGGATCAGAAGGTGTTTTCATTTCCTGGGTGGAAAAGCCAGTAATGTCAGTAACCTGCAATACTGATTCAACATTACATAGAGAATAATGTATGGTCTTTGGTTAATAACCATGCTGTAAATACTCTGAGATGTTGCCATGACATCACTGTAAACCTCAAGAGTGCAGCTCAAGAGGTTTTCAGATTTCATGGCAACCTCGAGAAGTGTTTTCAGCGCAGCTGTTAACCAAAGACCATACATTATATTTTATAGTGTATGGGCTACCAAGAGTGTGTAATCATGCACTGAAGTATTTTACTGAATTACTTTACAGAACACTGATTGTTGTGAGCATTCCGTTTTGTTATACCATTGATATGACATACTCAAGAAGGGCTAACAGCAGAGTGATGTCATAACAATGGCATAACATAGAGAATAACGTATGGGCAACCATACACAACAAGGCTGTGTTTCCATCGAGGGGTTGAGATGACAGCATATGAACCTCGAGAGCGAAGCTTGAGAGGTCCATGCTGTCATCTCACCCCGAGATGGAGACACATGCTGAGTTGTGTGTGGTTGACCATATTTTATTTTTTATAGTATATGTTTTTTTTTTTTTTTTTTTACACTAGAGTAACAGACCCCCACTGAAGTGAAAACAAAAAATCTTGCCATTTCTTTGTTCTACTCACATAACAAAATCAAATTTCCAGACTTTTGAAAGGTAAAAGGTATGACTTTCGGCATTGGGTGGTTAGTAAGTAGCTAGGTATAGAATAAATGAGAAATGTTAAATTGTATAACCTTTGAACTGCACATAACAGCTGTTCGAAATGTGCATAACAACACTTTAGAATGCGCATAACAGTTTAGAATGTGCTTAACAAGGATTCTGAGCAGGCTGATTTGTATACATAACAAAGAGTAACCATATACTATAAGGTTGTAATCTGCTTGATTTCAGTTAATAATAAGAGCTCCCCATACATTATAGAAGCATTATAAACTTTAGAAAAGAAAAGCAGTATTTTTTTAGACTACAATTACTACCTCAGTGGTATCAATGCAGGTCTCCTCCCACAAGACCTCTAATACATGCAGCCATTCTGTCAGCCATCTTGGATTTTCTTTTACATTTCTTTTAGCTGTCTGTGCAAAAATGTCAAGTCCTCCAACATTATCGAACACAAAGACCACAGGATAATAGAGTGCCATGCCCCCGAGGTGGCCAAGCAAACTTCATCACATCACCCCCTCATCGCCAACAGTGACAAGAGGAGCACGGTGAGGGATAGCTATGAATCACATATACAGTAACCATATATGACTAATGTGCCTGGGCTAGGGTAAAAAGTTCCCTTACAGAGAGTCTACCAGCTTCTCCAGAATAGCAAAGTTAAGGCATATGGTGACCCAAGGGACTAACTACTGTACCTGGGCTCAACCTTCTGTTAGCCCTAGAGCCGCACAACTGGTTACTGGTAAGCAAAGTTTTTTATTTTTTTTTTATTTTATTTTACAAGCTGCACAATAAAGAATGCTAGAACAAATGGAAACGTGATCAGGCATTTGTCAACTAAAACTCTGTGAGAAAAAGTGTAAGGTGTTGCACACAGGGTATGGGAATCTTCAAATAGAGTACAAAATATAGGGTAACAGTGGAGCACTCAAGAGAAGAACAGGACCTGAGAAATAATTAGTAAAACTCTAAAAATCCTCTTTTCAGTGTAAAAAACTTATGGGAAGGCTACTAGGATGCTGGGTTGCATCAGTAGGAGTCACCAGTTTAACAAGGAAGTTATTCTTCCATTGAACAGGTCAATGTTAGATCGTATATAGAGTACTGTGTGCAGGTTTGAAGACAACATCTGAAGAAAGATTGGGACAGATTGGAGATGATACAGAGGAGGGTAACAAAACAGATTCAAAGTCTGAGGGGCAAACCTTTGAGCAGAGCTTAGAAGTCCGCAATATGCACTCACTGGAGGGATTTGGTAAAACCTGGACTGCCAGACAGGACCTTAAACAGTAAAAACCAGACTGGCTGGTCCAGCTGAACCAGGAACAATTTGCAAGGTCTTGTTTTTACCATTTTTGGTCCATTCATTCCAGCTGCTCCAGATTTAATCTAGGGTGGGTATGGGTAAAAACTGGACCACCTAACCTGGACCTCACTGTTTTGGCCTAGACCAAGTCTGGCAGTCGAGATTTCACACAAACCTTCACCCTAGAAGAATCCCTGGAACAAACGGGACAGACCAAAACAGTAAAAACTGGACCGACTGGTCCGGCCGAAACAGCTGGACTGCACAAGTAGCACCCAGTGTGACTGATCTGGCCGACCAACCAGTCCATTTTTTACCACTTTGGGTCTGGTGGTTCAGATTTCACCCATTCTCCTTACTGGATGACTGAAGGGAGAGGGGGATTTGATATAGCTCTACAAATATATCTGGTGATATAATGGGGTGGATTACACTTACCTGCTCAAATTAAGTTAACAGTTGGACCACCACCACTGGTAGCAATCTCAGGCTGGCAGGGTGTGAAGTTAAATTAATTACCGGGTAAGACCCAAGGGCATAAGTGCCCATTTTCATGGGTGACCCAGAAACATAACATTACAGTAAATAGTTTCAAGGCAAGAAGCAATAACTTCAAGGATCATCTGCAAAGGGAGGACACACATTACATGGGGAAGAGGTGGGTGATGTTAAGAAGAGAGGTGGGCAATGTTAAGAATGATTAATGTGAGGTAGAGCATCAAGGCAGACTTGATGAACTCACTCTTTTTTGTCCTTGACTTCTTTATTTCTGTGCTAAATGGCTTATACAGCTAACTACAAATTGCACTTCTTTATTTACTGTAAGAAAATTTAGACATAAAAGCAAGTACGATGCCCCTTACACAAGTTCTGTTAGTGATTACATGTGGGCCAGCCAATTGTCACTGAAGACAAGTGATGCTAACTACCTGGTCTCAAGTTTAACCAATTAAGATAAAGAGGCTCAGTATTATTTCAGATGCAGTACAGTATTTAAAAACCTCATGCACGTATTCTGAAGGCAAGATGGCTCAAGTCCTGGTAGATGTTCAGTCATAAGGCTCAAAACTGCAATGCGTCTCCTATCTGCAAGAACGTATTACCCTCTCCTCTATCAGCTACCATCTCAAATCCAAAATGCTCATCAAATTTGCATTTCCTAGGATCTCTTCCACTTTGGGGAAATACAGTAGCCATCTGCCACTTTTACCTCCCAAACTGCTCCTCTCCTCTGAACTCATTTTGCCTCCTACCGCTTCTGGCCTTAGCCTCTCCTTGTCTAGTCCACTTACCACTACTTTTCTCTGAACTTTACACTATTGTGTACCTTGTCAGTCTGTGACAAATTTACATCTTGTACAAGGTTTAGTACTTTACTGACTGAAATGCCATGGACTGCAGCTACGGCTGCTTTACACAGATTTAACTTCTGAACAAGTAATTATTTGTTTGCACGCTTGCCTTATTTTGTCTTCTCCCTACCATATACAGTATTTTAATGCAATCACTTAGTTAATTGTGGTTATGTAACATTATTATTGTTCACCTGTATTAAATGTACTTGTTCTTCCCCTCTTTATCACCCCCCGTCACACCAGAAAACATGCTTTGCTGTGTGTGCCTCTCAATTTTCAAATAAATAAATAAAGAGGACTCTGCTGCAGCTATGTATCCTTCCAAGAGAACTGAAACCATCCCACGTCATGTCTACCAATGTTCTTTTGTACCCTGAGGTTTTGTTTGTGAAGAGGCGAAGCGCTGGGGTACAGTTTTTTCCCCTGCTCTCTGGCCTTTTGTACCACTAGTTGATTAAATGTTTTAAGCATCTGAACTACTGTTTCTGCGCAATTGCTCTCTAGTGCACCAAAGCTGTGTGCATTTCTGACTGAAGTGCTTCTATGCACAGCACTGACAGTCCAGACAAAGCACCACTGGGCTTTGCTGTCTGCTCTCTGCCATAGCCTGGATCTGCTAATGATAGCTACTTGCAAGTGCAGGGTCTAGCTGGTACAGGAAGAAAGTCTGTCTTGAGCCTTTAATGTTTAACATACCCCACCCTTTGAATTGTTTGAAGAAGAGAGACACAAAAATGTCTTTCACTAAGTTGCTGTGAGGGTGGCAGCTAAGAACACATCAAATAAAATCACAAGCAACTAGCAGCTGACATTCAGGTAAATCAAAATGCATTCCAACTTAATGACAAGTTTTTGAAGTCTCAACATCATTTACTGTGCAAGGGGTGGGGTGGGGAGGTAAAAGATGTTTTTATTTAAAGTCTCTAAAACTGAGATCTTTTTCTTTTGTTACCACCTCCCCAAGTTCTTCCCTTGCTGAGGACTACTTGTTCTTCTCTATCGTATCACTACAGCTGGCAGTGGGATGGAACATCTGCCCCTGCTATTGAACAGATCCAAGATGGAAGGCACCTTTCTCCCCACCTAATCACATACTAATTTTCTCAAATGAATATCTGACTGCTTGGATTTTCTTTATTCTTTTCACAGCTCCTATATATACACTTTTGTTACAATTACTTGTGGCCACTTTGCAGAAGCAAGTTACAAATAAGCTTAATGACTGTAACTCATACCATGCAATGTGGCAGGAATGCCCTGGGCATTTTATTTATTTATTTAGATTTTTGGTAACCGGGTAAGCCCACTGAGACCAGAGGTCCCTTTTTCAGGGGTGACCCAGATTAGTTACGTACAGCAGAAATTACATTCAGTGGATAATAATACAACGGTTAAAATTATAACATACATTGGAAAGACCATAATTACAGTTGACAGTCAAGAATTTACATTTGGCACAAAACATTGGTTTGGCAGTAGTTACAGTTGACATATTCGCTGGAGAGGGCATTGAATACAGTGGTCACAGCTGACACATGATGAAGTTTTTGGTCTGGAAGGTAAACATGCGTTTTCTGTTTTACTTGTGCCACAGAAAAAACAAATGCATTTTCCCCACTAATGCAGAATTTATCAATCAAGAGCTCAGCAGGATTTTTAAACAGCAGCAAATGAAGTAATGGGCTGCCTAGCTGAGATTGTGCTCTGGATGCCATGTACTGTAGCTAACCCATGCTGAATCTAGGAAAGACAGAGGTATTACTAATAAGTTATGGTAAGGCCTTTGAGGAAATTGCTGGAACTGCACGGATGCTCTCGGAATGTTGAAAGTGACACACAATCTGGGGATCTTTCTGGATAGGGCTTGACATTTGAGACAGGGGCCAGAAGTTGTCCAGCGTGGCTTTTATCATTTGTGCAATATTGTATGGTTGCAACCTTTTCTCAGGCGGAACTGGATATTATAATCTATGCCTTCATTACATGGAGGTTGGCATGCTATAATGCGCTGTTTCAAGGGGAACATAAATACTGCAGCATTCCCAGTTCATACATCATATAATGCTTCTTTTTATGAAAAAACAATAAACATATATTTACAACAAAAAAAAATGAATTGGGCACCATACTCGAGGTGAGGCCCCACCAATGACCCTTACAGGTGCAACATCACCTCCTTCTTCCTACTGTCAAATCCTCTCTGAAAGCATTCCAGCATCCTTGTTGCCTTGCTGTAAGCTTTACTGCCCTGGTGGACTGTTTGAGAGAGTTACTAATGATGACTCCCAGGTTCCTTGCCTTACATGTTGTAGCCAACCTACCCCCCCATACATACATACATACATACATACATACACACACCTCATCCAGTACTTTGAACATAGGCTGCTCTTCCCAATTAGCATCACTTTACCTTTTTTTGACACGGAATCTTAACTGCCATAGTGCCATATTTTGGACCAGCCTCTCCAAGTCCCTCTTCAACTCCCTCACCCCCTCCTCGCTGTCTACACTATAATGTTTTGTGTCATCTTCATATAGACACATCAAGCTTGCTCTGGATCTCCTCCCCTATACTGAACAGGACTGTCCCAGGACTGACCCCTGTAGCATCTCTCCTGCGACCCCAATGTCCTGTCATCCAACTTGACCCGGTTCATACCACTTTTTAACCCCCCCCCAACAATTCCTTTTCCACATGAACAATTCCCTCCTCACTCCCAGGTCTTCCAACTTCCTCAGCAACCTCCTACCTCCCAACTGTTTCCAGATGCCACCCTTGATAACAAATAATCACCTATGGAGTTCTAGTACGTAGAACAAAAATTGCAAGTGCCACAGCATTTCAAATCTGGACAGTAGAAGGTAGGCAGCAGTTAGCAAAAATGTAGTATGTACCTCATGCATTACAATGTTCAATATTTTGAGAAATGTAGTACTGAGTTTGTAAACCAACACAGCAACCCAACTTTCTAGCACATTCCAAGCATTTGTCTGCACCAGTATCATAAGGCGTTATGTCAAAGCCATGCACAGCTGCAAGGTTCATCTTTGAGTGGGGATTGTGACAAATGTCTCACAGTTTTTAGTTTTGACCCACCTTTTCTTCTCCCTTGGGGACAATCTGGCTCACTGTTCTAATGATTTTTCCCTCCTGCTTTAAGCATATGGGTTCAATTAAACAATATGACCCATTTTTTTGCATTTAACCCCTACTTTCTATGCCCCATGGGTCAGTGTCTGAAATGAACCCTGCAGCTGTAAATAGCAAGAAGAGGAGAGACGGCATACTGTTATGGTTAGAGCACAGGCTCAAATTATTAATTACAGACATTTAAGCAGAGCCAGATATGACTTGGAGCAAGTGACTTGACCAACCTCCTTATGTTCACCGATTCTGCCCAGCTGTAAAACTGGGTAGAAGCAAGACACTACTGAAAACGAGCTGTTGCATCTCAGTAGGACTGTCCTTGGTAAATACTTAATAAAGTAGGGGAGAAAAAACCCAGTAAAAAAAATCGCTGACACGGTTTTGTTAACCGTTGTTGTGTGCCCTGGGCTGTGTGTACAGATACGAAGTAATGTATGATACAGACTGGTTATGGGTAACTAGGTTTGCATAAACAAAAAGTTATCTTTGCCCTAATACAACAGCTGTAGATTTTACTTCAGCTTTCCATTTACCATAAAGTGCAGACATGTCAGCAGAAATTACACCATACGGAAGACAGATGAAAATGTCAGCTTCAGTTTTAATGCAACTCACTTCATGGTGCGGTAAGCAATATAGACACCAAGGAGGTTGGAGCAGCAAGCTATGGACCCTGGAGACCCCGAGCAAGTCACTTAACCTTCCTGTGCTCCCGGGACGCACCTGGCTAAAAACGAGCAGTTCAGCCTGCCTGCTCCAGCCAAAAGTTATAAAAATAATAATAAAATAGTGCAAATGCTTATACTTTAGCCGGGCACTCCTGTTTTAAATTCTCACGAATTATCGGTACACGGAACAGAAGCACAGCGCCGGAAACTCCATCGTCCCATCGCTGTTTACAAGAAATAAGTCAACTCCAGACAGCCGATATCTATCATCTACGGATAGAATGCAATCGATACCGTAGAGATCGATGCACCACTAAAACTTTGCCGACAAACTAACCGCGGACGCCGATTTGATAAACGCTCTGTCAATCAGGACTTAATCCAGCCCATTAGGGGTGAGAGTTCAATACCCATGATCCTCTTGTTAGAAAATGGCTGCCTCCAGTGACACAAAGTGACATGTACGGTTAATAGCGCAGTTCTGAGAACTACTGGCCATGCTTGGCTTCATGGTTTGTTTAGCTGAGTGTTAAGCAAATTAACATATTTCTACGTGTAATCTCTGAAGGCTTGCAGTTCTAAGAAAGAGTTCACTACGACATAAGGTTATGGCTGAACCACTTGCTCTTAGGTTACTTCAGGGCGGTGGTTCTGTAACTAAATTAAGTTACAAGCAGTATTTGCAAATGAAGAAATGCTGCACATATACAGTGAGATTTTTCTCTGTCAGTAATTCGTTGTTTGGTAAGGGGCCGCCCACCAGAATAGAGGAAGAACGCATTGATATCCCAGGGTTGGAGCCTATCACTTACGCTGACAGAATGTACTTCGTGCCAGGCTTAGCAAAGCCCAGATATCCAGACTGGGATCGGAGATGGCACGACCCATACCACAACATAGGACTTAAATATGAAGAGATGCCATTATATAAAGAGAAGCCTTGTTATATATTTCATCAGAGGACAAAAATATTGGAAGGTAAGTTTTTGCTGGAGGTGGTGTAGCTTGGTGCTTAGAGTGCAGAGTGGTGACCGTGGTTTTACACTAGCACTATGTCATGTTGGGCAAATTACTTAACCCCCCAACCTCTTACCTTCTCTCACTTGACTACCTCTTCATGGCTTGTAAAAGGTCTTTGATACCATGTGTCTGAATGATGCTATAGAAAACCAGTTTCCTTTTTTTTTTAAAGTTGTAAAGGAATTTAAGGACTCTTATGATGGAATAGTCCTGTTCAGGGTTCAGAACTAGCACTGGCCAGATGCTGGTAAATGTTGTATCGGGCCAGTAAAATTGTCCTGCGCCTAGCCCAGCAGACCACTTCCCCTCAATATGGATGTTCTCCAGGCTCCATCCAGTTCACCATCTTTCTTAACAGCCTCTCGGTCTGTGTCTCTGCGCACATCCACATGTATGCAGATAACACTGTAATGTTTCTCTCAGGTGCCTAGGCTGCTGAGCTGGACATAACTTTGCAGCAAGTTTCATTGTTGATGCAGTTGAAACCAGCTTTGGCTCAGTGGCAAGAAAACTGCCTCTCTGACCTTGGGTGGTAAGCAGCACTCGCCAGACTCCATATGCCTCTTTGACCTTCGGCAGTAAGCAGTGATTTGCCAGACTCCATAAAACCTCTGATTTAATGAGTCTGAATGGCCCCTCCAAACAAACAATCTTCTTAACCTTGACACGTTGGGACCAGGCAGTAGCTGTCCAAACAACATTCTGCCCCAGTCTTCGTGGCTTTGGATGGCTCCCCACTGGAGGAAATTTCCACCTTTAAATACATTGATGAGCGGAGCTGTCAGATGCACTGCTATGTTGGAAATCCATTTTCAGGATCACACCTTGGTGGTTGGCAATCGGATGGCCAGTTGGAGAGAGCATGATCCTGGAGAGGGCTGGAGCTATGGTCTGCTGCCACAGTGATCCCAGGAGATTGCATGCCACCATTAGGTTGTGTGCGGCACCAGGGAGAATGGGAGTTGTTTGGGGCCAAGAATCAGTCTGGAGAAAAAATGTTAAATGCCAGTGTGAAAGTGTCTGTATTCTCAAATACCATGCTGTGTGTTGCTCTATGCTGCGTTTCTTTATCCCCCACAGGGAAGTTAATTGCTTCTTTTAGGACCACTTCCCACATGGGGAAAGATAGGTACAGGAAAGGCAGTTGTCCGGTTGGGTGGTGGCTGGAAAAAGTACGAGGTGGGACATTTTGGTCAGGAGGATAAAAACTGCTATGGAAAAACAAGTAATACCTGGGTATCCGGCTGGATCATTGCTTTGGCGTCTCCAATCTAGTTGATGCCATCCATACAAAACTCCTCCCTAAGCTTGGCATGTTATATAGGAATCAAGCTTGTATCCTTCTCTCTGCCCTTCCAGAAAAGTAGACCAGATGATCCTCCTGACTTTTGATTGTGGGGTTGGGTTTATGGAACTGCCTCCAAGATCCTCCTCTCTAGACTAGACCTCCTCTTTAAATTCTTTCTGTTGTTTTGCCCTCAAATGTCCTCTGAGAATCCACCAATGCTCCATATATTCCAGTTTTCTCTCTCTTCCCCTCCCCACATGGAAGGCAGACACCTCTCACTGTGCCTCTTTCATCTATAAATTCAAATTTGTTGGTTCCCTTCTCCCACTCAATTATCTGCTTCACTCTGTGTAAGCCCCCACTCCCTCCACTTGCTTGTCCTTAGACTGACTGCATGCATCTCCCTCTACAGTACATAATTTGATACTTGGAAACTGTTTTACTTGTAATTCTGTACTGCAGTTGCTATGAACCATACTTATCTTGTTGCTGCTTTGAAATTGTTTGTTTTTCTGTACAACTGTTATGATTCATACTTGTTTTTGTTTTTTATTTTTTTCTTGTCTAACCCTCGCCCCCAGCCACACCCGAAAACAAGGTTTAGGCTCATTGTCCGTACCGATCAAAAAATTATGAAAATGTAACTAAAAGTGAGGCAGAGCCTTCTATGGTGGTGAACTGTGCATCATGTATAGTATTTCTTTTTTTTTTTTTAACTTGAAGTTTATTGGGCTAAGTTTTTTTTTTAAATCCAGAAAAGTGGAACTGTGCTCAAATTGCATTACATTCTGATTTAAATCCCACTAATTACATTTAGCAGGTAAATGGAAGTTACTTTATTGCAGTTATTCTGCAATAAGGTTTGATAAATGTCATTGTAACCTGCAATGTCACTGTGCCAAGGGCAAAGATAAAGATGGGTATGAAAATCCTTGAGACATTGCAAAAAGTAGACATCACAGAACACAAGACCCATGGTATTGTAATAAATAATTCATTTGACAGTTGACATCATACGTATTTCTAAGGCCCCATCATAGTTTTTATTCACTCTTGTTTGAGTTTTGTTGCCTACATGACAGCATACAGATTAGGATTCGGGTTGTTGGGCAGCCAGTAGGTTGTATAGGGCCTAGGATCCCTCTGTGTCCCTCTGAGTAGGACAGGGAGGGAAACCATGAGGTACTATAAAACCCTGCCTGCATTCAAAGATGATGGGTTAGTTTCCCCATATCCATGCTTCACTTACATTGTGCTATCCAGTCTTGCAGACTGGGGGGGGGGGTGAGGCTGTTAACCATTCTGCAAATGCAGCAGTAAATATGAAGTGTGATATGATCTTCCATTTGAATTCTCTCAATTGACTATTAGCTGTAGTCCTTGCTGCTTTCTCTCATATTTTACCCCATCCAGGGTCTGTCAGAGGACCCCCATTTCCTCCAGTGCATGTGCTCCTGGGTGTTAACACATGGAGGTAGAAAATGGGAGAGCCTGCTGTAGCCCTGACACTACCTGCGTAACCGGGTGGTGTGGGTCCTGCTGTGTAGCTAAATCCCATAGTACTTCTAATGGGAGTCTTGGGGTTTGAGGATTTTTTTCTTGGAGGAGAGGGCGTAAGTAGTCTGTCTCTTAGCTGGAGGTATTGAAAGAAATCTTCCCTTGGTAATTGGAATTCTAGCTATAGAGAAGCAAAATCTTTCAGGTTACCCTTCTGAAATAGTTGCCCCAGAACCCTCCAGTCCCTGTTCTTCCCACCTTTTAAAGGTTCCATCCACTCTTGCTGGAAGGAAATTCAGATGTGCTGTGATCAGGACTGAGGCTGCACATGAGGAGCGGGTGGGTGTCGGTAGTAAGTGTCCTCTGCAGATCTCTGTTGTGACTGCTATCCAGGGATTGGTAAGAGCCTTCATTTCCTGGAGTGAAAGCTGTTGGGTTGGGAGTCCTTTTCAGGGAGCTATGTGGACAGGGAGAGTATGCTTTCTCACAAGCAGCAGCCTGGACTACACCTTGAAGATCAGGGTGCGCAAACAGTTATTCTACACTCTGTCCACCTAATAGTTTCTTTCAATTTTCTTATCAGTGGCTGCAGCTGAAGGAGGTGTAGACATGATGTTGGATATGGCCTTCTGAAGTGACTGAAGCATTGGGAGTAGCAACCTTCTTGCAGGTGCCATCCCCATCATATCCATAAATTCAGCATCCTTTTAGGTTTCTGGAGAGGAATGTTGAGGATAGCAACCATTTTTCTGACAAATGTGGAAAAGGATGAGTAGTTTTCATGATGCCTTGGAGGAGAGCAGAAATCTCGCTCAGGTGCACCCTCTGATTCCATGGGGTCACCTTCTTCCTCCTGTACGTAGTATGCTTCCTCCTCCTCCTCCTCCATAGGCAGGTTGGAGCCTGAGCTTGGGGGAGGGGTCACATTATTAAAATTTCTCATGACCTAGGTAGCCTGGAAAAATTGCCACATCTTTGATATGTTCTCAGATGAGAGCATTTTTTTTCTTTGTCACCTGTCTGCTGTAGTAGCCCCCAGTAATCCCTCACTAAATGTTTACATTCTCTGCAGACTCCGTAGCAGTACCATGGGAGGCTGAGATTAGAACCTACTTAGGAAAAAAGATTCTGCAAGACAGCAGTTCCAAAGCTGACATCTTCCTGCACTGTATGTCCAGACAGTAGTGCTTTGTGAAAATGTGTACTGTTTTCCAGGTAGCTGCTCTGCAAATGTCTAATAAGGGGATGCCCCTTGTGGATGTCATAGAGGCAGAAATACCCCTTGTGGAATGTGCCCTTACGTCTCTGGGTGGCATTTCCTCCATTTTTTCATAGCAGAACTGAATGCAAGAGACTGTCAGGAGATGGACCTCTTACTTGCTGGTTTAGCTTTGCGAGCCTTGCCATAGGTAACAAAAAGCTGAGTGTTTTGAGACCTGACATCTTTTGTTTAGACCATGAAGACACCCAGAACTCATTTCAGGTCAAGGCTGTGCAATTTTTGCTCACGTGGACTGGAGTATTCTGGATAGAACACAGGAGGTGTTACTGACCAGTTCATATGGAATTTAGAAACAAAGTTAGCCAATAATTTCTGGTTAGTTCTAAGGACTGCCTTGTCCTTGTGAAAGATTATGTAAGTTTGCTCTCTGCAAAGGGCTTGCAGCTCACATATCCTGCTAGCAGAGGGACAGAGGCAGAAGGAGCACAAAGTGTACTGCTGCTGCAGCACCCAAGCCCCAGCCAAAGCAAAACCCTAACAGTTCTGCCCAGGTCGCCCAACCATTGCCAGTGGGGGAAGATAGGCTCACTACTTCCAGGAATAGGTAAACATTAGCACAGGCAAGTGGTTTCTGGAAGTAGTGGGCCAGGGTCTGTCTCTGCAGTTTGAAGAATTCCCCACACTACTGAAACACAAACAGTTTTCCAGCTCACTCTCCCACAGAAAATATCCGGCTGAAACTAAAGTGAAAGAAGTTGCTGCTAGTAAAAGCAGTAGAAAAGGTCCCTACTTTTCAGTGGGGCAAAGCTGGGCAAGGAAGACCCTGAGATCCTATGGTGGGACTGGGTCCCTTACCAGTAGATACAAATGACGAGGCTTTCAAAAAAATCTTTTGAAAGCTGGCCCGGTGGTGCTGAGGGTTGAGGCTGGAGCGTCACACGGTGACCGGGTTTGAGAGCAGGCGTGGGCTGTTGGGGAGTCGGCAGGAGGAGGATCGAGCGTCCGATGGACTGTTCTCGTCTCCCGGGGTGGGATCCGGGGCCTGCTCGGTGCAGCAGGGACCTCTGGTGGAGACCAGGGGTACTACTCATGCTGAGCCGTACCAAGGGGTGGAGTGGTGGTGGACGTCAGTGACTACGGTCGCACGGACATCATTGCATGTCCACTCTTCAAGGGGAAACTACGCGAGAAAACCCCTGTCCTCGGGGATGGTGAAGACACCTCTGCTCGCCGGGCCACACTCCTGAATACCAGGCACCTTCCTGTCCTGAGGGACAGGAGGTGTCTCAGGTGGGAAGTGGGGATGCCAGAGAGCGTTCCCTGAGGACGACGCATAAAGAGAAGATAAAAACAAGAAAAACTTTGAAAATGTGATATGAGGCCATTGACTTTCCCTTGCTTACTGATATGTAAGCTGATACTGCTGATAGGTGCATCTTAAGTGGTTTTTTTTTTTTTTTTTTTTTTATATTTCTTTTCCCCCGCCTACTGCCCCACTAGAGCCACACCATCGGGAGTTGCCCATAAGCCTGCCCCTATCTTACAGTCTCTGGTCCCTCCATCCGGCCTCAGAACCCCCCGGGGGGGGGGTGAGGGTAGCCCCTGAATCTTGTAAGTCTCGTCAGGGTCCTGAGGCTGCAGGCTGGCACTGGCACATTGGGACCCAGCTCAGCGCTCCATCGTCCCGGCTTCCCTGTGGTATTTTTCCGATGTTCCTTGTGGGACATTGCGGGCCCATATGTCATTGCATGCGCTGACGTCTGCAGCGTCCCTCCCCCTCCTTCCTTGAAGGAGCAGCCCCCATGGCTGATTGGTCACTGGCCTATGCCGGCGACCAGTCATGCCCCTGAGTCTCCCAGCTTGCCGTCACACCCCCAGCATCCACCTGGGGTCGCCGCTTGCCGGGTTGTAAGACCCCCCAACACTGGAGAAGGCGAGCTGTTGTCTGACGCTCCAGTCTGTCTTCCCCCGGCCAACCCCTGGCGACCCAAGCTCGCTCCCGAACCTGGGTCGCCGGTGTGGCGTCCAGCACCTCAACCCTCAGCACCACCGGGCCGGCCTTGTGCCTCTTTAGTGTTGAAGGCTGTAGGCCTGGAGACTATAGATGTGCAAGGTATTCTAGGGATATAGGCAACCCTGCCTACATTGGGTTTGTTCTTTGGGGGTGCACCAGTAAGACAATCTTTTCCATTTAGAGGAATGTGCTTTCCTGGTTGCTAATCTCCTTGAAACCCTAAGCACCTTCAGGACTTCCTTTGAGAGAACCGCTTATTAAAATTTAAATGTCCAAACTGAACATATCTATCCCAGGCCTGCATAGTGCGAGACACTTTTTGCAAAATAAAAATTTCTCACACAGGTTAAGGAAGCATTCCAATTCACTGGGAGCACCTCCTCGCTCAATAACATAGAAACCAAACAGCAGATCAAAACAACAACTATTAATAAAGGGCACAAACATAATAAAGCCTTGGTGCATGTCAGTTATATAGAATTATTACCAGTTTGTAGTTAACAAAAAAAAAAAAAAAAATGATGAAAAGTTCTCTTGTTGATAACTAGCCTGGGATCTGCATCTAGAAATTTTTACTGATCTTGGAAATACATTCACATTTAGGATGGTTGTGTTGAATGACTTAAACTTGTAGCTTTTTTCTTATTTTTGGGAGCCGTAGCTGAGCAGGAGAGGACAAACAGAGCAGGAAAGTGAAACCAGTGTTATTATTTTATAGAGCTTAATTGTGGAGATGAAATGTGTGCCTTGAGCTAAAAAGAAATAAAGCCGTTTCTCTTTGTTGCAAAGGGACTGGGAGGGTGAGGTAGGGACAACAAAGGAGGACTGGTGGTCATGGGACTCGACCAAGCCAATAGGGAGGCCGGAGTCCATTTATATTACCCAAGGGGCCAAGCCACCCTTCACGTAAGTGACCTCAAAACATGAGTGCCATGAAACAGGAATGTGGTATCTGAAAAGGTGGTGTCTGTAGGGCATCCGCAAGGACTGCAGGCCGTGTTGGAAGCAGTGCCTAAGGAGGGGAAGGGGGATACGCACTAAGTCGGGTCGACCAACATAGGGATCCCTGAGCTGAGCATGAGGAAAGGAAAGAGTAGCAAGGGAGGGTGTGAGATCCAAGGAGCGGGAGCAGGCAGCAGTGCAACAGGGAGACATGGAGATGGAGTGGGGGTGGTGTTCAGGACTTGGAGGGGACAGGGAGGGTGGTCAGCTGTAAAGGGTGCGGGGCTGCCATATTTCTAAGCAGAATGTGGGGAGCAGGAGGTTGTTGAGTCTGTAGGCAGCTTCGGATTTTTAGTGAGGAGATATGGCAGCTGTGATGGGAGTTGGGAAGGAGACGTAGGGAATGGGAGGAAGCACAATGGTTGGGGGGCGCAAGGGGATATTGCCTCCAAGCAGCACAGTAGATGGGCTTGGTAAAGTGCCAAGGAGGACGACACAGGGTTCAGGGGCATCTCAGCAGTGGGGACCACAAGGGTATATGGTGGGGAACTGGGAGGTGTTGAGTGGGTAAGGGCAGCAGGGATAAAGATTCAGGGTTGGGGGGAGAAGGGATCAGAGAGGGAATCAGTGGAAGGACAGAAAAAGGGAGTGAATCCTCAAACAGGTTTGCATTATTGGTAGATCTGAAGAACGGAAGGGAGGTAGGAAATCCTGGATAATGACAGTGTGGAGGCCATCAGCGGAACTAAGGGGAATGATGGGGCAAGGAGGGGATGTGGAGGAGAGGAACAAGGGCAGAGATGAGGGGGAAAGAAGATGCAAGGGAGAGGAGATGAGGCCTAGTCAGGAAAGGGTGGCAGGGGAGCCATGGGGAGAGACAAAGAGGAGGATAAGCCGGGGGGAGAGGGATTTAGGCATGGGGATACGGGACTCGGGGGCACAGCAGATGAGGCATAATGAGGGGCATAGGAGAAAGGGCACTTATGATTGGGTGACAGTATTGAAGGGGTGAGATGGGGGGGGGGGAGTAGGAAATAGCCAGAGGCGGGTTGAGTGTATGCCTGGCATGATGACAGGGAGAGTGGGACCCTTTATACCCAGGTGTGTGGGGCAGGACAAGGATAAACCTCACACTGTGGTGCACCTGGAGACCAGTGATGAAGCTGTATGTGGAGGTGGTGCAGGAGAGGTTCAGAGAGGTAGGGAAGATCAGCGCAGAGGTAGGAAGGCCAGTAGCTTTCTCAGAGGTACTTCCAGTCCCTAGGGTAAGTACTGTTAGGAAGTAAAGAATAGAGCTAAATGCATGGCTGAGAGGGTGGTGTGTAACAAATGGATACGGGCTAGTGGAGGACTGGGGAGAGATATGGGACTACAAGGACCTATATGCACTGACAGGCTGCATTTACATAGACTGGGTAACAAGGACCCTGAAGGATAAAATTGAATACCTAGCAGACAGACTGAATTTAAACTAAGGGGGAGAGGCAATAAGGTGCGCTTCACTCATAGTCACCATGAGTGAGGGACCATCAGGCCTCCCCCCAGTAGCAATTCAGACAGAAGGGAGGGGCAACATTAGGCCAAGGAGAGGAGGGGAAAGGATGGAAAGCAGGGAACGAAGAGACACGGGGATTACAATGGAAGGTGTTGTCCTTGAATGCAGGGAGTTTGGCCAACAAGGTGGTTGATCTCCAGGCACTGATGGCAGTGGGAGGTGTGGACATGGCAGCCATCACTGAAACATGGGCAAACCAGTACCACGACTGGGACATTGTGATCCCTGGGTGCAAATTGTACTGGAAGGACAGAGAAAGGGGAGTGGTGTTGCCTTATATGTAAGGGAAGGGATAATATGCTACAGAGAGGGTGAGGGGGGACAGAAGCCTTATGGGTGCTTTTTCAGAACTCAGATGGGAGAAGGGTTCAATTGGGGTGGTGTACAGGCCATCCTCACAGGACAAGGAGATGGATAGGGAACTGAGGAACCAGATCAGAAAGGAGGTATTGGTAACATTGTCATAACAGGTGACTTTAGTCTACCTGGAGCGGACTGGAGCACCCCAGATACTGCCTGTTCCAGGGAACAGGTAATTTTGGAAGCTTTCCAGGACTGCTTTCTGGTGCAGGAGGTCACACAGCCAACTAGGGAGAGTGCCATACTGGACCTGGTGCTGTCAAATGGAGTGGAGGATCCTTTTGTGGGCACTGGCCACCGCACAGTGTGGTTCTACCTCAGTATGGGTAAAGAGTCAACCAAGACAAGGGTGGTGGACTTCAGGAGGGCATACCTTAGAGGGATGGGGGACATTCTGGCAGGGCACCTGGCGAAAATCATGCCAGAAATGGATGCAGAGCAGAAGTGATCCGCCACCAAGTTAGGTCGAAAGGAAGCCACAAATGCCTGCACAAAGACACAGAGTAAAAGACAGAAGGGAGTCATCTTTCACATAGGTACAAATGATCAAGCCAGTCGATCCGTGGAAGAAACAAAACAAAATCTTACCAGGCTAGGCAACAAACTAGCTTCTCTTTCATCCACTATGTCCTTCTTGGAGAGTCTGCCTGTCTCGGAAAAGGGGACAGCAGGCAGAAGACCAGAGAGAAGGACATCGCCGAACTTAACCGCTGGCTAGATAACTGGTGCAAAGAAAGAGGGCATCACATTCTAGGAAACTAGCAGACCTTCTGGAAAAGGGACTTCTTTAAATTTGATGGCCTGCACCTCACTAGGGAGGGGACTTGAGCGCTCGGACAGAAATTTGACGTCCATGTAGATCAGTTAAACTAGTGGAGGGGAAGGAGCCGCAGGCAACCCTCACATCATAAGGGTCGCCAACTACTCGGCCCCCAGTATCAGCTACTATAGTGACTAGATACCACAAAGATACCAACAGCAGTGATAGTAAAGGCACTGCCCAGCCTGATCCACTAGGGAGAGGCATAATGCGATTAAGACACAAAAAATTCTGATCAGAACAAGGAAATGGTACACAGCAAAAGGACTACTGGCGTGGATGGCTATGTGCATCAATGCTCGTAGTCTACCAAACAGAATCCCCAAACTCACAGGCTTGTGGCAGAGGCACAACTTGACTGGGTCGCAGTTACAGAAATTTGGTTCACCACCAACCACACCTGGGATGCTACTATCCCAGGTTATACACTCTTCCGAAAAGACCAGGAGGGAAAGAAAGGGAGGGGTGGCTTTGTATGTAAGGGAGGGAATCTGCAACAGCGATCCAAGGGAAGTGCAGTAAAGCAGAGGCCCTATGGGTCACCCTGGGAGCAGGGGAAAAGGCCCCCCCTCTGGGTGGGTGTTATCTACAGACCCCCAACCCAGGAAAGTGAAATTGACAAAGAGCTCCTGGAAGCAATCTCAGTGATGGCAGACAGGGGTGAGTAGCTACTTGTCCGGGGTTTCAATCTGCCAGATGTGGATTGGACCTCATGCACAGCAACCACAGAGGGGAGCAGAGAATTCCTGCTCACGCTCCGGGGGGCAGGTCTAAATCAGCTGGTAGACTCACCCACCAGAGACAAAGCAACCCTGGACCTGGTGCTCACAAACAGCAACAGGATTTCAGAGGTTCACGTGGGCATCAATCTGGGGACCAGTGACCAAAGGTCAGTCTGGTTATCAATAAATAAAGAGGAAGGTAAAAGTTGCACAAAAATCAAGATACTCGATTTCAGGAAAGCAAACTTTCCCAAGATGAAATCCAGAATCAGCACCATGCTTGACACCAGTAACAAGGGGGACGCAGAACACTGCTGGGAGAACTTACAGAATGTCTTAAATATAGTCACTGAGAAATGCGCAAGACAAATCAGCAATGCCAAAAGAAGGAAGAACACTCTCTGGTTCTCTAATGTGGTAGCAACCAAAATCAAGGAAAAAAAGAGGGCTTTTAAGCAGTACAAGGAAACAAAAGGAGAAACAGACAGGGAGGAATATGGGAACACACTCAAGGAGGCTGGAAACGCGGTTTGGATAGTCAAAGCCCAGACAGAGGAAAGAATAGCACAGGGGGTTAGGAAAGGAGATACCACTTTCTATAGATGTAAACTAGAAAAAGACTGCATTAAGCCGGGGTGCTAGAGATAAAAAAGGCAATAGTATATGCAAAAAATATCTCGCACTCACCACCCAATGTTAGTAAGAAATGATGCCAGCTCTCCAAAGTATATCAGGTGCCCAACATTTATTTAAAGAGGCGCCAGAGTTAAAAAAACACATTGATATATTTCAGATTATAGCAAAATCCTTTTTCCAAAGGCTGAATACAAGACTGAAGTGGTTGCTTTATATACATTGCAGTTATGACATCAGCAAAAACGTCATCAAAAATATGAGAACAATAAAACCGATAAAACACATCGAATACATATGAAAGGTGTTTATATCGATAAATATGTATGTGTCAAAGATAAATAAACATTAAATCTAGAAACAGCATGACAATAGTTGTTGAATTCATTTATAGAACTCCACGGTTGATTATTAAGATAGTTACATTTCCGTAACGCAGAATGAAAAAAGAAGGATTAAGAATGCGGTCCACTGACATCATAATATTAAATAATTGCAATTTGATATTTGCATTTATTAATAAATATAGTAAATATATATACGAACGCAGATAGAGTCCCCTCTTAAAGACATTATTTAGAACACATAAAATACAGAAGGTTTGTGCAACAAATAAGTTAAAAAGAAAAAAAAAACTCCCACCAAACTCTGTACATACAAATATTTAAAAAAAAAAAGTCCTAAAGGTCACCATCACAGGAAACTAGAATTAATTTCTGGTGCTAACCTGGACCTGAAATTAGAAAAAAGAGAAAAATATATATGTGAAAGAGAAAAATATGTATGTGAAAAATAAGGTAAGTATGAAAATGTAAATACAATAGCCCGGATATTCAGAAGGGTTGCGCATGGTGCAACCTACTGATGCGCCCCGGCGCGATATTCAAATGGGGATTGTGCCTGGCACAAATCGATGTGCGGGCGCATCAGTAATGTATCTTGGCGCGGGTGGAAGTGCCATGCATACTCTGCACATCCCGATGTTCAGCCGGGATGTGCTGAGTCATTCATCACCAACTTGCACTGCACACAGGTGAGCCCCAAAAAGGAACAACAGCTGGCCTCCACAGGTGAGCTGCCGTGTTACAGGCACAACATGGCAGCTGCCACCTTGTGGATAGCCTGACTCGGCTGCATCTCCATGGCGTCCCCATGCCTGATCACGGGCATCTGTGTATAAATATAAGTCCAATAGCTCTGGTGGTCCAGTGGACTGCTTGCAGCCCGATCGCGGGCATATGTAAAATAAAAGCAAAGCCCAATATCCCTGGTGGTCCAGTGGACTGCTCTCAGCCCAATTGTGGGCATATTGGAAGCTCCACAGTACCCCCTCACCCACCACTGGGCCCCGCCCCACTCAGCGGCAGGCAGCACCACCCACTTGCCTCCTGCTGCCCGCCAACTGACAGTGTATGGTAGGGCTGTCGCCCATTGGTCCACAGAGTGAGCCAATGGGGGTGCAGCCAATACCGCCACAGTCAGATATGTGATCCATTCACATATCTAGACTGTGTAGTATGGTACAGGTTGCACGCCCATTGGCTCACGCTGTGGACCAATGGGCATACAGCCTACTGTACACTGGCGGGCGGCAGGCAGGTGGGGTGCTGCCGCCTGCAGCGGATGGGGGCGGGCGGTGGGGCTCGGTGGGGGGGAAGTACCGTGGAGCTCTCCTTATTGTTTACATATGCCCGCCGATCAGGCTGCGCATGGTCCTCTGGACCACCAGGGATATTGGAATGCTTATATTATTACTTATGCCCGCGATCGGGCTACGAGCTGTCCACTGGACCACCAGGGATATTGGAATGCTTATATTATTACTTATGCGCGGGATCAGGCTGCGAGCAGTCCACTGGACCACCAGGGATATGGGATGTTTTTTAAATCTACATATGCCCGCGATTGGGCAGGGGGCACATTGCCGCGCTGTGCAGGGGGCGTCGGTCCCCGACGGCTGCTACCTGGCAGGGGGCCATGCGCAAGTCGCCGGGGATTGGTGCACCTGCATGCAAATGGGGCCATAATGACATGCAAATGGCCTCATTTGTGCCTTGCATACATTATGGCCCCATTTGCGTTAGTCTTTTGAATATCGCGGTTGTTGCTCATAGCGCAAGGGAACTTGCGCTTGCGCATCCCCCTGCTCCAATCTGGCCACTTGGTGGCGCAGTGCCACTGCGCCATGTGCACTGTGGGTGGCCAGGGTGCAATATTCAACAATGCTGTGCCATGGCACAGCTCCGTTGAATATTGCCCAGTCAATGCCCCTGCGCAGCGCCCACAGCGTGGCACAGTCTGAATATCCAGGCCAATGTATAAATATACAAAATGCATATATCATAAACAAAATATGGTCAAAAAAGGCAAAAATAATTTTGATTGCTTTCAAACAGATGTATGAGTTACTGAAGTAAAAGGGATACTTATTTAGGAAGTTACATCCTAAAGGTAAACAGGGGCAACAAAAAAACTGGAGAGTTATTTTAAATAAAGTGCAATATCAAACATTCCATTTATGCAATACCAGGATATCTAGCTGCTTACAAAGTATAAATCCAAAACCTTTCTCTTCTTTTCAAAAGTTTATGAAAATCCTCCCCCCCCCCAACCCCCAAATTAGTGCACACTTTATCTATTGTTCTGAAAAGGAACTTGTGTTCACTTGGGTTGGAAGAAAAAAAAATTTTTGTGCTGTAGCATATTTGAGATCTGAATTTGTAATCACTGTAACATGTTCCATCACTCTATTTTTGAACATTCTTTTTGTTTTGCCTATATAATAGGCACCACAGCTACATATTACGGCATACATAACACCTATACTTTCATAGGTGATGAATTGCTGAATATTAAACTCTTTGTTATTGTGTGGATTGCAGAAAGAGTTACCTACTGAAACATGTTTGCAGAGCACACACTTCTTGCATGAGAAACAGCATGTTATGT
This sequence comes from Neoceratodus forsteri, assembly GCA_016271365.2. Lineage (NCBI taxonomy): Eukaryota > Metazoa > Chordata > Ceratodontiformes > Ceratodontidae > Neoceratodus > Neoceratodus forsteri. The sequence goes on from CM028136.1 coordinate 318,779,392, forward strand.
TATTTGTAAGCCAGGTTGTGGTGTTGGGTCTGCACTGATAACTATGCACGAAGGTATCCCTTAAAGTGGTAGCTCGTCTATATGTTATTCATTTTTTTTTTTAAATATATTTATTAATGGAATCGGAATTACAAACCTTTGAGTCGTAGACTCCTTTGCAAAGACTTCACGTCAGTATATACAGACAATTATTACAGCTACAACCAGGTGATACAGAGGGTAACATACACAGAGTAGTTAACTTAAGAGGTGCATTGTTAAGCATCTGAGGGTGGTATAAACTCAGCATCTTGAAACATTCTGTGGGTGGAGCAAACCCAGAGTTGAGTAACATACAGGAACATTCAGTGAAATAATCTTAGGTCTTATATCAGTAGCACAAGTAGGTACCTTGTTAACATAACTGAAAAGAAAGAAATAAAAGGCTAGCGAGGGACAGAGAGAGAGACTTGGTCAGGAAAGAGAGATGTAGGAGGACGAACGGTACAGGCTGGGGAGACTAGTTACAGTCACAGGCCGAGCTGTCAAGGAGGAATTCCCTAAGGCAGGTTTTGTAGAGGCCAGTCTTGGGTACAGTTGAGACAGAGACGGGGAGGCCGTTGAGCCATTGAGGGACCCTATGATAGAAGGCTCTTTGACCTAGGGTGGTTGGTGGTCCTACAATGGGCAACCAAGTGAGGAGCTTTGGTCGAGCTCCTGGAGACCCTTTGTTGGGGGATGGCCTGGATAAGGGAGTGCAGACTGGGCGGGGAGAGTTTGCAGTGGATTTTCTTGGCCAACAGGCAGGTATGGTATTTTAGACTGCCTTTGAAGTTTAGCCAGTTGATACTACTATAGAGCTAACAGGTGTGGGTCCATCTATCACAGCCCATTATAAGGTGGCTGGCTTTGTTTAGGGCAGTCTTTATTTGCTGCAGGGCAGTATCGTCTGCAGAGCCATAGAAAAACGAACCCATAATCTACAACAGAAAGGATCGAGGTCTTCACGATTAGACAAAGGGCATCTGGAGATGGTCAGTGTTTGAGCCGGTAGAGTAGTCCAGTTCTGATGTTGATGGTAGTACTCAGGGTATGAATAGGCGGGCAATAGGTGATGGATGTGTCAAGAGTGATGCCCAAATATTTAAAGGACTTTACCTGCTCAATTGGGGAGCCTTGATGATTGCAAATAAGAAGGGTGATGTCAAAGAATGCTCTTGGTTTGTGTTTGGAAATAGTTTTCAGAAAAGGGTCTTCCCTTAGCACATGCCAATTATTTTTAAAAATATTTTCCGTTTGTGCTGAGTAGTTGGTAACTATAGTACGTCTGTCATCCACTTCAGAGTTATTTCTGGTACTGCCTTCAATCAAATGTCTGTTCTGATTTGCAGCATAATCCCTAGCTTGCATGCATTTCTGCTTAAAGTTGAACCAGCATAATATTCTGTGGTGATTTGTATATTTTATTTATTTTTTATTTATTTGTTTAGTTTTTGTTGACCAGGTAAGTGCACTAGGCAGATTCTGCCTATTTTCAGGCACGACCTGAGAGGATACAGATGAATGCCAACTGACCTTGAACCAGAGTATGCTGTTGGTGGTATTTTTAGTGAATGAGAAATTCCTTACTTTTTAGAAGTGCCATGGGATCTTTAACATCCACCTGAACTACCACCAGAACGGGCAGATGGGACCTCGGTTTAACATCTCATCCAAAAGACGGCACCTCAGAAGTGCAGCACCCTCCTCATGCTGCACTACAGTGTCAGTATTGGGATATTAACCCAAGTGCCTGGTGTGGTGATGGAACCCACAGCCTTCTGATCTCCCGGCCTCAGAGGCGAGCGTGCTACCTGCTGAGCCACTGACACTGATGCTTTGCATTATGGGAGTATTTGTGATTTTGTATTTCTTCATAATCTCTAGCTTGCTGTATAACCTGGTTGCCATAACCCCTTTCTATGAACTTCTCCTTCATTTCCTCTGCAGCGTTTTCATAACCCATTTCAGTGCTGCAATTTTTTTTTAATCTTAAAAATTGTCCTTTAGGTATATTGTTCACAACATGCCTAGGATGGCAACTAGAAGCGTGTAATGACGTATTCTTGGCACTGGGTTTTCAAAAAAATATCTGTAGTGATAATGCCACCATCATCTTTTTTTTTTTTTTTTATAAATATCTTCTTTATTTAGATTTTATAACTTATTTACATACAAAATCAACCAGATCAGAGAGGTTAAATACATTTGCAGCCATCATATTACATTCAGCTTGGGTATAGTTGTTAGAAGTATAGTTACAGCAGCTATGTTTTTATCAGACAAAGGCCAAGGGGGGGCAGGGGTCAATTTACAGTTCTCTTACTTCCCCAAGTCCTGGCTTGATTTCAAGTTTCTTTTGTGGTAGAATCCACTAAACCTTCAGGACTTTATCAGTAGCAAGATCTGCTGGGTTCCATGAAACCACCTTCTATGTGCCATAGTGCCAGGCTGTTACAGCTGGGAGTATAGCCCCGTATTAAGGCCTCCATTACCTGAGGGTGTGCTCCCGAATGGCGGACTCCAGGGCCCATTACACATCTGTCCCTCATCTTCTTAACATAAGCTCGCAGGGATGGAGGGGGAGGACCCCAATCATCCTAAGTTACGCTTCTAGGGTGTGAAGGTGGGGTCTTTTAACATGTAGTATACCTGCCACCTGATCCATCTACTGGTAAATTTTTCCTTTTGGTCATTTAGACTGTGTGTTATTTTTTCCATAACATAAATCTGCCTGGTAGTTTCCCACCAATCCTGGATTGTAGGGATCTTTGGTGTCAACCACAACTTGGTGATAGTTTTTTTTGCTGCGGCAAGAAGTATTAGAAGCAAATATCTAGTGACTGGGCCGGAAAGGTGTTTAGGTAGCACAGAGAATAAGAACATCTCCATAGATAGGTGAAACTGGGGGTCTAACAACTCCCGAAGGTGGGTCTGCAGGTGTCTGAAATATGGTTGTAGAGCCGGACAGCTCCACAGTATATGAGTGTGATCCGCCCTGTCTCGGCCGCAGAGGCGCCAACAGCTAGATGAGTGGTTAGATTTAAAATGGCTGGTTATCATGGGAGTTCTGAAATACCTGATTAGGCACTTCCATGCGAATTCCCGCCAGATATGTGAACTTGAGAGTCTTGCTGTAAATCTCCAGGCTCTCTGCCAGTCCTCCGGGGTTATCTGATAGCCAGATTCCCTGATCCACTGCTCCCTTACCCTACCTATTTGGGCATCACTATGCAGGTTTAAGGCCTGATAGTACTGAGATATCAAGTGGCCTCGGTTTGGGACCCCATTAAGGATCATTTGTTTCTGTATCAATAATGGGTGTCTCTCTTGCTCCCACATTTCACGGGGTAAGCCATTCACGTAATGTCGGATCTGTAAGTATCGAAAGAAATCTCGATGTGGCAGATAATACTTCCTTTGGATTTCCGTGTATGACCGCATGACCCCTTGGGAGGCTATCTGTGTAAGGTACTTCAGCCCACTCACCTCCCATTGCCGAAAACCAATGTCTAAGCTATTTGGCCCGAAATCACCCAGACTAGGGATTGGGCATATGAGAGATAGAAAAGGACCCAGTTGGTATGTTTTCCTAACACCCTGCCATCCCCGCAGTGATGCCACTATCCATGGGTTCATGTGGTTATATGGGGTTCCAATCACTGTAGGGTAATAAATGCTTCGGTGGAAGGTGTAATCATCTGTCAGTGCTCGCTCTATGTCCAGCCAGTGTGGGGAGTTTCCCTGGTTTTGTCTGGCCATCACGTACATCACACATATGGCCTGCTGATAAAGCCTCAGGTCTGGAAGGCCCAAGCCTCCTCTATCTCGAGGCAGCGTAAGAATTTTCAAATGAACCCGTGGCTTGCTGCTGACCCAGATAAATTTAGAAATGTGGCAATTTATTTCTTTGTATGTCGTTAATGGTAAGTGAATAGGGATGTTTTGAAATAAATATAGGGCTCTTGGTAGGACAATCAACCTGACCAGATTGATTCTCCGGGCCAGGCCCAAAGGGAGCGTCGTCCAGGCGGCCAGGTCATTCTTTACCTGGAGCATAAAAGGAGAGTAGTTATATTTATAGTAGTCTCGGGGATTCTTAGGGATGGAGATACCCAGGTATCTTAATTTGTCCAGGTTCCATCTACCCAGAACAACCTCTTGCACTCTTGGCGATGGGGTATAATGGAAGGTAAGCAATTAGGTTTTGGTGAGATTCAATTTATATCCTGAGACCAATCCAAAGTCTTCTAGGGTTTGTTTGATTAAAGGGAGGGATTGTTCAGGGTTACGCAGATAAAGGAGGATGTCGTCCGCATATAGAGCTATTTTGTGTTCGACCCCACCTAACTCCAACCCCTCTATTCTCCTGTCCTCCCCTTATCTTTTGAGCCAGCAGCTCGATAAAACCGCAAACAGAAGGGGAGAAAGGACACCCTGTCTTGTCCCCTGTGCAGAGGGAAATAGGCGAATGATGTCCGTTTGTTTTAACACAGGCTTGTGGGGAAGCGTAGATATTTTTAAGGACAGCAAGTAGGGCGGGGGGGGGGACCAAATTTATGTAGGGTTGCGTATAAAAATGGCCATGCCACCCTGTCAAATGCCTTTTCGGCATCTAGGCTGGCCAGCAGGGTTGGAACTCCCGAGCTTTGTTTATGGTGGACCAGGTGAAGAGTCCGCCTTATACTGTCGGAGGTGGTACAGGACCGGACAAAGCCAGTCTGGTCTTTATGGTTTAGTAGTGGGAGTATCTGGTCCACCCTATGAGTTAATATACTCATAAATAATTTATAGTCTTGATTAAGTACCGAGATGGGCCTATAAGAGGAGCAGAATTGTGGGTTCTTATTGGTTTTAGGGATTACAGAAATCGAGGCATATGACCAGGATGGGCGTCTCCCTCCAACACAGCGTTAAAAGCTCCCAGAAGATTAGAGGAGATCTGTGGCCTGACTACTTTGTAAAACTCTGCTCCATACCCATCAGGGCTGGGGGCTTTCAAAGATTTGGCATTTCCGATTGCTTGACATAACTCACTCTCGGAAATCAGGGTAACAGGGCTTAAGCCTGTTCCTCTGTGAGTCATGACAGGGGCAATCGAGCTGAAGGAATTCCAAATGTGCTGCTGGGTGGCCAACCCTTCAGGGGTGTATAGTGACTTATAATGTGCAGTAAAGGCCTCCACAATGTCATGCGTCCTAGTGAGGCGGTGACCCCAACTAGGATGGTTTATTGACAGAATTGTGGCAGCCTTTTTTTGTTTTCGGATTTGGTAAGCTAGCAACCGTGTTGCTCTCGGCCCCGCCTCATAGAACTTCTGACGCAAAAAGGTTAGAGCGATCTCTGTTTGCTGATGTATAAGTCGGTCTAGCTCATATCTGGTTTGCTGCAGCTGGGGGAGAATCGATGAATCCCCCTGCTTGTGTGCCATCTGTAGGAAATGAAGGGCATCCTCCAGTCTAAGCCTTTGCGCTTTGCGTTGTCTTTCTTGTTCCGCAGTGTATTTTATTACATGGCCCCTAAGCACGGACTTAACCGTGTCCCAGTGGATTGAGGGGTGGGAGTCCGCGATTGGATTGTCTGATTTTATCTCTTGAATTTTCTCTACGAGAAATTCCCCAAATTGTTTGGAGCACAGATAGTATGGATTAAGCCGCCAGAGTGTCTTTTTGGGCTGAAGATCAAAGTCCCACAGGGAAAACTGAGGAGCGTGATCAGAGAGGAGATATCCCAATCTGCACCTCATGCAGCAGGCCCAGGTGTTCGACTTGTGTATATTTGGTCAATCCTGGAGTATGTACGGTGTACCGGGGAATAGTAGGTATAATTCCGGGATTGTGGATGTAGTTTCCTCCACACATCACACCAACCCGCCTCTCCTACAAATTTCTTAAGGTATCTTTGGGTTGCTGACATTTTCGGAGGCCTGAGATTAGACGAGTCTACATTAGGGTCAATGGTTAGATTAAAATCCCCAGCCATCATAAGAACTCCCTTGGTCTTCTGTATAATCCTATCCAGTAGGGGTTTCATTTGTGATTTCAAGGTACCTGGGGGTAAATATATATTTACCAAGGTTACCAATTTGTTATTTATTGCACCCTGCACCAATATCATTCGGCCCTCTGGATCCGGCCAGGTGTACTCCGCCCTGAAGGGGAGGCTAGGGGAGACAATTATAGCCACTCCCCTCCGTCTGCCCGCCCTGGCCGAGGAAAAGAAGGTCTGACCCCTGCTCAGTTTAGCTAGTTTGGCATGTTCGGTGTGGGTCATATGGGTCTCCTGTAAGTACGTTAAATCCGCCCTAGAGCGTTTCGCAAAGGACAAAGTCCTAGATCGCTTTATAGGTGGTACCAATCCGTTAATGTTAAGGGACAGTAGTTTAACTTTAGGAGGACTTATCGCAGCTCATAGGTAGATGAGGTGTGATCCCTGCTCGCCCACCCCCCCAGAGGCCCCGGGTCCGCCACTCCCAGACCACACCCTCGCTGTATGCCCTGACTCAGACCTGGTGATTGCGACACAACAACAGTAACAACTAAACAACAAATGGTTCTTATAAATGACAACACAAAACATATAACAACCATTCAATATTCCAATCATTCTTAACTAACAACTAGTACTTCCACAGATCAAAGCCTGATCTGAGTGGTAGAAACTGCCACCGGGTGCCCAGAGCCCTGGGCTTTAGCACTTTGTGCCAAGGGAAAGTGGAATAGGTGACTGGTATAGGCACCACGTGGCACCCCCGTGATCCCTCTCATAGTAGGGTAAGAGAGGGAGTGTTTTTTTTGTTTTTTTTTTAGAAAGGAAGAGAACTCCATCCCGGGGCTTATAGAGGAGATCGGTCTGAGTTCCCCTAATTCCACATTGGGGAGGGAGACTTGGCCTCTCTCTCATCTCAGCCAGGAATATGAGATGTTCCAGCACCACATACTGGTGCATGCAGGGCCAGAGGCAAACCAGGTCAGGATGGGCATGCGCTGTTCCTCAGTTGCCTCTCGGCCCCACCACAACCCTCAAAATCATCCCCTGGACCTCATAGGGCCTGTCAGATGAAGATATTTAACTTCCCCCGACTGCCCAAAGAGGGCCTGCCGGGTCTACCATATTTCTCGCTCTCCAAGTGTGAGGGCGGAGAGGGGGGGAGAGACCACTGGTCAGTCCACGGGCTCCCCTCAGTGGTGGCCCGGCAACATGGGGCCGCCACCCTCCCTCGTGGCCCCAGACCCCCACTGGCAACCCCAGACCAGACGAGGAAAGGGGTCCCCAATCCCAGCCATCTCCGACTGGATATGAGGAGGGACCGCCACGCAAGGCTTCAAATTCCAGGGTTGGGTGTCTCGGGTCCCCCCCCAGGGCGCGCCCACCATCCCCGTCATCTCCCATCCAGGATTGTCCCCATTTCCACTGGGAAAGGAGAGTCCTACCACCTATCTCTAGTCGGGGGGGGGCGCCACTCCATCCATCTCCGGGTGCAGATGGGGGGAGGGGGAAGAAGCATCCACTGCCCCTCAGTGGCAGCACAGCCTGACCCTCACAGTAGCCCAATCCTCTGCCCACCCTCCCCCGTCACACATGGTAATCATAGAGGTCTTGTAGCAGATATTTATTGTCCTGTGTATTCAATGGCGATTCCAAGTCCATAGGTACAATTCCTCACGTCCTTGTTCCCAGGTATCCCTTGACTCTCATAAATTCACTCCCCCTCCCTCCCCTGCACCCCCAAGTTACCGGATCATTTTTGCTTTTCAGCTCCTCAAATGTAGCCATCTTGGTCTGGAAAGGTCCCTCCGGCCTTCGGAGGAAGGGCTCATAACTGTAGCGGTCTGTTTTGGCAAGGTGATGGAGACCCCGGGGGGCAGCCTCGTTCTAACTCCACCATTCCATCCATCCCCCACCCTTTTCAAGCCCCAACTCCAGCTCACCCTCCCCCCATCCCTTGAGCCGTGCATTCCCTAAAGGCCTCAGGCCTAGATCGTAGCCATTTCTGCCCCTCTGCTCTTAATTAGACCCTGTGTCAGGAGGGGGCCGTTAACCTCCTCATTCTCTCCCACGCCCTTCCCGTCTCTGCCTCCTCATCTTAGGGTTCGTAGTTCTTCCATTCGCAGGGGGCCCTTCAAGTCCGAGCCCGGCCTCGACGACCAGGTGGCTCCCTCCTTCCTCTCCCCATTATATTCAATCTCCCGTCTCCCCGAGCCATCTTGCACAATAACGTTATCTTTATTGCTGCCTTGCTCTGATTCTCCCTCCAGGCCCAGTGTGCAAAAGTAAAAGTACTTGCGGCTGTTTCAGGTGGTCGCTTCGGTCCTCTGCTGTCGCTGTTTCACTGTGGCCTGCTGAGATGCTCGTAAGGTGCCCACGATCTTCTGGAGGGCCTCCAGGCCCTGCCTGCGCTGCGCGTTCTTCTGGCCACTGCTCCACATCTTCTGAGCTAGTTTTGAGGCGACCGAGGGCTCCCTGCTGGTACTAATCTGGGGTACTTCCAGGTTCCTGTTTCGGAGCTCCGTCGCCACCTCTTCGGCTGTATCGTACGTGCGGGTGCCATCTGGGAAAAGGACCACCATCCTGGAAGGGTATGATGTGCAGAATTTGATTCCCGCCTGCTTCAAAGCCCTCATCGTAGGAGCGTGGGCCATCTTGGCCATTATTTCCGGCGAGTAATCATTGTCGAAAAACAAACGTTGCTCATCTAGGAATACTTTTCCCATCTTCCAGGCGGTGTGTAGGATGGCTTCATTCTCCTGGTATCTGAGGAAACGAATTAAGATGGTACGAGGGCGGGAGCCCAGGGGGGGTCTTGGGCCCAGGGTGCGATGCGCTCTCTCGAGCTCTAAGGTAATAGAATCTGGCAAGTGAAGCAGCTCTTTTAGTAGCTTCTGCATAAACAGGATCATTTCCGGGCCTTCCGTATCCTCCGGGACTCCCGACAGCCTTAAGTTATTTCTCGTACTCCGACACTCGGCATCCTCCGCCCGGGCCTGCAGGGCTTTCAGCTCTCTGTGAAGCTGCACCACAGCATGTTCCACGTCCATCATCCGGTCCTCCGCTGCTGCGATGCGGGCCTCCCCGCTCTCCTGGCGCTTCTCTGGTTATACGATATCTGTCTCATGGCGCCGTTGCTGTGGATTTCATTTCTTTAGAAAATCTCTAAGCTCGGCCAACATCTGGGCCATTTGTTTCTGCAGGATGATGTGGGGGGCCTGGTCTGGTCGCGCTTTGCTCCGGCATGAGGAACTTGAGGCCCGGGAATCTTCACTGCCTGACCCCTCATCGGCGGATTTCTCCTCTTTGTGATGTGCCAGCATCGAGAATCTTGCTTCCTCCCGCTTCCTGGGCATTCTTGGAACCCTCCGAGCATGGTATTTAGAGGATGGATGGAGATTTGCAGGTTTGGGAGGGCGGTTAGTGGGCTCACTCAGGGGAGCCACTAGGATTAGGCAGCCATAGTATCCGTGACGTCACCGGAAGTCTCACCATCATCTTTTTTAATAAGATGGTCCAAAAAGTTTACGTCATTCTTGTCAGCTATATAAATAAAATGAAGATTAGGGTTAGTGTAATGCAGATATTCTATTAAATGTTAAGTCTGTTAAATCACCTGTGCATACCATAATCACGTCATCAATATAACGGCATCATAAGTCTATTTTGGGGAAAAAAAATGGGTTGTTATCACTATTCCACTATTCTGTACATATTCAGATTTCCACATACCAGCGTACAGGTTAGCAACACTTGGTGCGAAGGTGGAGCCAATGGCCACTCCTTTCATTTGCAAGTCATGTTTCCCTAAAAAGACAAAAGAATTGCAAGTTAACACAAATTCTGAAAGTTTGACTAAAAAGTCAGTTGTAGGAGTCACATCTGTCTCTCTCAAATCAAGGTAATGTCTAATAGAGTTTGTAACATGGTAGTGATGAATGTGCCATCGTGATAAGGCTGGCAGATAAGGGTGAGGGTACAGTTATTCAAGACACAGACTATATTGCTGAAATTCAAAGACCGATTAAAGATACTAGATTTTACAAAGAATTGTCCAAAGACCCTACACCTGACTTCAAGAAGTGTACAGACATTTTCCTAGAAGAAGCAGCAGAACGGGGCATTATAGATTGCAATGTGAAAGAGTTTCTCACAGCTAAATTTCCCACATTGGCAACAATATACACACTACCTAAGGTACATAAGACTTAGACAAAACCGCCAGGAAGATCTGTTATTAGTAGGATAGGTTCAATCATGGAACCGATTTCTCAATACATTGACCATTTGTTTCCACCCTTATACCCTATATATAGGCACCTTGTTCCATCTGACTCCTTGCGAACGTTGGTCCACGCCTTTGTGTCCTCGCGCCTAGACTACTGCAATGCACTTTACTTTGGGCTTTCTGAGGTTGAAATCCGCCGCCTACAGCTGGTGCAGAACGCTGCAGCCCGGGTTTTGACTGGGCACAAGTAGGTCCTGTCATATTGCCCGGTCATGCGAACTACTGGCTTCTCGATGGCGGATCACTTTAAAGTCATTTTATTGACTTTAAAGCCCTTCGCGACCAGGGTCCGCCCTATCTGAAAGACCTCCTGGTTCCTTATTGTTGGCCGATGATCCGCTCGGCTGACATGGGGTTGCTGGAGATTCCAAGAGTGAGTCTAAAAACTTCAGGCAGCAGAGCATTTTCTTATGCTGCTCCCACTCTTTGGAACTCTCTACCAGGCCAGTTACGGGAATGCACCTCCATGGAGATATTTAAGAAAGAATTAAAAACCTTTTTATGGAAGACGGCCTTTGTGGAGAATTAAGTTAGGTGGAATTTGACTGGATTTTATTGTAATTTATTATGTTCTTATGATGTATTTTATGATGTGTTTTTATATTTGTATGGATATTTGAATTTATGTTATTAATTTGGTGGAGAAGGGTTCCATGTGTTCAGCGCTTTGATATTTTGAAAGGCGCTATATAAATAAAATTATTATTATTAAAATTTTGATGACATCAAGGACATAAAAATTCATATTTAGTGACTCTAGATATTGACAGCGTATATACAAATGTACCACAAGATGGAGCTCTAAACTGTATTAGACATTACCTTGATTTGAGAGCGACAGATGTGACTCCTGCAACTGACTTTTTAGACAAACTTTCCGAATTTGTCTTAACTTGCAGTTCTTTTGTCTTTTTAAGGAAACACTACTTGCAAACGAAAGGAGTCGCCATGGGCTCCACGTTTGCACCAAGTGTTGCTAACTTGTATGTTGGTATGTGGGAATCTATGTACAGAATAGTGATAAGAACCCTTTTTTTTTTTTTTCAAAATAGACTTGCAACGTTGTTATATAGATGACGTGATTATGGTATGGAAAGGTGATTTAACAGATTTTATAGAATATCTGCATCACACTACCCCTCACTTTGTTTTCCTTGTACAGCTGACAAGGACGAGGTAAACATTTTGGACCTTATTAAAAAAGATGATGGTAGTGTTATCACTACAGTAACTTTTTCGAAAACCCAGTGCCGAGAATATGTTATTACAGGCTTCTAGTTGCTATCCTAGTCATGTTGTGAACAATACCAAAGGACAACTTTTAAGATTAAAAAGAAATTGCAGTACTGAAATGGGTTATAAAAATGCTGCAGAGGAAATGAAGGAGAAGTTCATAGAAAAGGGGTTATGGTAACTAGGTTATACAGTAAGCTAGGGATGTGCTGCAAATCAAAATAGACATTTGCTTGAAGGCAGTAGCAGAAATAACTCTGAAATGGACAATAGATTTACTATAGTTACAAACTACTTAGCACATGGAATACAAATTGAAAATATTTTTAAAAGTAACTGGCATGTGCTAAGGGGAGGCCCTTTTCTGTTTCCAAAGATAAACCAAGAATAACATACAGACGAACCACCACTTTGAGGGATACCTTAGTGCACAGCTGTCCGAGCAGACCAAACACCACAACCTGGCTTACAAATAAAGAACGTGCTGTTTCTCATGTAAGAAATGTGTGTACCGCAGACATGTTTCAGTAGGTAGCTCTTTCTGCAATCCACTCGAAAACAAAGAGTTTACTATTCGCCAGTTCATCACCTGTGAAAATATTGGTGTTGTGTATGCCACAATATGCAGCTGTGGTGGCTATTATATAGGCAAAACAAAAAGAATGTTCAAAAATGGAGTGATGGAACATGTTATAACGATTACAAATTCAGACCTTAAATATACTACAGCACATCATGTGTTTTGTTTTTTCTCCCATCCCAAGTGAAAACAAGATCTTACTTCGAGAGGGTTCTCGCAGTAGGTAATCACTTGTAGGACTGCACCCCCTGGCATCAGGACCGCACAGAAACTTTTGCTAGCAGTGTCTGTCAGGGGACCGCCCACCCGACATCATGTGATGGACATCAGCATGACACTGTGTAGTGGGCGGTCCCCATATCCGCCCTTCAGTTCTTTCCCGCTGTCGACCTGTGGACGTCAGACCTACTGAAGCTTGTTGCAGCAGTTTGAACACTTTTTTTTCAGATGAGTATCCGTTATTTCTCCTCTCTAATAATGATTTTCAGTAGTTTTGTATGTCGTACTCTTCTCCTACGGATTTGCATAAAAACAAGTGCAGTTCATGTGCCGTCAAGCTGCTGCATAAAGACCAGCATACCCTTGCCTCTTCTGCCTGGGTCCTGTCCACAAAGTCAAAGAGTGCGAGGCTTGTGCCCAGTTCAACCAGGCCACAAGGAAATGGCACCAACAATCTCTCAAGGCCCATCTCCTGAAACAAAAAATGGCTTTGATGGAGAAAGAGCTAAAAAAGCTGAAAAGTGCCTCCTTTTCGCCAACTGATCCTCACAAGAAGAAAAGGGACAAAGAAAAACATTGGGATCGGGAGCAGTACCCCCCTCCAACAAAGCCGCCCATGGGCCCTTCGACAGCAGACTGGCCCCCTTCCTCCAGGAAGGTGAGTGCCGTGGCCAAGCCTGCGCTGCCGCCTTCAGATCAGACTTTGCCCCCCACTGCCACTGGTTACAGTGACGGTGGGCTCCTCAGATCTGTTAAAGGCTGCTGCCACTTTTAGGCCCATTTTCACCCCAGGCTCTAAGTTGGCAGACACAGCCGGCTCGTCGGACCCTCTGGCGCCCGGCCAAGGTTGAAGTAAGTCAGGAATCGGGGCCTCAACTCCTGCATGGCCAAGTGATCGTCCGAACCCTCCGAGGATCGCATGACCTCTTCACTTCCGTCAGGCTCTGACGAGACGTTCCTGGACGACAGCTCTGTTCCGGCCAGAGGACAAGAGTCTCCCAAGGGTTCTCTCCATGGAGAACCTCTGTCTCCTGCTCCGTCAGAGATTCATCCGCTGTCGCGGGACCCACAGGTCCCGACAGACGAACACCTTTCGCCAGGTTTATCTGACATCGGGGCACCAATAGGCCTTCTGGCGGCTCCGACACCGCCTGTAGCAGTGCCAGACCCTGCTCCTCCTCAGTGCCTGCAGGTCTCCTTGCCTTCCCCAGGACCTCCTTTGGGTCTTCCCCCGTTGGGGCACCCAACAGGTATTCCGCCTTCGGGGCCTCCCTCGGGGCTTCACCCTTTAGGACCTTCGCCGGGTTTTCCTCCTGCAGGTCCTTTTCAGCTGTCCTCCTGCAGGACCGTCAGGCATCCCTCTGTCCAGGCCACCGTCAGGCTGCTTTCCATTGGGGCCACCATCAGGTTATCCTCCGTCAGGGCAGCTGTGAGGTCACCCTCCATCAGGACTGACGTCAGGCTTTATGACGTTGGAGACACCATCGGGATATCCTCCATCAGCCTCGACACCGATCCCTTTTCATCTGCATTTTATTACTCCGGCTACCCTGGTTACTATCCGCCACCAGGCTACCCACACCACTATCCGTCCTCTAGCTTCAGGGGACATGGGCCTGGAACTGGATTTGCTCATCCTCCACCTCCACCTCCTCCTCTTCAGCCTCAGGTGGATTTTAGGGAGATCCTAAAATCTGGTGGCCTGAGGCCATAACGCAGTTGGTCTCAGAATTAGACAGCAGGCATCCTGTTCTTCCTGATGTAGGCCGCCCATCTCCTTCCCCTAGGGCACCCTCTCTGGTCCTTCCATGTACTCCGATGTCAGGCTGTCCATCGGCTCCAACGCAACCCCTGACATCTGAAGGGATCACTAGGGAGCCATATCTTCCGATTTTCTGAAAAATGTCCGGAGGACTTTGATTCCTAAACCGCCGGTTCAGATTTCAAGACACCTCCCCCTGAGGAACCAGTCCCTCAGGAATCCCCAAAATCTCCGCCCGAACATCCATCCTTTGTGGACCTCCTCAAGCATATGACAGAGGCTCAAGGATGGAAGTTGAAGGCTCTGGACCCCAAAAGACAAAGGCTGGCAGAGCATCTGTACTTTCCAGATACGAGCCGGTACTCACTCCCCCATGGCTGGAACCCCATGAGGATTTATTCTCTACCATATGCCAGAGACCTTCCTCCATCCTGGCCATGGCAAAGAAAGCTGACCAGATTTATGGAACCCCTGAGGACAAGGACCACCTCGGCGTGCACCCTAGTGCTGACTTGGTGGTCATCACTGCAGACCATGATCGATCTGCTAAGCCTAAGCACCTCAGTTACACCCCCCCCCAACAAGGAGTCCAGACAAATGGACCAGTTCAGGAGGAAATTCTGTGCCTCTTCTACTCTAGCGATACGTACTCTGAACTACATTTTGCACAAGCTAGAGTACCGGAAGTCCTTGATCCGTCAGCTCCAGTCTGTTCTTGATACAAAGTCATCCTTGGCAAACACCCTAAAATGGCCAAGGTGGCTGGACATCATTCTTTAGGGGCCACCTACGATGCGGTGGATTCCTCCGTTAGAGGTATGGTCACAGCTGTAAGCCTTCGCCGGTACTCTTGGCTAAGAGTAATCGGGCCTAGCCCCTGATGTTCAGTTGGCTATCCAAGATGCTCCTTTCAGAGGCTCTGTTCTGTTTGGAGGGGATGCCCAGGGCATTATAACAAGCCTGCAGGATAAAGGCACAGCTCTTCGGTCAGTCCATACCATGTATCAACCAAAACAACAAGAACAAAAACGTCCTTGTCATTAGCAAAATAGACAGCAAACAAAAACCAGCAAGCGCCCAAACGCCAGTTTAAACGTAGGGCTCTCAATACTGCCGCCCGCCCTTCCAGCCAAAACACACAGGGTTTCAGGGCGGTCCTCCCAACCCCAATTTCTGACTCGCTGACCGCCTGCTCTCCTCCTCACCTGTCAGAGGAACAAGTGGACGGAAGATTCGTGAGGCATCTGGGAGACTGGGAGTCCATCACAACAGACGCCTGGGTGCCTCAGTTAATAGAGATTGGTTACATTCTCAAACAATCCACGGGTCTTCTCATTACCCAAGGGCACATATCCCCCATCCAAGGGAGGAGATCACGGCTCTTCCTCAAAAAGAACCAATAGAGCCAGTGCTGGCAAACCAGATCGGGAAGGGATTCTACTCCCACTTCTTTCTGGTACCCAAAAAGACGGGATTTACACCCGATTTTGGATCTCTGTACCCTAAACCTCTTCATAGAGTACAAGAGGTTTCGAATGCTGACATTGCAAAGCCTTCTGTCTGTCCTCTCCAAAGGACAATGGCTTTGTTCCCTGGACATGCAGGACGCGTATTTAAACATCTCAATATTCTGTCCGTATCGCAAATTCCTCAAGTTTTCTTTCCAAGGAGAGCATTACCAGTTCAGAGCTCTCCACTTCGGCCTGTCCTCCGCTCCGTGGGTTTTTACCAAATGCCTAGCGGTAGTGGCGGGTGCCTTGAGAAGTCAGGGGCACTATGTATTTCCCTACCTCGAAGATTGTCTCCTTGCAGCACTGTCAAGAGAGGGGTTGAAAGCTTCCTTATCAGCTACTCTGCACCTTTTTGAGTGCCTGGGTATCGTGGTCAATTACCCCAAGTTCTAGCTTGCTCATTCCCAGTGCCTTCAGTTTATTGGGGTGGTGCTGGACACAGTGCAGGGTATGGCCTTTTTTCCCCTGGACAGGGTGAATACCCTGGCGAGAGACAGGCCAAGCTGGTATCTTCCAACCGATACATCTCGGCCAGGGCAGTTCTCCGTTTTCTTGGCCTCATGGCAGCTGCTATCCCTATGGTCCTGTTGGCCAGACTCCACATGTGTATCTCGTAGTGAGATCAGAGGGAGGACAGCTTAGACAGTCAGATCCTCATCTCCAGCCCAGTGCAACAGGATCTGGTATGGTGGCAGGACTCCAGTAACCTGATTCTAGTCCCTTTCCGGACCCCTCCTCACTCCCAGATCCTGACTACAGATGTGTCAGGACAGGGATGGGGTGCCCATCTGTTACGCCACAGGACCCAGGGCCTGTGGTCACCTGTAGAAGTGCACCTGCACAGAAATGTGCTAGAGATGAGAGCTCTTCAGGCTTTTCAGCACATCCTTCTACAAGAAACCTGTTGATCCAAATGGACAACATGTGCATGGTGTGATACATCAACAAGCAGGAGGGCACCCACTCGTATCCTCTTTGCAGGGAAGCGATGCAGGTGTGGAACTGGGCGGTTCTGCGCAGGGTCTGTCTCCTGGCAGTCCACGTCCCAGACATGTACAACTTTCTTGCAGACAGTCTCAGTCGCGCCAGGATAAGAGCCCTCAAGTGGGAGATAAAGCAAGAAGTTCTGGATCACATCCCCAACCTTTTGGGGTCATCTGGAAGTGGATCTGTTTGCAGCCCCATCAAACGCAAAACTTTCCAAGTTTTGCTCGCTCGATCCCGGGTATGGTGCTTTCTGGCAAGACACACTGTCGCTTTCTTGGACAGGGCCATTTCTGTACATATTCCCTCCCTTTCCAATCTTACAGGGAGTGTTGATCAAGCTTCAGTCAGAAGGAACAAAAATTATATTGATAGCTCCATTTTGGCCTCGACAAATCTGGTTCCAGCTGCTTCAACAGCTAGCAGCAGAACCTCTGATCCTTTTCCCTCTGTCTTACGATCTCCTGACCCAGGAGGGGGCACACTGGTATATCCGGGGCTAAAGTCCCTTCATCTACATGCGTGGCACCTCAAGACATAGCTTGTTCTAGGTACGGGGTTTCCCCAAGGGTAGCTCAGATTTTGGTAGAGTCGCGAAAGACATCTACCCAAACTACCTACGCCATGAAATGGAAGCGCTTTTCCATTTGGGTCACCTCAAAAGATTTGGATCCTTTCTCATGCCCCGCTTCCCAGGTCATGGAGTATCTTCTCCATCTGTCAGATCTGGGCTTGACCTGTTCGTCCCTGTAGGTGTATCTAGCAGCTGTCTCTGCCTACCATGATCCAGTGGGAGGCAAGACACTGGCTCAGATAAAGGTCTCCAAAACCTTTTAAAAGGTGTTTTGCGGTCACTAGCAAGGATGGGGAAGTTCTAGAAAAAGTAAAGTATTTAGTTCCATACAAAAGTAATAAAAAAGTAATAGATTAATTACTAGTTACTTTCAAATAAATGTAATCAGTTACAGTTATGTATTACTTTTGTATAAAAAGACATACACTGTAAGTAACTGTAACTCTAAGGTGTGTTACTTGTTCTAGTACTTTTCCATCCTTGCTAGTGACTGCACAGAGCTTCCTGGAACAAGTTTCCAAAAGTAATAGAAAAAGTAACTTACGACCGGCCCGGTGGCACTGAGGGTTAAGGCGCTGGACGCCGCACCTCGCGCTACGTTGGCGACCTGGGTTCGGGAACGGACTCAGGCCGTTGGGGGGAGGGAGGATCGAGCGTCCCAATGGATGCTTTCCTCCCTCTGGGGTGGGAAACCAAGGGTGCTTCTAGCACCCAATGCCCCTGAAGCCGGTGGATGCACAGGCTTTCAGGGCACCAGCGGCTCTGCTAGAGTCGGGGAAGGGGGAACGCTCTTTTGCGCGTGGCTGTCGGCGTGAGTCAGCAAGCCTGGACTTCGGTCCTAAGCGCAGGCATCTCAGGGGAATGGGAGAAAAACAGGGGAAAAATGAAACACTCCTGGCCCTACGAGCAGATGAAACTAGGGGATGGGATGCCATGGGGATCGCCCTGGCAGACGGAGTAGGAGGAGGTACAAGGCCTCCTCTGAAAGCCATGGGAGCCAGGCAAATTACAAAAAAAACCAAAAAAAAAACAAGAAAAAGTAACTTACCCAACACTGATTATTTGTTACCAGAAGTATGGTAAAGTCCTTCTGGGGCAGATAAAAGGACATTCTACCAGGGGAATGGCTGCTTCTACAGCCTGTTTCAGAAACGTATCTGCCACAGACATCTGCATGGTGGCTACTTGGAGTTCCGTCCACACTTTCACGAAACACTACAGTTTGGACATTGCCTCGAGGCATAGGGCCGTTTTGTACTAGCAGTCCTTCAATGACTGCTATCCTAATTTCCTGGTTTTCTGCTGGGATTCTGTTCCAGCCTCCCATGTTTTTTCTTGTCCCTTAGACTCTTTACTGCTTGGGATTCAGTCCTTCAAGTGATTACTTACTGCAAGAGCCCTCTCGAAGTAAAATAGCACAGTTACGTAAGCACTTATCTTAGCAGTAGATCTTCGAGAGAGGCTCTTGCAGTAGGTAACTTTTTTCTTACCCACCTTCCCCCTTTTTATTTACAGCTGTCTTTCCAGAAAGCCCTTTTTTTGGATTCAGGAGCCTCGTTCTATTCTTCTATCGTGACTCTTGGAGGTCTCTGGTAGGAGAACTGGAGGGTGGACGTGGGGCCCGCCCACTATATAGTGTCATGCCGACGTCCGTCAGGTGAGCGATCCCCTATCAGACATTGCTAGCAAAAGTTTCCATGCAGTCCTGACGCAAGGGGCACAGTCCTACAAGTGATTACCTACTGCAAGAGCCTCTCTGGAAGATCTATTGTTGCGGTAAGTTCTTACGGAACTGTACTTTCCTTTTCAGAGCAATAGATAAAGTGTGCACTAATCTGGGGGGGTGGGATGATAAACTTTTGAAAAGAAGAGAAGGGTTTTGGATTTATACTTTGCAGGCAATTAAATGTCCTGGCACTGTATAAAAGGAATGTTTGATATTACACCTTATTTAAAATAACTCTAGTTGTTTTTGGTTTTCCCTGTTTCCATTTAGGACGTAACTTCTTAAATAAGTATCCCTTTTACTTCAGTAACTCATACATTTGTTTGAAAGCAATCAAAATTTATTTTTGCCTCTTTTGACCATATTTGGTTTGTGATATATGCATTTTGTATATTTATGCATTGTATTTATATTTTTATACTTATCTTATGTTTCACATATATAATTTTCTCATTTTTCTAATTTCAGGTCCAGATTAGCAGTAGGAATTAATTCTAGCTCCTGTGATGGCGACCTTTATGACTTTTTAAATATTTGTATGTACAGAGTTTAGTGGTTTTCTTTTTCACTTATATATTGCACAGGCCTTCTGTTTTTTTATGTGTTCTAACTAATGTTTTTAAGAGGGAACTCTCTGCATTCTTATATATATTTACTATATTTATTTAATAAATACAAATATCACATTGTAATTATTTAATAATATGAATGTCAGTGGACCTCATTCTTAATCCTTCTTTTTTCGTTTTGTGTTAGAGATGTAACTATCTGAAAATCAACCGTGTAGCTCTATGAAGGAATTCAACAACTATCGTCATGCTGCTTCTAGATTTAATGTTTATTTATCTTTGACACATTCATATTTATTGATATAGACACCTTTCATATGTATTAGATGTTTGCATTTTGTTTATTTTGTATTTATTAGATGTGTTTATCTGTTTTATTGTTCTCATGTTTTTGATGACGTTTTTGCTGACATCATAATTGTGATGCACATATAAAGTGACCACTTCAGTTTTGTATTCAGCCTTTTGAAAAAGAATTTTGCTATAATCCAAAATGTGTCAAGGCATTTTTTAACTCTGGCACCTCTTTAAATAAATTTTGGGTACCTGATATACTTTGGAGAGCTGGCATCATTTCTTACTAACATTGGGTGGTGAGTGCGAGATATTTTTTTGTATATACTTTCTGTAGATACATAAGAGAAAAAAGGGGAATAGTCCGACTAGCAACAAGGGAGAGCCAACTGTTAGAGAAAGATGAAGACAAAACAGAGTTGTTAACAAATTCTTCTGCTCAGTCTTCACAATAAAGGATATTGGCAAAGAACCTACACTAAGTAAGACAGAGCAGGATAGTGGAGGGGCAGACACAAGCCCCTTCACGAAAAAGAGGGTCTTAGAAGAGCTAAGCAAACTTAAGATTGATGAAGCCATGGGACCAGATGGTATCCACCCCAGAATACTGAAAGAGCTTCAGGAAGAAAGAGCAGCACCACTAGCTGAGTTGTTCATCTATCTTTGGAAGGCGGCAGAGTACCTCAAGAGTGGAAAAGAGCAACAGTTGTGCCCTTGCACAAAAGTGGAAGCAAGGAAGAGGAAGGAAACTACCGCCCGATCAGCCTGACCTCTATAGTGAGAAACATTATGGAGACATTATTAAAGGAGAGAACAGCTGACTACCTAAAGGAAACCGGAAAGCTCAACCCCAAACAGCATGGCTTCACAGCAGGGTGCTCATGCCAAACAAATACAATTGATTTCTTTGATTGGGTTACCAGAACAGTGGACCAGGGTGGGGTGGTGGAAGTAGCGTACCTTGACTTCAGCAAGGCCTTTGACACCATTCCCCACAGGAGACTTGCTAACAAGCTAGAACACACAGGAGTTGGACAGAAAATAGTAAACTGGATTAGAAACTGGCTGCAGAATAGGACCCAGAGAGTTTTGGTCAGTGGGGCATTATCAAGGGAGGGAGGTGTGACCAGTGACGTTCCACAGGGATTGATGCTGGGTTCTTCAGTCCTCTTCAGCATATTCATCAGTGGCATCACTGATGAACTGGAGGGGAAGGTTTGCCTGTTCCCAGATAATACAAAGCTCTGCAACAGGGTGGATTCACTAGAGTGGGTATTAGGTGTCACAGATCCACTCCGGGGGTCAGGCCCTCTGCTGCCACAGTGCCCAACCTTGAAGTGCGATTTGTGATCAGGGAGAAAACGGGGACACCCTCCTGTTTGTTTTTGGTCTGAGCAAACTACCAGTCTTGAGTCCTGGAGTCAATTATGAATCCTTTTTAGCTAGCACACCCAGGTAACAAGTCCAAATATCACACTCATTTCTGGGAAAGTAGTGCAATCGTTGACCCAGCAGGCATACAACCAGCCTGGTTCACAACCCCCTGCCGACTCAATTGAGACGCTGGTATGGTCTTACCTTGCTGGATCTTTACATAGATCCCCTTTAGCGTGGCTACATAAGGTGACCCAATAAGCATTTAACAGCTGTGTTAGAATATTAAGACTGTTCCACCATTCACACCCAAATGAGCATGTCTCAGGCAGCGTTTTAAGGAAAAATAGAGTTTACTAAAATTAAAAATAGTAACTACAATACCAAAACACAGAATATATATACATTAAGAGTACAGTTAGAAAATAAATGGACAGTTATAACCAAAGCACCTTACACTGAATAACTAATTGCTACCTCAGTCTTTCAGTTAGCAAATGGTTTAGGCTAAAGTTACCTATCTTGGCAGATGTGTCCAAAATACCAAGATGACTCTTATAAGTCCAGAAAAGTATGTCCCTTCCAGGTTCAGAACAAGAGTGTGTCAGTCCCTTCAGCCAGCTTGGCAATATCAGAGTTGAAGTACCACCCTCCTAGTGATGTCACAGCACATGAGGTCACTTTTAGTCCTGTAAGTAATTTGTAATATACAGCTGCATAGGCAAACATGTTAGGTTACTGCTGAATTGGAATCTGCAAATACAGCAATATTTTCAATTATAGCAATCTCTTCTTCCCATTACAGCATGGTTTTTATGACAGGTTACAATGTCCCTTTGATTTCTCAGGAAAACGGCCTGAGAACCACCTTTCAACATCATGAGATTTTTGACGTAGACTGACTAGGAAGCATTCTTCCTCCTGTCACCTCGTACAAAGGCAATATTTTCACTTCAAAGCACCAACTCTCTGAGAACATGACTTTTATAATTTCCACACAGGTTTTGTCAGGCTTGTATTAGTTTCCCTGAAGTTAGCCGTTTCCTTCCACTCAGAGAAACAGTACATTTTCAAAAATGTAATGTCCCGGGATGCCCTGTGCTGACTGCCATGTTTCACAAGCAGAATTCAAAAGCATTTATTTATATCAAAATTATATACACATAACTGGCAGACGGCGATTCCCGTCACATTAGGTACAGTATGCAAGCTGATCTAAGGAGACTGGAAGAATGGTCCAGAAATTGGCAGTTAAAATTGAATGCCAAGAAGTGTAAGGTAATGCAGCTGGAGAAGCGGAACCCAGGAAAAAAGTATGTACTAGAAGGGCATCAATTAGAGGAGAAGAAGATGGAACAGAATCTGGGCATGATCATTGCCAACGACTTAAAGGTAGAAAAACAATGCGAAAAAGTGCAGAAGGCAAATGGTATCCTCGGATGCAAAGGAAGGGGCATTACGAGCAGGAAGTTATCATGCCCCTCTGCAGATCCTTAGTGAGGCCACATCTCGAGTACTGTGTCCAGTTCTGAAGGCCTCACCAAAAAAAAGCACCTAGACCATCTGGAGACGGTGCAGAGAAGGGCCACAAAGATGGCGCAGGGGCTGCATCATGAGCCATATGAGACAAGACTCAGAGTTGAATTTATTCTCTCTGGAACAGAGAAGAAACGGGGGACATATTATAAACATTTAAGTACATCAAGGGAATTGACACAACTCAGAAGGAAAACCTCTTCCAGGAAAACAGGGTGGTGCGTAGTCGCGTACAGGAGGGCACAACTTACATCTGGTGGGAGGCAAGTTTAAAAGCAGCGCTAGAAAATACTTTTTCACAGAGAGAGAGAGTGATAGACCCATGGAACAGCGTACTACCAGAAGTGGTGGCATCAAAGACAGGGAATTCAAATTCGCTTGGGACAGGCAATGTGGACAACTTAGGAAAAATATAATTGGGGGAGGGTAGCCACCTTAACCAGACTAGATGGACCACGCAGTCCCCATCTGCCAACACTTTTCTTATGTTCTTAAAAGGTCCAGAACCAAGAAACCAAGCTGGTATAACAAGGTAGTGGCAACAAAGGTGAGGGAGAAAAGGGTAGCCTATCAAAGTTACATGCGCACAAGAAGGGAGGAGGACAGGGAAACTTACAAAGGGAAATCCAGGGAGGCCGTGAGAGAGGTCAGGGCAGATAAAGCTGTAAAGGAATGAAGACTAGTGCAGGGGTTCAAGGAAGGTGAAAAGGACTTCTTTAGATATATAAAGGAGAGAAGGAACAGCAAGGAGGGAATTGTCAGAATTAAGGAGGGGGGATGGGCTGAAAACTGAAGAGCAGGCAGAGGCACTGAATGAGTACTTCAGCTCTGTCTTCACTATGGAAAAGGACGGGCCAGTACTGCAGGGGAAGACTGGTGTGAGCATGGGGGGAGACGAGACAAATATGGTAATCAGTGAGGACAGGGTCTTAGAGGGACTCAGGACCCTTAGGGTGGACAGGGCTCCTGGCCCAGATGGCATACACCCAAGGGTCCTAAGGGAACTGGCGGAGGTACTGGCAGCCCCCCTAGCGGATCTGTTTAACACCTCCCTGGTGACAGGGTGCGTGCATTGCGACTGGAGAGCGGCACATGTGGTTCCACTCCACAAGGGGGGGCCCAGAGCAAGCTTGGAAACTACAGGCCAGTCAGCCTAACCTCCATCATAGGTAAGTTAATGGAAACCATTCTTAAGGAAAGGCTGGTTAACTTCCTGGAGGTTAACAGTCTCCAAGACACCAGGCAAAGTGGGTTTGTGTCAGGGAGATCTTGTCAGACGAACATGCCAGACTTCTTCGATTGGGTCACTAGGTCAGTGGCCAAAGATCAGGTGGTGGATGTCCTGTACCTAGACTTCAGTAAAGCCTTCAACTCTGTGCCACATGGAAGACTGTTCAGCAAGCTGGGTAACCTGGGAGTGGGGGGCAAGCTGCAGGGGTGGGTAAGAAGCTAGTTGCAAGATAGAAACAAGATGGTGATGGTGGAGGGGATAATTCAGACCTAGGCCTGTGACCAGTGGGGGTCCACAGGGCTCAGTACTTGGACCAGTGCTGTTCAACATCTTTATTGGAGACATAGCGGAGGGGGTCAGTAGCAAAATCTACCTGTTTGCAGATGATACTAAGCTCTGTGGGAGCATGGACACAAAGGAGGGGAGACAGAAGCTCGATCTGGCCAGGATAGAGAGGTGGTCTGGCATCTGGCAGTTGGGGTTCAGTGCCAGGAAAGACAAGGTCATGCACCTGGGGGCAAAGAACCAGAGGGCCGGTTACTATCTGAAGGGGAAACCGGTATCCAGCATGGAGGAAGAAAAAGATCTTGGGATGATAGTCTGGGCAACATGAAACACTCTTCGCAGTGCCAGAAAACGTCAGCTAAAGCAAATAAAATGCTAGGATTCATCGCCAGAGGAATCACCTCCAGGAAGGAAGAAGTCATTCTGCCCTTGTACAGGTCATTGGTGAGACCGCACCTGGAGTACTGTGTGCAGTACTGGCACCCTTATCTGAAGAAGGACATCCATCTGCTGGAGGGGGTCCAGCGAAGGGCAACCAAAATGATCCAGGGCATGGAGGACAAACCATATCAGAATAGGTTGAGGGAGCTCAATGTGTACTCCCTGGAGGACAGAAGGGAGAGGCGGCATACAATATAAACTTTCAAATACCTTAAAGGTATAAACAAGGTCAGAGTGGAGGGCAACTTCAATTTAAAAGGGGAAGGGAACACAAGGGGGCACAATCTGAAACTTGTCGGGAGTAGATTTAAAAAGGAAATGAGGAGGCACTTTTTCACAGAGAGGGTAGTGTCCAAATGGAATGAGCTACCAGAGAAGGTGATATCCTTGAACACAGTGGGACATTTTAAAAAGGGGTGGGACAGGGTCAAAAGAGGGTAGCCTGAGAGGAGGATGGCTAGTGGGAAAGTGAGGGGAGGATAATGGGGGGCAGGGGGAGGGCAACTTCAGTAAAATTGATCAGGCTGCATACTCGAGCAGACTAGATAGACCTTTGTTTTATTTTTATTTATTTATTTTATATTTTGTGGCCTGCTTCTGCTGGCAACTTTCCGTATGCAACATGTCCTTTTTATCTCAACCCTGTGTTTATCGCTTTCTGATTGACCAGCCGTTTCAGCCCTGTCATCTGCCCTCTCCAGGTATTTACCCCGGCCTCC
Source organism: Neoceratodus forsteri (assembly GCA_016271365.2). Lineage (NCBI taxonomy): Eukaryota > Metazoa > Chordata > Ceratodontiformes > Ceratodontidae > Neoceratodus > Neoceratodus forsteri. Next base: position 318,804,724 of record CM028136.1, read on the forward strand.
TGTTTCCACAGCTTGCCGCTCATGGTGGGGTCCCTGGGGATGGTCACCTCCCAGATATGGTCTGGATCCAGTGTGGAGGGGGTGCTGGGTCAGCGGTGCAGGGCCTGCAGAGGGCTGGACTTCATCCTGCATCACTGAGTTTTTTTTTTTCTCTGATTTTTATCCCTGGTGCACTGGCGGTTGGTGACACTAATGTGCATGTATGCACTGGCATGTAGTCGCACTGTCTGCATCCAGTGGCAGCCCTTCCAAGAAGTATGCCTCCACTGTGCTACCACCTGGCCTCTGTCAGGTGCCAGCTAAGCAAAGGAAGACAGGAAGGAGGAAAGCTGTCCTGTGGACACTCATTGCTCATTTCCCCAGCTGCCCTCCCAACCCGAGTCTGTTCCCAATCCCAGGTCGCTGGAGTAGCAGGCTGTAGTGCTACCGCTACGCAGTCTGACCTAACATTACCTTTTTGACGTAGTGCACAAAGACATTGATTTTCCTTTTGAACAGAGTTTGGGTTTTAGTTGTGATTCCCAGTTTTCACTGTTCAGTAATACCAGTATGACTTACTAAAGGTCTAGGGCAAAAAATGGTTCTAGACCAAATGTTTCAACCCTAGATAGACATAGCATCATTTTCTAATTAATCTGCACAGTGGCTGAGGTTTAACTAAGTGGCAAATTAATCAGTTTGTTTAGTTTTAATAAACGTTATGACGTCACTGGATGAAACAAATTATTACTTTATATATTTTTGTAGGTATACTGTTTTGTACTTTGTTTTTATTCAGAACAAAATTATTTATGTAGCAAAATTACACTATAGGTATACCTTCTCGAAAATACTTTCAGTTAGATAAGATGAAAAATACAGATTGTTGTAATTTGAGGGCTTAAAAAGAAAACTAGCAAATACGCTAAATGTACCAGAGAGCATTAGTGTATATATACTTAATTAGTTAAATTAGTTACAGAATTGTTTTATGTTCCAAGCTGAAAACACCCAGCTAAAAGCAAATAAATGAATACGCCTGTAGTATAATATTTAATCACCTTTATAGTTGTAGTATTTCACATTTTATAATATTTAGCTTTCACCTTTTATATTACAATAAGTAAGTTCACAATATGTAAGGATTGTAGTGTAATATTTCTTTAAAGTGGAAAATTCCATGCACTGTAGTATTTCTGTATATTTCAATTAACTGTTTTGTAATCACTTTCTTTAAGAAGGAATATTAAAATGTTAGAGAGAATCTTTGTGAGGATGGTATGAAACAACATGCTTGGACGAAGTATGAGATAACAGCATGCTTGGGCAAAGTATAAGATAACAGCATGTTTAGGCATTGAATTTTCTAACAACATGAACAGGCAAGTCTTAAGTTGTTATACGTTGCTATGGTGTGAGTGAAACTCATTGTTTTACTTTGATCAGATTGACCCACTGGCATATGTATTAAGAAATTTTGGGTAACAAAAATGAAGTAAGCTGTGGAAAAGTACACCCCACCTTGGTATCAACTTGTTATTCTGTTTTATGATTGGCTTATACTGAAATGTTGGTATTTTTAAAGATAAGAATTGTAGAATTTAGCTTATAAAAACACTGTATCTAAGCTGAGTAGCTCGGCTCCAAACTGCTGACCAGAATGAACATGCATGTTACTCTGAATGAACTGCAGTAAACTCTTTGAAGAAATCTGAAGGATCGAGTCAAATATAACAAATACAACGCAACATTACAATTGGTGCCGGGACTGGGATGTCTGAAGACAGTCTATATTGTTGCTGAAGACATCCAACAAAGCGAGAGGGGCCACACTGCGGGGAACGCCTTACTGCACCTGATCTGATCAATCAAGTACAGTAGGGAGTCGAACAAGGGACTGGTGTGAAATCAGACGTGATTTGCCAGCCACAAGATAGACGTAAGTATGGATACAGTATTACATAAATTTTTAGAAACACATTTAAAGGAAGGTCCGTACCGCTCTCCTGAACAACAGGAAGATGCGTACTTATGTTTTACTAAGCAATGTACAGACAGAAATGAAAAAGTTAAACTAGATAAAATCAAGTTAGCCAACATCTGTCAAATGTATGTACAATATCAGTGTGAAATGACAACTAGGATGTGTAATATACGAAGGCAGATGTTAGAAAATGAAGAAAAACATAATGAAAATTTAGTTCTCCAGTCAAAAGAGATGCAAAAATGTGCCACTGAAGTAAAATACATGGAATATAAATTAAGTGTGGCACAAGGGGAGGTTTGTGGGTTAAAAATAAAAAAATAATCAGTTAGAAGAGAATCTTAAATTTGTAAATAAACAGAGTCAGTCACAAATTAATTTTCTGACTAGGCAATTACAGCAGGTGCTAGACAGATTAGACCATGCTAATCAAGAACATGCCCAAGACCTGTCATATAAGGAACAGTCCTTGTATACATTACAAGCAGAAGCACAGTTACAGTGCCAAATCTCCCTAGAATTAAGGCCGCAAATTACCTCATTGGGCGCAGAAGTCCAAAAATATAAAATGGCACTGGTGCAAGTGAAGCACCCCTTCCAGCCAAAGCATCGCTGTGGCTGTGAAGTAGTGACTGAAGAGAGGTCAAGCTCTAGTAGTTCAGAGAGCGAGGAAAAGCCCCCTCGAAAACGAAAAGGAAAAATGGCTCCTTTTAGTGTTAAAGCAAAAAGAGAAACTGAAAAATTGCCCCGTCCAAGTAAACGGATGAAAAAGTTAACTCCTAAGGTTAGGGAGGGATTAAAGGAGGACATAAGGCTACTGACATTAAATATTGAAAACTACACAACTCATATTGAGAAAGCAGAAAATGCGCAGGATAAGAAAAGGTTAGAGGAGAAAAAGGCAGAGTGTGAAAGGCACAAAGAGGCTAAAATGGAAAGGTTAAAGGAGGATCTTGAGGCTCAAACCCTAGAAAAGGAGGTACAAAAGGCTATCAAAAAGGTAGAAATGGTCCAAAAATTCTCACAACGAGACTTGACCATCCAAGAATCTATGCAATTGGTAGAACAGTTAGGCAAGTGGAGCCAGGACAAAATCAGTGCCTTATTGCTCCAAGTTAAAAACACTTGTAGCTAATTTTAATCTGGCTAACAAAGATGCATGTAAAGTAGTAACACTTTCCCTACCTGCTGTGTTACTCCAGAGCCTTCCGGCTAATATGGTCGGTACACCGGCTAATTCTGAAAATAATGAAACTTGGGCAACTATAGATGAAATTCAAGCAGCGTTACAGTCGATGCATGGAGTGTCCCACAATGACTGGGGTAAGATCTATGAAGTACAGTTACTCCCAGTCATGTTCATTAATCGATTATATGCTGCATACGCTACTTATGGGGGTGTGGCAGACCTTGGTAAGGATAAAGAACCTTTTCTGAGTTTAATCAATCGGCAGGTTACATTGGTCCCTGCGTTGATTTGCATGTTATGTAAACGAGAGAAGACATGCGCAGAAAAGGAAGAACTGCTCACCGATTGGTGGCGAATGCAACAAGATGATCAAAGTCCAGAAAAGGGAAAGGACAAGCGGAGAGTAGCTGCTATTGTCAAAACAGAAGGTAATAGTAGATACTGTATACTTGTAATAATTGTAATAAAGTAGGACACTTTAAGCAAGATTGTTGGGCAATAGGTGGAGACATGGAGGGAAAACAACAACAGGTACCGGAAAGGAGACAAGCACAAAATCCTGGTAATAATGCTAAACCAGGCGGTAAGGCAGACTTGCAAAAATGTATTGACATGCTCAGTAATTTGATCAATACTAAGGCTGTGGCAGCCATTAAAAAGGAACCTGATGAAGAAGAACTGATACAATTAGGGCAATGACGGGACGAAGCCCCCACCTTCCAAGTCCTAGGGAAATTGGTAGAGGACTGGGAGGGTCGTCCTACTATATTGGCTATGGTCAGGGGCTGCCAAACTGTGATATTGGTTGATACTGGAGCTACAGTTAGCATTACAGATAGTGGTATGCCCTTAACAACCCATGGGAAGTGGCAAATAAGTTTGCAGGGCTTCTCGGGGGGTGTTAACAGCATTCCTAACAAAACAAGTCATGGTCCAGATTGGTGAAGAGCACTTGAAATGTATGTTCTGGAAATGTAATACCCATGAAGATACCATCATGGGTATGGACATTCTGGCACAGCATGGCTTAGTAGTAGATCTTAGTAACATAATTTTATGGAAAGGAAGTACTACTAATCCAGGACCAAATGTGGATGATTCGCATAGTATATATACTGTGAAATCATTAAAAAGCTACCATTTAGAGGAATTATGGGAGCATATACTTCGGTGGATAGTACATGTTATCAAGCAACATGAAACAATTTGGGCTAAAAATGCTACAGAGTGTGGCAGGGTGTCTAAAATGGAAGTCCAAATTGAAGGACCAGACCCCCTCCACAAAAACAATATGCTTTCCCCAAGGAAGCGTATAATGAAATATGTGTAATACTGAAACAGTTACAGTCACAAAATGTCATTAGACCCATATGTTCCACGGTAAACAGTCCCCTTTGGCCAATACGAAAACCCAATGGTACTTGGAGATTAACAGTGGACTATAGGGTGCTGAATAAGGTCACGCCCTTGGTCACCCCAGTGGTAGCAAGGCTTCCTGATCTGATCTCTCAGCTGTCCCCTACAGCTACAATTTATATTGTACTAGATGTGTCAAATGGATTTGGTCCATCCCTGTCCATCCTGATAGTATAAATTTGCATTTACTTTTCAGGATAAATCGTACACTTTTCAATGTTTACCACAGGGTTTCCACTTGTCCCGCACTTTATTCCATCAGTGTCTAGCTGAAATACTGTTGGGATTTTCCCACCCTGAGGCAATATTCCAATACGTGGATGATATGTTGTTACAAACTGATACTTATCAGGAACGTGCCAGTTTATTAGATGAGCTGTTAACTGTACTACAGAAAGGAGGGTTAAAATTGAACCTGAGCAAAGCTCAAATTGGGCAATCACAAGTCACCTTTTTAGGGATTTGTATTAATCAGGAAGGACGTACTGTAGATCCAGATAAGAATCGGGTCATACAGCAATTAACACGACCTAAAACGAAGACAGCACTTCAACAGTTTTTGGGAATGGTAGGCTTCGGTAGGGATTTTATAGAAGCTTTTTCTAGTATGGCAAAACCGCTGTACAATTTGTTAAAGAGAGGAAAAGAAACAGATATCCTCCAGTGGGAACCAGAGCATCAGCAATCTTTTATGGCTCTAAAACAAGCACTAATGATGGCTCCTGCCCTCATTAGCCCTTCTGAGTCATCAGATTTTGTACTACAGGTACATGCTACTGATCAAGTGATCAATGCAGTCCTGTTACAAAAGCAATCAGGGATGTTGCATCCAGTGAGATATTTTTCTTGAGTATTAACTCCAGTAGAGGAAACCTATGAAGAATGTGTAAAACACTTATTAGCTGTATATTGGGCAATACAAGCTACAGAACATATTGTGGGGTTTAATCACATTGTTTTGCAAACCTCACACACACCTGTAAATTTTCTCTTAGAAAGGGATGTATCCTCTCAGAGACTGCTAAAATGGGCATTGGCCCTACAAGAGAAAAATATCACCGTAGAAAAATGTACCGCCCCCATGTTGGTAGAGTTAATGGCATGGGAGGGAGATGCGCATGACTGTGGGGAAGTCATGGGTATTGACTATAAACCAATTTTTGCTGCTAAACCTAATATTAGGGGTATTGATGTGTATGTAGATGGCTCCCGCTTTTGGGATGATGGCCATTTCCATACAGGGTATGCTATTTGGACCCCTAAACAAATCAGAAAATTTTAGTACGATGTCGTCGCCGTTTTCTACCCCACGAGCGGAAGTGGAGGCAGTACACGGAGCTATTATGGCATATCTAAAGGAAGCCATTAATATCTTCTTGGACTGTGTTTTTGTTGTCAATTCCTTGTTAGATTTTCTTCCTATTTGGACGAAAAGAGGCATATGAACAGCCACCGGTGAACCTGTGACTTTTGGCCCCATATTACAACATATATGGGATATAGGAGCTCAAACCCCATTGAGAATTGCTATTTGTAAAGTCAAAGCTCACCAAAAGAATCCAAAAGATATCCATGAACTAAATAATTTGGTAGATAATTTGGCTCAAATAGCTGTGAAACAAACAAACTTATGGGTAGACCCTCTAGGAGGTGACTATACACAATTGTGGGAAGTTGAAGAGTATGATAAAAATCATCCAACATGGATATTGGCATTATCACAAGTCCCTAGTTTGGGAAGAATCCAAGATACTGATGCTTGGCTTCTTGGTTGTTGGAACCAATGGAAAGATACAGGACAGTGTACCACCAAACATGTTACCATATGGGAGGATATGGTAATATGGGAACGACAACCAGGGTTTAGGAACTGGATCCCATCCGCTTCATTTAGAAAAGATATTATCATGGACAGTCACAGAATTGGGGGCCATTGTGGGCTCCATAAAACTTGTAGAATGTTGGCACAAAAACATTGGTGGCCAAAAATGGGAAAAGATGTCAAACAATGCCTGGAGGCTTGTCTCATCTGTGCACAGATGAATCCTCCAGTGCCTGGAAAAAGGGTTCCGTTAAAGCATATATCCCTGGCGGACGGTCCTTGGTCCAGCTTACAAATTGATTATGTGGGGCCCTTGCCTACTGCAAAAGGGGGGGTTCCGATATTTATTAGTCATTGTTGACATATTTTCCAAATGGGTAGAAACATTGCCCATACGAAATGATAGTGCTACAGCTACTGCAAAAGCATTGTGGGAACAAGTATTCTCACGCTGGGGTTTTCCCTGAATCCTTGAAAGTAACTGAGGGACTCACTTTACAGCGAAAATAATGACAGCTTTGTGTGATATCTTAGGTATCAGTCAGCGCTTGCATTTACCCTACCATCCACAATCCTCAGGTATGTTAGAAAGGTTAAACTGCACTTTGAAAAATACACTGAAAAAGGCAGTGTTGGATACTGGTAAAGGTTGAGTGACACACTTGCAAGGAATCCTAATGGGTATTAGTGGTATGGAAAACAAGAGTACTGGCTATAGCCCATATCAATTGATGACCGGACGAAATGTGCGGCTGTATTATCCTTCAGATCCAGATTTATCAACACCTGTGATAGATCGCATCAAAACTGATATATTTCTACAACAAATACAGAAGCAGTTAGCTCTGTATTTACCCCATGCTGCCAGAAATATGGCACAGACTCATTGGAAAAACAAAAAGAGACATGATGAAAAAGTGATACCGCCTATTGAAAGGGGCCATCACGTCATGATTAAAAATTTTGGTCAAAAAGGACTATGGGATGCTAATTGGATGGGACCCTATGTGGTTATTGATGTATTAGGGCCATAGGTTATTAAAGTTCGTCGAATTTGACAAGGGTCTACAGAGACCAAATGGGTTCACGTAGACCAATGTAAATTGTATCAGCCTTTAAATGATAACATCTGATACTGCTCTGTTTTTCCCAATAGGTGAAAGACAATGATGTTTCCTTTGCTTGTACTGAGCAGTGCCTTATTGATTCCGGTACTTTCTGACCAAAATGGATGCCCAGGGCACATATGGAACAGTTTATACAACAAGAACTATGCTAATCGTACTGTATGGGGTATTCCAGTATTGTTGGGAGAACGACATGAACATACTGGTTATCTTCTTATGAAATGGTACTTTATTTGCTATGGAAAATGTCAATATGCGACATGGGGATGTTCATCAGAAGCCTGGCCTGGCACGGTAATGTGTGTGTGGACAACACAACAGCCCAAAAAGGCATCTATATCCACTTTACTTTGGGGGATACGACTAATTTAACCAAAGAAGAACAAAACTTGTTGTGAATGAACTTAAAAGACATATTACAATATCCATCAAATAGAACTGCGTTAAATTGTTCTTATGGTTCAAGACATAATATGTGGCATTTTTTATACAATACATCTATTGTAGCGAACTATACAGTAGGATTAAAGTAATTTTTCACAGTATTGCCATTGACCGATGAATATCCATTGTTAACATATACTACCAATGCACAATGGCCGGAAATGTCCTGTAATGTTAGTTTAACATCATGGCGCAGTTTTGCTGCATGGAAAATAGTATATCAAAAACAAGGTATATCAGGGCAAAAATTCTTGCCCCCATCTGATGGTATTATTTTGACGCAGAATGTATATCCTTTATATTATCCATGTAAACTAGAGTATTATAATGTTTTGCTACATTTTCCCGTTCCACGATTACCGATACAATGTAAAGATCGGACTTCAGTATTGTTGTGGCAACAGTATTATAACAATACTTTGAATCAGTACAATGAGAGACACAGAAAGTGGTCATTTAAAATTCCTGCACAAGCATCACCAGGCTTATCTTGTCATAAGAGAGCTGTGTGGGGTTGGTTAGGCTCAGGATTAGGAATTGCTAATGGGGTTGATTCAGTGGTTTTAAAGGGTCATATTCGTTCTTTGGAAACAACTTAAAAAAATATGGCTACTGGACCTTTATCAACTACTGTGAAATTAGCAGCTGATAATGAAGAGATTGATTGGTTTGCATTTAAAGAAACCTTACAGAATTTTAAAATTATTGCTCAAATAGCAGCCTGTTTTTATAACTCACTTCCTAATATGTCTATAGACAGCTGTGTAGAATTAGCTTGCTCTCAATTAGCTGCTGAAGCACATGCTTATCTAGTTAATGAGTTATAGAACTGAGACCGATAGGTTACCGATAGGCATAGGCAAGGATAATGTGACTCGATTATTGGATCATCCCAATGTGATCTCACCACCCTTGGCCATGATTAAAGTATGGAATTCACCAAATCACTATGCACAAGTGCTGCGACATGCAATTCCCATACTAGTGATAATACCTGTATGTTTTGAAAAACCGAAAATATTGTGGCAAATCAGTAATTTGTGAGTATTAATACATGACCAGATCATGAGACTCCAAATACCGGGTGATTCTATTATCACAGTACACAATAAATATTGTTGTATTACCTAAACAACAGTGTGTACAAGAACATTAAACCTTGATATGTGGGGAAGAGACATCAACCGCCCCATGGTTTCCTGATCAATGTAAATTTACTCTAACGTCTGCAAAGGAATACCGCCAAGCTATGAGATGAAACCAATCATGGTGTGTAATTGCCGGTCAACCTTGGAATGTATGGGGGTTTAGTGACAAAACCTGGTGGGTTGCAAGTTGGACCCTCCGGGAACGTCCTGCCTATAGCCGAACAAATGTTACCCTTATTGATGGTTCCAGGATGGCCTTGGATTTACTCACTGATTTGGCAACTTCACCTCATTTTGACTTACCCAAAATTGATAAAATGACACTTGGTGCCTTGATGTATCTTCAACAAACTTAAGGACTTATTTTCTCACAAAAGGCCTCTGCTAAAGAGGTAAAAAGGCAGTCATCTTATATCCCTATTATATCCTGGTGGGATTGGGGTATGACTGTTTTGGGTACTAGTCTAACCCTAATAGTGGTAGTATGCTGTATTGCAGTAATCTGTGTTCTTGTTATTATACAAGTGCTCTTGTATCATAAGATGAAACACATGATTCGCCAAATACAAATGTTACGATGGCATCAACGTCTCGTGTGATCTCCAATTAGAGAGTCACAAAGGGGGGGGTTGTAGTATAATATTTAATCACCTTTATATTTTTAATATTTCATATTTTATAATATTTAGCTTTCACCTTTTATATTACAATATGTAAGTTCACAATATGTAAGGATTGTAGTGTAATATTTCTTTAAAGTGGAAAATTCCATGCGCTGTAGTATTTCTGTATATTTCCATTAACTATTTTGTAATCACCTTCTTTAAGAAGGAATATTAAAATGTTAGCGAGAATCTTTGTGAGGATGGTGTGTATTTATCTTATGAAACAACATGCTTGGATAAAGTGTAAGATAACAGCATGCTTGGGCAAAGTATAAGATTAACACCATGTTTAGGCATTGAATTTTCGAACAACATGAACAGGCAAGTCTTAAGTTGTTATACGTTGCTATGGTGTGAGTGAAACTCATTGTTTTACTTAGGTCAGATTGACCCACTGGTATATGTATCAAGAAATATTGGGTAACAAAAATGAAGTAAGCTGTGGAAAAGTACACCACACCTTGGAATCAACTTGTTATTCTGTTTTATGATTGGCTTATACTGAAATGTTGGTATTTTTAAAGATAAGAATTGTAGCATTTAGCTTATAAAAACACTGTATGTAAGCCGAGTAGCTCAGCTCCAAACTGCTGACCAGAATGAACATGCATGTTACTCTGAATGAATCGCAATAAACTCTTTGAAGAAATCTGAAAGATCAAGTCAAATATAACAAACACAACACATTACAATGCCAATTCAAATGTATCACCAGAATTGCTACTTACGATGATAATAGTCCAAGATATACAAATAATAAAGTTCATCTTTTGATAGAAGACTATAACATTTTGCTAACTCACAGGAAGTGTTAAGAGACGACTGGCTTATACTGAGTGCTGTCCACTTCCTTTTCCTTCATATCTGATCCTGTGTCAGTAGGCAGAAACAATTCTTCTCATAAAATGCTTGGGCAGCATTGAAAACTTGAAAATAATATACTTTGTCCTGGAAAGTCACATTGAGTTTTGCTGGGGAATGTCGGCGTACATGTAAAAGGATAGTTGTAGGACTTCTAGAATGTTTGGCAGGAGAGTGTCATTTACTCATCAGTTCTAAAATTGAGTAAAATGCATTACTAGTCAGTAAAAAAGGTGCTTCTCATGAAGCAACTGCTACAGTGTGCCAGAAGTTTGCTTCCAAGTCCGGAGCATTTCCTAGTGCTGAGGTGAGTATTTGTACTCGGGGAACATAATTTATTTGTTTTTTTGTTTTTCTTTTTCTTTTTGATTAGTCAAGCCTTTTCTCGTCCCCAGCTCACCTAAAAGCAATCCCCCAGTCCTGTCACCGGCCTTCTCATGCATGTACTGGTTATGCACAACTTGCACAGAACCACAATAGCAGTAGATGGCCTGCTATATTGGTCATGTGTGTGTGTGTGTGGGGGGGTGCTTGTGGATCCGAACACAGAACTTTTTTTCTGCAGCTCCTGGTTTTCTGCCCGAGGGTGTCACCCTCCCGAGACTACAGACTTGTCCTTTAAACATTCAGCCCTTATCCACTGGCCGGCCCCCAAGTGACTCGAGTCCACTCTTGAATCTGGGTTACTGCCATAGAGAAAAGAAGTGCTAGCACACGGGCATTCAGGAATAGTTTTTAAAGAGAACTTTTTTCTGAATGTTTGGTAAAATAGGCTGTTACTAATTTTATTTGGAGCACTGGTTAATAGAATCAAAACCTATCTTGAGTATTAATAGAAGTAGGCAAACTGTATTTTTATACTAACATACTAAAATGCCAGCAGAATAGGCCTAACAGTCTTTTGTGTCTGCTCGTTTGGTCATCCCCCACCCTGGGAGCTGACCTTGCTGCCCCCCTTGCCCTCTCTGGCTTCTCCCTTCCCAGTGCCGGATATTCTTACTGCACTGGACTTTGCTTCCAGAACCCTTCTCCTGTACCTGTCCCACCCCCTCTTGAACCCCTCCACTGTCTCTGCCTCCACCAGCCCCCTGAGCAGCGCATTCCATGGCTCCACCACCCTCTCGGTGAAGTAGCACCTCCTCCTTTTTCCCCTGAATCTCCCCCTTCCAGCTTCCACCCATGCCCTCTAGTTGCCCCCCTTCCTTTGGAGCACCCTGACTGCTCCTCCCCTATTTACCCCGTTCATGTACCTGAAGACCTCTATCATGTCCCTCCCGTCCTTTCTGTCTTCCAGTGTGTACATATTTAGCTCTTCAAGCCTCTCCCCATAGGTACTATCCCCCAAGCCCAGATCATTTTGGTTGCCCTCCTCTGGACCCTCTCCAGGAGTTCAATGTCCCTCTTTAAGTGTGGCCTCCAAAACTGCACACAGTACTCTAGGTGTGGCCTCACCAAGCAGTTATACAGAGGGAGTATCACTTCCCTCCTTCTGGAGGTGATCCCCCTAACGATGCATCCCAGCATCCTGTTGGTCTTGGCGCTGCCCTCCTACAAGTCTCAGAGTTGTTCATCCTGACATCCACCACCACCCCAGGTCCCTCTTAGCCATCGAGACTTGTAGCATCCCCGGTGCACACTTGGCCCAGGTTTCTGGCTCCCAGGTGCAGTACCTTGCATTTCCCTGCATTGAACCTCAGCTTCCACTTTCTGGACCACCTTTCCAGAGCCTCCAGGTCCCCCTGTAGGGCCACACTCCCCTCCTCCCCATCCACCACCGCCCCCAGTCTTGAGCCATCCGCAAAGAAACTCATCTCACTCCTGATACCCTTCCTTATGTCAGAGATGTAGGCGTTGAACAGGAGGGGCCCAAGGACCGATTCCCTGAGGGACCCCACTAATGACCTTCCTTGGGGATGAGACTAACCCACCAACCATGACCCTCTGGGTCCATTCCTGGAGCCAATTGCCTATCCATCTGATCATCTGGTTCCCCACGCCCATTTCTCCCAGCTTATCCAACAGGCCCCCATGAGGAACAGAGTCAAACGCCTTGCTGAAGTCAAGAAAGAGGATGTCCACTGGTCTACCCAGGTCCAAGGCACTCGTCACCCAGTCATAGAACTCCACAAGGTTTGTCTGACACGATTTCCCCGGGACGAATCCATGCTGTCTGTCGTCCAGGCACCCCGTTTTTTCCAGGTCCCCCCGGCCTCTCCTTGACAATGCCCTCCATCACCTTGCCCACCACCGATGTCAGGCTGACAGGCCTGTAGTTCCCTTGATGCCCCCCTTGTGGATAGGCACTATATGCGCGACCTTCCAGTCCTGGGGCACCCACCCTGTCCTCAGAAAGATGCTGAAAAGCTCCACCAGGGGTTTCAGCAGGACATCCGCCAGTTCCTTCAGCACTCTGGGATGTAATGTATCTGGCCCTGGTGCTTTCTCCTTCTTAAGGGATCTGAGGGCTTCCCTCACTCTCTCTGCTGTGATTTCTACCTCCACTACCTCATCCCCCTGCTTAGTCTCCCCCCCTCCTGCCAGTGATGGCTCCCCTTCTCCCCAGACTCGCCAGTCAGTAAGGGTCCCCCTCCTCAGTTTCAGTGTCTCCTCCCATGTATGATGCAGTCCCCCCATTTTCCTTGGTGAAAACTGAGGCGAAATACTCATTTAGTACCTCAGCCTGCTCCCCTGGGTCTTGTGCCCATCCCTTCCCTGTTTTAATCCTGCTAATCTGCCCCTTCACCCTTCGTTTTTCCCCAGTGTATGTAAAGAACCCCTTGTTTTCTCTCCTAATTTCCCTGGCCAGGTTCTACTGCTTCCTTGCCTTAGCCGCTCTCATTACCCTAGTGGCCCTTCTGGCCATCAGCTTGTACTCCGCTTGATCCCTTTCACTCCTTGAGCACTTGAAATGCCTATAGGCCGCCTTCTTTCCCCTCACCATCTCCTGAGCCTCCCTGGTCTACCAGCAGGGTTTCCAGGCCCTACCGCATTTTCGTCTTACTTTTGAACAGGTGCTGGTAGCATCCTGCACTCCCCCTCCTGATGATTTCCCACCTACTGTCAGCGTCCGTGTCTGGCCCAATCCCATCCAAATGCTCGTTAAGGATCCTTCCCATTTCCTTGAAATCCACCCCCCTGAAGTCAGTTACCTCTGTCTTTGTGCAGCCTTCTACCCCTCCTAGATCCAGGCAGAACCAGACTGTGACATGGTCGCTCTCTGCCAACGGGTCCCTTACCTCCAGGCCCCCAGTCTGATCACTGTCAGCCAGGACCACATCCAGTATCTGCGTCTCTCTGGTTAGTTCCCCCACCTGCTGAGTTCGGAATGCGTCCTGAATGACATCCAACAACCTCTGTTCCCTTGCCACCAAGGATGTCATAGTCTCCCAGTCCGTTCCTGGCATGTTTATGTCCCCCAACACCACCACCACCCTTCCCCTGTCCAATCTGCAGTCTCTCCCAACATCTGTACATTTATAGTAAATATTTATTGGTTTATGATATTTACAATATATGTATTTTAGATTTTCATGTTTTATTATCTGTGATTTAAACTATAAGCTATTATTGTCAAAGCCTTTTTTCTCCATTGTGACAGCATTTTTACTTCCTAGTCAAGTCTGCTGCCAAGTAAATGAAGCACCTTACAGAGTTCATTTATCTGGAGTACAGAACTGTGTAGTTCACAGAAAACCCCCCTCCTTCAAACAGGTCTTCAAGGGTAGGCTGCACACTAAGAAGGAACTAGGTTCATGCAAACGAGAGACAAGATTGCTATGTACATAAAGGTTTTATTATTAATACATTAGGTAAGTTTATAACAAAAATAACAAACTGGAGGACGTCCAATGTAAGAGACCCAGCGCTTCAACCAAAAAGGTCTTCAGGGGGCGTGGCCTCACAAAGATTTCTTCATATACGAATAGCACAGACAGTTGACACTTCATGAAATTTCTATATAAATGTTATTATACGCACCCCTCAACTGACGTGTGAGCTAATAAACATTAAAGTGCTAATTGACCATAAAGTAGAAGAGATACAGCTTTTGGGAGTGCAAATGTTGTTTTCCAAAGACTGAGGTTAATGAATGTCCCTGAACTGCATGCAGATGCAAAGCCAGGCATACTTTGACTAGTAAATAGAATCTTAATGGTTCAGAAAGTTTGTTAAAAATGATATCAAAAATATATTTTTAAGCTATCAGAGTTTTCTCCTATGTGTGGAGTTATGGGATGTTCATTTAATTCAAATAGTGATAAATGCATTGTGCAAAAATGCAAAATATATCTGGACACGAAAAGCTTATCATAAAATTCATAATAAATACCAAGTTTTGACAGATGAAGCTTGTGAAAATATTATGACAAAGATGTATCATTCTTTCAGAATATTTAAAACTAAATTAATATCGGAATTCCGGGAGTCTGGGTTTAATTCCCAGTAGGTCACATTATCTCTCTCTCACTACATTTTTTGATTTAAATTGCTTAGCAGTGGCTAATACTGCACCAAAAGCATCTAATTGTCTTCTTAATATTGAAAAGGTAATAAGGGGATACATGGTGGGCATAAGTGTGATATGGAAAATATTTTCACTCCTTTAGAGTGACGTCTGGATATTCACGAGTGGCAAGCCTGAGTAATATCCAGAGATTCACTGTGCAGGTGAAATATTTTCCATATTAGAGTACACATCATGTATCCATTTTATGCAATGGAGGGTGATAACTGGAGAGAACTCCAGTTATCACACTCTGGTGATGTCAGCAGAGTATATCATCTCATGGTGGTGGTTTTATGCTGAAATAAAGAATGGCATATCATCTCACCCCTATTGTATAACTTGTACTATATTAAAACCAAAGGTTTCACTTCCTAAGTGATAGTGTTTACTTAATCTAAGGAAACCCTACGTGTAGGGAAAAAATGAAATAAATGACATTTAAGTATATACTCCAAAAATAAAGGAAAATGCAACAACCATGGCAAATAAAGCCTGAGGCTGGAGGGGGCTGGAAAATAAACAGAATGAACTAAAAAAAAAAAATAAATAATGGGGGTGGGGGATAATGCATTTAATGGAATGAGGAAGGAGGACCAAGGGATAGTATGACAGTTATTAAATATTAATATCTCGAAGTATAGAGGGACTGAAAAACTTCTAAAGAAAATACTACCACCAACCATTAAGCTATAATCCAGTTATAGTTCTCATTACAAAGAAACTAACCATCTGAAGAACAAATAGTTTACCGAAATGGCAAAACCAACTATTACATATGATCAGTTTCATCAAATGACATATTGAAGGGCAAGACATGCACATATGTAAACATCGAAAAACTAAACAAGCTGTTGTTTATGTATTTCATAGGTCATAAAAATGGAATGAAAACCAACTCTTCATTAAAACCCCAGTTGGTTGAAGGGTACCCAGTTTATTAATCCGTTTTTCTCTCTTTTACAAGTGAAGCTTCAGACAATTGCACCCCATTGGAGGGACGTTGCAAATTTAGCTGCTTAGAAAGCTAATTTGTCCTGAGTACAGAACTATATACTTCATAGACAGACCCCTTCCTTTGAACAGGTCTTCAAGGGGAGGTGACACACAAAGCCCTGCTTGGCTTGAGAGCTGAAGAGAGGGTCAACCTGTAGGAGGGCCTTACAGAAAGATCAGTGTGGCTGTGAAACCAGTAATCTAAGATAATGACTTATAAACTTCATGATGAGAGGTCACTGACTGGTGTCACTATAACTTTTCAAACTATAAGCATACATTTAGAAATTGGTGTGTGATGATGGCCCATGCTGCAGCGGTAGCGTTACCTCTTGTGATGAGAACGACCCAGTTTCAGGTACGAGCTGGAGTTGTCAAAGGCCCAGCCGGGGGCAGGATGGACATTCACCTCCTCAAGGGTGGGAGGGGCTGTCGTCTGCACTGCAACCCTGCCACCTGGGTGATCACAGGAGGAGGTACAGCCAGAGCTGTGGATTGACTGAGGGGAACATCAGTGGCATGGCACTCCACATCAGCCAAGGCCTTCCGATGTCAGGGGCAACACAGAAAAAGACTGCCGAATGCAGGGTGCCGTTCGCCACAGGCCCAGCGCCACCAACTGGTTCACTGCCTCTCCAACCGAAGCTTCAACTCTGCCTGGGGGGAGAAAGGGCCCAGACCCCTGGCAGCCCTCCCCATGAGAGGTTACCCATGGTGGAATAGTGAGGTCGAGGTAAGTCCAGAGATAGCAGGTAGCAGGACTGGGCAGGGCAGTTGGACCAAAGGGGCCAGTTGCGAGGTAGGGGGATAAAAAAAAAAAAATGGGTATTTGAATCCTACACGGCGAGGTAAGTTAACTATGGTTCAGCAGCTTCTTTTTTGTACTCTAGTTGAATCAGACAGATATCTACGGTTCCCGTCCTTGACTTAAACAGTTCAGGTTTTGTAAAGACTTGGTTGGGTGTTATAGAGGAGAAACCAGCTTAATAAAATGTGATGTATGTAATTGATAAATTTAGTGTAATTTATCATTTCTTCTTTTAAGGTGTAAAGCAGGCCCTTTGGCTAACTAAATCGAAATCAATAGAGGGCCTTCCCAAACAAGTACTCTGCTTGGCTGAAGACCCAGCCTGTCAAATTGAAAGCCAGGATGATCGAGTACAAGAGGCTATTAGCCATGCTCGCTTCTGGATTACTACAGAAACCCGGCCAACAAGGGACAGATATTGGTAAGTTTTTAATTTTAAACACATTATTTCTGTCTATTTTTTCTTGATGGTTGTGAAGGGTTTAATTCAAGATTAAAGTAAAAATAAAAATAAAAAACAAAATCAAAGTACAGTTGCTAGGAGACCAAAACCTAGACTAGTTGGTTAGGAGGTGCATGAAAATTTCTTGAAGAAAGTATAAAACTAGTAGATAATCATGTTGTGGGATTTGGGTGACCTGGTGGTTAAGGTGCACACCTCTCACCACTAGTATACTAACATACTAAAAAGCCAGCAGATTAGGCCCAATAGCCTATCATGTCTGCTCGTGGATCAGTGCCCACCCCAGGCACTGTTATAAACCCCCCACAAGGTCTCTCCCCCAACCCACGGTGAGGCTCTGGGATTCACCCTTCCCTGTACCTATCCCAGCCTCTTTTGAACCCCTCCACAGCTGCAACAGCCACCAGTTCCACAGGCAGCACATTCCAGGGCTCCACAACCCTCTCTGTGAAGTAGTGCCTCCTTGTCTCCCCCTTTAGTCTCCCACCGACCAGCCTCATCGGGTGCCCCCTGGTGGCCCCTGCCTCCCTCAGGTGCAGCACCCCCTCAAGGTCGACCCTGATTATTCCCTTGAGGTGCCTGAAGACCTCTATCATATCCCCTCTGTTCCTCCTCTCCTCCAGTGAGTACAGTTTGAGCTCCTGTAGCCACTCCTCATAGGGCTTTCCCCCAGACCCTGTATCACCCTGGTCGCCCTCATCTGGACCCTCTCCAGAAGAGCAATATCCCCTTTTAAGTAAGGACGCCAAAACTGCATGCAGTATTCAAGGTGCGGAATAACCAGGCAGCTAAACAGTGGAAGGAGCACCTCTCAGCTCCTTGAGGTTATCCCCCTGGCAGTGCACCCCAGCATTTTATTTGCTTGGGCTGCAGCCCTTCTACCCTGCTCTGAGTTGTTCATTTTGGCATCTACCACCACCCTGAGGTCCTTCTACCACTAGAAACTTGTGGTGTCCCCCCCAAAAGGTGTACACATGAGCCGGATTTTTGGCCCCCAGGTGGAGCACCCTGAATTTCCTAGTGTTAAAATTTAGTTTCCAGGTGCAGGACCACCTCCCCAGGGTCTCCAGGTCCCCCTGGAGAACCAAATTCCCCTCCTCCCCATCCACCACTACCCACAGTTTGAGTCATCAGCAAAGAGGCTCATCCCACTCCTGATGTCTGAGATATAGGCATTAAACAGGACTGGGCCCAGCACTGAACCCTGTGGGACCCCACTAATGACTGTCGTGGGAGATGAGACCTCCCCCCCCCACCACCATCACCTTTTGTACCCGCCCCGTTAGCTAGTTTCCTATCCACCTGACCATCTGCCCCCACCCCATATCCCCAGCAAACCGGGATGCGGCACCGAGTCAAACACCATGCTGAAGTCTAGAAGGAGGACATCTACTGGTCTGCCCTGATCAGCTCTCTCATCATCCCTTCGTAGAACTCCACCAGGTTGGTCTGACACGGCTTCAGAAACTAGAAATGAGTGTTTGGTGCTCTCAGCTTAGTTCCTAGTAAATAGGCAGTGCCTGAGCTGCCACTTGGTTCTTAGCAAAATGAGAGCTAAAACTGAAAACATTAGGGTAGGAACTGGAAAGAGCTATAGAGAGGAAGGGATGGGAGAAAGGATGTTATGAGGTAGGAAGAATTACCTCATCCCATGTTTGGAGGAATACATGTGGAAGCATATGATTCGATTTTTCCAGACTCCAGTTATGACAACAAAGTTTGTTGCAGGGAGAGGAGATGCCTTATGCTGGAGGCAATATGAGAGCAAAGGATTATGTGGACGTAATGTGGTCATATCCCAAGATCAAGCAGTTTTACATAGAAAATTTCATAGCAGAAGTTTTACACCACTGGATACACGTAACCTCTGAACTTTTCCTACTTCACCTCTACCATGTGGGCTGCTGGGATAAGCCTAGTGAGCATTAACTAGGGATTATGATAGCGAGCAATAAAATGC
The DNA here is from genome assembly GCA_016271365.2 of Neoceratodus forsteri. NCBI lineage: Eukaryota > Metazoa > Chordata > Ceratodontiformes > Ceratodontidae > Neoceratodus > Neoceratodus forsteri. The sequence continues at coordinate 318,824,090 of CM028136.1, forward strand.
ATTATTTAGTGATGGCCGATACTATGGGGGGAATCATCACTGATTGGAAGGACCTTGTTAATCAAATTTATAAACTGGAGAAAATTATTTCTAGAGACATGGATATGTTGTTCATCCACACTGTCTGGCAGGTTCCTTGCCGCTTTAAATCTTGCCGGAAGGTCTTCAAGCTGGCTCCTCCCACCCACCCGGGTGGTAAAACTCTCGGCTCCGCCCCATGACGCGAGATCTTCCTTACCGCTTGGAAGCTCAGGTTCCCTCCTTAACGCTCTGCGTGTAGACTGGATCCTAATTCTTCGGTTCGCCCAAAACTTATTCTCAAATTTTCAAGACTTCGGTCAAATTACTCCCTCATGGCTGCGATGGACAAATCGATTCCCGGATTTCGGTGGTGCCCATGTGGGCAGAAAATGTCCAGGACAGATCTGCACTCCACGTGCGTCTACTGCCTCGGCCTAGACCAAGTCCCGCAGGCCTGCGAGTTACGCCGTTTGTTTTCGGCCAACGTCCTGGAAGACCATGCTGCCGGATTACAGCTTGGGTACCCCGAGAAGCTCTACCTGCTGGTGAAGTCGAAGGAGGCCCGTTGGGCGGTTACAGCGGCGGCTGGCTCGGCTGAGCAACTCGAGCAGATGATCGCCCTCGAGGAGGAGGCGGCACAGGCCGCATCATCCTTTTCCTCGGTCACGGCATTTATCCCGCTCTCTCTGGGTACCTCCTACTCGGCTTCTTTTAAGGAGCTTTGCTAATCCCTTTCCATGAAGGAAGAGGGGCCATCAGGACATTCTTCTCGGTCCAAAATGTAAGTCCCACCGTCGGCGTTCGTGGGAGCAGGAGAGGCCCCCCTTTCCGGACAGTCGACACTCTGCCAGTGAGGGAGGTTGCGGCTAAGGCCACTGGCTTCACGGTGTCCCCGTCAGGTCAGCTGGCGGGAACACCCATCGACTTACAATCGAGATTTTTCTCGACCAGTCAGATGGGCTGTCGACTAGTGAAGCCGACAACCCTTCTTCACGGTTCCCCCATCGACACAGTCAAGATTTTTCTCGACCCGTCAGACGGGCTGTCGACTGGTGAAGCCGACAACCCTTCTTCACCGGTTCCCCCGGTGGAGACCGAGGACTTGCCTGCGCCTCCCGTGCCGGAGTCCCCGGTCAAGGCTTCCAAGCCGAGGGAAGAGCGGGTGTCCCCCGCCCCTTCCCAGACCCATCCTCAGAAACACCGAGGATCTCGGTCTTGGTCTCGGACATCGTCTTGGTCCAGCCGATCCCGCCGACATCGGCGGTCTCGGCACCGAAGTAAGCAGCACCACCGCTCGTCCTCGTCTTCCTCCTTGGAAGAGGAGAGGCTTCGGCGCAAATTGCGTCGACGCTACAAGGGCCTGATGTGGCAGCAGTTACTTCTGTCCGGGAACAAGCCGACACCATCGCCTTCCCCAGCCATCAAGTGGCCGAAACAACCCCTTGCTGTAGTCGAGGTGCCCAAACCTGGGCCAGTTGTTTGGCTGAAACCAGCTGCCCCACCAAATGTGGTGGAACCTCCGCCTCCACAACCGAAACCGGGGGTGCCAACCAAGGACTCTCTGTCGGGTCACAGCCTGCCCCACAGGTTGTCGGTCACCCTCACTCCCGACCGTCCTCGGCAGGTGGAGGGTGGCTCAGGCCTCAGGCAGCTCTTCGCGGACTCCTCCGAGTCCGATGACGACTCCTCCCTGTTCTCCAGGCCCATTGACCTGGAGTCCTCCGGGGGCCAGTCGATGGACGGAAGCCCTTCGTCCTTCATGGGTCTGCTTCGGCTCATCTCTGGGTCTACCGGGATGCAGCTCGAGCCTGTATCCAAGCGGGCCAAGTATCCCTTAATGGAGATGCTGGACTGAGGGGATTCTCCCACGGAGGCCTTTCCGGTAGCTGAAGCCATTGTTGGCCCAGCCTTGGAGCTCTGGCAGCAGCCTGCTTCCTGTCCTGCACCTTCGGCCAGGATGGACAGGAAGTATGCGGTCCCTACCTGCTCTTTGTCTGGTTTTTCGTAACACCCCTCCGACGAGGGGTTGGTCACTGATAGCGTTTTCCGGCGTTCCTGGAATGCTAGGGATGTGGATAAGCCCCCCGATAAGGAGTCCAAAAAGCTGGACTATGCCGGGCGCAAGGTGTATGCTGCGTCCTACCTTGGCCTCCGCCAGGCCAGCTCGGTCGTGCTGATGGCACACTTCTCCCACGCCCTCATGGGCTCCCTGGATGAGGTGATCCCTCATCTCCCGGCTGACCTGCAGACCACGGTCAGGCAGGTACAGGACCAGGGAAGGGCGGTAGCAAAACAGCAGCTCCAAACGGCTCTGGACATTGGAGACTCCTGTGCCAGATCAGTTGCGACCGCAGTGGCCATGCGCCGCAGAGCATGGCTGAGGATATCCACCTTCACGGCGGATACCCAGCATAAACTGGTGGATGTCCCCTTCCTGGGGACCGACCTCTTCGGCCCTGGAGTGGAAGGTCGCCTCCAGCGGATCAAAAAGTCCAATGCAGTCCAATGCCACTCTGGACTCGGTCACCTCCACCCAGAAGGACAAGGGCCGTCGACAACAGCAACATAAGTCCTTTCGCCCTTCTGCAACTGCGGCACGTCCAGCCCAACAGCACCAACACCAGGGCCAGCAGGCTCGCTGGCACCCCAAAGCCAAGTCTGTGGCTTCCTCTAATAGAAAGCAAGGAGGAAAAGGCCCAGGAGGTCCCTTGGCCAGTCCTCCTCTATGCCTGCCAGTGGTGGGTTGAGGGTGTCGCCCAGCCTTGTCCCCCCCTGGGTTTCCCCTGTGGCGGGACGGCTCTGCCACTTCCTTTCCACCTGGCCGCTGTCACTATGGACCGTTGGGTGTTGGAGGTGGTAGGAAAGGGCCTGCCCCTGGAGTTCGAGCAGGCCCCGCTCTTCTGAGCCGTCGCCCCTCGAGGGGGCTACGGGGTCTGCAGCCTCTCTGTCGGTTCGCCAAGCCGATATCGCCCTGCTCCTTGAAAAAGAGGTGATCAGGAAGGTGGCGGATCCTCTTCCAGACCTGGGGTTTGTGTCCAGGTACTTCCTGGTCCCAAAACGGATGGGGCGCTGGCACCCCATTCTCGATCTGCATGACCTGAACAGGTTCCTAAGGTCTCGGACCTTCAGGATGGTCACTCTGGCCCAGGTAATCCCATTCTTGGAACGAGGCATGTGGTTCTGTTCTCTGGACCTCCAGGACACGTTCTTTCATGTCCCAATCCATCCGTCCCACCAGAGATTCCTCCGCTTCAGGGCAGAGGGATCCCTCTATGAGGTCCAGGCCATGCCTTTCGGCCTTTCCCTAGCTCACAGGGTCTTCACCAAACGCATGGAAGTGGTGACAGCATTCCTGCGGCACCGAAGGGTCCGAGTGTACCCCTACCTGGATGACTGGCTGATTGCAGCCCCCCTCCAGAACGGAGGTGGAGCAGTCCAGAGATCTGGCCCTCCAGGTTTGCCTCCTCATCAACGAGGCCAAGTCGGAACTCGTACCAAAGCAGGTGATCCAATTAATTGGGGCAGAGCTCGACTCTCTACGAGCCAGAGCACGGCTCCCAGCGGACAGGGCCAAGGTTCTTTCCTCCTTTGCCCAGTCATTTCAGGTTTAGCAATTGCGCCCTGCCCGGGACTTCCTGCGCCTCCTGGGCCTCATGGCGGCCTGCACCAGCGTGGTCCGTTGGGCCCGTTGGTACATGCATCCCCTTCAATGGGGGGCTGGCCAGCCAATGGTCACAGCACTTTGATCCGCTGGATCAGCTAGTGACAGTGACCCAGGGGATGTGGAACGCTCTGCAGTGGTGGACAGTTCCGGCACATCTACAGGAGGGCATCCCATTTGTCCGCCCCGAGCCGATGGTCTCTCTATCAACCGATGCCTCTTTGATTGGTTGGGGTGCCCATCTGGGGGAGCACAGAGTGCACGGCCTCTGGTCCCCTCGGGAGTCCCGATGCCGCATCAACCTGCTGGAGCTTCGAGCAGTTCGTCTAGCCCTCACCGGCTTCGCTCCGTTTCTATGGGGTCAAGTGGTTCAGGTCCAGACGGACAATACCACGACCACGTACTACCTAAACCGCCAGGACGGGACGCGCTCCATGCCTCTGTGCAGGGAAGCTCTCCGCATTTGATCACTTGGTGCGCAGCCTGGAGGCGGATCTCCTTGCCATCCACGTGGCAGGAGCCTCCAACACCCTGGCCGATGCCCTAAGCCGGATCGGGGCTGCGTCCCACGAGTGGTCTCTCCTGCCGGAGGTAGTACAAGATCTGTTCTCCCACTGGGACACGCCTCAGGTGGACCTGTTTGCATCCAGGGAGAATGAGAAGCTGAGACTGTTTCATGCCCGCCCCCCTCAGCAGGGCTCGCTGCAGGGGGATGCCTTCTCGAGGCCATGGACCCCAGGCCTCTTCTACGTCTTTCCCCCATTTCCCTTGATCCACAAAGTGCTTCTCAAGGCGAGGAGGGACAAGGCGCAGGTGATTCTGGTAGCCCCAGACTGGCCCCGCCAGTTCTGGTATCTAGATCTCCTCATTCTCAGCTCCAGGCTCCCGAGGCGGCTTCCAGCCCACCCGGACCTGATCTCAGTCAATCAGGGGAAGGTATTCCATCCGGACGTTCAATCCCTGCACCTGATGGCCTGGTTCCTGAGTGGCTAGAGTTCCAGGCCTTGGGTCTTTCCGACGAGGTCCTCAACGTGTCCCATAAGGAGTCGACCAGAAAATGCTACGCCTTCACATGGAAGAGATTCTCCATTTGGTGTCAGGGCAAGGGCCTGGACCCTTCCTCCTGTTCCTTGGCAAGCATTCTGGACTACCTGTGGTCCCTTTCTCAGCAAGGGCTTCAGTCGATGACCCTTAAGGTGCACCTGACAGCCATCTCTGCTTAGCGGGCGTGGGCCAGGAAGCAGTCAGTGGCGCAGGAGAAGGTGGTCGGGCGCTTTTTCAAGGGCCTTGACCACATATCCCCTTCGGTGTGAGAACCTCCACCTCCGTGGGATCTACTGCTGGTATTGGCTAAGCTCATGGGCAAGCCATTCGAACCGATGCACAGGTGTGACATCTCTCACCTGTCGTGGAAGACCGCCTTCTTGGTGGCTATCACGTCAGCCAGAAGGATGGGAGAGCTCCAGGCACTTTACATTGAGTCTTCCTATCTGGTCTTCCACAGGGACAAGGTTGTCCTGCGCCCCCACCCGAAATTCCTTCCGAAGGTGGTGTCGGAGTTTCACCTTAACCAAGTATTGACTCTGCTGGTGTTCTACCCCAGTCACACCTCGGAGGCCGAATATAGGCTCCATACTTTGGACCCTAGAAGAGCGCTCGCGTACTACAAGGAGCAGACGGCTGAAGTTCGGGGAGAGGTTCGCCAGCTGTTTGTCACCTACGCTGAAGCCGCACCTGGCAGACCTGCAGCCAAGTGGACGATAGACAGGTGGGTCACCTCCTGCATAGATCTCTGCTATAGGTTGGCGGGCATGGAGCCTCCTAGAGGGATAAGAGCTCATTCTACCTATCATACCTCTGCATCAGTAGCTGCTTCCAGGGACGTCCCTATCCAGGAAATCTGCAGGGCTGCTACCTGGAAGTCAGCAGACACCTTCATCACCCACTACCACATCGACCTTGAGTCACACCGGGATGCTGGTTTCGGGTCCTCAATTCTCCAATCTCTGTTCCCGAAGTAGGGGGTGTGCACATTGCCTCCCTCCTCCCGGAGAACTGCTGGAGTCTGCCAGACAGTGTGGATGAACAACAAATCCATGTCCCTAAATACAGGTTACTCACCTGTAACAGGAGTTCTAGGAATGGTATATATTGTTCATCCACCACATTCCTGACCTCCCGGCTTGACGCACAACCTGGCTTCCAGTGGGCTAGATCTGGCATCATGGGGCGGGCCGAGAGTTTTACCACCCGGATGGGTGGGAGGAGCCAGCTTGAAGACCTTCCGGCTAGATTTAAAGCGGCAAGGAACCTGCCAGACTGTGTGGATGAACAACATATATCATTCCTAGAACTCCTGTTACAGGTGAGTAACCTGTATTTTTGCCTTATAAACATACCAGCAGATAAAGACCATTACAGTCTATCCAGTCGGCTCGAGTGTGCTGCTCAGCTGTGACATTTCAGTAGAGCTGCCCCCCTCCCCATCCCCCACCTCAAAATTCTCTCCCTCCACTTCCACCATCCCCTGTCTTGAGTATGATTTTCCCGATAAGCCTATCCCTCCCACTTTTAAAACCTCTCACAGTGTTGGTTGAAACCAACTTGTCCGGAAGCTTATTCCTTCCTGAGACCACCCTTTCGGTGAAGAAATACCTCCTTTCATCTTTTTTTAAATTCCCCCCTTCAACTTTAGCTGCTGTCCCCTTGTTATCCATGCACCCTTTATGTTAAACAATTTATTATTATTAGTTGTTTAACCAGGAGTAGCACACTAAGCTGAAAGCTTTTTTACAGGTGTGACCTGGGAGCACAGGGAAGTTAAGTGACTTGCTCAGGGTCACACAGTATGCAAGTGGAAGCTGTGGGATTCAAACCCAGGTCTGGTTTGCTGGGTGTCACCAGATTTTCAGCTCAGAGCCTTAAACCACTGCGCTATACTGCCCTCAGTGCTGACTTTGTTTATGCCATTAAGGTACTTAAAGGTTTCTGTCATGGCTGCCCTCTCTCATCTCTCCTCCAGAGTGTACATGCTGAGTTCTTTTAGTATCTCCTGATAGGGCTTGTCTTGTAGGCCCTGAACCATCTTGGTTACCCTATGCTGCACTCCCTCCGGCAGATTTATGTCCTTGTTTAAATGCAGACACCAGAACTTGACCCCGTACTCCCATTAGTGGTCTCACCAGCTATCTGTACAGGGGTACTATGACCTCCCTCCTCCTAGATGTGAACCCCCTGGCTGTGCAGCCCAGCATTCTTGTAGCTTTAGCCGCCACTTTGCTGCACTGCACAGATTGTTTCAAGTCACTGGTGATGATAACCCCTAGGTCTCTCTCTTCCTCAGTCTTTACTACCTTCACTCTTCCTAACCAGTACTCTGCCCCCGGGTTTCATGTGCCAAGGTAAATAACCTTGCACTTTTTGATGTTGAAAACCAGTTGCCAGGTATTTGACCATCTCTCCAATTTAACCAGGTCCTCCTGTAGCTCCCTTCTCCCATCCTCTGTATCCACCCATCCACAAGAGTTTAGTATCGTCTGAAAAGAGGAGATTTGACCCTTAATCCTTTCAGTTATATCCCCAATGAAGATCATGAATAACACAGGGCCAAGAACAGAGCCCTGTGATACCTCGCTGGTGACTAGCCTAGGTTCCGATATTTCTCCCCCTACCACCGTACACTGACTTCTGTCCTGTAACCAGTTCTTAATCCATCCCGTTAGCTTCCCCCTACCCCCAGCCCCTCTAGCTTGCTGGTCATTCTTCTGTGTGGGACCGAGTCAAACGCTTTGCAGAAGTCTAAATAAAGTACATCCACCACCTGTCCCTTGTCCACTGCCCTCATTACCCAGTCAAAGAAGTCAACCAGATTTGTCTGGCACAATCTTCCCGACAGAATACCGTGTTGTCTAGGGTCTTGGCATGTGCTTGACCCCAAATAATCCACTAATCGTTTTGACAGGACAGATATTTGTAGGTCAAGAAGGAATACTTGGTTGATATATGTGATGACTCATGATAATAACTTAATTCCTTAGGGAGCAAGAAAGTTGTCTTTGGAGCACATTCTGGGATAAGGACAGTGTGCCCCCCCCGAATGCCCATCTGAGCTGGGTAGTCCTTTCCTGCCCCCACTCCCCACCCCCACCACCGATCGGGAGAACTGTCTTCTTACATAGACAGAAAGATGATGATGTTTGCATATGTCTGACTAGCCACAACAAGTCGTTTTATTTAGTTATGTGAAAGGGGTTAAAGTAAGTCTGAGGCTGTTAATACTTCAGTTGTAACTCTCTATGACCCTGCTTCAGTTGTAACTCTCTGTGACCCCCGTGATCTCCTTGATGTGTTATGTACCATTTACTTCTGTTTGTTTCTGTTCAGTGCACAGTTAATAAAGACATAGTAACAAAACGAAAATGTTTGGGAGTCTGAAAAAATCTTCAAGGGATGGTTGCAGACTGGAGGTCTTCCTGGACTGGCCTTAAAGTGACAGAGCGCTGCTTACTATGCTGATATTGCAGGTTTGCACCTGAATCTTAACGTGCCTTATCTGGCCAATGAGAGATTGATACAGCACACAGCAGGATGCTCATCTCCTCCGGGTGGAAGGGAAACTCCTCCCACTTCATGTTCGCCCCCTGGTGGCTCATTGAGCAAAAGAAATTCATGCATTATCTGATGCAGTTGGGGTAGCATGGAGATTGGCTGTGTGTGCTTGCACATCTCCAATTTTATTTGGGGGGGGAAGGGGAAGAAAGGCCATAGTTGGGCAGATGATGATAGCTCCGCCACCATGTCCCTTGAGGGCTGTCATATTCGTTTGCTCTTCCTACATAGCATCTCCTCCTCCTCCTCCTCCCTCCCCAGCACTAGATTTTCAGTTGACTTCAGCCGAGGTGTGAGGCTGGACCCCACTTCAGGGTAAGTTGGCGGAATAGGATATAGCTGAGAGTTAGGAATGAGTGACAGTGGACCAGTATGTTGGCAGTACAAAGTGACTCACGACTCTTTGTACAGAGAGTCCTGACAACCAGTAGAAGGATGTCCTGAGGACTGTGAGGAGCGTGTAGAGTATTATAAAATATTATCCACCAGAGGCTATGTAGGAGTAGCCATATGTTCAACAGAAGTGTTTATGTGTCCTTCATACATGCAGTCAGGGATTGCAGGTCCTGAAGTTCTTAGCAGTAGAAAGGCTGTAAACCTTAGCGCTGTCACCAAATTCCCCCTTCTTGCAATGTGGGGTGGGGCTGCTTTGTAGCAGTGCATAATCACATTCACATGCCCTTTGTAAGTATCTTCAGTGACACCAATTACAAACATAACTCATCTTTTTATTGTCCTTTCCCCATCCAGTCCTGTGCTGTTATCCAACTTACTGCACTTGTGTAGGATGCTGAATGTCCGATATCCCTTGCTGTCGCAGCGGATACTGGCTGAAAACTATAAAGTGGCAGCCTCTTGGATCAGAGGTTAGTTGGTAACGTTAGTTTTTTCATAGTTAAAATGTAGATGAGCTGCATACATTTTTTTTTTCATATAAATACCAAGAAATTAAAAGAAAAGAAAACAGTGAAGCAGGTATCAGTGAAAACTGACAAAACTAACAAGGGCTTTGTTAGTTGAGCATAAGTGATGCTATATAAGTTAACTATCAACAGAGCACATCACAGAATGGAGGAACATGGGGGCATGCCAACTGATACGAAAGAAGGAATCATGGCAGTCGCTCGGTGAGGGTGGGGGTTAAAATATTATCTCTTCCCTTCCGAAGGGGGGCAGCTGCAAAAATTGTGATATTCTGTTTGATAGACTCCAGGACAAGTAAGCTGCCACCCTGCCTCAGGAGAGCCCCCAACCCCGAAAAGTGCTCTTTAAAGGACCACTTCTCCATCACTCATTGCACATTTTATCTGTCTTTGTATCTTCTGTCAATTCCATTTCTATAGATTTTGATGATTAAAACTTTGGTGCTATTTTTGCTGTTGGTAGTAGTTCTCTGCAGTTATCGTGTGTTCCTCCTCTGTTTTCTGATTGTTGAAATCTTGTTTGTTTTTGGGAGCTGCATTGAAAGAATCTTAAGTGATTTCGTTGTGTTGTCTTTTAAAATCACCTCCTTGAATGGGTTTCTAAGTCATGGGAAGAGAAGGTGGTACTGGAAGAAATGAAAGATGATTGTAGATATTTGAGGAGAGATTTTAGCATAGGTAAATTGGTTCACAGCAAAAGCAAAGTTGAGGAAGAAATAGGGGGCCGTGCATCAACAACTGCAGACAGAAAAGAAATTAATTTGGTTTTGTACAGCACCTTTTATTTATCTGAAATGTTGACATCATTCTTGGCCAGTCAGGATTGTTTATTCCTAATTATGCCAGTGAGTGCTCGGAACTACAGGGGGCTCTCATCATACATACGTTCAGTTGTCTCATGGAGGAGAGAGACGTGGGAGAAGTGTTACACTCAGTTTTAAAAGTGAAAAAAAAATGTAAAGTAGTTATTTGGCGTGATCTGTAATGTATTTAAATGTGTACTGATGGAGGTTTCTTATTGAATAAGAAAATTCTGTCATGCTGTTTGGAGCTACGCAGCCCTCTCACCCAAACAGCAGGAGAGAAGATTCTTATTTAATGAGACACCCCTCAGTACACATATAAACATATATAACAGGATTTCTACTGCTCACAATACTAAAAATTGTAAGTTGGGTTGGCGTAGTCTATGTTCCACACATGGGTTTCTCTCATTTTTTGCAAATAAAACTTCTTGAATAAAAATTCAAATTCCATAGAAATCCTCAACATGATAATATGTTTATATGTTCAGTTCTTGTATTTGTTGTGGGTTCTAAGAGTTTCTTTTCAAGTCCGTTGTGTGCCAGAACTGCTCATTTCACTGTGAGGTTCTCTCACCCAAAGAACCTAAGAATGCACCCTTATAATGGTAAGGGACATAGGAACTGTGCATGTACACATTGTATCTCAAAGTGTTTTACAGAGCTACAAGTTAGACATTGTTGTACAGGGGTCTGTATGCAATATATGTACAATAGCCATTAAGCACAAAGATATTCCCTACTAGGGGTGTCATGATATAGAAATATTTGTGGTATGGGAAAAAATGACCACAGTTGTCATCTTAGTATTGCAGTATTATGGCACCTGGTTTGGGTTATGTGAGAGGGACCCACTACACCTTAAATTATTTGGATGAAAGGAGATACTGGACTGAAAAAGTGAATAAGAAATAAAAAATCACACATACCCCCATAATGCAAAGCATCATGGGCTACATATGCAAATCACCACAGAACATTATGCTGGTTCAGCTTTAAGCAAAAATGCATGGTGCCGAAAGGCCTCTCACACAGTCTGCAAAGGGTGCCACCAGAAGACACTTTATCGCGATTATATTATGGTATACCCTGAAAAATGGTTACCGCGATTTAGGGAAACAGACATGATATCTGTATAGTCAGTGAAAAGTATCATGGTAATCACAAAACCCAGTTAGTGTGACATCCTTGATACACACATAGCCATATTGAATTAGAGCCTGTGTTACTGAGAGCGAAGGTGTTGTGCAGGACACCAAGGATAACTTCCCTTTTTTTTTCGAAACGCACCAGTGGGATCTTCTACCTTCCATCTTGACAGCCACCAGAAATGAACAGAAGGGACCACGAAAGAACCACTGTTATCTCGAATGCAAACTAAAAGGAAAAAATTGTGGGAACAACATTTTCACCATTGGACCGTTTTCAGGAGTGATCTGTAAAGGAAAAATAGTAGGCAGAGTTTGAATAAGTTAAGATGCTGAGGTCATGTCAGTGTTTGTCGGGAAGCATTTCTGAAATAAAGCCTTTCAAATGTTCAGCTTGATTGTTTGCACTGGAAATTAGGCTCTTCACTGTGAAAATAATACAGCTGCTGCCCAGTCGCTTGAGCCAGGGCTCGGTCTGCTGTATTCCTTGGTAGCATCCTGTGGGGGCACTTGCATGGTTTTTATTTTAGATGTAATACAGTCAGTGGGACCAACTAAAGTGAAGAGGACCTAAGGTGTTGTGTGTCAGCATTCTTTCAAACCCTTGAACGGATCCTGTGATGTTGCAGCCCATACAGTAACGGTCCTCTGGTGTTGCAACCCACATAGTAACGGTCCCCAAGTGGAACTAATAAGATATTTTTAATACAGCACTCTTTGTTTCCATTAAGTTCCCATTCCTGTGGGATTTCGAGATTTAGGTCACATAAAATTTCCCTGAAAGAGCAACAGTTGCAGCATCAGACAGAGAGCCCTGAGGCCCTGAAGTTTTAGCCGATAAAATTGTTGATTATACTAAAATACATAATGACTCTTTAACTGAAATGCAGTTCAATAATAAAGGAAACCAATTTATAGAAATACAGCAAAAGGGCTTTAGTGAGAGAATGCGGGAAGGGTTAGAGCTGACCAGAATACTGCTTATTGTCAGAAATCAGTTTGAGAGACTGTGTAAAGCCAGTTTCCAGTCTGTTGAATTCACTTTTTAACTTTAATACAGAAGGGCAAAAGGTTGCAGAGTGGCTTGAAAAACTTTGAAATCTGCCAAATTAAAGTACAGCAACATAGGGGTAATCTGTAACCTTCTTGAGTGACAGCAGTGTGGTGGGGGAGTGACCCTATCCACTAGCCTGGAATTGCCTTTATATTCCAGCCTATCCCAGAGTCCTGTTACGTGTCGTCCAGTCAAGTGAGTAGCACAGAGGAATAGAACATCTGCAGGGAGACCACAGGTCTGCAGGGGTCTTTGAAGGTGAGTCACCAGACAAGGTAGGAGGTGACACATTATCTACTCTTTACTGTTATAGCAGCAGTAAGAGGGTGAAGTAGATAGTAATCTCCCAGGGAGAAACAGGCTATAGGACAGGGAAAGGAACATATACCCTACGCTATATAAAGGTAAGGTCGGGAGGGCAGAAAAAAGGTAGAAAACTGTGAAGGAGTGCTAAGCAGGAAGGGGAAAGCAGGGTAAACCCTCTCTAGGGTTGGTTGAAAAACAATTTCAGGGGAAGCAGAGCAGAGGGGTAGGACTACCACAGAAGCAGGAAGAGGACTAACTAGCATAGTTACTAAGTGAAGGCTGAGGACGGGTAGCAGTCTTGGAGTGGTGCAGCAGCCTTTCGGGAGATCTAGAGACTGAAGTGCCCCATCTGTGCTCATCTCTCTGGGTTGTGGGCACAGGTTGCTGGACTTCAGACAAACTAGCAGGGGTACAGTAGACCTTCTGTCCCACCCAGGGGCCACCTAGTCTTTTGCCACTCTGCTAGAGAGTACCGAGACAAATACAGAGCAGATGGACCCTGGGGCTCCAGGAGGATGGTGGTTCGGGGACAGGTGGACTCTGTTTCACCGATACCACTGTGGAACACCTTGACTGTAATGGCAGAGCAGGGCAACTGAGAAGAGGTTTCCATCGCAGTGGGTGGGGAAGAGGGGTTATCCTCAGAAATGGAGGCCCAAAGGAGGGAGGAAGAGTCCCCAAGCCCAAGGGGAAGTAGCTACTGGTGGGGAACTCTGTAGTGAGCGACATACAGTTGGGAGCTGGGAAGGGACAGAGAGGGTGGTGAGGTGCCTGTAGGGTGCCACGGCTTGGAGGGATGAAGAGTGGATCCTGAGGATCACAAGGGCAGTGAGAGCTGTAAGGGAGTGAGATGTCATTGTCCATGTTGGAACAAATGATTTAGGGAGGAGGGGGTTGGGATAGTACAGGAAAACTTAAGGGAGCTGAGGAGGGGCCTCGAGCAGATATCACGCATAGTGGCTGTATTTATAGTACTACCTGTAAAGGGCAGAGGACAGGTAAGGGTACTCCACCCCAGGATCTTTAATGATTGGTTGAAGGCATGGTGTGTGGAGAAGGGCTTCCGCTACATCAGGGACTGGGGACCAACCTGGGGGACAAGGGAGGCAACAATTCCCCCCTCCATGGTAAAATGGTAGGAAGAGAGGGGTTAAGGGCTTAAAACACCGCATGGACAGAGGCACAGGGCAGGGACTGGGACAAGATGGAAGAAAAGGGGGATAAAACTCAGGTAGGAGAGGAAAGTGGATTGAAGGGGACCAGAAATGGAGAAAAATCAGGGGGAAGGGAGTCAGAGGGGGCTTTAGGTAAAAACATAGGCAAGAAAGGAAGGAAGACAAAGGACTTCAAGTGGGGGGGTGAGAAAGTATGGGGAGCCATGTGCACTAATGCCAGGAGTCTTGGAAACAACATCCCAGACTTAGAGGCTTTCATGGTATCCTAGATCTAGTGGCCATAACAGAATCGTGGTGCACTGAGCACCACAGCTGGGACATGGCCGTACCTGGCTACTCTCTATTCAGGAGAGACAGGGCAAGGAGGAAGGGTGGCATTGTATGTAAAGGAGGGAAGAAAGGCAACGGAGGTGCAGGTACATCAAGATGAGGGGCTGGAGGTGCTGCGGGTCATAAATGGTCACCCCTCCAGAAGCTTAACCTCCTAGAAACCTAGATCTTGATGGGAGAAGAAGGCCATTTGGTCTATCCAGTCATTAAGCTTACCTACCCTATGAGACCAAGTTCCCTAGTGGTCACTTGTCTCTTTATTCTAGTTGCTTTCTCTTCTGCACACACGCAACTGCAGCAACCAGGGACCTGATATTCAAATATCTGAAACTGTGGACGTCTGGCAGGAAAGGGCTTCCCCTTGTGCCATGGCAGTTTCTAGTGAATACACTTGATTTTTTAAAAAGGTTGCATTTTGCAACCTTTGTACAGTTCACGGCAGCTTGCCCCCAACCTGCAGATTGTACACGGTGACAGGCCCTTGGAAAATCAGACACTGTAAGTGCACACAGTACTCCACTTGCATCCTTCTCAGTGCCCTGTAACGGTGCAGAATGGCATCACTTTCACAGGATGTTATGGCCCTCTTTTTTTTTTTTTTTCGCAATTTATAAGAAAAACCGTACAACAAATAATACACAGAAAAAGTTCACCATTACAAGCATACAAAATGTTCTTTTACAAAGGATGTAAATAAGCTCCTTCTCCTTCGTTACTTCATAGATACATAGACACTGTTGGCAGATAAGGGCGTATGGGCCACCCAGTCTGCCCATTTGAGCTTGTCAGTTCCCTTTACATTTTTCTAGAAATCTGTTTCCCCTTACCCCTGACCTCCAGAATTCCCTTATGTCTATCCCATGCATTCTTAAATCCTGTGATTGTTTCAGCCCCATCACTTCCTCTGGCAGGGTGTTCCACTTGTCCACCACCCTTTCTGTGAAGAAATTCTTCCTCACATTTCCTCTGAATCGCCCTCCCTCCAACTTCATCCCATACTCTCTAGTCTTGGAACATCTTTTTCGCTGGAAAATAGTGTATTCCTGCACCCTGTTCTTCCCTGTAAGGTACTTGTATGTCTCTTATCATATCCCCAATTGCCCCTCCCGGAGTCTGTTCACTCCTTCAAAGAAAAACTAGCTCCAAAATCACCAGAGGATCAAAGCCACAGCTGTTTCGCATCTCCCGCTGCCGTACAGCCTATGGCCAGCGATCATTCACTTACAGGGCACCCACTTGGTTTAACGGTCTTGCCTATGATACTGTCACTACCACTGGGCTAGGGGCTTTCAAATCCAGGCTCCGAAACACCCTTGTCTCTTCCAGCACCTGCGACTGCCATGGTTAATCTATGCAACACTACTCCTCTGCTGCTCTCCCCTACCTAGCTTCTTTGCCCAACGCACTTGCCGTAGTAGGCCTCTGCCCCTCCCGCACTTCTGAAGCTGACAATGCCACCAGTCTGGCTGCCTCTCACCCACCATTTCCCCCCCCCCGTCCATATCCCTACCCTACCCTCTCCTCTCCTCTCTCCTCCTCCTTGACCTCCTGTATTCTGCCCCTCCCATCATCCTACTACCCCTCCTTTTTTTTCCTACCCACACACTGTCTGTTCCATGCAACATGTGTCCTTGTAACCTTTTATGTGAAACAAATGTTTTATTTTATGTGATACCAATGTTTTGGCGTGGAACCTTTGTAAAAGAGCCCTGGGCTCAAAGGTAATTTGTAATCCTAGAGTTGAAATAAATAAATAAAATACCTCTGTCTCTCTCTCTCTACTCTCCTCCAGGGAGTACATATTCAAGTCCTTCAGGCTGTTCTCATAGGACTTGTGATGCAATCCCTGTACCATCTTTGTTGCTCTCCTCTGAACCTTCTGTACCCTGTCTATGTCCTTATGTAGGTAAGGTCTCCAGAACAGTACACTGTACTCCAGGTGGGGCCTTACTAGTGTCTTGTGTAGTGGAATTATGACCTCCCTTTTCCTGCTGGTGATGCCCCTGTATCCCAGCATCCTATTTGCTTTATCTGCTGCCTAGTCACATTGTTTCCCTACCTTGAGGTCATTAGCGATGATAACCCCAAGGTCCCTTTCCTGCTTGCTGCATATTATATCCTCACCCCCCAACTGATATGTTGTTCCAGGGGTTTTGTGCCTCGTATGCATCTTCTTTCACTTCTTTGCATTGAATTTCAACTGTAAAATCCTTGACCATTCTTCAAGCTTCTGCAGATCCCTCCTTATTCTGTCTACACCCTCTGGCGTGTCCGCTCTGTTACAGAGCTTCATGTCATCAGCGAACAGGGAAATTTTGCCTTTTAGGTCCTGCATAATGTCACTGATGAAGACATTGAATAGGACTGGTCCCAGCACTGATTCCTGTGGTACCCCACAGGTAACTCTTCCCTCTGTGGAGTGACAGCCATTTACCACCACCACGCTCTGTGTACTGATGCCCAGCCAATTACCCACCCACTGCACTACTGTCCTGCCCACTCCCATATTCCTCAATTTGCTTAATAGCCTTCTGTGTGGCCCAATGTCACAGGCCACGTTCACTGCCCTCCCCGATCCACCTCCCTTGTCACCCAGTCGAAAAATTCAATGAGGTTGGTCTGGCATGATCTCCCCCCAGTGAAACCGTGCTGCCTTGGGTCCTGTAGTCCATTGGCAACCAGATGTCCCACCAATCTCTCCTTCAGTAGTGCTTCCATGATCTTCCCCACTATCGAGGTCAGGCTGACTTGTCTGTAGTTCCCCGCTTTCTCTTTGTTCCCACTTTTGTATAACTCATTCAGGCCTAGATACGCCTGTAGGTAGCGTCTGAAAGCATAGCCACTAAGGCCAATAATGACTGCAGAGGTACTAAGGTGACTTTCACTCAGGTCTGGAAATGTCTGAGGAAGTCAGCAGTTGTTACCTAAATATTAAACCAAATTGCTTAGAATTGATTGCGTAGCACCGTTAGAAATATAATTTTGTGCTGAACAACTTTACTGCTGATATTTTGTGTATATCACATATACTTTAGGAGTTATTTGCATTTGTTTAAGATATGGTGTGCATGGCAGACGTTTGTCTCTCAGTTTCATCTAGGCACCTTAAATAACTGAAAAAAACTCAGTTTTTTAATATTTTGGCTAGTGTAAAATCAAACCAAATTGATTGCATAGCACCGTTAGAAAGGTAATACTGTGCTGAACAAATTTGCCACTGATACTTTGTGTCTATCACGTATACTTTAGGAATTATTTGCATTTGTGTATGGTGTGGTGTGCATGGCTGACATTTATCTCTCAAGCCTCACCTAAGCACCTTGAAAAAAAATCTGGAAAAAAAACAGTTGTTTGGTATTTCAGCTACTATAAAATAAAAACTGAATTGATTACGTTTGATTGCATAGCACCATTGGAAAGGTAATTTTGTGCTGAACAACTTTGCCACTCGCACTTTGTGTGTAACACTTACGGTTCAAGAGGTACTAACATTTGTTTGTGACATGCTGATTATGGCTTGATTTTGCTTAGGAAGGCCCAGGATGCAGTGCTAAGAGTATACAGGACACAAGTGGTGGAAGTCTCAAAGAGCTCTTGTGGTGTGAATGAGATAAGGGGACTACATCTGCTGTCCTCCAGTCTTTGGGTACCTCCCGTTTCCAGTGATCGGCTAAACAGGATTGCCAGAGGTTCAGCCACCTCGTCTCTTAGTTCCTTAAGGACCCTGGGGTGCACCCCATCTGGCCCCATTGCTTTATCGACTCTTAATCTTTCTAGTTCCTTTAGAACCCTTTCCCATGTATAGGGACTTGTGTCCATTTCTGTGCCGTTCCCACCCCTTGTACTCCCTTCAGGCCCATTACCCTCCTCTTCCTCAGTAAAGACTGAGCAGAAATATCTGTTCAGTATGTCGGCTTTACTGTTGTCATCCTCCATGCGGCCCCTGTCCTCCCCCTTTAGTCTCACTATCCCTCCCC
Organism: Neoceratodus forsteri; assembly: GCA_016271365.2. Taxonomy (NCBI): domain Eukaryota; kingdom Metazoa; phylum Chordata; order Ceratodontiformes; family Ceratodontidae; genus Neoceratodus; species Neoceratodus forsteri. The sequence goes on from CM028136.1 coordinate 318,842,096, forward strand.
TTGCCCTTCTTTTTTCACTTCTATACTGTAAAAGGTTTTGTCCCCTCTACCCACTGATTTTACGATGCGCTCTTCTGTCTGAGCTTTGGCTTCCCTTACTGACCTCCCTTTGCTTTGCTTGGTACTTCTCCCTATCCCCTTCTGCCTGCATCTTTTTGTATTGCCTGAATGTGATCTTTTTGGCTTTCACTTTCTCCGCTACCTCCTTAGAAAACCATAATGGGCTCCTCTTCCTTTTCCCCTTGCCAACCGGCATAATGCATAATTCTGTTGCTCTTGTAATCCCTGCTTTAAATATTGCCCACTGTTCCTCCACCCCAGATTCCCTCCCCATTGCCTTTAATGCCTCTTTCAATAATGTCCTCATTTTCCCAAAGTCTGCCCTCCTGAAATCCAGGATATGTGTGTTCGTGCGGTTTGATTCCGTTGCTTCTGTGATTTCAAACCACAGTGACTGGTGGTCACTGTTCCCCAGGTGCTCTCCCACTGTTACCCCTGTCACATTGTCCCCATTTGTGAGCATGCGGTCCAGTATTGCCTTCTGCCGTGTTGGTTCCATGACCAGTTGCCTAAGGAAGGCACCTTGAAGGGAGTCCACGATAAATCTGCTCCTGATTGATGCTGCTGCTGGGAGGCGCCAGTCCATATCTGGAATTGAAGTCTCCAACCAGCACCACCTCCCCCTTGTCTGCCATCCTTTGGATGGCTAGCATGAACTCCCTATCCGTCTCTTCCTCCTGGGCTGGTGATCTGTAGACCCCTCTGTGCGGATGGCTGTCCCCATTTTCCTTTCCAGCTTAACCCATAGTATCTCTCCCCCATTTTGTTCCTCCTGGATCTCTTTAGCCTTTATACCATCTTTCGCACAAAGTGCCACTCCTCCTCTCTTCCTTCCTGCCCTGTCTCTTATGAATATGTTGTAGCTGGGTATTGCCATCTCCCAGTCATGGTTATCATTACATCAGGTCTCTGTGATGGCCACAATGTCCAGGTCAGACTGCACCATGGCAACCTCTAGATCTTCCATCTTGTTGCTGAGGCTTCTGGCATTGACACATGTGGCTTTACATGATGTGAACTCCCTGGACTATTTAGCTGTTGTACTCCCCTGCCCTGGTTGTCCTTTATCCCTGGTTCTCCTTGCTGTCTGCCCTTCTGTTGAATTCTGTCCCCTTTTTGCCTATCCACCTCTTTGGTGCCTAGCTCCATCTTTTGCACACTGCTTTGTAGAGATATCCCCTCCTCCTGTTCACTGGTTCCACTGCTAGCTATGGGGGGTGGGCAGTTGGATACCCACTTTGCTGGACTGCCACTCCCCCTTTGCTAGTTTAAATGTTTGTCCATGTAGGATTTAAACTCATCATTGAGTGTTTAGATTCCCCTCCTGGACGGATGCAGGCCATCAGGCTTGAACAAGCCCCCATCCCTCCAGGTGGGTCCCCAGTCACCAATGAATCCAAACCCTTCCTCGCAGCACCAGTTCTTCAACCATGTGTTAAAGTTCCTGGTGCATGCGCCCCTACATTCTCCCATGCCGCTCACAGGTAGTACTTCCAAGAAGGTGACAGATGTAGCTATTTGCTTGAGACCCCTCCCCAATTTCCTAAACTCTTCCTGAACTTCCTTAGGCTCCCCATTTGCCAGGTCATTAGTACCTAGGTGGATAATGACATCCAGCTCACCCTCCTGGTGATCCTCAGGATCTTCCTCCCATCCCTCCACACCTGGTAGGCACCTCACTTCCCTGTCCTCTCCCTTGTGTGTTCCCAGCTGGATCTCTCTTACAATAGAGTCCCCCACCAGGATTTGCTTCCTCCTCCTCTTCTGGGGTCCACTGCCCTCCCCACTGAGGTCACCTCCTCCGTTGACCTCCATAACCTTCCCTTCCACTTCTCTGCGTACCTCTGTTTGGTTGTCCCTGTTTGCCAGTGTGGCATATAAGTTCTGGCGTGGACTAGGATTTGGGATGTGCCTCTGCCTGACCACCCTAACCGTCCCCAAGCACACCGTCATCCAAGTTCTCCTCATTCTTGGCATCCTTTGAGGCAGCGGTGTTGGACTGGATGGTCTCTGGATAGGGGCAAAGGTACTCCTGACCCAGTTTACTTCTGCTCTGAGTCTGGCTGCCTCATCCTGCAGTCCTGAGAGATACCTGTAGATAGGGGCAGCACCTCGGTGTCCAGAAGGTCTGCCTGAATACGGCTGCCCCACATCCATGCATTGCACCACTCCCCACATTATACTGCACTTATACTGCTATTCCAGTAGTTGTCTGTTACTGAAACTCTCCTTCTAGTTCCCTCTTTATTAATTTACTGTCCTGAAAATCCTGCCACTGATCCTCAGATACTTTTTTTTAAAGAAAGGAAACAACAACAAAAAGTGAGTCAAAACACTTGTGCCAAGGTTGGGCTTCCTCCCCCTTATGCCCCTCCTACTCCACAACCCCTGCTACTCCTTGTGCTTGGCTCCTGTCAATCAGATTTAACAGGGCATTTAATTGGGGGCGGGGAGGAGAATTTGCAGCAGGTAAAGACAGCGAAGGAAAACAGCACCACTAAAAGCACACCAAACTAGGTTTCAAATTTTCAACAGCACCAAAACAATTCCAAGTAAAGACAGCAAAGGAATAACAACACCACTAAAAACACACCAAACTAGGTTTCAGATTTTCAACCACCCCAAAACAATTCCAAGTAAAGACAGCAAAGAAATAACAGCACCACTAAAAGCACACACATCTAGATTTAAAACGAAAACAGCAATGAGCAGTTACTGCACTGAAATGAATCTAGATCCTTCCCTTTCTTGCCTCTTCTAGTGGAATGTACTGCATAGCTTTGATATTAGAAATATCAACACACATATTTTCAGATTGGCATATGGCTGGGAACTGTGGGGGGAGAATTAAAAATAAAAATCAGAATTCCACATTTACCATTGGGACCTACAAGGTATGATATCTTCCCCCATGAAACACCTGCATTTACCTATGAGAGACTCGGGCTATACCTCATATTAAGGATTGTTAAACATTTTTTAAAGAAGCCCTAAAACATAATATAATGAAAAATAATATGTTAATAAAATGGAGGGTAATGGCTGGGGATCGGGTGATAACCACGCTGTAATCACCTCGAGTGGTTGCTAGAGCAACATGGTAAACCTCGAGAGCGCAGCTCGAGAGGTTTACTGTAGCCCTAGCAACCACGAGAGGTGATTTCAGTGTGGTTGTCACCCAATCCCCAGTCATCATCTTTTATAGTGTATGGTTAAAGAAACACGGTTTGCATTCTATGTGTGAGAATTATGGAACTCTGGTGCATTGTTTTTTTGTTATGCCACTGTTTGGAAGTTCTGAAGTGTGGTTAACAACTTTTAAAATTCTAAACAGTGCCTAACAAAGCTGTGTGACTGCAGATTATGGTGGTTAATAGGCACTTACCATACATTATATTATAATAAAGCATCTCATAAGAGCACCACTAAATGGATGCCAGACTGAAAAAATACTGTCAGTCTATATAATAAAAAGTCACAGGATAGAATAAAAAGTGAGATACTTTTTAGAAAAGGAGAGGAAAAAAAAAAAAAATGTTCACTGGTTCACCATAAATCTAATGTTAAGAGGCAGCATGGCAATATCAAACTAAGCCTTTTACAGATTTCCTGTTTATTTTGTGTCCAAAATAAAATCTTCACAGAAGGGAAGAACCCTACTGCATACAAATAAAAAAAAAATCAGGCAGTCCAGTGCAACATGGTCAAATAAAATTATAGTCACTAGTCCTCTGCAGACTCCTGATGTTGTACACTTAACCACTCCAAAGATTGCGCAGCCTACTCTGAACCCAGTGGAAACTCTTTCCTACTTATATATGCATGTTGTAAGACAAGTCAAGGAAAAGAAATATAGCCGTCTCCCTGTATCTTAAATTGCACCTCTGTTGAGCATTTACCAAAGCCCGATCCTGGTCTCCAACCCCCCATACATAGTACATACTATCAAAAATGTGTGAGGAGGAGTACTGGTTTCTGGTGGTACTCCCCTCAGTGTAATGCGGTAGGCTTTCACAATAGAAAGTACAGGCTTCTCTTCCAGAATTCCTAAGAGTTATGAAATGAAAGTACAAGCAAAGTCTGATGCCTCTTCACCTTCTGAAGCCTCTTGTAGCCCAACCACACACACATTTAGTTCCCAGGCCTGATATTCAAAGACACTGATGCAGCAGGCCATTTTCATGGATTAGTTGGCTTGTGGCATCTACTGCTTTCAAGACCAGACCCTGAGACTGTTGGACTAACTGTTCCATCCCTTCCAGTCTGGTCTCCAAAGTAGATACTCCTGGGGGTCACTGCACTTAATTTTGAGTCAGTATCAGAGACAGATTTCACCAATTGCTGCAGAGTCTCATGAAGTTTGCAGCATGACCTCTTCTGTTGGGGCCAAACTTGGCCATGCTGCCGAGTCTGTTCGCTTAGGCCCAACATCTTTTAGCTTAAAGAAACCTTGACGTTAATAACAGTGGCACCCTTCAGTTTCTGCTTGGCAGCAGAGTTATGCTGAGTATTAATAAAGAGCTTTAAAATCAAAAATGCAGCAAGAACAGTAGAAAATAAAGTAAGATTATCTCTCTCTCGCTCTCTGTCTCTCTCTGGAAATGCATCTGCTCCCTTCTGCTGCCAAGCCATGCCCAGTTATGGGCTTTTTTTACGCAGTCTACTATTCGGTGTGCCTTACTGTTGCTGATGTTGCACATTGCTGTGATAACATCAGGTTCCTGTCGCTGATGCCACTCTGGTCTTTTTCATGGTTTGTTGCAGATGTTTGTTTCTGAATTTTAGCCCCAAGTAAAGGGCTTTGCATTTATGTATGTATCTATGTATTTCAAAAGTTTCAGCAGGACATGCTATGCTGGTAACAGCTTGTTTCCAGATGTGTCCTGGGGGGATGGGGAAAGGGTAGTATACAATACAGTATGTACAAGTGAAAATACATAATGGTGCAGAAGTAATAAAAATAAAATATGATAAAATACTTACAATAAAAGAGAAGTAACAATACAAAGCAGAGTACAGTCACGATTTACAGGCATATATTCAGGGTGACATAAAAAGATGAATAATAATGACAACTTTAGGTACAACTTGACCTGCAACAGACCCCTAAGATTGAGAGGGTGCATCATGCCTTGGGACCCTGACCCACAGCTTCAGATGCCCAGCCCAGATCCATCATAGTCTGTTTTTTTTTTGTTGTTTGTTTTTTTTTTTAACTATACAACAAAACGAGACCTAATGTCTCAGGCCTGGTGGATGAAAGAGATCACCTTTGACTCCTGCCATGTTTTTTTTTTTTATATGATTATCCCCCACAGACTATGAGAAGGTGGAGAGCCTATATTCCTTTGCTACAGGCTCTCTGTAAAAATCAGCTCCACTTCCAGACACCCTATCCAGCTCGTTTAGTGGTGTTTCTTCCAGAAGGACAGAAGGTTTATGAGTCAGCAGAGGAGGCTAAAAAGATCTGAGAAAAAAAAGGATAACTGTGGATAAACGAACCAGAGACTATCCCCACTTCCAGTTGGCTGCAGAGAAATGAACTGAAGTTGGTGCCAGTAGACAGAAACATACTGCCGACGCCAAGCAAGAGATCATTGCCTGACTCCAACAGCTGAATCAGTACATAGAATGTGACACTTGAGAGCACATATTGATAATGTTGCAGCCAAGTATGGCTTAACCTTTGCTCCTTATTCCCTTTCTTTTCTAACCCTTGTCTGTTGCGGGGAGCGGCAGCAAAAGTTTTAATTCCTGTAGAGGTAGGTGAAGATCAGGGTAGGGGATTCCTGTGGGCTGGGAGGAAGCGGGAGTGGCAGACAGGCCTCTTTTTTCCTTTTAATATCTAATTGTTTTTTCTTTCATAACATTTTAATTAGAAAATTCATATTTGTCCCAGTTGGACTAGGGTTTTTTTCACTCTCGGTGGGTGGAGACAGCTGTGGGGCACAGAGTGGGGGATTGGCGAGAAATTCTCTCCCTGTGAAATAGCTAATGTACACCACTGCCTCTGCAACAGTGCCCCCTGGCAGCTATGCTGTTGAGCGGCTATATCTCTCTTCAGTACATATCCTATAATTGAAGGCAGCACTTCTAAACAGAGAACACAAGACTATGGGAATTCCCATCCTGAGTTACAGCTGGCTCCTAAGTGGCCTATAACAGGGTTGAATAAGGCCCTGCTCCATTTATTGTGTAGAAAGAGTGTAAACGCAAGGGTCTGTTCTATTCTCTCCTTTTCTGTCTCTTCTCTGTCTGGTTGTGCAACCAAATTTTCTTGTGAGACCTAGGAACTGATCACTCTGACGGTTTTGCAATTCTCTGCCTCTCACTATCTCTCTGCCTTCCCTTGGTCTTTGTCTTTTCTTCCCCATTGCATATCTGCGGGTATAAAAATATATGTGAATCTTTATGTGCAAATGTCACTGATACTGGAATCCCTTTGTTTAAAACTGTATATAGTTATACTGTTGAAATGGTTGCAAAAAACTATATGGAATTCAAGGGGTTAACCTGAGATGCAGTTTTTAAGCCTTTTGTAGAGCTGTAAATAAGAGGTCAGTTCTGGGTCACTATGTTCTTTTTGCTGCACCTACATCAAAACTGGCAAGAACATTCTGTAAACTTACAAGAATATTTTGTGAGAAGCAGGTTCTCAAGGAGTTCCCAGACAAAGACTTCTAAAAAGAGCAGCAATGTTGTTGCTAGAGAGACAAGGAGAGTGATAGACTGAGGGACTGAAACTTGGAATTAAGAGAGAGCCTCCGAAGAAAGACTTTGTTTTCTCTGTTTGTACTGCCTTTGTAAATAGTTATACTGAATATTTTTTATTTTGTTGTTATTCAGAAAAATAAAATGCTGTTTGCGAATTTTGAAATTGCTCGTGGTTTTCCTATGCTTCCTGACCTGTGCCTCATTGACAGATGGTTTCAGAAGTGGGATTTATGCCGTGCATACTCTATGCCAAGAGTTTTGTGCATGGGTACTAGACCTGGTACCAGGGAAGCATAGAAAAAAGGTATGGATTTGGCAGCAGCAAACCCAGGAGTCATTACCAAAAGAATGGCAGCCAAACTAGACGCAGAAACAAAAGTTCAAACTGAGACTGTACAGCCAGCACCAGTCATGGAAAAAAAAAAGAGCAGGCAGTGACAGAATTTGAAAGCCTGACTGCCTTTTTGAAATGGTGGGCTGTACAACAAAGAGAGACAGAGCAGCAGAGAAAAGAAGAGATGCAGTGACAGGAGCAACAGAGAAGAGAAGAGATGCAGCTACTGGAGCAGCGATGGCTGGATGCCTTGCAAGTTCTCAAAGCTGGAGGATCTGGCACAGGTCCTGTAGAGCAACAAAACACCAACAACTTAAAAGGCCTTAAACTTGCAAAGTTGTGTGCCTTGGATGATATAAAAGCATACCTGACAACTTTTGAAAGGGTTGTCACAGCCTGCCGGTGGCCAAAGCAGCAATGGGCAATCAGCTGGTACCTTAACTGACAGGTAAAGCCCAACTTGCATACAGCAGTATGGACACTGCACATTCAGAAAACTATGACCTGGTGAAAAGAGAGGTCTTTAAATGATATGACATCTCAGGAGAGACTTACGGGCAGAGATTTTGGTTTCTGAAGTACAACTCAGTTGACGATCTTCGAGAAGTCTTCATCCAACTTGGAGAACTCCTTATGAAATGGCTTCAACCAGAGGGCAAAACGCTCGCACAGATCATCAAAACATTTGTAATGGAGCAGTTCATCAATGTCCTACCCACAGACGTACAGCTTTGGGTAAAAGAACACCGACCAGAAAGTGGGGAAAAGGCTGTTTCTTTGGCTGAAGACTACCAAATGGCCAGCCAGATACTTCAGCAGCGGAGTAACAGCCAAGCACTGGTAAGACACTCTTTTTCCCATTTAAACTCTAAATCTAATAAGAACTCTGGTGGGGGTAACAAATCTGCATCCAAAGGCTTTATTTGCTATAACTGTAATAAACCAGTTCATATTGCAAGAAATTGCCATAGTATGAAGAGTGACACTGGAGCAGATTTGTTCTTCGCAAATTGGGGCAAGTACTTAACAGATGTGAAGGTGGGAGATAAGACTGTGAAGGGATTTATAGATTTGGGAAGCAGGGAGATAAGACTGTGAAGGGACTCATAGATTCGGGAAGTGGAGAGACCCTAATTTATTTATTTATTTGCTTTTGTTTACCGGGTAAGGCACACTAGACAGCCATGTGCCTATTTTCAGGTGCGACCCGGGAGGGTTACAAGGTAGATGCATACAAGAACAGTGAAGGAGTCAAAGTAACATACAGAAAAATAACAGGCTTAACAGGGATTGAATAGGTAGCTAACAGCATTAGAAACGATTTAGCACATGATAAATACAGAGAGGTACATACAGGGTGAATACGGCAGCAAACAGCAAAATACATAAACAGGTTTGATCAATGCAAACAGAAATAAGTGCCAGCAAGGGGCGGGGGGGGCACTAGGCAGGTTACACTGGGGAAAGAGACGACAAGGGGTAAGGGTCTAGAGGGCCAGGTGAACTCATAGGGAAGGAGGACAGGGAGTGAGCCTAGTGCAGGGATGTCAAGTACTAGTTACTCAACCAGTTACAGGAGGATAAGTGCAGTAATGCATATTGAAGTGCTGGGAAAACAGTGTCCAAAAGGACCAGATACTGGTGTCATCTGCATCCATGGGGACACTCGATACTATCCCACCAGCCAAGTGACTCTAATCTCATAGATTTCTTTGACTGGGTAACCAGAGTGGTGGACCAAGGGGGAGCAGTTGATGTCGCCTACCTTGACTTCAGCAAAGCTTTTGACACTGTTCCACATAGAAGATTGATAAATAAGCTGGGAAGGCTCGGGGTGGGTCAAAAGTTGGTCAACTGGGTGGCAAACTGGTTGACGGGCAGAAAACAGAGTGGTGGTAAATGGTATACAGTCAGAAGAGATGCAAGTCACAAGTGGGGTACCTCAGGGATCAGTCCTGGGGCCAGTCCTCTTCAACATCTTCATTAGTGACCTTGCAGATGGACTAGAGGGTAAGGCTTGTCTGTTTGCAGATGACACCAAGATCTGCAACAGAGTAGATGATCCAGATGGTGTGGGCAGAATGAGAAGAGATCTGGATAAACTAGCAGAATGGTCAGAAGAGTGGCAACTGGGATTTAATGCAAAGAGTGCAAAATCATGCACATAGGGAAGAGAAACCCTGAAGCCACCTATAGGCTGGGAGGGAGTTGCTAGCAGTCACAAAGGAAGAAAGAGACTTGGGCATCATCATCACTGATGACCTAAAATCATCCAAGCAGACCTCTAAAGCAGTAGGTAAGGCTAGGGGTGTTAGGGTGCATTAGTAGGGTATCACAAGTAAGTAGGGAGGTAATAATCCTCTGTACAAGACACTGGTTAGGCCCCATCTGGAGTACTGCAGTGCAGTATTGGAGGCCACACCTTCACAAGGACATTAACCAAATTGAGGCAGTCCAGAGAAGGGCAACCAAAATGGTGCAGGGACTGCATCAGAAGACATATGAGGACAGATTAAAGGAGCTCAATATGTATACCCTTGACAAAGGAGGGAGAGAGGTGATATGATCGAGGCATTCAAACACCTTAAGGGCATAAACAAGGTGAAAGAGTCTAACATGTTTAAATATAAGAAAAATAGCAGGACAAGAGGACACAGCATAAGATTAGAGGAGGCCGATTAAGGGGAATGTGAAATTCTTTTTCACAGAAAGGGTGGTGGATGCATGGAATGGCTTACCACAAGAAGTGGTGGCTATGAATACAGTGCAGGGCTTCAAACAGGCATGGGATAGGCATAAGGGAGCAATACAAATGACTATGAATAGATAGGCCACTGACAGGGCAAAGGCCGATGGCACATTTATAAGGTAGAAAAAGAAATGGGCAGATTGGATGGGCCTTGCGGTCCTTATCTGCCGTCAACTTCTATGTTTCTATGACTATTAATGGGGTGTTGCACAAAATGAAAGTGGGGGTAGTACCTAAGTTACATGTGACTTTCCAGGATTTACTGAGTTAGTCAAAGAGGGAGTAAATCCTGATGTTTCAGCAGCTGTGGTGACAAGAGCTCAGGCACAGAAAATCTCAGATGGTGGGGACTCTTTTCCTTTTGCTGATTTTGATTCGAACTTGTTTGAGCAGAGCTCCAAGATCCGGAGGTCCAGGAAAGAGAGACAACACCTGAAGAAACAGTGGCAACAAAAGACTGAAGGACATAAGGGGTTAACATATGAAATGCTGAAATTAAACTGATCCCTGATTGTAATTTTCTTTCAGAACAAGCTAACAATGTTTCTCTCCAGGGTTATTTTAAGCAGCTGGGAGTGAAACCAAAACAGGGTGAACCTATGTTTAAAAAATGTAATGGGCTACTGTACAGAGTCTGGGTTAAACCTCAGACACAGGACCAGATATAACAATTGGTCATATGGTATACCACAAAAATGTAGATCTGAGTTGTTACAGATAGCACATGACAGTCCTATGGCTGGTCACTCAGGGAGGGATCGCACCCTTGCTAGATTGCTGTACAGATTTTACAGACCTGGAATTCATGAAGATGTTGCCAACTATTGCATTTCTTGTGCTGAGTGTCAGAAAGTAGCCCCAGTGACTAAAAAAGACAAGGTGCCCCTGGTGCCCCTACCCTTGATAGATGTGCCTTTTGAGAGAATTGCAGTGGATGTGGTTGGCCCCTTAGACAAAAGTAAAAAGGGTAATCGATTCATTTTGGTAGTATGTGACTATGCTACTCGATACTCAGAGGCAGTTCCAATGCTTACTGTCACAGACCCACCTGGAACACCTACGAGCTGTTATCCAATCGACCAAAAAGGCAGGTCTGACAATTAATCCTACCAAGTGTGCATCGGGCATGCAGGAAACCAGATATTTGGGCTATGTTTTGGGAAATGGAGAAGGCAAACCACAGGTTTCCAAGATAGAAGCTGTAGCTATTAGCCCTGTCTCCAAAACCAAGAAACATGTCAGGTCATTTTTTAGAGCTGGCTAGTTATTATTGGAGATTTGTTCCCAGCTTTATCCAGTTAGCTACTCCCCTCACTGAACTCACAAATAAATGGTTCCCAAATAATGTGAAATGGACCCCAGGGTGTGACGAAGCTTTCAAGCAACATGAAGTCTTGCTGTATTCTGACTATATGCAGTTAGCCCCAGTACTTGAACTGCTCCGGAGAGGAAAAGGTTAACTCTATGCCAGGGCATTGAACGTTGAGCTTGAGCTCGGTTTTCAAACCTCTGTCCCAGGTACTCCTCAGTGTAACTGACAGATTCTTTACTCCACCTAACTGAGAAGTCGCTCCGGAGAGCTTCTCCTTCACTTTGGTTAAAGTAAAAATTGGTAGGTTTTTCAACCGTTTACTTATTTTTTTCGGTATTCTTATCTCTGTCCGCGGTACAGTAATTGTACTTAGTAGATAGTTTAGTGTTTTGTTGGTAGAAATTGTTTTTTTGTTCGGTTTCTTTCTAGTTGGTCCGGTTGGGAATCGAAGCAATTCTGTTTTGTTTTTCTGGTAAAATTTTCTGTGTTTTGTATTGGATCCTAAAAAATTAAAGATATTTTCTTGTTTTTTTTTTTTTTTAACCGACCCGTGACACAGTTGGAACCGATAGGTTCGTAGTTGCCTGACTTAAATGCTGGTAAGGGTAACTTTTCCTTTAGGCATGTCTGAGAAACCCAAAAAGAAAACTGGTCCCACTGGGTTTCAGCACTGCACCGAGTGTGGGGAGGCCTTTGCTAAGGCTGATCCCCACCTCACTTGTGTTTACTGTCTGGGGTTTGACCACCTCAAAGAAGACTGACAAATCTGCAAAAACTTTCCCAAAGCCACTTTAGATAAATGTTTAAGTAGGCTGATGGAAAGGGAGGCCGAGAAATCCTCTGACCCGGATGGCCAGCCCGGTTCAGTTCCGACCGAACCTGAGGGGTGCCCACTGACCTGGGCGATACCTCCTCAGGCAAAAGGAGAGCCAATTCTGTGGAATTGGTTCCGTCTAAGAGAAAGCACAAGTCAGCCAGTTCGGATCCCGGTTCCCATGTTCCAACCGCTGATGAAATAGCTAAAGCGATTGCTATTATATAATCATTTTGCCTGGTTCCGACCGAACCAACATGGACTCAAAAACTATTGGTTCAGTCGGGAGTTTCTGCTTCTGACTATGACCCTGAACCATTTTGTGAGGGCAATTGGGAAGGAGAAGAAGATTATGAAGGCCTAGATGAGCCAGTAGAGCCTGACATCTCCCCAGACAGGCCTTCTCATGTGTCTCCTCCCAGACTTTCTGAGTCCCCCTCCCACATCTTGTTTTACAAGAAAGTGGCTGATACCCTCCAGCTTCCTGTGGAAGAGGCTGAACAGGATCAGGAGGAACCTGACTGTGTTAAGATGATGGATGTCCTAGAGTCCAAAAGGGTGTCTATCCCTCTGCATAAATCCCTGGGGAAACGGATACAAAAAATTCTTCGGTTTCCAACATACATACCCCCTGTGGATAAAAAGATGGACAGGAGGTATACCTTGTCAGGTCCTGGGATAGAATTCCTTACAACTCATTGCAGCCATGTTGGGGTAGTGCAAGATGCAGCCTGTGACAAGGCTAACATTCCCCTGGCATCTCACCCCCCAAAGATAAGGATTCCAGGAAAGTGGATGCCATGGCAAAGAAACAGTTCTTGGCATCCTCTTTGGGGCTCAGGCAATCTAATTACATGGCATAAAAAAGCCAGATACCAGAAATATATGTGGGATATGGTTCTGGAGCTGGCTAAGAATTCCCCTCCCCAGCTGGCCAAGGAGCTGGAGCAGGTGGCTGTGGATGGTATTGAGGCATCAAAGGTCCGATTTCATGCTGCTGTTGACTCAAATGATGTACATTCTAGGGTTGTGGCTACATCTGTCTCCATGAGGAGATTTGCTTGGCTCAGGTATACCAGTTTATCACAGGATACCCAGACCAAGGCCATGGATTTTCCTGTCACCGGTAACTCTCTGTTTGGGGAGCAAACAGAAGCTTACATGAAAAAGATGGATGAATACAGGACCACCTACAGGAGTGCTACAGCCAAGGAAAAGCAGGTCACTCCTCAGAGGCAGCAATTTAGGGCTAGCAGGGGCGGGCCTTTTCAAAGGCCTTTTTACTAAGCTCAGGCCTCCTCTTCTTTCCAGCAGAGGGGGTTCTTTAGGGGAAGAGGCAGAAGGGGGATGACCAGAACTCCATCCTCCACTCAGTCTACGCCCTCTGCCAAACAGACACCCTGATGTGTCAGTCAGGGTCACCTACCCAGTTCCAGTAGGGGGCAGGCTGGCTCACTATTTCCAGGCCTGGAAGTCTAGTACCTCAGACAAATGGGTCCTGGAAGTAGTGAGCCAGGCACTTACTCTCAGCTTCAAAAGGTTCCCAAAAATGAGAGCAAAGTCTTTCAGTCCTCCCTCCCTCTCCCTTAGAGACAAAGGCCTTAGAGGCAGAAGTCTCCTTTTTACTGCTCCTGCAAGCAGTAGAGAAGGTACCTCTCTGTCCTAGAGGAAAGGGACTGTATTCCAGATACTTCCTTACCCCCCAAAAAGACGGGAGTGGCGACCCATCCTAGATCTACGATACCTAAACAAATACATACTAAGGCCAAAGTTCAAAATGGTGACTCTGGGAATAATTCTTCCCTCTCTGAGACCAGGAGACTGGCTAGCCTCCCTGGATCTCAAGGATGCGTTTTTCCACATACCCATCAGACATTCCCACGGAAAGTACCTCAGGTTCGAGTTGCCCTCAGGCCACTATCAGTTCAGAGCAATGCCTTTCGGCTTCACATCTGCTCCAAGGGTGTTCACCAAGTGTCTGGCAGTAGTGGTGGCCTTTCTCAGGAGACAAGGCATCTTACTGTTCCCTTACATGGACAACTGGCTCATAGTGGGCCAATCCTCAGACCAAGCCATCAGCTGTAGAGGTCACTCAAAAGCTTCTGGACTCCTTAGGAGTCATCCTAAATCTAGAAAAATCTATTCTGGAACCAGCCCAGCTCCTCACATTTATAGGGATGGAACTGGACACTGTCCAGGTCAAGGCCTTTCTTCCTCTTTCAACGGTTCAGTCCCTCATCACCCTGGCTTCCTCTTTTCGTCCACTTGTGTCTCGGACAGCCAGACACTTCTTACAGTTGCTAGGCTACATGGCAACTTGCACTGCAGTAGAGCAAGGGGCAAGGTTTCAAATGAGAGATTCAATTTCATCTAAAATCCTTTTGGTCTCAGAAAAAAGACCCCAACTCCAAATTAGTTCCAGTGTCTCAAACTCTGCTTCAGGCTCTCCAGTGGTGGCTGGAGGAGGACAGTCTGAGGCAAGGTGTCCCCTCCCTCAGTCAGGCTCCAACAGTAATTCTCACCACAGATGCTTCCCTACTGGGATGGGGAGCCCATCTGGATCAGCTTACTACTCAGGGAACATGGTCTCATCAGGAGTCTCTCCTGCACATAAATCTTCTCGAACTCAGGGCTGTCTTTCTAGCACTTCAGATATTCTTGAACACAATTCAGGGGAAAGTGGTGCAGATCAGGACAGACAACACCACAACCATGTGGTACATCAACAACGGGGGCACTCTGTCTTCGGCCTTGTGCACTGAAGCCATGAAAATGTGGTCACTGGCTTATTCCCTGCAGGTTTCCCTGATAGCTGTGCATCTCCCAGGGAAGGACATTGTACTGGCAGATGCTCTCAGCAGGATTTCTCAAGGTCATCACGAATGGGCCCTGAATCCTCTAATTCTTCAAATCATTTTCAAACGGTGGGGTACTCCAGAGATGGATCTCTTCGCAGCCCCGGACAATCATCTGCTTCCCCTATTCTGCTGCAGACCCCCTCTTTTGGGGTCCGTTCCTCAAGATGCTCTCCTGTTGGATTGGACAAGCAGGTTTCTCTATGCTTTTCCTCTAATATTCAGAGTTCTGGTCAAGGTCAGATCTCAGCCTTGCACTGTGATTCTAGTGGCTCCAGACTGGGCCAGGCAGCCTTCGTACCCCCTACTACTGTCAATGTCGGTGACAATTCCACTTTGTCTTCTCAGACAGTTCAATTTTCTCACCTCCTCACAGGGAAGGATACTGTATCCCAACCTTCAGACTCTCAGACTCAAAGCTTGGCTCTTGAGGAGCTAGAATATGCCAGCCTGCAGCTTTCCCAGTCAGTCTTGGACATTCTTAAGGTTAGTAGGAAGCCTTGTACTAGAAAAACTTACAATTCCAAATGGAAGAGATTTGGTTTCTGGTGTTCTCAGAGGCATATTCAGCCTGATTGAGCGGACATTGCCATTGCTTTGGATTTTTTGGTGCATCTTAACAGTTTGGGCCTCAGGCCTACCACCCTCAAAGTGCATTTGGCAGCTACCTCTGCCTTTCTTTCAGCTGGGAAGGGCTCTTCCCTAGCCTCGCATCCAGTTTTCAAGAAATGTTTCAAATGTCTGGTTCATATCAATCCTCCCTTTAGGGATCCTACTCCTGTTTGGGATCTGAATATCGGTATTGCACAGCATATGCAGCCCCCCTTTGAACCATTAGCTTCAGCTGAGCTGAAATACTTGGAGGACTGTGTTCTTGGTAGCCATTACCTCAGCTAGAAGAATCAGTGAATTACAGGCCTTATCAGTGGAACCTGATTTCATTTCATTTCACAGGGATAAGGTGATCCTTCGAACAAACAGAAAGTTCCTACCCAAGGTGGTATCAGACTTTCATTTGAACCAGTCTATGTCATTGCCTGTATTCTTCACTGACCATTCTTCCTCTGGGGAGAGAGGACTGCACAGTCTTGATGTGAAAAGGGCCCTTAGTTATTAAATAGAACACACTAAGGCTCATAGAAATGACTGTTCACAGCTATTCCTCACTTAAGGGGAAGTGAGAAAAGGTAAACCTGCCACTAAGAGAACTATTGCCAGGTGGATTGTCTCCTGTATCCAATTCTGCTACTCAAAATTGGGGAAAGACACCCCCTCAGGCTGAGGGCTCAATCCACCAGAGGTACAGCTGCTTTGGTCGCAGCAGCTAGAGACATACCTTTAGTGGACATCTGTAAAGCAGCCACCTGGAAAACTGTTCACACATTTACCAAGCTCTCTCTCATTATTCTCTTGACATCCAGTCAAGAAGTGATGCTAGGTGTGGCACAGCAGTGTTGCAGAGCCTGTTCCCAAAATAGGTTCTATAACTCCCTCCTCCAAGGGGGTACTGCTTGGTAGTCTGCATTTAGTCAGAATACAGCAAGACTTCATGTTGTTTGAAGAAAAAATTACCCACAGTATTAATGTTGTTTCTTCTAATGGAGTCTTGCTGTATTCTGACCTCCCTTTCTGCCTCCCCTCCTAGAACCTAGTTGTTTTTGGGATGTGGGTTGGCAGGTACAGTGCTGCACCCCAAGGGTGTACCTGGGTCACCTCTTCTTTAGAATGTTTTTTTTTTTTTCATTGTTCCATTTACCTATATATTGTTAAGTTTACTACCTGCTTGGATTCTTTTTGGGGTTCTCGACTTCAGTCTTTTGCACCCTAATAACTTGTTTATTGCCTTTTGGCACAAATTTCTAAGCAATTTCTGGTTGATAGTTAGCATAGTGCTTGTAAGAATCTGACAGTTACACTGAGGAATACCTGGGACAGAGGTTTGAAAACCGAGCTCGAACTCAACGTTCTATGCCCTGACATAGAGTTAACCCTTTCCTCTCCAGAGCAGTTCAAGTGCTGGGGCTAACTGCATATAATCAGAATACAGCAAGACTCCATTAGAAGAAACAACATTACTATGGTGAGTATTTTTTTTTTTTCTGGCTATTAAGGCCGCATTATGTCCAGCCCCTGTTTTAAGAAGCCCAGACTTTGAGAAACAATTTTTGTTACAGACTGATGCATCAGAGGTAGGCCTAGGTGCAGTCTTGAATCGGCATGTATATGGGAAAGAACATTCTGTTCTATACATAAGTAGGAAATTGCATGACAGCAAGAAAAGGTACTCCACCATTGAAAAGTAATGCCTTGCAGCAAAGTGGGCCATGGAGTCCCTTAAGTTTTACTTACTAGGAACTGACTTTATACTTGTAACAGATCACAATCCTCTCTGTTGGCCTAACCAAATGAAGGATAACAATTCTGGAATCACACAGTGATACCTGGCACTATAGCCATTTAAATTTAAAGTGATGCACAAATGTGGGAAAGAGAATGTCCGTGCTGATTTTCTGTCAAGATATGGATCAGGAACTGAGAATTCCAAAAGTTGAAAATATGTGAGTTGAAACTTCGTTGTTTGCTATGCTGCATATGCACTGAACTGTAAAAGTTATAAACTAATGCTAGAAGATAATTAAAAGAAAGTTTTGGAAACCTGTTTTTGTACAACAGGTTCCCTCTTAGAGAGGTGGTATGTGACAAGGTTGAATAAGGCCCTGCTCCATTTGTTATGCAGAAAGAGTTTAAATGCAAGGGTCTGTTCTATCCTCTCCTTTTCTGTCTCGTCTCTGGTTGCACAACCAAATTTTCTGGTGAGACCTAGGAACTGATCACTCCAACGGGTTTCACAGTTCTCCACCTCTCACTATCTGTCTGCCTTCCCTTGCTATTTCTCTCTTTTCTTCCCCCTTGTATATCTGCGGGTATAAAAATTTATGTGAATCTTTATGTGGATATGTCACTGATATTGGGATCCCTTTGTTTAACATTGTATATAGTTACAGCTGGCCCGGTGGTGCTGGAGGTTGAGGCGCTGATTGCTGCACCTCGCACCACGCTGGCGACCCGAGTTTGAGAATGAGCCAGGGCTGCCGAGGGTCGGCAGGGAGGAGAGAGGATTGAGCGTCTGGAGGATTGCTCTTCTTGCTCTCTCTCTCTCGGGGAAATAGACTTGTCGTCCCACTCATTGACTGCCCTCTGGCCGTTGCCGGAGGGCACAACGGGTCGGGAGGTACATGCAGACATTCTTACATTGGTATGGGAGGTGGAACAGGAGAAAAAGAAGAAAAGGAGCCTGGCAGGTTCCATGATGGCCCCGCATCCCTGAAAGCCACCCCTGGTGTCTGGATTGGGTCTCGGGGGGGGGGCGGCACCGTCCTCCCTGGCCCTGCCATGGGGGGGGTAATCTGTGGGAAAATTTCCAGGGGTTGGCAGAGCAGGGATGCACGGGACTGAAGAGTGAGATCCTCTGTGAGGAGGACCACAGCCACCTGCCAGGGCTCACGGAGGAAAAACATATAATATATGACTGTATATAGCTATACTGTTGAAATGGTTGCAAAAAGCTATTTGGAACTCAAGGGGTTAACCTGAGATATGGTTTTTAAGCCCTTTTGCAGAGCTGTAAACAGGAGGTCAGTTCTGGTTCACTATGTTCTTTTTTGCTGCACCTGCATCAAAACTGACAAGAACATTCTGTAAACTTACAAGCAAGAACATTCTGTGAGAAGCAGGCTCTCTTAACGAGTTCCCAGACAAAGACGTACAAAAAGAGCAGCAGTGTTTTTGCTAGAGAGACAAGAGAGTGAGAGACTGAAACTCGGAATTAAGAGATACCTTTAGAAGAAGGACCTAGTTTTCTCTGTTTGTACTGCCTTTGTAAATAGTTATACTGAATATTTTTTATGTTTTATTTTGCTGTTATTGAGAAAAATAAAATGCTATTTGCGAATTTTGAAACTGCTCCTGGTTTTCCTGTGCTTCCTTATCTGTGCCTCGATGACATGGCCTACCTAGTGGAGGCGAAGGGTTCCTCTCTGTAGCCTGCTGGATTGGACTCTGGAGCGCAATGAATTCAGTCTTACAAATGATCTTACTTCGTGAAACAGCTCTTGCAGCAGGTTACACCATTAGGACTGAAGCCGGCAGGCGTCAGGACCCCATGGAATTCTTCTAGCTAGCTATTTTCAGCTGGGACTGCTCACGTCTGTCCCGCCCGCGTCAAGGCGTAGTACATAAGGCGGTCCCCCAGATTCTAAGTTCTTTCCCGCCGACTTAGGTGGCGTCTCACCTCAAGCCGCTTTCTAGTGCGCAACGCTCGGTTAAGTTCTTCCTTCGGGGAAAAAGTTCGTTTTTTTGGCTCTTTTGCTGTTTGATGTCCTCTCCAACCTCCGTTGAAGGCCATCCTTCGAAATGCGCCTGTGGGAAGCAAATCCCGTTTAAGGATCCGCATTCAGCCTGCGTCCGGTGCCTGGGCCCAGACCACGACACCCGGTCCTGCTCTTTTTGCCAGGGGTTCAACAGCCGGACCCGGATCCGTCACCAGAAGGCCCTTCAGGCGTTCCTGCTCAAAGAAAAAATCAGGACCATGGGCGCAGCCTCCAAGGGGGAATCCTCAGAGAAGGCCTGGAGACACCCTGAGAAGCACAGGGAGAGAGTTAGATCCAAGTCCCCATCTAGGGCCTCTGACTCCCGTAGCTCCAGCTCCCGGTCCGACCGCTCTCCTTCCCGGGCCCGTTCTCAGCCTCCCCCCGCAGCGGTGAAGACCCCTTCGGGCTCCTCTTCTGTTTCACAGGCCAAGACCGCCAGGCCTTCCTCATCTTCCTCTTCTAAGGCCCTGGCTAGGTCGGGGGACCGTCATCACCACCATAAGTCCGGTTCCCACTGTTCCGAACCCGACGTCAGGTCTGCCTCCTTGCCTCCTCCTCCCAGAGGAAGACCAAAGCTTACCTCCTAAAAAGCCGTCTGACCCGACACCGACTACCACAGGTCCCAGGAACCGTCGACCGCCAGGCGCCCGTCGCCCGGTCAGGCCTCGTCTTCTTGGTGAAGTCGGCCGGGGACCGGCGTCGTACCGTCCACCATTGAGAGGGGACCCGGCGCCTCCAGCGGCGTCGGTCAGGAGGCAGATGCGGAGGAGGGCTGACCCAGCCCGAGGACCAGGCAGGCGAACCCGGTCCTGTCGCATCCCCCAAGGAGCCCTCGCTGGAACCTGAGACCCCTGGGGAGCCGACGCCGGAACCAGACGACCGGCCATCGGAGCCCGGTCTGTCATCAGGCCTCTCCATATCTGAGGTCAAGGAGTTGTTCACTTACTGGTGGGACACCATAAAAAGGGATGTGGTTCCCACCCCTCCTTCTCATCCTCCTCCTCCACCTGCGACCCCACCGGCCCCTGAGCCCCCTACTCCATCCGGGGCGGCAGGCCGAGTACCGTCCCCCCAGGAGCCAGCGGATCCTCCTAGGGGGAGACCAGACAAAAGGAGACCTCTGTCCTGATCTTCTTCAGGGTCACCCAGCCCTAAGAGACCCAGAAGACGCCGCCGTTTGCCTTCGACGGAGGACACGGGATCGGAATGCTCGGAAGGATCCAGATCCCCCTTTCCGATCCACATCCCTTCTCCGGACCCACGTGAGCTTCCTAGATCTCCTCCGGATGACCCATCGTTCTCAGAGATCATGAGGCATATCCAAGAGAACATGGGCTGGGATGCGGAAGAATTAGACCCCGAGAGACTACGCCTCACCAGGTATCTTTGGCAGAAAGATCATAAGCCTGTGGTGGTACCACCCTTGGTAGACACTTTCGTGGACGTCACCAAGGCAGCATGAAAGCATCCACACTCGCTCCCGGCGATGCTGAAGAAAGCTGACCGCCTGTAAAAAAAAAAAAAAAAAAAAAAAGCCCCTAGGGAGGACCAGTATCTGGCTTCACATCCTCTGGCCGACTCTCTGGTCATCACAGCCTCTCATGACCGGTCCCAGAGACCGCAACATGTGAGCACCCTGCCACCGGACCCGGAGTCCAAACAGCTGGATGCTATGGGCAGGCGCACGTGTGCTTCCGCTACTTGCGCCATCAGATCCCTGAACTACTTAACCCACATGGTACAGTTCCAAAATGCCTTGTGGGAGCAGGGATTGGACCTGGTGGACAAATTGCCAGACGGTGAGCAGAAGGAGGAGATGTTGCAACTCCTCCTTACGGGTTCGGACGTGGGAACCCAGGTGCTGCGAGGCGTGCGATTCCGCGGACTCCTCGGCCAGAGCGGCAGCTTCGGGCGTATGCCTCCAGAGACGCTCATGGCTCCGTGTCTCCGGATTCACCCCGGACGTCCAGAAGAACATCCTGGATGCCTCGTTTCATGGAGAAGTTCTTTTTGGTGAGTCCTCAGAGAGGGTCCTCACCAAACTTCAAGAGGCTGGGAAGGCGGTGCGGTCTGTCCAGGCTATGTACAGACCCAAGCTTAGTTCCTTTCGTAGGAACCAAAGCCGTTTTTGAGGCCGGGTGCAGAGACAGCAGTTCAGCGCCGGCCCGCAACAGAGGGGCTCCTTCTCCCGCAGAGCCCAGAGGAAGTCGTCCGCGGGCCGAAGCCAGCGACCAGCCAAGCCGGCTCAGCCCACTGGACCCTCAGCCGCCACAACATGACTCCTTCCCGGCCCCGTCCCTCAGGATCAACAGGACATCAAGGTCAGGGGTCGCACTGCGGACTAACTGCCAGGGTGGCAGTCCATAACCACCGACAGGTGGGTCCTTCAGTTGGTCGAAAGAGGCCACTTTATAGAATTCGCAGACGAGCCACCCTCGAGGCCTCCTCTGCTCTCCCGTTACTCGGGTCAGCACAAATTGCTTATCAGGCAAGAAATACTCGCGCTCCTGCAGAAGGGAGCAGTGGAGTATGTTCCAGAGAACCAGATAGGATCCGGATACTATTCCCACTTCTTTCTGGTTCCGAGAAAGCAGGACCTCCGTCCAGTCTTGGACCTCAGCGACCTAAATACATCGATGCGCCTACAAGCGTTTAGCATGGTGACCTTCAGGGTCTCATTCCCATGCTAAAGCAGGACGCCTTCTTAGCGTCCCTAGACATGCAGGACGCATACCTGCATATCCCTGTGGCTCAAGCGCACAGGAGGTTCCTGCGCTTCGAGTTTCTCGGCCACCATTTTCAGTTCCGAGCTCTTCCGTTCGGACTGTCATCGGCCCCCAGGGTTTTTACCAAGTGCACGGCAGTCGTGGCAGCGTCTTTAAGGAGACAAGGCCACTATGTGTTCCCGGACTTGGACGATTGGCTTCTTATGGCCACCTCCAGAGAGGCATTGTTGCTGGCTATCCAGCGCACCCAGGACCTGTTCCAGTCTCTGGGCATCCTAATCAATTATGAGAAGTCTCTCCTCGTACCGTCACAGAAGCTGCAGTTCATAGGCGCAGTTCTGGACACCGTCCAAGGGAAAGCATTTCTTCCCGACGAAAGAGCGGAAAGCATCAGATCCCTCATCAGGGACCTCTCGGCGAAGAAGACTGCCCCTGCCAGGCTGGTCCTTCGTTTGCTCGGACACATGGCTGTGGCCATTCCAACCATCCCTTTGGCAAGGCTCCACATGCAGGTAACTCAGTGGATGCTCAAGGTGCAGTGGGACCAAAGGCAAGACCACATGCAGCAGCCGGTCAGAATCACGAATGCCGTGATTCGAGACTGGCAGTGGTAGCTAGACCCAGGCACACTCTCTGCAGGTGTTCCATTTGCAGCGCCGTCCCCGGAGGTGATTCTTTCCACAGACGCCTCAGGGCTAGGGTGAGGAGCACACCTGAACGGGGTGAGGTCCCAGGGGACGTGGACCCCTCAAGAAGCTCATCTCCACATCAACATTCTGGAGATGAGGGCGGTCCTTTACGCCCTGCAGGCCTTTCAGTCAAAGATCCCGCCAAATACTCTTTTGCTCCAAACAGACAATACGGCGATGATATATTACCTCAACAAACAAGGAGGCGCACACTCTTACCCCCTTTGCAGGGAAGCGATGAGAGTGTGGGATTGGGTAATCCGACACGGCGCGAGCCTGATTGCAGTTCACGTTCCCAGAGTGGACAATACAATTGCAGACGGCCGGAGTCGTTCCCAGGCCAAGGTCCACGAGTGGGAACTTCTTCAAGGGGTAGCAGAGGATCTGTTTCTTCGATGGGGCACTCCAGAACTGGACTTATTTGCTTCCCCATCCAACGCAAAACTGCCCAATTTTTGCTCGCTAGATCCAGGGCCTGGTGTTTTCTGGCGAGACGCGTTGTCCCTCTCCTGGGCGGACAGATTTCTCTCCGCTTTCCCTCCCTTCCCGTTGAGCCAGAGAGTTCTTCTCAAACTGCGCAAGGAGCATGCAACAATGATCCTGGTAGCCCCATTCTGGCCCAGACAGATCTGGTTCCCCTTGCTAACGCAGCTGTCCTGGGAACCTCCAATCCGCGTGCCTTTCAGCTCCCATCTCTTGTCTCAGGAGGAAGGTTCTCTAGTCCCCCGGACTTCGCTCACTGAACCTGCATGCATGGCTCCTAGAAGACATAGCCATTTCTGCGACACGGGGTCTAAAGAGGTAGGCGGAAGTTCTTTCTGACCAGAAAGCTGGCAAGCGCATCTGACGTCGCCATGAAATGGCGCCGCTTTTGCTTGTGGTCGCAAGCACGCGGCCTCTCCCCTCTAGGATGCCTGGTGAAAGTGGTGCTGGAATACCTGCTTTCCCTTTTCCATTCGGGTCTCGCTCACGCCTCTATTATGGTGCACCTCTGCGCGATTTCTGTTTACCACTTCCCGGTGGGACAGTGCACAGTAGCACAGCTTGATGCCTCTCGAGATTTCCTGAGAGGGGTGTTACACCTTAGGCCACCCATTAAGGATCCAGTTCCTCCATGGGACTTACTCTTTGTCTTGGAACAACTCACGCTTCCCCCCTTGGAACCTGCCGCGGATTGCGAGCTGCGTTTTCTGTAGTGGAAAATGTTATTTTTGGTTTCCGAGAGTTTCCGAGCTCCACGCTCTCATGTGTAAGGAGCCTTATTTAATTTTCCACCAGGACAGAGTATCTCTGAGGACGAATCCTAAGTTTTTGCCTAAGGTGGTCTCTGCCCTCACTGTCAACCAGGACATCGATTTACCTGTATATTTTTCAAAATATTCTAATAGAGGAGAGGCATTGCTTCACACCCTGGATGTTCACCACTGTTTAAGGTATTACCTGAACAGAACTAAACAGCTTCACAAGTCGGAGCAACTATTCGTTTCCTTTGCTGAGAGGATGCTGGGCCAACCTGTCTCAAAACAGTCTCTTTCTCGCTGGCTTGTCCAGTGTATCTCATTCTGCTACGACAACAAACAGAAGCCCCTCCCGGGTACAGTCCGGGGCCATTCGACAAGGGGGGTGGCTACCTCTTTTGCAGCACTTCGTAACGTCTCCACCTCTGTCATTTGTGCCGCAGCTACTTGGAGCTCTGTGCACACATTCATTAGGCACTATAGCCTGGATATTGCATCATGGCGGAGAGCCGGTTTCGGCCTGGCTGTGCTACAGAGTCTCCTGTCCTAGAGTCAGGACTTGTCAAGATCTTTCCTATTTCCTCCTCCCAGAATGCTTACAGACGCTATTGCTTGGAAATCAGTCCTAATGGTGTAACCTGCTGCAAGAGCTGTTTCTCGAAGTAAGATAGTACAGTTACGTAAGAACTTACCATAACAGTAGATCTTCGAGAACAGCTCTTGCAACTATTCCGCCCACCATTCCCCTTGGAGGAGGCATGGCTTACCGAGCCCTTGGGCAGGGGCTTGCGCCTTGGTCTTTGATGACGGATCCTCGGTCTCCCATTCTGATGTCATTCTGCGGCGGGGAGTCTCCAGGCGGAACTGGGAATCTGGTGGGACCGCCTATGTACTATGCCTGACGTCCAGGGGGCGGGACCCGAAGTCAAGGCGCCCCGCCGAAGAATAGCTAGCTAGAAGACTCCATGGGTCCTGACACCTGCCGGCTTCAGTCCTAATGGTGTAACCTGCTGCAAGAGCTGTTCTCGAAGATCTACTGTTACGGTAAGTTCTTACGTAACTGTACTGTTTTTTCCCAGTGACCATAGTGATATAATTCAGTTATCTTATAGCCTGCCGGAGATTTCTGCCGTCTTACCCTCCTTCCCGCTGGTGCTCTTGCTGTGGAGAAGGGATACTCTGTTTTTTTTTGTGGTCTCTTCTTCTCCTGAAGTGTTTCGTTAAATCATGGGGATACTTTGCACTTGTTCTGAAGCACTGTCTATCTCTGGGTGCCCCCTCTTTGCCTGACAGCCTGTGCCGGTCTGCTCACCCCACCCTTCTCCTTGCCAAATTCTGCAAAATCCAGTTTAGCTCGCTTATACTTCCACAGCCCTGGGCACATGCAATGAACATCTCTTTGCTTCACTGAGTTTGATGGCACATTATATGAGGACTTTAAACCACAGCAACAGCTGCTGGTTGGACTGAAAGCATGACATTAAATCTGTTGGTTCTCATTGCAAAGGAAGGCATTCTGAATGGGGTGCAGTATACTTTAACTGCTCATTTTCTGTGCTATGGACTGCTCAGGTTGAACTGGCTAGCACATTTTGCTCCTCTCCCAAACCAGGGACCCTTCCCTAGTTCCACTCTTGGTGTTCAGTCCCTCTAGGTCTGTTGGCGGCACACTCTGCTAACAGCATTGTCAATGCATGACTTCCCAACTTCTCACTCCCCTCTCCCAGAGGGGTATGATGCCTTCCGGCACCTAAACTATGCAGGGACACTAATGTCTTGAGTTTTATACCCAAGCTTTCCTTTTGCTTAGAAAGGGTTTTTTATCCTCCACCCTCCCCCCCTTTTCTTTTTTTTTTTTTTTTTTTTTTTGCCTGACCTCCTCCTTAAAATCTGAGGAAAATCTATTTTCCACTTCAGGCAAGGAGTGCCGGTGCGAGCTATAGACTAACTGCAGAGAGATGTCAAACCTTGTCCTATTCTAACCCTCTTATTTCTCCACCCACAGTGGCTTGCCACAGCTACAGAGAGGAATTTATGCCCTCTACCATACCATTTTCCCAGTGCAATAGTGCTCCTAGGAGGATGAGATTTTTGGAACCCCCATTTACCCCCTGACTCGTTAAAGGGTTCAGTTCCATTATTCCCCTTCTGAACTATAAGGCCTATTACTAAGGCCCCTACCTTGGAAGCCCAGTTTATCGCCTATGTGTATATAGTTACCAGTTGTTATTTGTTTGTATGTCACCTGCATCATTGCCATACTATACATGACTATTCGGCTATAGTATATAGTGTTGCTGGCCTCCGGACCCACTGCCAGCTCAGGGTGTCTGCTGTATTACACCTCTCATTGAGTACGGCAGCAGGAAGCTGGGAATTCTGTTCAAAAAGTATGACAGATTATACAGACATGGCAGGCCCTAAATTGAAAATGTATTCCATTAATGTCAACAGATTGAATAATCCGGTGATATGGACTGTGATACGGACTAAGGTGTTAGCTGTGGTGCATAGGGAGAGGCCAGATCTGGTATTTATGCAGGAATCCCACCACACTCAGATGGAGTCATCTAAGCTAGTTAAGTATGGCTACTCCGCTATTCACTCTTCCTCCTACCAGCGTGGAAAGCACAGAAGAGTGGCAGTCTTGATGGCACACCACCTGACAGTTCAGGAATTAAAGGTGGTCAAGGACAAGGAGGGCTGTGGATTTTTAGTTCAGGGGGAGATAGACATCACTCTGGCCAATATATACAGTCCCCCAGGATCTGACACCCCTTTTAGTCGTTGTTTACTAAACCTGGTGACAGACAGTGTGAAGGTTTTTTCTTTTCTTAGCTGGGGATTTTAATTTACTTATGGATGCTAATAAAGACACCACAGCATCTTATCAGATTCGCTTCCCTGCCTCTTATAAATATTTCTGTAGATATATTACCTCTATGAGATGGTCGGACACCTGGCGGGAGTTGCATCTGGGCCAGAACGAATTCACGCATTACTCGTCACCTCACCAAACTTACAGTCGTATATATTATATCTTTGTACAACAGGAAGATGTGGCCAGGGTTGCTTCCTGTTGGACTGGCCAGATTTCTTTCTTGGATCATGCCCCAGTCATCAGAGAATTGGATCTAGGCCTGTTCTGAAAAAAAAGACACACTAGCACTTTAATTCCTACTATTTTGAAGGATGAGGGCTACGTAGAACTAGTATGGAAACATATGAAGAACATTGTTCCCCAGAGACACAGCCCACTGTTTTGTGGTATACAGTTAAAGAGCCGGGGTTTACTTATTTAATCTATCTTCCCCCTTAACAGGCTGGATAGCTTACCCCTCGGTTTAAAGGTCCTTCAGGGTGCCATAATGTTTACATCTCTAACTTTTCCAACAAAACGCTCATAAAATCCAAAATCCAGACATGCAACCAAAACGCTAACACTTCCTAAGTTGGAGGCACGCCCCCTCGCTGCCACGTTTTATGATGTCAGTCCTAGAATAGCGCGGAGGCGCGCTCCATAGGCTCTAATGGGGCCAGTATTTACGTGTTGTTTTTAACTACTTTTAAATGCCGGATTTAAGAAAAGAAGGCCACCGCTCAACTAAGAAGGACCTTCTCCATAACTCACCAGGCCTCTAGTTCTGGTTCCCCTCTCCTTGCCCTGAGTCTCAGTGCAGAGAAGGCATTCAATAGGGTATCGTAGACGTTTCTTCATGCCACCCTGTGTCAATTTGGATTCCCGAATGAATTTCAGGACCTAATTTCTGGCATCTATCTTGCTCCCATTGCTCAGGTCAAGGCAAATCATCATTTGTCCTCGTCCATTCCATTGCAACGTGGTATGAGATAAGGTTGTCACTTGTTCCCGCTCTTATTCGCCATGTATATTGAGCCCTTGGCACAGGCTGTGTGGCAACACCCGAATATCATGGGTCACATGAGACCAGAAGGCACTGAGCATCGTATAGCCCTCCATGCCGATGACATCATGACATCAGGCTCTACTTGTCATCCCCAGAGTTGGACCTTCTGGTTATTTGGTCAGTATTACACCAGTGTGGCTCTTTATTGGGTTACAAGACAGAAGTCCTGGCTATACAGCATGTTCCCAGTCCAGCACTTAAAACTCAATACCTTTTCCACTGGGATGTGGCCCAGATGAAATATCTCTGAATAAAGCTCACACCCTCGGTCTGCCAAATTTGTAAAGCTAATTATGCCTCTCTCCTAGCTCAGCTGCAACAGGACCCTGAAAGATGGACAGTACTTCCCCAGTACTTCCCCTGTCTCTAGAGAGACAGGTGGCAACTATTAAAATGCTGGTCCTTCCAAAATTCTTATATCTGTTTCAGAACCTAACTCTCCCAGTTCCTCACAGGGCATGAGTGTGTTGGCACAGGTAGATTTCACGGTTTCTTTGGCAGGGGTGGCTTCCCCGAGTTGTGTTGTCAGCGCTGAGCAGACCAAAGAGGCGAGGCAGACTAGTGCTGCCAGATCTTAAATTATATTATGAGACAGTACAGCTGCAGCTGGAAAAGTATTGGCTGAGAAATTCCCCCGACCGGCAGAGGGCTAGTTGGAGAGAGTGGGAGTCCCTACGCAACCCATAGAACTGGGCCTGCTGGACTCTCAGCAGTTCAGTGCATACTACAGGTGTGTTTCCACATTCCTCTTTACCCCACTATAGGTGTGGAAGAAATGGGTCCTCAGAGGGGATCTATCTCAGCAACTTTTGTGGCTTCTCCTCTTACATATGAGCGCAGATTTCGTTCCAGCGTGTCTAGATATAGGATATAGATATTTGTGCCATAAAGAGTTATGGTTCCCAGTTCAAATGATGCAGGGGCAGGATGTGAAATCCTTCCAAATGGTGTGGGATTTGTTAGGAATTCCTCACAAAGACATGTTTCGATACTTTCAAGCGTGAGCATGTTTAACAAGATTACTTAAAAGAAGCACAGGATTGGATACTTCCAATATGCTCACTCAGATTCTAATGGAAGCCTTGAGGGCGGAAGTCCTCTCACACTTTATCTCACATCTTTATAGGCACTGCAGGACTTAAGTCATTATGAGCTTTTAAGCTGTGGGAGCAGGAAATTGGTTATCCCTTGGAACAGGACAAATGGGAAACAGTATGTCAGAATACACAGAAGAGATCCTCCTCCATGTCCTGGAAGCAGGGCTCCCGATAAGGGGTGTACGGACCTATTTTACTTACCTCATTTTAGGAAATGCTCTTCAACATTTTTTTTATTGAGTACCAGTACTCATCCAACATTTGTAAATACTCCACACTGCAAATAATTTTGCTTTATAACATAACTGGTGATTCAAAGGGAGCATTTTTTTCCCAGATTTACAACACTCGTACCCATCCCAGTTTTGTTTTACTCACTATATTTTAAAACTGGTGAGTAAATTACTTTTACCTGCCAACATTATTTGGAGTATTGTTGGCACCTAATCAATTCTTATCTAGAAAAAAAACTACATTGTTTTTAAAACACTCATCTCTGTCCAGACATTTGTACACACCTGAATTTGGTTTAACTCACCTCACTTTCAAAATGATGAGTACAATACTCATCTGCAAAAATGTTATCTGGAGCCCTACTGGAAGGAGTTCAGCTGGAAATATCTAATTCATTACTTTATCGCCCCGGTCCAGTAGGTCCACAGAGGAACTGCCCCGACAGCGCACTACTGGTGACACTGTGGAGAACCCAGGGCTTCTCTCTGTCATATAATGTGGGATTGCCCTAACCTTGCTCCTTTTTCGGGAGCTCGAAGGGGCACTGCAGGAAATATTCAAGCCCTACATAGCTCTCAGTAAAGAAGTTCTGCTTTTCACACTGTATCCATGGGGACTGAATGATTCTGCAAGCAAGTACTTATTGGGAATACTCCTGGGTGCAATAAAGAAATGTATAAACATTAGTTAAAATCAGAAATCCCCACGCAGGCGGACTGGATACTGTTAGTTAACTCCATTTACAATTTAGAAATCCTGACCTACACCATTAAAAATCAGGTAGACAAAGGCCAGAACAGATGGAATCATTGGGTAATGTATGTTATGGGAAGAGACCCCTCTTTTGTACCATAACTTACAAGCACAGCTGCATCTTGATACCATGGTAGATAGGACAGTTGGTTGAAAGAGATGTGGGCTTCCCAGACTCTGTGTTACATTGAAAATGTTATAAACTTTGATTATTAAAAAAAGGAAGAAAAGTAGATTTGTCAGGCATGCTAATATTTCTATCAGTTGTAGCTGAAACTAGCTTTTTTTGGGGGGGGGGGGATTTTTTGCACTGCAGGCCACCTTTCACTTTGCAGTGTGGTACAGTATCACATAAACTACCCCCAGAAATGAAAGATGGCCTGCTAATTTTTGTAAGGTTACCATAAACTGCCCCCTTCCCTTTCTACTGCACTTTACATTGAACGTACTGTAGCCTTGTCCCTCATTCACGGTTTTGGGGTGAAGCTACAGCTTGAGATTCCAAAGCTTACTGAATATGGACAGGCCCGACAAAGTCTGTTATCTTAATAATTGCTCTAAGAATTGTTTTAATCTGCTTATTTAAACCCTGAGGCAGGTAGCACTCTAGCTTGACTTGCTCCAGTTGTACCTACTGCTCTTTAACATTGGTCGTTTATGGGCAACTTGACATACATTCAGGCCATTATGAATAAATTAAGTCATACAAGTTATTAAAGGTACCTAGAATGTAATGTTGTATTTTATGTGTGTTGTGAGTGTGCAGATCAGTTGTATGCGTGTGTTGTATAGAGAAGTACTTTAACAGGAATACTCTTGAAAACAGGACCCTGTGTCCTAATATGTCCCACCTTGTGTAAAACTAAATGTTACTGTACGGGTACACAAGCACACCATCTGGTAGGAGGACTGAAGATTACCTAGCACTGGCGCGGGAATGTGCTCTCTAGAAAAGCAGTTGCCTGTTTATATTGGGTGGAGGACACCTGGAACAGTCTACCAAAGCTGGCGGTAGAAGCCAAATTATTGACCAGTTTCAAACAAGGATGGGATAGGTACAGCAGAACAGTGAAACATATTTGGGGGGTGGGAGAAAATGAACTGTTGGGGAGGGGCAGTAAGGCATTGAAAAGGCAAGAGGCCCAGCAACTCCAGTCTAACATCAGGTCAGACACAGAGTTAAGTAGGAAATGGGTAGACTGCATGGCAGAATCTATGTACAGGTATGTATAGAATACGTGTATATGAGTGTGTGTGTATGTGTGTAAATTATATACAAAAATCCGAAAGATATATTTATTTATTATACATATCAGAATTGCAACCCTTTGAGTCAAGGACTCGTTTCCAAAGGCTCCACGTCAGTTCCAGTGGATTCAACACATAGACAGCAACACAAATGCAATATGATAGACAGGAGGTTACAGAAGTTTTTTGTTACATACCAAACAGCGAATAACAAACAGTATTCATATATTTGCTGGTGTCAGAACAAACAACATAGAATCCCGAGCCATCCAGTGCCCAGATAAGAGTTACGGTTTACAACAGCAGTACAGAGGTCTATACAGTGTGAAAGCTAGGCTCCAAGGACAAATACAGTAAATTCAGAATTGCAGCCTGAGATAAGGCGACTGTCATCAAGAGTCTAGAAAAGGGTCCGGGGAGGGAGCAAGGCACCTGTGGGCTAGGATCCCGCTTGTGGAGCACATTAGCAGCTGCGGGTGGAGAAAATGAGGCTCTTGAGAGCTGCCTTAAAAGGACCTATTTTAGTGAGTGAGGAAATCGAGGAGAGGAGGGCGTTGAACCAGTGTGGTGCCCTGTAACAAAAGAATCTTTGGGCGAGTGATGTCCGCACCCTCGGGACTCTGAGAGCGGCCTTAGTTGAGCTACAGGTAGAGGCAGAGGGGGAAGCAGGGTGGAGGGAGGTGGACATCCCTGGGGGGAGAGACCTAGAAGTATTTATTTTTAACCAGGAGGCAGGCCTGATATTGTAACCGCTCTTCTAGATTATGTTGGCCAGCGAGTATAGAGTGCATACACGAGTCAATTTGTCTGCACCAGTGAGTAGCCTACAGGCCTTATTTAGGGATAGTTGGATTCTCCTGAGGGCGTTGGCATCAGCAGCAGCTTTGACAGGGAGGCCGTAGTCTACAGTAGACAGGACAGAGGAGGAGACAGTCGATATGAGGGCATCAGGTGAGAGGCAGTCCTTATGATGGTAGAGAAGGCCTATGCGCATGTTAATTGCTGAGGTGAGCAGGTTGATGTGCGAGTGAAAGGAGAGGGCAGAGTCGAAGGTAATGCCCAGGTATTTGTAGCTGCTAACTTGTTCTAGTGGGTGGAGTGAGCTGGATAGTATATGGAGGGGCAAATTTTTTGCCTTATTTTGATAATGGGCAAACAACATGGCTTTTGTTTTTTTAATGTTAATGACTAGCCTGCGGTCGTTGAACCACTTTCCAGTTTGACTGAAAGAGTGCTGGAGGGAGGCCTGAAAAGAGGAGGGGTCAGGGTGGGAGGAGAGGAGAACCACATCATCTGCATATAGCAGGACCTTGCTGGTGCAGGAGTTGGGTAGGGCATTTACATAGAGACTAAAAAGAAGAGGGCCCAGGATGGAGCCCTGTGGGACACCGGAGCGGACAGGGCGGGTGCTGGAGAGGGTGCTGTTTATTTTGACACACTGGGACCTTGACGAGAGATAGCTAGAGAACCAGTCCAGCGGGCCTTGGGACAGCCTGGTTGAAGGAGAGTGTCCAGTAGGAGTGGGTGACAGACCGTATCAAAGGCCTTGGAGAGGTCGATGTAGACAGCCCCTGCAAGGTGGCCTTTGTCAAGGGTTTCATGAAGGAAGTTTGAGAACTCCACGAGAGCAGTGGTCATACTATGACCTGGACGGAAGCCATGCTGCTCTCTGCAGAGGAGATTGTGGGAGGCAAGATATTCAGATAATTGGTCTGCCACTATTTTTTCCAGGGCTTTAGAGAGAGGAGAAAGAATAGAGATCGGACTATAGTTTCCAGGAGAGGAGGTGTCACCACTTTTGAAGATAGGGGTGATCACAGCCTTTTTCCAAGCTAAAGGGAACTGGCCCAGGCAGAGGGAGCGGTTGACTAAATCAGTCAGGCGGTTAAGTACTACGTCAAGGACCTGCTGTAGGATCCTAGTATCCGGGGGGGGGGGTGGTCAGAGGAAAGGCTGGTAACACTGAGGGCTTTTATTAGATAGTTCCAAGAATTTTGTGGTGAGATGGTCCTCAGGTAGAAAGGTGGGTGAGGGAGGGGCTGTGGCTGGAGGGGGGGAGGTAGGGTCGAAGAAGTTACTAGGGAGAACTGCGCTGAGATCTGAGAAGGCAGTGTTTAGGCAGTCTGCAATATTAGCAGGGTCAGTGATAGCAGTTCCATTAAAGTTGAGTAGAGACGGGGGCAGGGAGTGAGACTTCCCATTTAGCTCCTTTATGTTGTCCCAGAAGTTCCGGATAGACCCCCAGGAGGAGGCTAGTGTGGATCTGTAGTACTTCATGTATATATATATATATATATATATGTGTATATATTTATAAAATGGGTAGGGAAATTGTTGCCCTTTATTGGCTGATGATCACCACATGACCGTCATTATATCAGTACTACTGCACACCTGCACTTTTACCCCCAAAAAAACAATTTTGCCATTTTATAAGCTAGATAACCCACTCTAGGATGATGTCATTTGATATGACGCCATGGGTGGTTGACACATCGGCCATAACGAACACATCAAAGGCGCATGATATATCAGACAAGACCTCACACCTAAGAGTGGGTTATCTATTTTATATATATACATATATATAGCATTGGGGGGCATTTACAGCAGGAACTTAAGTTGTAAGAACTGTTTCTAGTAGTACATGTTATGATTTTACCCAGTATATTAGAGTACTAGAGCATCTCTATACAGTAAATAATTTAGTACCATAATTTATATTACACTTACATGAAAGGCTGCACTGAAGAATCTGTGATGGTATGTTGTTTTTTTAAGTAATGTTTGCTGTGTTTCCCCTTCCATGTCTTGCAGAATCAGATCTCTTTCAAGTCCGTGGTATTAATGGAATACTTTTAAACAGTACAAGTCCATTGGCACCAGTGGCCTCCAGGGAAGAGGTGCTGGCCACAGAAAGCCATGTTCTCGAGTCCTTCTATCCCATCTCTCCTACCATTGACTTACAGGAAGTTCACGTGTATGAGGAACAAAATGACACAGGTAGGTATCAAGTACTCAAATACTGCTGAAAAAACGCCTTGTGTGCAGGCTTAAGAGTATAATGTTCTGGGTCAAGTAACTCCTGGTTTCTTTCGTTTGAGTGAGTTTTTGATATTTGGAAAATGTTGAAACATATAATACTGATACAAAGAAATACAAAATCACACATGCCCCCACAATGCAAAGCATCATGGGCTGCATATGCAAATCACCACAGAATATTTTGCTGGTTCAACTTTAAGCATAAATGCAGGGTGCTGAAAGGCCTCTCACACAGTCTGCAAAGGGCGCCAACAGAAGACATAGACACGTGTTTCATCCTACTAGGACTCATCAGTATGCCTCGTCTGTTTGACATCCCAGTAGAATGAACCAGTTACCTTAAGATGGTCTATCTGGGTTATGTTGTGGTGAACCCAATACAGATACAGTTCAGTTTTTAGATACTGATTGTCTCTATGGATCATCCTTTTCTTCAAGGGGGGTGAAAAGATGGGTCAAACTCTTAAGCATTCAGTCCTTGACCTCACAACTGCCAACAAGGTCGACAACTATCATTTTTTTATTTTTGGAAGCGAGGGTTGTGGCGAGAACTCCTGCTTACTAGAAATTGATACTACTACCATCACAACTCCTTTCACATAGCCCATCAAACTGCCTACCGATTCTAATGTTTAGTGGCCACTACTGACTTGGGACAGATTCAGATCAGTGACACAAGAGGTGAAAAGTTCCATTACCCCTTCTAGTCCTTAAACCAAAAAGTTCCAGTTCATTCAGCAAGCATGCCATGTTATTTTAAGGCTAGTTGAAAACACTTTCTGCTGTTTAACATCTGAAACATTGGCTTATTGCGTCTCGTTGTTGATTTTTATTTATTTATCTTTTTGTATTTTTATTGACTGGGAAAGGATTAAGAAGTACTTCCTAATTTCAGAGAGGGAGAGACAGAAAGTACTAATTTATATTAAACCAGAGTAATCTATTGTAAGATTAGTAAATGGGGGGGGGTCTCTGGGTAGGACACCAAGGAAATTCCCCTCCTCTTTTCGAGAAATGCACTGGGATCTTAAATGCCCACTTGCCCATCAGAAAAGGCATCCACTCATAAAAGCGGAAGTGCTGTGTGAAGTGTTGGGTAATTCTGCTTCTTTCCATGCTCCAGCTTATTTTTTTATGGCACCCCTGTATATACTTTGTTGCTGGTAAATCCACAGTAAATATATTTTGAATTATATGCCTAGATTTCATTTAGTTTCGGTGAGGGTGTGCTTTGTTGGTTTCCATCAGAACAGGCAGAAGGGATGTTGTTTTAATGTCACACCTAAAAGATGGCATCTCAGAACAGCACAGTGTGCCCCCAAACACCATGCTGGGGCATCAATATGGTTACTTACAGCCAAAGGGAGAGTGCCACCTGAAGTGCTACTGTAATGCCCCAGTACATTCTGGTATATAACCCTAGTACACAGCAGTGTGGGCCTCCCACTTTGAAACTTGGGACACTTTGTCAGCCACAGTAGACAAGTAGGAAGAAATAGGCTATTGGTTAACTAGGATCTGCAGCTTATCCTGTAGGTAGGGAAATGGGCAGGCTAGGTGGGTCAAGTGGTCTTTATCTGCCATCAAAGTCTATGTTTCTATAAATAGGCTTAATAAAGGGAAGGGTGGTAGCCAGAGGGTAACAGTGAAAAGGCAGAGAGATTGAACAAATGGTTTTGTTCAGTATTCACAAAAGAAGAGGAGGGGGACATACCTAAACCAAACGATAGAAGCACTCTTGATAGTGGGGTCAATACCAGTCCATTCACAGAAGAAAGAGTCCTGAAAGAACTCCTAAAAGTGAAGGTGGACAAGGCAGTGGGGACTGATGGGATTCACCTCAGAATTCTGAAAGAACTAAGGGGAGAACTAGTGACACCACTGACTATCCTTCTTTAACAAATCATGGGAGGATGGGGTGGTACCTGAGGACTCGAGGAGGGAAGATGTGATTCCTCTTCACAAAAGTGGGAGCAAGGCAGAAGCAGTGGACCTGTTAGTTTGACCTCAGTGGTAGGGAAAATGATGGAATTACTTCTGAAAGAAAGAATTGTTGAGTACCTAGAGGCCAGTGGTGCACAGGACCAAAGGCAGCATGGATTCACAGTGGGAAGGTCATGTCAGACGAATCTAATCGATTTCTTTGACTGGGTGACCAAAGTAGTAGACCAGGGAGGGGCTGTGGACGTGACCTACCTAGACTTTAGCAAGGCATTTGACACAGTCCCACACAAGAGATTAATAAACAAGTTAGCCAGCCTTGGAGTGGATCCCAGGGTGGTAGCCTGGATTAAAAATTGGCTGGACAACAGGACACAGAAGGTAATAGTAAACAGAGTCCACACCGAAGAAAGGGGGATTACTAGCGGGGTACTGCAGGGCTCAGTATTGGGGCCAATCCTCTTTAATGTATATATATTTGACATTGCAGAGGGACTGGAAGGAAAAGTATGCCTCTTTGCAGATGACACAAAGATCTGCAACAGGGTTGATATACAGGGGGGGGTGGAAAGGATGAGAAGGGACTTGGCAAGGTTGGAGGAATGGTCAAAAGCATGGCAGCTTAGATTCAGTACAAAGAAGGGCAAAGTAATGCACCTGGGAAACAGAAACCCAGGGGAAGAGTACACAATGAAGGGGGTACTAACAATGACAAAAATGGAAACGGATGTGGGGGTAGTCATATCAAATGACCTAAAGGTAGGCAGGCAATGTGAGAAGGCAGTAAGGAGGGCTGGGGGGAATCTGGGGTGTATAGGGAGAGGCATCACCAGTAGAAAACAGTAAGTTGTTATCCCTCTGTACAGACAGTTGGTGAGACCCCATCTGGAGTACTGTGTGCAGTTCTGGAGACCCCATCTCCATAAGGACATAGGATGGAGGAAGTCCAGAGGAGAGCAACTAAAATGGTGCAGGGTCTGCACCAGAAAGCATACGAAGAGAGACTAAAGAAACTTAATTGTATACCCTCGAGGAAAGGAGGGAGAGGGGGGACATGATAGAAACTTCCAAGTACCTCAAGGGAATCGGCAAAATCCAAGAGGGTAGCTTCTTTCAGAAAAAGAGATGTGCAAGAACAGGGGGGCACAGTTTGAAGGTGGGGGAGGCAGCTCAGGGGCAACTTGAGGAAGCATTTTTTCACAGAGAGGGTGGTAGACGCATGGAATGGCCTTCCTGAGGAGGTCGTGGGGTCAAAAACAATGGGGGAATTCAATAATGCATGGGACAGACATAAGGCAGTTATAGTGGGGGGTAGGCAGAAGTAGGCTGTTGGTTAACTAGGATCTGCTGCTTATCCAGTAGGTAGGAAATGTGCAGACTGGGTGGGCCAAGTGGTCCTTATCTACTGTCAAAATCTATGTTTCTATAGAGCCTGACATGTTCACCAGATTGTCACCCCCCCCCCCCCGTTACCTCCATTTGTAGTGCCAGCGACCCTTTACCACAGTAGTTTAGGGCTGGGGGGTAGCAAGCACCTGCACCAGTGGCACTATGATTGTTTGCTCATTTGCTTATTTTATCTTCTTGTGGTTTTCAGCCTCCTAGCTATGAGTGTCTAGCTCTTGCCCTCCACAGGCAGAACAGGGAGTCGTGCCATGCACTAGATCAGCATGTGTTTTTTTTTTAATTAGAATTAGCTTGTGGAGTTTGGGGGTGTTCTGAATAAAACCCCAGAACCCTTTTAAACAAGTGAAGCAGTTGAAAGCATAGGAGTTGGGTGCAGAGTTGCACAGGGAGCGATAATGTGCCTGGGAGAGGCAAGGATACCGGGAGTGACAGAGACCAGAGCTTACTTCGGATCAATGAAGCTGTCTCATTGGACTTAGCCATACTCCTCTGCACCCATTGTGTGAAAAAGGGATAGCGGGCACCATCGCAGTTCAGCGGCATGAGGCCAAGTCATGGCCTGTAGGGCGACTGGCGTGAGTTTTTTTGTTTTCTTCCCTCATCTCCAGTTGCAGCTTATGGCCCCCAGCACTCATCTCAGGAAGCAGTGATCCCGAGCAGGACTCATACCTTCCCCATAAGCACAGTAGATCCCTGGGTTGCTGTGGTGACTCTGGCGGCAGCACAGCAGTAGTGCCGATCACCACAACAAAAGTACAGTTTAAAGTGTTTTCTTAAAGTTGCTGAGATATGCATACTGCACCATCTGGTGCCTTACACAGCAATGACGATGAAAGGGAGGGAAGGCGGGCTCCAGCAGGAACCACCTAAAAGGCGAGGAAGAGCACGACTCCAAAGACAGTTTACAAAGAAAGGAGTACTTCAGCAGGAAATGCCTATAAGCAGGGCCCCGATTTTTCTGCGGCACATCGGAGCAAAGTTCTGCGTGCAGGGGTTCTCATTGCTGCAGAACTTCTGCAGCACTCAGCACCAATTTCACGGCACATTTTACCCTTAATTTTTTTTCTTTTTTTGTTTGCCCAGTCTGACACAATGCACGCTCGTAACACAGTCATTTCAAGGGCGTTTGTCACCAAATTTTCAACATAGCCAGTTTAAGACCTCTGCTCATGAACAGTATCATGTGATTTTATTACTCTGTCTGGAACATTGATTTCGCACACCGACCGCGCCATTGTGCGCTACATGTGCGAAAACACATTTTGGGTGAAATGTGAAAAATGACAGTTGTACTGTTCATAAGGAGGTGTGGTAAAATAGCAATACTGAAAAATCTGGGTGAAAATATTAAAAATGCTTCGAGAAGTTACAGTGCGTAAATCATAGCGCACACTTGTAAAACAGTCGTTTTGGGGAATAATTTCACCAAATTTTCAACATAGGGTTTTTAGGAGCCTGCCTCATGAACTGTGACACTGTCATTTCGTTAATCATTCCAGAAAGGTGGTTCTGCGCGGTGACTGCGGAACCACCTTTGAGCCGATCAATGAAATAACAGTGTCTGATTCATGAATAAAACTAAAAAACCCATGTTGAGCTGAGTAACATCAAAATAGCTGAAATATGCACTAAAGTTAAAAAAAATCCATTTATGCCATTATACAGCTTACATTTCTTCAGTTAGGGTCGGCTTTGAAGAGTGCAGGCGTGTTCCACAGAAGATCATCGCACTGGGCTCGGAGGTAAGTATGGGTTGGGTGGGGTGAGTTGAGGTGTGGGAGGTGGGTATGCAGAGGATGAGTCTGGGTTGGGGAAGAATCACCGATGGAAGTTTTTTTTTTTTTTTTCAGGGTGTTTGGAAGCTTCACACAGGAGGGACTTTTGCCACGCTGGGGTGGGCTCCCAGCGTGGCACCAGGCAGCAGCAGGAGGTCGTGAAACCCCGACAAGGATTGGGCACCCCTTTGGCAGAAGTTTTGCCATGTTGGGGTGAGCTCCCAGCGTGGCACAGAAACATTTGGGGGGCAGTGAAACCGGCGGGGGTTAGGGCACCCCGATCGGCAGATGAAGCATTTGCCACGCTGGGGTGGGCTCCAAGCGTGGCACCGCTAACAGGGGTCAGTGGAAGCCAACAGGGGGGTTGGGCACCCCGTTGGCAAAAGTTTTGCCACACTGGGGTGGAGCTCCCAGTGTGGCACAGAAACATTGGGGGGCAGTGAGAGCCGACGGGGGATTAGGCACCCCATGCGGCAAATGAAGCATTTACCCGCGCTGGGAGTGGAGCTCCCAGCAGCATACTAATATTCAGAGGAGCCGTTTGTTCCATGAGGTGACCATGAATTCAGCGGGTGATGACAAATTCGCGGATATTTCCTGGTTTGCGCATCCGGAATCGCGGAAAACTGGGGCCATGCCTATAAGGCTGAGCAGCACATCATTATAATGACAGTATGCCTGAGCAGGTACTTTTCCACTTCTGATGTGCCAGTAAGATCATGAGAGTTGTCAGTCAAGGCAGCACAATACCAGGGACAGTAAACAAGGAAGATCAGTTGAACTTTGCCATAAAATGTACCTTTTACTTTGCGATTTGGCCATGAAATAAAACTAACTGCAGAGTGCACAGTAGAGAAACAGATTTGCATGGCAAACCAGGGTGCACATTAAAGAGACTTCTGCGTAGCAAACCTGGGTGCACCGTAAAGTGACATTGCATAACAAACCATGATGCACAGTAAAGAGACTTCTGCATTACCAGCAGTGGTGTGCATTAAAAAGACTTCTGCTTAGCAAACCAGGATGCTCAGTAAAGAGACTTTTGCATAGTAAACCAGGGTGCACAGTAAAGAGAAATTACTTAGTCGATGAGAGTGAACTGTAAAGAGAAATTACATAGCCGACCAGGGTGCACAGTAAAGAGACACTGCATAGTTGACAAGATTGCACAATAAAGAGACATTGCATAGTTGTCAAGGGTGCACAGTAAAGAGACACTGCATAGCAAACCAGGGTGCACTGTTAAGAGACACTATAACCAACAAGAGTGCAAAGTAAAGAGATATTACATAGCCTGCGAAACAAAACAAAACTTCGAGGTGCTCAACTTACACTAAATGTGAAGTAAATTGACCTGGTGCAAATTCGGGAACAGAAATATAGAATACAAAAACCAACACGCTTTAAAAAAGCAGTCCGAATGCACAGACCCCAAAAGTTAAATAATACACCAGTACATGGCACGGCTTACTGTATCTTCAGATTTTATTGTGGTCACAACTCATAATACAGACAGCGGATACACGGAGTGCCGCGGCGACTTACTAGACTGAGAATCAAAGAATAACACGCTTCGAACATCAAAATAATGTATAAAACATGAAGTAGAGCATTTCAAATGACCGGGTCAAGCCGAGCAAAGACCAGCTCGCGTGCGTGATGACGCACGGAGTAACAGCTGACGTTTCGGCTAGACGCCTTCCTCAGAGCTCTGTTCGAAGCGTGTTATTCTTTGATTCTCAGTCTAGTGAGTCGCCGCCGCACTCCGTGTGTCCGCTGTCTGTATTATGAGTTGTGACCACAATAAAATCTGAAGATACGGTAAGCCGTGACATGTACTGGTGTATTATTTAACTTTTGGGGTCTGTGCATTCGGACTGCTTTTTTAAAGCGTGTTGGTTTTTATATTACATAGCCTACCGGGGTACACAGTAAAGAGACGACTGCATAGCAAACCAGGGTGTACAATAAAGAGACACTGCATGACCAACAAGGGTGCACAGTAAAGAGACATTACATAGTCAACCAGATTACACAGAGAAGAGATGTCTGTTTAGCAAACCAGGGTGAACAGTAAAGAGACACTGCATAGCAAACCAGGGTGCACAGTAGAGAAACACTATATAATCAACACGCATGCACAGTAATGAGACATTGCATAACCAATGAGAGTGCACAATAAAGAGACACTGTATAACAAACAAGGATGCACAGTAGACATTGCATAACAAATGAGGCTTTACAGTAAAGAGATATTATATAACAAACTAGGGCGCACAGTAAAGAGATATTGCTGAGTAACCTAGAAATACTAATTAAAGAGACATTGCATAGTAGCCCAGAGTGTATATTAAGGAGACTTTGCATAATGAAACCAGACTGCACATTAAAGAGAACTTTGCAATTGGGCAACATGTATGCTTTGCATAGATCTCTGAATTCACATAGACTGCACTGTTGTCAGGGTCAGTATACCACTGCCAGCCTATCAGCCTAAGGACAAGCACGTTAAAGAAAGAGAGCTTGGCATACCTAACTGACAATGTTTTACAGTAGATTGTTTTGCAATGTATGCCACTGATACTGACTGTGACCAGACATCTGAGGAAGTATCTGCATTGATCTAGCATGGGATTGAGATAGGGCCGGGTTCATTCTTGACAGTTCTCCCACAAACCCAACAGCGAGTCAGGTAGAGAACCACCCCAGTTCACAGCATAGGTTGTTGACAATCTAAGGGGGGAAGGATATTGCATTATTGCAGTATCAAAGCTTCAGAAGAGGACTATTATAGTCCAGAATAGGATTTCAGTATCAAAGTTCCAGAAGAGGATCTACAGTTCTGTTCAGGCTGCACATTGCATAACAAACCAGGGTGCACAGTAAATAGATGTTGCATAGTTGTCAAGGGTGCACAGTAAAGAGACACTGCATAGCAAACCAGGGTGCTCAGTTAAGACACATTGCACAGCTAACCAGATTACACAGTAAAGAGACTTCTGCATAGCAAACCAGGGTGCACAGCAAAGAGACACTGCATAACCAATGAGGGTGCACAGCAAAGAGACACTGCATAACCAACGAGGGTGCACAGCAAAGAGACACTGCATAACCAACAAGGGTGCACAGTAAAGAGACATTGCATAACCAATGAGGGTGCACAGTAAAGAGACATTGCGTAACCAATGAAGGTTCACAGTAAAAAAGACATTGCATAGCAAATCAGGGTGCACTGTAAAAAGACATACGAACTTGCCAACAGATAAAGGCCTTTTGGTCTATCGAGTGTACTCTACTGTGCAGGTAGTAGCCCTTATACTGCAGCTGCCCCTCCCTCCCCCTTACCCTGTCCCGTCCCCTTTTGAAGTAGCCCACTGTCTTAAGGATACCACTTCCTCTGGTAGTACATTCAATGCTGTCACTACCCTCTCTGTAAAAAAAGTGTCTCCTCATTTCCTTCCTGAACCTCCCCCTTCAGTCTCAGATTGTGCTCTCTGGTGTCTGTCTCCCTTCTCAATAGGAAAAGCCCCTCCATGCCTGCCTTATTTATTCCCTTCATGTACTTGAAGGTTTGTCATGTCCCCCCAATCCCTCCTCTCTTCTAGGAAGTAGATGTTCAACTCCCTCAACCTACTCTCATAGGGCAAGTCTCCTAGCCCCTGAATCAGTTTTGTTGCTCTACATTGCACAGCCTCCAATAACGTAATGTTCTTCTTCAGGTACAGATGCCAGAACTGCACGCAGTACTCCAGGTGTGGTCTAACCAGTGACCTGTATAGTGGCAGGATCACCTCCCCCCTCCTGGAGGATATGCCTCTGGCAATACAACCCGGCATCCTGTTAGTTTTTGCAGCTGCCTTTCTACACTGTGTGGAGTTGTTTATTGCTCCTGTTATGGTCACCCCCAGATCCTTCTCCTCCTCTGTTTTGGCTAGCTGAATACCCCTAGCTGGTAGCTTCTCCTTGGGTTTTTTGCTTCGAAATGTAGCACCTTGCATTTCTTGGCATTGAACCCCAGCTGCCAAGTATCTGAT
The DNA here is from genome assembly GCA_016271365.2 of Neoceratodus forsteri. Lineage (NCBI taxonomy): Eukaryota > Metazoa > Chordata > Ceratodontiformes > Ceratodontidae > Neoceratodus > Neoceratodus forsteri. The sequence continues at coordinate 318,885,417 of CM028136.1, forward strand.
CAGTCCTCCAATATTGCCAGATCCTCTTGCAACTCCTGCCACCCCTCCAAGTCATCCATTACTACTGTCATCTTGGTGTCATCCGCAAACAGACTGATCTTGCTGTTGATGCCAATTAAGATGTCTGCTATGAAAATTCCAAACACCAGCCCAAGTACAGAGCCCTGTGGCACTCTGCTTGTTACTGTCCTGGGTGATGAGAGCTCCCCTCCCACCACCACATTCTGCTGTCTCCCTTGCAGCCAGTTGACTATCCATCCCACCATCTTCACCCCCAACCCTGTGTCTTCCAGCTTACTACCTAGCCTCCCATGCGGCACCAAATCGAATGCCTTATTGAAGTCCAGGTACAGGACATCCACTGCATGGCCCCTGTCTAATTGCCTGGTTACCCAGTCCTAGTACTCCACTTGGTTGGTCTGAAAGGATCTTCCTGAGACAAACCCATGCTGCCTGCTTTCCTGCAGCCCATTAGCCTCTAGGAGGGAAACCAGCTCCTCCTCCTTTAGGATCATCTCCATTAGCTTTCCCACAATGGGTGTGAGGCTTACTGGTCTGTAGTTCCCTGACTCATCTTTGGGGCCGCTCTTGTGGAGGGGCACCATGTGTGCCATCCTCCAGTCCTGTGGAACACTCTACGATTCCAGGGATGCATTAAACAGGTCTGCCAGGGATTTTGCCAGGACTTCTGCATCTCCCTTAGCAGCCTGGGGTGTATGCCATGTGGTCCCGGTGCCTTGTCCACTCTAAGTGCTCTCAAGCCCTCCAGTGCCCTGCCCACTGGGATTTCCCTGTCTGTCTCCTCCTTGCCTCCCGTGCCCACCTCCCAATCCCCTTGGGTATTGCTCCACCTTTCTCTTTCATAAATACTGAGCAGAAGTACTCGTTTAATACTTCTTCCTTTTCTGACCACCTTCCATCCCTTTTTATCCTTACTAATTGATTCTTGCAGCACTGTTTCTCCCTGATGTACCTGAAGAAGTCCTTCTCTCCATATTTAATGCCCTGTGCTAGCCAGAGTTCCTGGGATGCCTTTGCTGCCCTGATGGCTCTTGTTGCCTCCCTTGACTCCTTCAGATAATCCTCTCTGTCCTCCCTTCTCCCTGTTCCTTTGTACCTTCTAAAGGTGACTCTTTTTTTCTTACTTTCTCCATGACTGCCCTGCTCACCCAGCTAGGCTTCTTGGCCCTAGCCCTCTTACTCTGTACCCTTGTACATGTTGTGGTTGCCTCCTCAATTCCCTTATTTAATGACCTCCCACCTCTGATTAGTGTCCATATCTGGATTGATCCTGGCCAGATACCCCTGTACTATTTCCCTCATCCTCCCGAAGTTGACCCTTCTGAAGTCTAACACCCTTGTTCCTGATCCTACTCCCTCCTTCCCATGTTTAGCCTGAACCACACTGAGTGGTGGTCACTCCCTGCCAGTGGCTCCTCCACCCTCAGCCCCCTCACAAATTCTCCATTTGGCAGTACTAGGTCATGTGTATTCCCTAACCTGGTTGGCTCATTGATAAACTGCAAAAGGAAGATGTCCTGAACGGCATCCAAAGTAACTACTCCCTACAATACACAGCAAACCACAGTGCACAGTAACGAGACACTGCATAACCATCAAGGGTGCACAGTAGAGATATTGCATAGTAACATAGAAATACTAATTAAAGAGACATTGCGTAGTAGCCCAGAGTTCATATTAAGGAAACTTTGCATAATGAAACCAGACTGCACATTAAAGAGAACTTCGCAGTTGGTCAGCATGTATGCTTTGCATAGATCTCTGAATTCACAGACTGCATTGCTATCAGGGTCAATATACCCACTGCCAGCCTATCCGCCTAAGAACAACCATTGACTGATAAGTGTTTTATGGTAGACTGTTTGGCATTGTGTGTAACTGATACCGACTGTGACCAGACTAACTGTCCATTGCATCACATCTGAGGAAGTATCTGTGTTGATCTAGCATGGGATTGAGATAGGGCCGGGTTCATTCTTGACAGTTCTCCCACGAACCCACCAGTGAGTCAAGTGGAGAACCAAGCAGGTTCACATTGTAGGTTGTTGACAGTCCAAAGGGAGAAGGGTATTGCAACAGTGCAGCATCAGAGCTTCAGAAGAGGACCATTATATTCCAGAAGAGGATTTCCAGCATCAAAGTTCCAGAACAGGCTGCACAGGCTGTCTGCTGGAGCTCTCTGGCTTTAGCTGCAGACTGAGATGACAAAACTCAGTTTTTCAGATTCTGCAGAGAAATATTTTGAGAAAAATTCAGGTGCATCACCAGTAGCTTCCTGGGTGCTAAACCAAGCAGGATGGTATATCCCAAAAGTAGTATCAAGGAAATCGAAGAATGGTAGCACTCCTGGTCTTACATAAAGAGAACAAGCAGCAGTCAAGGTTCCATGCAAGCAGCTTAATTCTAGCACCCCAGAGCTTTAAGAATTATGCAAATTTTGCCATTTGGAATGCAATTCAAACTCTGCTCTGTGGTTATACTCACCCCTGCATTATAACATCAGATGTATTTCTCCACTTGAAGAAAGCAGTTGCCACAAAGTTCTTTTCAGCTGGCCCACCAGCGCAGCGGTTGGATTTCCACTTGCAACTCAGATGACCTGGGTTTAGAAAGGGACCCAGGAGTCAGATGGCTGGCCAGGGGAGAGCTCCCCTTCTCCAGGGGAGGGAGGGGAAGCGTGTCCGGCGCTTTATGGCCACCTGGTTGAGGCTGGGAGCACCACTCTGACCAGCACAGTCACGTAAGGGGGGGGACATGGCGGATGTCATTGAACGTCCCCGCCCCCAAGGAGCAAGCATGGGAAAAAATGTCCCCCTGGCATGATGACCCACTTTGCCCCGCCGCCCACTGCCTCTGATGTCCGCTGGGGGGAGTCCTGCTGCAGTGGCCCTGACCAGGAGGTAAGCCAAGCCGCACCTAACACACGTGTCAGAATGTAGCACATCTGTGAAGTGCCGATTGGCATGTTGGTGGGCTTCAGAAGTTTTACAGTACCAGCTGAAAAGGGTAGCTACATAGAGCTTCTGTTGGTCTTTTTCGGCTGTCTCGCTGCAATGACATAATCACGTTTGATGTCGGCACCATCTTATGGCTAGCTCATGGCGCCAACTTTCAGACTCCCGAGAACTTTGTTTACAGACTGAACAACCTGACGAAAATGGGTTAAACATGCTTAAAAAAGGTAAGCAGTACCATATTTTAAACTGGCACCCCGGCACCCCTTGCTCCGACACACCACGATCTTGTTTTTTTTAAGTAAGCAACCCCCAGAAAATACATATTTAGTTGTCCTTTGATGTATAAGGATTCTGGTAGAGATTGTTTTGTTTATTTAAACTGGTAAGACCATGGGCCAAAGACCCTTTTCATGGGCGACCAGTATATATCCAAAAATACATACAGATAAGTAATAAATACATCACAAAATACAATAGTCAAAATTTCATCAACATATAAACAAATAACTGTTAGCCAAAACTTTTACATACTCTCTCAACTAATAAATAACATCTTGGCTTCAGTCTAAAAGTCTGTATGGGAACTTCTAAACAGTCAGAGATAGACAGGAGTGCATTAAAGGCCGGGAGAGTATAGGCCAAAGTCTTTTGACCAGTGGATGTTTTCAGTCTTTGGTGGCAAAATAATAATGAACAGACAAGCAGGTAAGAACTGGGCTGATGTGTTTCTTAAAAAAGAACATGGAGATTAACATGGTGGGTATCTTATTCAAAGGTACTTTTTTTGCCAATATTCCAAGCTGAAATTTATATTAGGACTCAAGAGGGAGCAAGCCTACCTGCCTTAGCAGGTCACAGTGGTGTGTCCTGGATGGCATCTGTGTGGTGAACCTTGCTATCTGATTTAAAAGAACTCTGACCTTTTATAGTAACCCCTCTCCAGTAGAGTAATAAAATAACAGTCCATAATCTATGACAGGTAAAAGAAACGTTGGGCCAAAAGCATCCTAGATGATGGGATTAATAAGGGATTCAATCTTAAGAATGGCTTAGAGTGTAAGAATTCTGATAGTGCTTAAGAAGAATTCGGTACAGTTTAAGAGTTGCTTACACTACAAGAATTCTTTTGGAACTGAGATCTCATGCTTCGAGGTTAATTATTCTCGTTAAGTCTAAGACAGAAAAATAGAAACATAGACAGTGATGGCAAAAATAGACCATTGGTCCATCCAGTCTGCCCATAAACCCTAACAAACCAGCCGGCCCAGTGTTGCTGAGGCGCTTGCTGCACACCTCACGCCACACAGGAGATCCGGGTTCGGGAACGAGTTCGGGCTGCCGGGGGTCAGCAGGGGAAGGAAGGGATCAAGCGTCCAGAGGACTGCTCTCCCTTCCCGGGGAGGGTGTGGGGATATGTGCCGCTCCTGAACAGCCTCTGGTGTTAGTCGGGGGCACGCCATGGAAACTGCAGTGCAAGCTGTTGCAGGGGTGGAGCTGCGGCGGATTTCGGGCACGCAGTGCCATGGACATCATTGCATGTCCAAGCTCCAGGGGACAGGGAAAACACAAGAAAAAATCCCTACTGGCCAGGTGAGGTTACGGCAACCTCCGGGAGCCCTGGCCCCACATGCCTACTGCCATTCACAACCCCCCGACTCTACCCTGTGGGGACCCGTGGCCTCTCCAAGGAGGCCGGAAAGCCGGGGGTCCTGATACCAATGCTGTTGTTGGGGAGAGCGGTTCAGGCGGGCGGTAGGAGCTGCAGGCAGAACAAGGGAAGCCCGAGAGTTGCCCTGGAAGGTAGGAGATAAATAGAGTTAAAAAAAATAAATAAATAGCAAACCCGGGACCTATTGTTCATACAGGGTTCTAATCCATACTATTCACCCTCATGGTCCCCACCATACTGCTATCACCCTGAGCAACTACTAAGCCCTTCACTCTGTCCCAGCCATGTTTGAACCTATTGATAGTTTTGGAGCCCACCACATCAGCTGGCAGATTGTTCCACAGCTCCACCAGCTTTCTGTAAAATAAAACTTTCTTCCATCCTGAATATTCCTCCCATCAGTTTTCACTCATGCCCCCATGTTTTTGATCCACTACTTATGCTAAATAGTTCTTTGCAGTTTACCTTGTTCATTCCTTTCAGGAACTTGAAGGTGTCTGTCATAGCTCCACTCTCTCGCCTGGCCCCCAGTGAGTACATGCTCAGTGCCTTGAGACAATCCTCATAAGATCTGCCCTGCTTTCCCTAAATCATTTTGGTCACCATACATTGCACTGACTCCAGCCTGTCCTTATCTGTCCTCAGGTGAGGACTCTGGAACTGGGCACAGTATTCCAGGTGGGGCCTCACCAGTGATCTACAGAGAGGTAGTAATACCTCCTTCCTTTTGCTGTCTGTACCCCTTCCTATACACTACAACATCCTGTCTGCCTTATTGTAGGCTTTGTTACACTGGCTTGATTGTTTTAGGGAGTCATTGATGATGACCTCCAGGTCTCTTTCAGAGGTTGTGCATAGCCTTACCCCCACCCCCAACCCCATCCAGCACTCTGACCTTGGGTTCTTGTTCCCTGTGTGCACCACCTTGCATTTTTTGGCATTGAATTTCAACTGCCAAACCTTTGACCAGCTCTCTAGCTTTTGCAAGTCTCTTTGCATCTCCCTAATCCCCCTCCTAGCTTGTCTACTCTGACACAGAGCTTAGTGTTGTCTGCAGAGAGACGCATCTTGTCCGGTATTCCTTCTCCTATGTCACTAATGAACATATTGAAAAGTACTGGACCCAGGACTGATCTTGTGGCACCCCAGTGGTGACCTCCTCCTTTCCTGATATGTCTCTTAACCATATCCCTCTGCTGTCTCCCTCCCAACCAGTTTCTTACCCATCTAACTGCCTTTCACTGTGTCCAGATCTTCTGGCTTCTGCAGCAACCTTCTGTGAGGAACTGTGTCAGAAGCTGGGCTGATATCTAAGTGGAGTAAATCCACAACATGATCCTTATCCACTACCCTCATTACCCAGTCAAAAAGTACTGTCAGGTTGGTCTGACAGGACTCTCCTATCACAATCCTGTACTGTTTACTGGAGTCCATTACTGCCCAGGTAGTTTACAGGGTCCTCTGTCTAGTGTCTCCATCAATTTACCCACAATAGAGGTAAGACTGACAGGTCTGTAGCTACACAGTTGCTTCTTGTCCCCTTCCCACCACCACCACGCTTATGAAGCAGAACTACATCTGCTACCTTCCAGTCTTTTGGAATTAGCCCTGTTTGAATTGAGCTATTGAACAGCCCCCATCAGGGATTCAGTTAGTTCAGTTGCCTGTTCCTTAAGCACCCTCGGGTGCATCTCGTCTGGCCCCAGGGCCTTATCTATGTTTAAGGCCGCTAGTCCTTTCCTAACCCTTCCAGTGGTAAATACGTGCTGCCTCATCTCAGGGAATCCACCTTATAACTGTCCTAATGCCACTGTCATAGAGTGATAACTTCTTCACATGAAGCATAAGCCTTTTAGAGTTTGGTTTGACATGACACCTGTTTGCTGTACAAGAATAAAAATTCATTCTTTATGACATCTGGACTTAAGCTTGCCTCTCCTTGTAGCAGCTGAAGGCTCTACTGTTTGTTGCTGTTGTTGAATTGGAAAGATTCACCTATAGGTGTTTGGCGTAGCACTACAAGCTCTGCTTCAGGTTCCTAGCACAAAGTGACCTACATCCTGCACCATTTACCATCATCCCACACATACATTGCCGGTAACAGAATACCCACTCTGCAGTGCCAGAGCGCTGCACTACCAACACCACTTCCTGCAGTACCTATTGTTTGTTGAAGGTCTCCCATCCATCTACAGAACAGTGCACCCTCCACTTAGCTTCTGAGATCTGTGGAGATCAGGCTTCAAGGCAGTAGGGCTACACAGAAACATAGAATTTGACAGCAGATAAAGACCGCTTGGCCCACCCAGTCTGCCTGTTTCCCTACCTACTGGATAAGCTGCAGATCCTAGTTAACCAGCAGCCTACTTCTTCCTACCCCCACCCCCTAGAATGGCCTTATGACTGTCCCATGCATGCTTGAATTCCACCACTGATTTTGACTCCACAACCTCCTCCGGAAGGCCGTTCCATGCATCCACAACCCTCTCTGTGAAAAAATACTTCCTTAAATTACCTCTGAGCCGCCCCCATCTTCAAATTGTGTCCTCTTGTTCTTGCACACCTCTTTTTTTGAAAGATGCTACCCTCTTGGACTTTGTTGATTCCCTTGAGGTACGGACGTTTCTTTCATGTCCCCTCTCCTTCCTTTCCTCGAGGCTATACATATTAAGCTCCTTTAGTCTCTCTTCATATGTCTTCGTGCAGACCCTGCACCATTTTAGTTAGCCCTCCTCTGGACAGCTTCCATCCTGTCTATGTCTTTGTGGAGATTGAGTCTCCAGAACTGCACACAGTACTCAGATGGGGTCTCACCAGCTGTCTGTACAGAGGGATAACAACTTCCTGTTTTCTACTGGTGATGCCTCTCCTATGCATCCCAGTATCCCCAACCCTCCTTGCTGCCCTCTCCATTGCTTGCCCACCTTTAGGTCATCTGATATGACTACCCCCAGGTCCCTTTCCATTTTTGTTGTTGTTAGTGTCTCACCCCCCATTGTGTACTCTTCCCCTGGGTTTTTGTTTCCCAGGTGCATTACCTTGCATTTCTCAGCATTGAATCTAAGCTGCCATACATTTGACCATTCCTCTAACCTTGCCAAGTCCTTTCTCATCCTTTCCACCCCACCCTGTGCATCAACTCTGTTGCAGATCTTTGTCATCTGCAAAGAGACATACTTTTCTTTCTAGTCCCTCTGCAATGTCACTTATAAAGACATTGAAGAGGACCGGTCCTAATACTGAACCCTGCGGTACCCCACTAGTAACCCTCCTTTCTTCTGAGTGGACTCCATTTACTATTACTCTCTGTGTCCTATTCTCCAGCCAATTCTTTACCCAGGCTGTCATCTTGGGACCCACTCCCAGGCTGGCTAACTTGTATATTAATCTTTTGTGTGGGACTGTGTCAAATGCCTTGCTAAAGTCTAGGTAGGCCATGTCCACAGCCCCTCCCTGATCTACTACTTTGGTCACCCAGTCAAAGAAATCTATCAGATTCGTCTGGCATGACCTTCCGCTGTGAATCCATGCTGCCTAGGGTCCTGTACCCTCTGGCCTCTAGATACTCGACAATTCTTTCCTTCAGAAGTGATTCCATCATTTCCCTATCACTGAGGTTAAACTAACAGGTCTGTAGTTTCCTGCTTCTGCCTTGCTCCCACTTTTGTGAAGAGAATCACATCTGCCCTCCTCCAGTCCTCGGTTACCACCCCATCCTCCCATGATTTGTTAAAAAGGGTAGTCAGTGGTGTCACTGGTTCTACCCTTAGTTCTTTTAGAATTCTGGGATGAATCCCATCTGGCCCCATTGCTTTGTCCACCTTCAGTTTTAAGAGTTCTTTCAGAACCCTTTCTTCTGTAAAAGGGCTGCAGGCATTATGGTGCCGTGTTCCGGAGCATCTGAGAGTTTAGTGGCAGAATGAGCCAAGGGTAGGTCCATGGACTCTGGACTGTCCCACTGAGGTGATAGGACGCAAGGGTGTCATCCTCCTTTTTGCCATGTTCCATTTTTCCCTGTTCTCCCAAACCCCACTCACTAAAACACAGCGAGGGGAGAGGGGTGTGTGTGTGTGTGTGTGTGTGTGTGTGCGTGTGCGTGTGCGTGCGTGCACTGGCAGACAATATGCACCGCACTTTGTCTCATGCTCTTAGCTGTGCTTCCACCTGTGGCCATCCAGATGGCAGTATTGCAGCAGGACTCACTGCATTTCTTTCCTGGAGGAGTGTGTCCTTTGGGTTGCCGGTGCTCAGTCCTCTCCCTAATGGCCTGCATCAGTGCACCAGACTCATGACATAAGCAGGTGTCATTAGCAAGGCAAGTAGCACCATCTGCCCCCTATAAAATTTTTTGAAGTTGACTGAAACCAAAAGAGAAAAATACGATAGGGACACAGAAGATGTATATTATTATGTAACCTCAGACAGGTGAGGTCAGAATGTTCCTGGTCTGTCTTGTGTTACTGTAAGTGTTTTGTTTAAATCATTTAATAACTCTTCAGTCGGAAGTTCAAGAAAGTTGCATTTAATAACTGAGTGCATGTTGATAAAATCACAGGTTCCGTGGCTTTTTTCTAATATGAAAATGTTTTGTTGCTTGAGCACGTAATTGAAATGATTATGCCTGTATTACTAATGTTTTTAGTTGGCAATCTCAGTGTTTTACTGTCTATGAAATATTTTGTTTCACTGTCTGTACTTCTGCAATGTTCATTATTTACTGTCTCATCTGTATGTAATTAATTCTGGGTCGCCCCTGAAAAAAAAGGGACTCTCTGGGGCCCAGTGGGCTTACCCAATCAACAAAATTCAACAAATAAATAAAATAACAGCCATGTTGTACCACTAGCTAAAAGTAATGAGGAACACACCTGTGATTTCATTGTAACTTGTGATGAATACAGAATGGCCCATTCATCTGCAGAAAAATAAATCCATTATGTTACATGTTGCATTACTAATTCATCCTCATTTCCAGATGTCGGTAACCTGGGTTCAGGAACAAACCTGGGACGCTGGGGCTGGCAGGAAGGGAGGGGGAGTGTAGGCTTGAGCATCCCATGGGACACACTCCTCCAGGGAGGTCAAGTAGCATTTTCTGCTGCAACAGTGCCACCTGGGTAACAACTGGTGGTGTTGCAGATTGAGGAGCTTAAAGAAGGGAGGACACAGCCTGGCTAAGGTGTGCAGCCAGGCAGTTGCTTGCGCACCATGGAGTCCTCACCAGTTGCGTTCTTGGGGATGGTGGAAAAACAAAGCAATGAAAAACCCTGGAGCGTGGCAACATGACACCTGCAAATTTGAGGCCCACCACACCGACTGGCCATTGTCCTCCACACTCCACAGACTAGAGGAGGGCACTTCCCCTGCCAAGTACCCCGATGGAATCCACCATGGGGTGAAGGCCCTGTGTACCCCATGAGGACAGTTAAGTGCAAAGATGAGATGGATGGGGCTGGGTGGCTGCCTGTTTGTGGAGGGCATTACCGTTGACCAGGGGGATAAACAGGATAAAGAAACAAGTCTTCCAGATTTCCACTGTTAGTGTAATACTTTGTATTTCTCTGCAGGTTTCAGACCAGGTTACCCATATCCGCATCCTCACACCCTGTACATTACAGATCCCCTTGAAACCCGTGCGAAATTTGAACCAGGACAGCTTCAAGCCAAGATGATCATGTTTGCCTTTGGGAATCTGCTTGCCAGGTCTAAGCTTCTGTATGGGGTAAGTGTTATCGGTCTGCACAGCGTGACAGTAACAAAACAAAACAAACAAAAAAAAGGGGGGGTGGGGAGTCATTTTATCAGCTGGACCTTCAGTTCACTGTAAATACTTCCCCAGACTCTGTATTTTGCCCCACTAGCCCTAGACAAACGCACCGTTATGATTTTTTCCTTTTTTTTTTTTTATATCAGGATGTGGAGGTGCCCATGCTTCCTTGTACATCCTGCTTAGGAAAATAGGAGATGCACAATAGGCTTACTCAAAATATACACTTGATCTTCGTATGTGAGGGGGCAGGACTGTACTTATGAGTGGCGGAGCCACGAGTGAATTATGAAAGTTCAGCTCCCTCACATAAACTGTGTGTTTTGAGATAACCATTGTATATTTGATTTATACAATATCAGTTTACTAGTTATATCTTTCTAACGCTGCTGTTTATATGAGGATTTACCTGGTTCACTTCGATTTCAACTGCAGTGCTGTACAGTGCTATTGTGAATCCACCAGCACTGTCAAAGACGCTCTCTGATTGGTTCAGTACCATTGTGATGTACCCAAGAGGGCAAGATATCATCTGTGATACACCCAACTCACATGATAACAGGACATCTTGTGAGTGAGTATAAGATATCAGTTTTTATCTTGTCATTTTTAGCTTCACTATTGTGTAAACTGGCATAACCAACTCAGTGTTTTGTCTCCCTGTTTCCCTTCCCCCAGGTCGCACCTGAAACGAGTCTGGTCAGCGTGCCTTTCCCAGTTACCAATTTTCAATAAATAAATAAAAACACTGCTGCTTAAAAGTGCCAGTGCACAGCTTATGTGGAGCACTTTCTCTGCTGCTGAAACAGCAGATCTCTTTTCTTCTGATAGGTTCACTGGCTTTCAGGTTCAGAAGCAATTCTGGAGTCTCTTGCTCCCGGGGCTGGTAGAAAATAGATGTGTCCCATAGCTGACACAGTTACTCACTCATAGTTGGGGTGGTGCTGTTGACACTGACAGAGCAGGTGAGGGACAAGGAGTTATGGGGTTAAAACGGGGTCAATAAAAAAAAATATATATATATAGTTCAGATTGTTCTACAATACAGCAGACATTTCTGTGGTGTTCCAGATTGTTACTGGGCATTCATTTACTGCTGGGGTTACACATGCTCACCTATTAGGGGACAGCACACTCCAGAGCTGTGATATCATCATAAAACCCTAGCTCCCCCATTCTTCGGCAGTTGGCTTTGAATCTTCAGTCTTAGTGTGTTGGCCAATAGGGCAGGCAGCATAGCTACAGCAGGAGCCTTCATCCCTGAAAACTTTCTTCAAAACCTGCATTGTTTTCTCCCACAGTTGTAATCATGCCTTTTGTTTAATTGGCTCCCCCTGTGTAACTCCATATTTCTGTCAGAGGCTGGGTGTTTTGCCATTCTGCCCAAATTCTGCTAGAATTCCTCGAAGGGTGAAAGATAAGTATTAAAATTCTTGCTTTTGTGGTCTGAGTTTAGCCTGGTGGATAGGTAAGCCTATTTTACAATTTTTCTTCTAGAATGGTTTTTCCTTCCTTCTCTGTGTTGCCTGCTCGAGTTCTTTCCTCAGTATAGAGTTACTCATGTGGCTTCCTTTTTCCCTTCCTGTGAGCTTTTGGCTCCCCTCTGGGGTCCTGAGACTTTTAGATAAGTTTGTTGTTTTGCAGTTTTTTCCGTTAAGATTGCGCTGCCACATTTTAACACAATTTTGCATCCGAGTTGCATAGTTTTAGGAGGGTTTTGCATAATTTGAGACAAAATTGACACAACTCATGCAAAACATTTGACACGAGCACATGAACAAGAAAATTATTTATTTATTGAAAGACATTTACCAGGAAATACATACTGAGTCATAAAGCTCATTTCCAGATGTGTCTTGGGGGAACGGGGGTGGGAATAAATACATAGTATAAGCAAAGCGCAGTAGGTATGTACTGTAACGTAAATGGCAAAATGCTAAACAAGAAAGATAGATAGGAAAGGAGGAGAAAAAAGGAGGGGTTGGGAGCAGAGTGGAGGGAGAGGAAAAAAGAAAGTGTGAATAGGTTGAGGTAGTAGTGAAGGGGAGAGGGGGAGATAGGGAGGAAAAGGGTTGAATGGAGGAAGGTAGTGGAAGGAGGGAAAAGGACGGGAAAAAAGAGAAGAGGAAGAGTGCGGTGGTTGAAACATTTAGTAGTAGTAGTATAGTAGCTTAATACTTAAAAATGAATGCAGTATCTGAGGTCATGCATACCGCAATTCTACCTATCTAGAAGGTGGGTTGTGCCTGTGTCATAGCGACCACTGACTGGAAGTCAGTTGTTCTCCATGTCCAAGCAGGAGCAAGTTCTTGCTCCATCTGTACTTAAGACATTATGATATTATGCTGCTGCTTCACAGGTTGTTGTTTGTTCAAGGCACAGGTTCAGGTGCCAAATATTAACATAAAGTCGCAGTGACAACTATCAAAATAACAGTGTTGTTTGTTTAATTAAAAACTCATTGGATGCAGCATGTAGCATGGTTCCATGTAGATACGATATCATTGATCATACTGTTCGGTCAATGGGTAGCTTCGGTATAATCAGCCTCACTTGTTACGGGCTTTTGCATGGGATCCCAACCCCGTCAGGGCCCACTTTATTGCTCTGACAACCTTCTACACCTCCCACCTCTGGGTGGGGGTGAGGTTGGCCGAATCTGCCTTCTCTGTGAGTGAAGTGCCACGAAGGACCAGGTTGGCAGGGGCTGAGGAGAGGATCTGCTTTTGAGTAAGACAGCCCAGCCAGAACTCTTAACGTTCCACAACTGTGAGAAGGAGTCACCAGCATGGAATACTGCTGAGGGCAGTGCCACATACTGTGGTGATAAAGATTGTTTAATTCTTTTTATGACTTTTATATTTTCAGTTTATTATTTAGTTTTCATCATTCTAAATTTTCTTTGTACCCTTATTGGACCGTAGGATGTGCAAGGTGGGGTATGAGGGAATACCTGGGTTCATTGTCGTTAGGTTCTTTGAGATCTTTTCCCCCAGAAAAAAAATATTTAGAACCTTATTGAGAGGTACTGGAGGAGGATGGGACTAGGCTAGTTTGACGGATACAGCAATCCACTTAGGTCATGTTTTACACCAGAATGACTGGGCCAAATACGTGTAGATATCCCACATAAAATTTATTTAGTATGCACAATCATATCAAATGGAAGAAGGTCCTGGGCCGCCTTAATAAACAAAAGGAAGATATTATCATTATGCTACAGAAGCTCCATCTAGTGGCAAGTGAGATGGACAAATTATATAAAGGTTGGGTTGGGAAAACATTTCAAACTCATGCACCTCTAAATGTAGGGGAGTATACAGTTTGATAAAAAGAGGGATGGGATTTGTGCTGGAGTCTGTGAGATCTGATCAGAACCTTCTCAGATCTCCTGAACTATCGGGAACTGTCAAATCTCTTAGGCCCCACCCTGTCCTGCTTGGGGGAGTAGAATTTTTAAACCACTCTGAATCTCGTCCTGGACACAGCACGGGTGAATTCTGTCACTGCCCAAAGCAACTGACTAGCCGTACAGCACAGCAGCTTCTCAGGACTGGGCTTGTAGGAAGTGTGGCGCTACGTCCACCCCAGAGAGAGTTTTCCTTTTATTCTGCAGTTCACAAGAGACACTCAAGAATTAACTACTTTCTGGTGTCTAGTAGGTGGGTGCAGCTGGAGGCAGACTGCAAAATCAGAACGAGGGCTACGCCCCAGTAACGGTGTTCTGGAACTTTTTGTGGCAGTCTGAAGGCAAGGGAGATGGAGGCTGAACAGAGCATTACTGTTGGATTGAAAACAGCTCAGGGTAAATTAGGCAAAAAAATTGAACAATATGTAAAGGAGAAGGAGAACTTGGTGGAATCTGAAGGCCTTTTTTTGGAAGCTCTAACATGCACGATCAAGGGTGAATTTGTGTCACAAACCAGTACTAAACAGTGGGAGAATGATACCTGGCTGGCAGACTTTAGTAAAAATTAAAAAGGTTAGAAACAGACTTTGGAACAACACACAGTCACAATTTATTGGCAACCATTAACAAATATATGAGGAAGATAAATTAAACTGCAAGAGAAAATATAACACACAATGTTTTGCACCAAACAGGTGTATTACAAGGGGGTGACAAAGCGAGAAGCTCTTTGCTAATAAATTGTGACAGCTGAATGAGGCGAGAATAACTCTTGCTATCCTCACCGCTCGGGGACAGGTAGTAATGTAGCCTGCAGAGATCGCTGTCCTTTTAAGGAATTTTACACTCGTCAATATACTTTAGAGGTGTCTCCTTCATCTGACTATGTGGAGGTGTTGCAGGAGGTAGAGTGGTCAGTACTGGATTTGCTAATGGACAGGGGCACTGGGGGATATACTTCCACATTAGAAATAATTATGTCTGTAGGACAGTTGGCACCAGGTAAGGTGCCTGGAATGGACAGGTAGTTACCGCATAGAATTTTGTAAGACATATTGTGCCGAACTCGCCCCTGTCCTTAGGAAGGTGTACAAGGAGACTAGGGATATCGGGAGACTGCCACAATCACTGAGAGAGGCTGCAACAGCAGTAATTCTAAAGACAGGGAAGGGGCCATTAGACCCAGATAGCTGCTGGCCAGTTTCATTGTTCACATAATTCAAGATTCTAGCACATTTAATAGACATCCGTTTGGAAGGGCTGCTGAGAATGCCAAGTGGATGTCAGGTGTGCTTCGTACAGGGCCGGATGGCCTCAGATAATATAAGGAGGCTCTTGAGCCTTATCCATGGTGAAGGTGCCACTATACTATCCATTGCAGCAATCTCTCTGGATGCCAGGAAGGCCTTTGGCTGGGTTGAGTGGGTGTACCTGTACCACACACTGGAAGTTTGACTGGGGGAGGAAGATTTTGTGGGATTGGTCAATACTCTATACTGTGGGGTTTCTGCTATAAATAGGATGACCCCCTAAGACATTTCCTCTGGGCAGAGACACTAGGCATGGTGCCCCCTCCGCTCTACTGTAGTCCTAGCCCTGGAACACCCAGCTGTGCTCATTAGGGGGAATAATGGCATACAAGTACTGCTGTATGTGGATGATATGCTCCTTCTGGTTAGTCGTTCCAGGATTATTACTCGTGGTATCCTAATGTGGATCAAAGCTTCTCCAGTGTCTCCAGGTACAAAGGGAATGGGGAAAGCGCTGAGCTGCCTATCTTCTCTGATTATTACACAGCAGATCTCTCCCTGCTGCCTCTTCAGGTGCTGTAATGGGGATGAAATACCTGAACATACAGATTCACAGGAACCTCAATAGAATGTTAAAAAATAACTATTATCCCTTATAAGTTGCAAGCTTAGATTGAAAGATGGGACAGAGTGAAACTGTCTTTTTGGGGTAAAATATCCACCATTAAAATGACCGTATTACCTCCGATCCTCTACCCCAGGTCTGTGTTTCCACTAACCATACTGCAGCTGGGTCAGAATCAAGGCAGTACAGGGCCAAACTAATAGGCTTCTCTACTTCATGGTACAGATACTAGGTACACACCAGGCCAGTCACCCAGACCTGAGATACCAGAGGGATATTTGGACCAGATAATACAAGCTTTAGGGATATACTGTTAATACATTGACACAGGCTCCTTTGTGGTGCAACCCACTGATTAAAATAGGGGGAAGGTGGCGATGTGAGTGGCTTGGCAGAGGCAAGTAGTGGCTAGTAGGGGATGCGAGGATATTTCTCCTCTCTGGCAGACTCAAAGATAAATATGGGTTAGGTTGGGCTGCTCAGTGGCAGTAGTTACAATTAAGAGAATATCTGATGGAGCAACAGAGGAAAAGGGATCAGAATAGATACAGCTCTTTTACTTAGACTGTTGAATAAGGTGGAGAGTCTTAGACACCTAATGGCTTGTTTCTGTAGATGCATTAAGACTAGCCTGGTTAAACCTATTACTTCACAGGAGAACAGCTGGTAGGACCTAAACATGGTGCCATGTTTTATGACAGTTCCCTTATCTACACATTCTGGGATGATGTCCTTCACACAGTGTCCACAACAGTGGCTGCAAGAATACAGCACCAACCACAGATTCATATATTGAGATATAAGAACAATCGTGGACTTGAATGACCATTTAATTAAGTGGTGAAGTATTGCTCTGGTGGCAGCAAAAAGGTTAATAGCTCAGGAGTGGAAAGACCATGCTATTGTCAACCACTCAGCTCGCTGGATAAACTTAATGAGACAGGTAGGCTGTAGAAACTGATCAGCAAGCTTATGCATAGACAAAGATCTAATAAATTGATCTTGTCTAAATCTTGGGACTTTAAGAACATTTGAAGTCTGTTTTTGATAGAAAAAGCCCTAGTGTATCAGACAGCCCCTCAACAAAGGTACAAGTAGATAGCGGACTTTGACCCAAATTGTGACAGACCAGACATGAAATACTGACACCTCCTGTTGGTAGGTTGCCATTTTGTGCCTGTGGTCCATATATGCCATTTCAGATGGGTGGGGGTTGTCACGATGTGTTGGGTAGCTTATGAGACCTGCTGAGGGTTTTTATTCTCTTTTTATTTAATCACTCGCCACCAGGCACCATTAAATTTCTTGAAATTAGATCTTCACAGCTTTCTGGGACTTCTTTGGGAGGGGTTAGTGCCTGATAGGGGACCTTTGGGTACCATTGAATAAACACTATGAACTAGAAATAGAGTTTGACTGTTAACTTTATTTTCAACCTCAAATTTAGTTTCCCCTTTTTAAAAAATACTTTACGAGGCTGGCTTGGTGGCGCTGAGGGTTGAGGCTCTGGATGCCACACCTTGCGCTACGCCAGCGACCCAAGTTCGGGAGCAAGCTCGGGCACCGGGGGTCAGCAGGGGAGGGAGAGGATTGAGCGTCCGACAGACTGCTGTCCTCTCTCGGGGAGAGGGTTACAGGGTTGTCCAGCATCCTAGCGACCCCTGGTGGAGATCAGGGGCACTGCAGGAAGTGGACCAAAAGATGTGGGGGAGTGTGGCAGACGCTGGCAGGGTTGCCATGTGCCATGGCGTCATTGCACGCCATGCTCAGGAGGGGGGAGGAGCACAACTGAACAAGGAAACAACCAGCTCTGCGGGGTAGGTGACAGTACCTGGCCCCCTTGCCCACCGCCGGATCTCACCCACCCGGCCTTCCAGCTCCTCCACCCGGGCCTTCACCTGCAGCTTGGCCAGTCTATAACGGGCGCCAAGAGGAGGCGGCTCCACGCGGAGGGTCAAGCCGAGGTACTGGTTGCGGGGAGAGGAGGCTCGGGATGGGAGACCTCAGGCAGGCAGGATCAGGCCAGGATGCCTGAGAGAGGCCCCGCAAGCTGCGACTGAAAGGAAAAAAGACATAAAAAAAAAATACTTTACCTTATTTGGGGGGTCACTCGGATGGCTTAGTGCAAGAAGGAAGTAATCAGCATACAGTTTATTGAGGTGAGTATCGTCACCGCCACATGTCTTGTCTCTGAGTGAGGACCAGAAGGCTGTGGTAAGTGGGTCACGATAAATTCATGGGCTATACTCTATAGTTTACTACTGTGCCATGCAGAGGTTGCTTTTTCCAGTTCCCAGTTTCTACAATCCCTGGAAATGTCGAACAGTAGACCAGACCTTAGATCATCTGCTCAGGATAGTGGCAATGATCCTAGTTCCCACCTGGTAATAAAGTACAGGGGTTCTATTTATTTATTTTGTTTAGTTTATGTTGACTGGGTAAGTGCACTAGACAGATTCTGCCTATTTTCATGCACGACCCGGGGGAGGGGGATACAGATGAATGCCAACTGACCTTTTACCAGATTAAGCTGTTGGTGGTATTTTTAGTGACTGGTTCTAGTTCTAGTCCATTTACTTCATAGTTCCCAAGAAACTGTGAGGACTCTGTCCAGTTCTAGATCTTGTCAGTGCAAACTAGTTTGCGAGACCCATCCAGTTCTAGGGAGAATCCCTGAGGTCAGTCACAGCAGCAGTTCTGCCAGGTGATTATTCAGGCCTCCATAGACCTCTGGGATGCAGATCTGCACTTCCTGGTTTGGCAGTCGAACCAGAAACTTCTCAGTTTTGTCATCTGAGAGCAACAGTTTCAGTATCAAGCTGTCCCCTTCAAGTTAGACACTGCCCGGAGGGTGTTTTCAGAAGTCCTAATAGTCATGGTGGCTTTCATTCAAGAGGGATACAACATTTATTAATAGCTGCACAATGTCCTGATCTACGCAGATTCAGAGCCCACCATTCAGTCTGCAGGACATTACAGTTCCTGAAGGAGCACAGCAGAATAGTGAGTCAGGAGAAGAGCTCCCTTCAGCCTTCTAAATCTCTGCAACACATCAGAGTATGCTTTCTGACAGACCTAACATGCGTGTTTTTTGTCACAAATTCGAATGAACAACCTCATTGAACAGTTTCATCACGTCAAGGTGCATAAGCTCATGTCAGTCTACAGGTGTCTTCAGATTTTAGGTAATGACCGGTACCGTGGGTCAGCCTGCATATGAGACCTCTCCAGGTTTTCCTGCTTTCTCATTTGTCACCAGCACTGGAACAGTATCGGACATCCAGTTTGGCTCCTGAGGTCAGTGTGCCAGTCATTTCACTGGTGGGGAAACCCTCAAACCCTTTTGAAAGAGTACCTATTAACCCCATCGGAGCAGTTTTTAATGAATACCACCAGCCTGACAAGCAGAGGTCAGTGCTGATCCAGGGTGTATAGTTTATGGAGCAGCAGAGCCCCCAAATAAATATTCTGAAGATCAGAGCTGTCTTACTGGTATTGAGGCACTTCAGCACAGAATTCAGCTGAAATTGGAAAAGGTCCAGTCAAACAACACAGTGACTGTCTCTTACATAAACAAGCAAGGCGGCACAAGAAAGAAGATGATGCTGACATAAGCATAGTTGCTTCTCTGTTGGGAGGAAGCTAGTCTGGAGTCCCTGTCAGCAGTTCATCTCTTGGGATAGCTCAACTCCCAAATGGTCTGGCTCAGCTGCCAGTGGTTTCGTCCTAGAGAATGGTCTCTAAATCAGGAAATACTATATTTTGGTGGCTTTGCTGCAGATTTCCATATCCAGAGATGGACGTCTTTGCTGCGCAAAGCAGTGCTCAGGTGACAAGTTCTTTCAGGCTGTGCAGATGTCCAGTAGTGGAAGTGATTAATGCTGTGTCCCAATCCTGGACTTGAAGAAGGGCATATCTGTTCCCACCTTTCTCCTTGCTCCCAGTAGTTCTCAGAAAGATTCATAAATTTGATGGTTGGTTTATTCTAGTGGTTCCAGATTGGCCAAGAAGGTAGTGGTTCTTGGATCTGGTCAGTCTGGCGTATCGAGAGCCCTTCTGGTTCTGTCTGCATCAAGGTCTGATTCTTCTACGCAGTCTGGTTCACCTCCAGCTAGCAGCTTGGCTTCTGAGAGGTGAAGGCTTCAGAGAGTAGGATATTTCGTGAGAGTTGTGGATCCCCTAATGGTATTGAGGAAACAGTCTGTGTCAGTGGCTTATGATATTATGTGGTTGACTTTTTCCTATTTGGCCAAAGACCAAAGAAGGAATCTGTGGCTCATATCTTTGGGTTTCCTTCAGAAGGGGACATACAAAGGTTTGGACCTTGCACATTGTGAGAGAAAGTCTCAGCATCGGGCATGGTGCACGATCTTTGCAAGGGACATCCCTCAGGATTACATTTTGACATTCCTCCATTTTCTAGCACTCTCATTAGAACCAAACTGGCAAATAGTCCTCCAGTTCTTCCTTGGGACCGTACTTTGGCCCTTAATTCACTGTAGTCCTCCATTTGAGCCTCTATCACAAATGTCAAAGGGCAGTCTGTCCATTAAGTCATGTTTTCTACTTGCAGTTTGCTGCTGGGCAAATAGGAGAGTTGAAGACGCTCTCATGCAAGAAACCATTTTTGGTTTTCATCAAGATAAGGCAGTGTTACATGCACTTCCTTCCTTCCTAACTAAGAAGTAAGCCTCCCTTCCTTTCCTCCAAAGCCTGAAATGCTAACGTGTCCATAGAGCAGTTAAGATGCACGTTATACAGACACAGGCTTTTCTGAAAGCAGATAAACTTTCTGTACTGTTCTGAGCAGCGGGTGCAGTGAGAGGATCTCAGATCTAGAAGTGGGTTGCCATCTGGGGACAAGTGACCATCAAACAGTGTGGTTCACGTTAAACTCAGCTACAGAGTCAAGCCATACAAAAGTGAGGGTACTGGACTTTAGGAGGGCTGACTTTGGCAAGATGGGAGAGTGCCTCAGAAAAGCACTAGCAAACAGGCTAGAAGGAGGTGTGGAGCAACAATGGGGAATTATCAAAACTGCCATCACAGAGGCAACAAGCCTTTGTGTGAAGCAAATAAACAAATCAAAGCGAAAGAAAAAAGCCACTATGGTTCTCAAGAGAGGTGGCTGTGAAAGTCAGGAAGAAAAGATAGCATTCCAGAAGTATAAGGAAACACAGAAGGAGCAGGACAGAGAGCTGTACCAGTTAAGGCAGAAAGAAGCAGGGAGGGAAGTCAGAATAGCAAAGGCCCAAACTGAGGAAAAGATAGCCAACTCAGTTAAGAAGGGGGATAAAACCTTTTATAGGTACATCAGCGAGCGTAGAAAGACAAAGGGAGGGATAGTGAGGCTAAATAGAATAAACGGTGGGTGGGCAGAGGGGGACAGTGAAAAAGCAGGAATACTGAACGAATATTTCTGCTCAGTATTCACAAAAGAGGAGGGGGAAGTGCCTAATCCAATTAACAGAAGCACTCTTGATGGGGGGTCGATCCCAGTCCTTTCACAGAAGAAAGGGTTCTGCAAGAACTCCTAAAACTGAAGGTGGACAAAGCAATGGGTCCTGATGGAATTCACCCCAGAATTCTAAAAGAATTAAGGAAGGAACTAGTGAAACCACTGGCTACTCTTTTTAATAAATCATGGAGGATGGTGTGGTACCCGAGGACTGGAGGAAGGCGGATGTGATTCCCCTTCACAAAAGTGGGACCAAGACAGAGGCAGGAAACTACAGACCTGTCAGTCTGACCTCTGTGGTAGGGAAAGTGATGGAGTCGCTTCTGAAGGAAAGAATAGTTGAGTACCTAGAGGTCAGTGGAGCACAGGATCCAAGGCAGCATGGGTTCACAGCTGGAAGGTCATGTCAGACGAATCTAATCGATTTCTTTGACTGGGTGACCAAAGTAGTAGACCAGGGAGGGGCTGTGGACATGGCCTACCTAGACTTTAGCAAGGCATTTGACACAGTCCCACACAAAGATTATTAGTCAAATTAACCAGCCTGGGAGTGGGTCCCAGGGTGGTAGCCTAAGTAAAACATTGGCTGGACAACAGGATACAGAAGGTAATTGTAAATGGAGTCCACTCTGAAGAAAGGCGGTTACTAGTGGGGTACCGCAGGGTTCAGATTAGGTCAGTCCTTTTAATGTCTTCATCAGTGGCATTGCAGAGGGACTGGAAGGAAAAGCATGCCTTTTGCAGATGACACAAAGATCTGCAACAGGGTTGATACACAAGGAGGCATGGAAAGGATGAAAAGGAGTTGGCAAGGTTGGAGGAATGGTCTGACGATGGCAGCTAGGATTCAATGCAAAAAGTGCAAATAATGCACCTGGGAAACAAGAACCCAGGGAAGAATACACAATGAGTGGGGAGGTAGTAACAACAACAAAACAGGAAAGGGACCTGAGGTAATCATATCAGATGACCTTAAGGTTGCAAGCAATGTGAGAAGGCAGTAGGGAGGGCCGGGGTATACTGGCATGTATAGGGAGAGGCATCAGCAGCAGAAAACAGGAAGTTGTTATCCCTCTGTACAGACAGTTGGTGAGACCCCATCTGGAATACTGTGTCCTTTCTGGAGACCCCATCTCCGCAAGGACATAGACAGGATAGAGGCAGTCCAGAGGAGGGCAACTAAAATGGTGCAGGGACTGCAAGAGAAGCCGTGATGAGGAGAGACTAAAGGAGCTTAATATGTATACCCTTGAGGAAAGAAGGAGAGGGGACATGATAGAAACTTCCAAGTACCTCAAGGAATCAACAAAGTCCAAGAGTGTAGCATCTTTCAGAAAAGAGACTTGCAAGAACAAAGGGACACAATTTAAAGATAGAAGGAGGCGTGTTCAGGGCAATGTGAGGAAGTATTATTTCACAGAGAGGTAGTGGATGCATGGAACAGCCTTCCTGAGGAAGTTGTGGAGTCTAAAACTGTGGGAGAATTCAAGAATGCATGGGACAGACATAAGGCAATTCTTGTGGGGGGCAGGAAGATATAGGCTGTTGGTTAAATAGGATCTGCGGCCTATCCTGTAGGTAGGGAAATGGGCAGACTAGATGGGCCCAGCGGTCCTTATCTGCCGTCAAAGTCTATGTTTCTATGTTCTATGTAAAAGCTTTTAAGACACTCTTGACTGGATAGGTCAGAACATGTATAGCAGATGCCTATACTGTAATAAAATTGTAAAGCTCATTTGACCAGGGCTATGGCAGTCTCTTGGGCAGAGGCCTCCGTGATTAATTTCTGCAAGGCAAGAAGCTGGCCTTCCTTGCTTACATTCACAGTGCATTTCAGATTGGACATGCAGAATTCCACAGATGCGGACTTCCAGAGAAAGGTGCTTTAAGTGTCAGCAAAGCGATACAGCAATGAATGATGCCAAGTGACAACGTGGAAAGACAAAAAGAAAACATTTTATCAGACTCAACTTTTTTCTTCTGTTAATTCCAGCGTTGTTGCTGGGACCCACCCTAGAGGGCTTTTCTCAATAGAGAATATTTTACAACCGAGATCTGATTGGATTTCATAACATTACTTACAGCACCAGATGAGTTGATATTTGTTTCAGGCACATGTTATTTAGTGCATTGTGTATATACTCTGAAATTCTGCGGAAGGAGTTCAGTATTGTGCTATCGATGCAGAGGCCATTTTGGAGGACTGACAAAAATCAAAGACACTATGAATCACTGTTAATCACTATCGATCACTATTACCTCGAGCAGACACGATAGACCGAGAGGTCTCCTTCTACTGGCTGTTTTCTTATGTTCTTACGAATGACTGAGAGCTCAATGTTGTGTACATATTCCTGCAAGATAGGTAGGGCTGTGAATTTTCTTTAACTTGTAAGGAATATATAAGTTAACCTTGGCATAGTTTTGTTGCTGTATTGCTCCTAAACATTGGGGACTCAAGATTCAAAGCCAACTGCATCTGAATGGGGAGGTGCTAGTGTTCTGTGATGATGTCACTGTGTTGGCCCCAGTAGGTGAGCATGTGTAATCCCAGCAGTAAATGAATTCCCAGTGACATCGTTGGAACTAACATAGAAACAAATTATGGTAAATTGAATAACATTTCTTCTTAATTTACCCTCTGCTAGCTAATCACAGTTAAGTATTATTGTTTATTTATTTTATTTATTGAAGTCTTGGATGACATCCATGAGTGGATGCTCGTTGAGAGGTTCCATGTCAATACATTAACACAAAAATACACAGTAATTAGGGACAAGTTACAGAAATTATACATTGAGTGCAAAATACAAGAAATACATAGGTTGCACCGATCAACAATTCACTAATTGTGCTGTGGCATTGAACGTGGTATACCTGCATCCTGAGGGAAGAGAGAGAGAGAGAGGAGGAAGCTAGGGTGAAGTAGGGGAGGAGCAGGAAGGGCTGGCAGTGGAAGCTGGGTATAGGAGAGGGCAGAGGTAAGGAAGCAAACCAGGGGGTGGAGGGAAGATAGGCGAAGTGCTGAAGTAGGACTATCCTGGCAGGATAGGAATTGGAAGTGCTATGGCAGATTAATGCAGCAGGCGAGGGCTTAGCGGGGGCAGAGACAAGTACTACAGTTGGTGAGGTGGTGATGGAGTCTGCGTTTAAAGGAGCTAAGTGTAGTGGTGCCGGAGATGTCAGCTGATAGTCCATTTGTCCACAGAGGGGCCCCGGTGAGCAAAGCATCGCTGAGCCATAGATGTGTGACACCTGGGCACCTGGAATATTTGAGTGGATGATCTCCTGGTGTGCCTGGCAATTATAGGTGGTGATAGAAGGCTGTGGACACCTGAAAGAAGTAGTTTTAGAGCAACTTTTTTTTTTGCAAGGAGGCAGGTTTGATAACTGATCCTGTCACTGAGTTGGAGCCAGCCAGCCAGACCGAATATAAAGCTCACAGGTGTGGATGAGTTTTGAGGCATTAGTGAGTAGGTGGCAGGCTTTGTTTAGAGCTCTTGAGAGACATTGGAGCGCTCTGTCACTAGCGGAGCTGTAGATAGCCAGGCCATAATGAATCAGGGTTATGAGCGAGCTGTTAATTGGTAGGTTCAGAGCTTCATAGGTTAGACATTGCCTGTGTCTGTAGAGGATACTGATCCTGGTGTTAAAAGCCATGTTATCGATTATGCTGGGTGTAGGACAGGGCGGAGTCCAATGTGATCCCCAGATATTTGAAGTGGAGTACTAGCTCCAGGGTGCTGCCGGTGTGATTCTGAATTGCCAGGGGGTAGCTTTTAAGCTTATTTTGGACAGTGGAGAAGAGC
This sequence comes from Neoceratodus forsteri, assembly GCA_016271365.2. Taxonomy (NCBI): domain Eukaryota; kingdom Metazoa; phylum Chordata; order Ceratodontiformes; family Ceratodontidae; genus Neoceratodus; species Neoceratodus forsteri. The sequence continues at coordinate 318,910,382 of CM028136.1, forward strand.
ATAGTCTTGGTCTTTTTATAGTTCATGACCAGTTTTTGTTCTTTGAACCACTTTTGTGTCACTACGAAGCCACTCTGGAGGTCAGATTCAAGGTCGGGGTTGCTTGTGAAGATCACAGCATCATCTGTGTAGAGGAGCATGCGGCTTTGGCAGGCTGCCGGGAAGTTGTTTAGGAAGACACTGAAAAGTAACAGTCCGAGTATGGATCCTTGTTGTATCCCCGATTTGACAGGTTGACTTTCTGATAGGACGTTCCTAATCTTTACTTGCTGTGATCACAGGCTAAGGTAACTATTAAATCAGGTTACGGTTTCTAGGGCTAGCCCTATGTCCATAAGCTGTTCGAGGAGGCAGGCACGACGAACTGTATCAAATGCCTTTGATAGGTCAATGAAGGCCTCCCCGCAATGTGCCCTTTGTCATGAGCGCTATGTATGTATCCAGTAAATTCCAGTAGAGCCGTGATGGTACTGTGGCCGACTCGGAAACCATGCTGTTCAGGGCATAGGAGCTGATATTGATTGAAATACTCCACCATCTGGTGAGTCACAATCCACTCAAGGGCCTTTGAGAGCGGGGAAAGTATAGATATAGGCCTGTAGTTGTTGTGGAGAGACCGGTCCTCACTTTTGTATACCAGGGTGACCATGGCAGACTTCCAGAGCTGAGGGAATTTGGAGTGGCAGAGGGATAGATTAATTATCTTTGTAAGGGGACCGAGTACTTCATCCAATGCTAGCCAAACAAATTTGAGGTCCAGCGAGTCCTTGCTGTGTCTTGACTTGCCAAGGGCTTTTTCAAAGTATTTTCTTGCATCTGCTTCGGTGACCAGCTTGAAGCGGAAGAGCAGCCGGTTAGGTAGTGTAGATTTCGTCACGCTGTCCCTAGAGGTGGGGATATTGGAAAAATCTGTTGGGAGCACACTATTGAGATCTGAGAATGCAAGATTCAGCGAGTTGGCAATGAGCAGAGGGTCTAGGGTAGGGACGCCCTCTAAATTTAGCATAGCCAGTGCTGTTTTGGGGTCTTTCACAGTGATGTCGTTTAAGTTTTCCCAGAAAGACTTGCTGCTGTTCCAGGTGTTAGTGAGTGCTTCTTTGTAGAACTTGCTTTTTGCATCTCGGACTGCTTTTGTACACTCGTTGCGGGCCTTTTTATACTGCTGGTTGTTAGCCACTGTGCCGTATGCTCGCACCGTTAGCCAGAGTTGGTCTCTTGCATCTAGCTGTGCCAGGAGTTCCAGGGTAATCCAGGGATTAAGAGGCCCTCTGGCATTTCTTGTTTTGATAGGAGCATGTTTGTCACAGACATCATTGAATTTAGATATAAAGAGGTATAGTGCAGTGTCCACAAATGAGGTTCCATACAGGTCCGACCAGCCGTGTTGTTTTAGGTCAGCCTTCAGCTGCGGGAGGTGGCCTTTTAGGAGTAGACAATTTTTCATGGTTCTGGTTGGAGGTTTGCAGTAATTGTTATTTCAGAGGCATTTGACTGGGGAGTGGTCACTCAGAGAATCAGGGAGCACAGTCAGATCAGAGATGTGGGATGACAGTTCGTGAGTACCCAGTCCAGGAATGTGCTGGTACCAGTCTTGTAGTTGGTTCACGGTGGCATGTCCACCAGTTGGGAGAAATGGATTGCGGCAAGGGTGTCTTTGATAGCAGTAGCAGTAGGTGAGAGCCAATTGATATTGAAATCTCCCAGCAGTACGGTTTCAGTGTTTAGGCTCAGTGTGTTGATGTAGTCCAGCAGATAGTTGATGCCAGGTGTGGTCTATTTAGGCGGGATGTAAACAGACAGGAGGATGAGCACTCTATTGTATGTCCCTAGCAGTAGCTTGATGGCTAGGACCTGGAGGTTGTCACAGCTGGATGGCAGTGGTATTATGTAACACTGAAATGTATCTTTTGTATAAATGATACAACCTCCACCTCTTTTTGAGCGACGGTCCTGCTTGTACAGGGTGAAGCCAGGTAGAGAAATGGCAGTGTCTGGAATTTTCGGGGATAGCCATGTTTCCATGACAGATAACACATCTGGGTGGTGTTGAGAGACCCAGACCATAAGACTGTCCATTTTTGGGAGGAGGCTGCAGATGTTTAAAGATGTGAACACAAGACCTGTAGTTTTACGTGGTCTAGCATTGAGGGCGGGTGGAGGGCCTGGGTTGGGATGCACACTGCCAGACTTCAGAAGTAGGAGTAGCAGCAGTAGTCTGAGGAGCTGTTCCTGAATTAGTTTTTTATGCCTTTGCCACAGTCGTTTACTGGGTGCCTGAGTTTTCACATTGTTAGTGCAGATTTCTAAGCCATTGATTAGCGGCACCAGTGCTGGGTCATAAGGTATGTTCCATTTTCCAGCAGCCTTGGTGGGTCGCAGCCTGCAGAATCTGGTGTCGTTGTGGATGGAAGATGTCACGGGACCATACACGTTTAGTACTACCGCTTCAAAGGTAGTCTGAGAGGATATGGTGGGACCATTGCAGTTGCCCAAGTAGTCAGCAATGGTAAGAACAAAGAGTCATTGGAGTGTAGTAGAAACAGTGGGAGCCCTTGTAGGAACAGCAAGGGTCTGTTTCTTCACCATCGTGATAAGCAGCAGGCATTGCTTATTTTGCTCAGTTAGAGACCTGTTCAATAAAGGGTTGCTTTGCTGGGACCTGAGAACTTGGCACGGAAGAAAGTTAGAGGGGATGAACGCGCCAAGCGGTAGCAGCATATAGGATGCTGATGGGGAGGTCGATACTTAGTAAATTACAGGAGAGACACATGACCCCTGTTATATATATAAGTAAGTATCCAGATAGGGCGGGGGGGAGCCAGTGCACAGCACCGGCGGGGCTTCTACTAGAGCTTGAAGTTCTTCAGAGGGGAGAGCCTAGTTAGGGCTTCCCTTGGGTGCTTACAGGTGGTGGCTGATGCTGGCAGTTACCGTGCTGCAGGAGCGCTCGGTTAGTCCAGCTGAGGATTCAGGCAGGAGGGTCCAGAAGGGGAGGAGCCGAATCAAGGCTGCCCCAAGGAGCTTGTAGTAAAAGCGGGAGGCCGCTCTGCTGGAGAACCCAAGTGGGCTGTAGAAATCTGAGGAAGGAAGGGAAAAGAAAGCGTTAACTAGGGTTGAAGGGGGCTGAGCAGTTGGGCAGGGGCTGGTGGCAGACAGCCAGCGGGTGTCCGAGAACAATGGAGGGATTAAGCTAAGAGGTGTGGGGAGGGGGAGTAGTTAAGTTGGTACAGGAGGACAGAGATTGAAGCAGGGAGGAGGTGAGAAAGGGTCTGGGTTTGGATCAGCGCTGCTTTCTCCCTGGCTGAGGACAGCTAGTCAGAGACTGGGTAGAGTGAGGATAGGAAAAAGCAGAATCAACTGCTAAATTGTTTCTGCACTGACTCATAAAAGCACATTGCTTCCAAGATATAAGAAATGGAAAACAGCTTACCATATGCTGATATAGTTTCCTTTATTGGTGCAAATAAGTGCTTTACAAAACAACGCCGTATAAAGTGCAAGTGCCATGAATACAAATTTCGGCGAAAGTACTAAACGAAGAAATAAATAAATACATGTCGGCACCTACATAGGTGCACTGCAGCCATATTTCTTAGCCAGCAGTCACAGGAACTAACGTGCTACGTCTGATCAGCTGACGTTTTGCCTAACAAGGCTTCCTCAGAGCTGATTGGCTACCAGTAACACATCACATTTATACTCCCATTCATACATATTCATTAATGTGGGTGTAGCCACACATACGCAATACACAACACATAACACAAGACACTGATTTTGTTAAAAAATATAATAAAAAAAATCCAAATTCATAGATGGCTATAAAGCGGTATCTCCTCATTTAGTCCTTTCAGTTGTAAAGTATCCAGAGTATGGATCTAAAAACATTCTCGCTGTAACAATTTATTTGTCAAATTGCCACCTCATACCCCTACTTCCACTTTTTCTATACCAAAAAAAGTAAACTTGTAGGCGATCCATGTTGCAACTTATTTGCAACAATAAAGGAAACTATTATCAGCACATGGTAAGCTGTTTTCCATGTCCTATGTCTTGGAAGCAATGTGCTTAAGAGTCAGTGCAGCTGCAATTTAGCAGTTGATTCTGCTTTTTTCTTTGCGTTTAAATATTTGACTAGCTGACTTTGCACCAAACTGGTCACTCTTAAGTGATGTGAGCCCCGCTTCTTTTTGCTTTGTGTTTCTAGAGTGAGGATAGGTTTAGGAGAGGAAAGATTTAGAGAGTGAAAAACAATTCAGATACAGGGGAAATTAGGTGCCAGGCAGCTACTGCCTGGCGAGTTTAACTTTACAGTGACTTCAGCATCAAAAGAATCAGGCGGCTGCCGCAGGCGTGTTTAACTTCACACAGTGATTTCAGTAAAAAAAGCACCAAGCGGCTGCCGCAGGACGAGTACAGTTAAATAAAATTCAATTAATCAGTTCAAAATAGATCAGGTAGCAGCACTTATTGAGCAGAACTTTAAACCCAGCAAAACTAGCAGCTAGACTTTAACTTAACTGGGTTTTTTTTTCTAAGGTGGAAGGGAAGAGTGAGAGAGCTAGACAGGGATAGTTAAGGGAGCCAATCAGCAGGCGGCTGAGAAGACCGCAAGCCAATCACTGACCCCCTGTTCAAAAATGAGCCAGTGGGCAGTACGGGACACTTGGCGCCTAAGTTCTTAGTTGGATTTGAAAAGTTAAGCACGTGGAGTGTTGCCTTCGGTCCTACTGGAGCTTGAAGTTCTTCAGAGAGGAGAACCTAGTTGGGGCTTCCCCTGGGAGCCCACAGGCGGTGGCCGATCCTGGCAGTGACCACACTGCAGGAGCGCTCGGTTAGTCTAGCCGAGGATTCGGGCAGGAGGGTCCAGAAGGGTGGAGCCAAATCAAGGCTTCCCCACGGAGCTTACAGCAAGAGCAGGAGACCGCTCTGCTGGAGAGCCAAAGTAGGCTGTAGAAATCTGAGGAAGGAAGGAAGGGAAAAGAAAGTGTTAAGTAGGGTTGGAGGGGGCTGAGCAGTTGGGCAGGGGCTGGCAATAGCCAGCCAGAGGGGCCGAGAACAATGGAGGATTAAGCCAAGAGGTATGGTGAGGGGGAGGGTCCGAGCAAGGGGGGGATAGTTAAGCTACTATAGCAGGGCAGAAACTGAAGCAGGGAGGAGGTGAGAAAGGGTCTGGGTTTGGATCAGCACCGCTTTCTCCCTGGCTGAGGACAGCCAGTCCGAGACTGGTTAGAGTAAGGGTAGGGTCAGGAGAGACCAGCAGAGGAAAGATTTAGAGAGAGCAAAACAATTCAGATACAGGGGAAATTAAGCACCAGGCGGCTGCTGCCAGGCGAGTTTAACTTTACACAGTGACTTCAGCAACAAAAGCGCCAGGCGGCTACCGCAAGCGTGTTTAACTTTACACAGTGGTTTCAGTAAAAAGAGCGCCAAGCAGTTGCGCAGGGCGAGTTCAAGTAAATAAAATTCAGTTATTCAAAATAGATCAGGTAGCAGTACTTACTGAGCAGAACATTAAACCCAGCAAAATTAACAAATAGACTTTAACTTAACAGAATTTTTCTGAGGTGGAAGGGAAGAACGAGAGTGCTAGACAGGGATAGTTAGGGGAGCCAATCAGCAGGAGGTTGAGAAGACCGCAAGCCAGTCAGGGATCCCCAGTTAAAAAATTAGCCAATGGGCAGTCTGGGGCACTCTACGCCAAAGCTCTTAGATTTGAAAAGTGAAGCGTCTGGAGTGTTACCTTCGGTCCTACTGGAGCTTGACATTCTTCAGAGGGGAGAGCCTAGTCAGGGCTTCCCCTGTGAGCTCACAGGCAGCAGCGGCCGATGCTGGCAGTGACCATGCTGCAGGAGCGCTCGGTTAGTCCAGACGAGGATTCGAGCAGGAGGGTCCAGAATGGGGGCAGCCGAATCAAGGCTGCCCCATGGAGCTTGTGGCGAGAGCGGGATGCCGCTCTGCTGGAGAGCCCAAGCGGGCTGTGGAAAACACGTAGACGGTGATTTCCTTCCCTCTGAGCTGAAGGAACAGATGTGGATGCAGTGACTCAGATCATTGAAATGGCAGAAGGGGTCTGGCCCCCAATAAATGGTTGTGTTTAACTATAGGCTACAGGGAAAATATGTTAAAGTGACAATTCAGTCAAATGGCCTTCATCCTTTATTTATTTAGTTTTTGTTGACTGGATAAGTGCATTAGACAAATTCTGCCTATTTTCGGGCACGACCCGGGAAAGGGGGATACAGATGAATGCCAACTGACCTTGAGCCAGATTAAGCTGTTAAGCTAAGCAGCCTGCTTAGGAAAAAACAGAGGAAACAGTTTTATGTGTTGTGTAGTCTTTTCTTGTTTTGCGTGCTGTGCTGTCTAGAAGAAATGAAGAAGGCCAAAGACAAGAAAATGGTCAACAACTTGGGAACTGCTCGGTGCATGTGGAAACTCTTTCAACAAATTAAAACATATGCCACGTCTATAGGTTACATCAGATAGTTTATATACATGTCACAAACCCACTCCTGGGGATGAGGCCTATTGAGCTCACAGTGCCCACCCTTAAGTGCAATCCATACCGGGGGGGGAAGGGACATGGATACCCTCCTCGTGCTTTAGAATGCTCGCCGAGGTCATGACTGCACCTCTGCCACAAGGATCCAGGGTGTCCCTCTAGCACTGGATAAGGGCACAATACCAGTCTCAAGTCTTGTGACTAAATATGAACCCTTCCTTGGCTAATACACACAGGAAGAAGACCCAGCCATCACACTCTCTTTGGGGTAGCAACGTGAAAACCTGATTTGGCCTTCTCCCTACAGGACATGCAACAGCCTGGTTCAAAATCTTTTTAGACTCTGGTATTCTCCCTATTCTTCCAGATGTCCCTTCCAGACCCCTTTTCAATTTGGTTGCTTATGGTGGCCCCTCTAAGCAAGTAACAGTTGTCACAGATTATTAATAAATCTACAGTCACACATACAATATAAGGAATTCTCGCTCAGGCAGATATTCTTTAGAAAAACAAAAGTTTTACTAAAATACTTACATACATACAGTTACAACTAAAAAGAGAATATTAATTTGGGTTACAGTATACAGGAAAAAAATGTACAATGAAACGCACTAAAACAGTTAGCTAGTCTACCTGAGGTATGAAGTTTCAAAGTCCAGAGAATCGCTGGTTTGCAAAATATTTCAGTCTTTCTGTAGCAGCCTTTGGTTCTTAGGCAGCCGCAGGCAGGTGTTCTCTGTGGTCAGGAGAGGGTCCAAGCAAAATGTGCATCCAAATGACCTGAGTTAGGGCTATTTATACCTTTGAAATACTGAGTGAAAATCCCACAACTTTTAGGCCAGTAGACGGCACTGTTGCGCTGTTTCCAAAAATATTAAAATCAGATTCTGAGACCTATAATTAGAATGAATATTACATTTCAGAGTTAAGCACTTTTTAGTCCCCTGTAGACCATTGGCACCCTTAAGATAAAAGTCACACAGATCTCACGTCGAGATAGAGATCTTGCAGCAGATAATAACCGTTAGGACTGTGTCGCCAGGCACTAGGACCCCATGGAAAAATTCTAGCTAGCAGTCCAAAATGGAGGACCACCCCATACATCGGCTCTGCCCCAATATCATCTTCAGTGTATATAGGAGGCGGTCCCCTGGCACCACCTCAGTTCTTTTCCTGCCGTTGACCTTCCATTTTGGCTCCGCAGACGCTCCTACTATCAACACGCCATTTTTCGATACCCGCGCAGTTAATTTCTCCGAGTTAATCGATCGCCTTACATCTGCCGAGTCTTCCACTTCTGCACCACGGTATAAGATAAAGTGTGCGTACGGCACACAAATTCCGGCAAAAAATGGCCATTCGGCTTGCCTCCTGTGCCTGGGACTGCAACACAAGTCGGAAGACTGCCCGCACTGCCTCAGCTTTAACAAGCACACCCGCATTTGCCACGTGAAGACGCTCAAGGCTCACCTGCTGGAACAACAAGTTTTCACGATGCAAAAGTCTCACTCTATGCATAGGTCTTCTTCATCCTCCACCCATGATGCCTCCCCTAAGGAGAAGAAGCACTTGGGGAAATATCACAGGACAGATGAGGGCAGGTCCAGGTCAGATTAGTGGTCCTGTTCCCCGTACATGGGCTACAAGACCTCTGGCTGAAGGTCAGATTCTGCCTCCCCCCCCGGTCACTAGTCCTCCCAAGGCTTTCGACCAATATACCCTCTGCCGCAACCCAGGCGTCAGGCGGAGGTTTGGGGCAAGGGCCTTCCCAGACTGTCTCTTCACTGTGTCTGGCCATCAGACCCCACAAACAGACGCTAGGATCTAGGGCCCATTACTTGTCCTCTGTTACTTCTACTTCAGCAGGCGTCCATTTGGGCCCCTCTGGTTCATCAGCAAAGGTTGACGACCACGACAGGTGCCAGGGTTGCGAGCACGCCAAAGGTGCACCCTCATTGCCGAAACTGTCTTCAACTGCCCCATCGGACCAACGACAGCCTCTGGCATTGTCTGTCTCCATCACTCTGGAGTCAAACCAAACGTCAGTCTCCAAGCCATTGTCAGCCTCGCTAGAGCAGCATGGGACTACACCAGAGGACCTGACGACCACTGATCTGACGTCCGGCCCCACTAAGCCTGTGACCACAGGGCTTGACACCCAGTCATCAGCCAAGGCCAAAGCGTCTGATGCTCAGACGGAGGACCAGACGCCAGATGATTTGCCCATCAGCAGTCTGGCACCAGAAGCCCCTCAGATGCCAAGCTTAGCGCCAACCCCTTTGAGATCAACTAACTAGACATCGTACCAGCCATCAAGCTCGATGGTCCCCTTGACGGAAGTAGGAGCACTCTTTTCCAGTTGGTAGAACACCATCAAGAGTGACCTACTACCCAAATCTAAACCTACGGGGGGCGGCGGCGGCCGTTCCGCAGCCACAGCCTATCCCTCCCCACAGGACTCCGTCACCACCCCTGATGCCAGACCGCCGACTCCAGGTGGCTCAGATCAGGGCTGTGATGGATGTCGGAGACACAGACATCACCCGTCCTCAAGGTCTTCCTCTTGCAGGTGGAGTAGGTCTATCGACCATCACTCCCAGGGGCAGAGCCGGTCAAGCGGACATCACTCCCGATGTCTGAATAGGTCCACTGACCATCAGTGTGAGCCATCGGGTGACTACAGCGGTTCCTCCTCACCTTATGACTCTTCTGAGGACGACCTCCCTCTCCTTTCACCACATCCGAGGAAGGATTCACCCAGGTCTCTACCTGATGGTCCCACCTTCCTTGAGGTTATGAGGCATATCCAATTCCTCAACCAGTGGGAAACAGAGGAATTGGACCTGGAAAGGAGGCATTTGGCTAAATTTTTGGGAGCTACTGACCCCAAACCACTAGTCATTCCCCCCTTGGTAGAGCCATTCCAGGATGTAACAAAACTGGCATGGAAGCATCCTTCGACTACTTCTGAGGTGCCCAAAAATGTGGACCGCCTATACAGAACCCCCAGAAACAAACCCCGCCTCGGTGAACAGCCTAAGGCGGACTCCATAGTCCTTACAGCTGCTCACAGCAGGTCACAACAGCCTAAGCATACCAGCTCCCAGTCACCAGATAAGGAATCGAAAAAGATTGACCAGTTTGGGAGGAAGGTGTACATGTCTTCCACCTGTACTATCAGGTCTCTAAATTTCTTAGCACACATGGTCATGTACCAGAAGTGCCTGTGGCAGAAGGCTATGGACCTAGCTAAGACACAGCCAGATTCTGACAATAAGTCAGAGCTTCTGACAGTCCTGCAGTCCGGGGCAGATGTGGGCAAGCATATTTTCAGATGTTCGTCTGATGCGGCAGATACAGCAGCCACAGCCGCAGCTACAGGAGAATGCCTTAGACGACACTTGTGCCTTTAAGTGTCCAGGTTCCAACAGGACCTGCAGAACATTATCATGGACCTGCCGTTCTAAGACCCTGTGCTCTTTGGTCAAGAGGCTGAGGAGATCATCACAGGTCTACAGGACTCTGTGAAGGCAGTCTCCCGAAGTACACCAGTTGTATAAGTCAGAACCATATACCATTAGGCGCCAGCCCTTTTGGAGGCACCAAGGACAGCAAGCAAAAAGACAGCAACGTCGAGGAGGGTTCAAGAGAAAAGCACCCCGTCAGGCACCAGGAACTCTGGGAAAACGATCAGCTAAGCAGTCCAGAGCTCCTCTCCCCATCCCTCAGCCTCCGCCTGACTTCTTGCCCTCCCCCCCCAGCAGAGTCAATAGGGGAGGCAGTGAGAGGACAGTTCTCCCTTTACCTCGCAGGTTGGGAGAACATCACGACAGATCAATGGGTGCTGCAGCTCATAGACAGGGGCTATGCCCTGGAGTTTTCCCAACTACCCCTGAACAACCCACCAGCCCATGTATTCAACTCTCCATCTCATGCAAGCCTCATTCGGGTGGAGATATTGGCCCTCCTGTCAAAGCGAGCAATTCAGGTAGTACCGGAATCCCAGAGGGGCAAAGGTTACTACTCTTGCTTCTTCCTAGTTCCGAAGAAGACAGGGGACCATCGTCCCATCTTGGACCTCAGTCAACTGAATGTCTTTATGAAGCACAAAAGGTTCAAGATGGTGACAGTCCAGGGGTTGCTTCCCATGCTGCGCCAAGGAGATTGGCTCTGCTCCCTGGACATGCAGAACATATACATGCACATAAAAACCCTGCTGTCCCACAGGAAGTATCTCAGGTTTACATTCGAAGGAGAGCACTACCACTTCAGGGCCCTGCCTTTCGGCTTGTCCTCTGTACCTCGGGTATTCACCAAGTGCCTGGTAGTAGTAGCGGCAGCTCTCAGGAGGCAGGGTCCCTACATCTTACCCCTACCTAGACGACTGGCTAATAGTGGCCCCATCCTGAGAACAGCTGTGTCTGACCCTGGAGTTCACCTTCAAGATGTTCCAGTACCTCGGGATAACCCTAAATCTCCCAAAATCAGCCCCTTGGCCATCCCAGAGACTCCAATTCATAGGAGCCATCTTGGATATGGTTCAGGGGAGAACCTCTCTCCTGACAGACAGGCAGGCAGATCACCTTCAGGTGCTGGCTTGGGGATTACTGTCTGTGGACCAGGCTTCAGCCAGAACGGTACTACAACTCCTGGGTCATATGACTGCTGCCATAGTGACCATGCTTCTCGCTCGCCTGCACATGAGGATTCTGCAGTGGAACCTCAGGGTGCAGTGGGACCAGCGAAGCAATGATCTCAACCAGAGAGTCAGAATTTCCAAGGCAGTACACCAAACCCTGCTATGGTGGCTGAATCCCTCCTGCTTGCTAATAGGTGTCCCCTTCAGGAACCCCTCCCCTCGTTCGGTTATTGCCACAGATGCGTCGGGCACAGGATGGGGTGCCCACTTCGGGAGCAATCGGACCAGGGGGTCTTGGACTCAGACAGAGCGCTCTTTGCATATAAACATTCTGGAGATGAGGGTTGTGCTGTATGCCTTACAGACATTCCAGTCCGAACTCTGTCTGGGCCCAGTTCTAGTCCAGACTGACAACATGCCCATGGTTTTCTACCTCAGCAAGCAGGGGGCATGCATTCATATCCCCTATTCAGAGAAGCCATGAGGGTCTGGTACTGGGCAGTAGATCACAGCCTGGAACTGTTTGCGGTACATGTCTCAGGTCTTCAAAACACCTTAGCCAAGGCCCCTACTTTTCTGCGGCACAGTGGGACCAAGTTCTGCGGCAGGACTACCATTTGCCACAGAACTTCTGTGGCAGTTGTTTGTAATTTCTGCTGAAGTTCTGCGGCACTAACAAACTACCATATCACAGTGTCAGCTTGTCATCCTGACTTCACTTTCATGGCAGTGGTTATAGCAATCAGGATGGGGGAAAGCACAGTAACACTAGTTAAAAAAATAGCAGACTTATAGAAAGAATTTTATGCCTAAAAAAACAAAACAAATATCTCTCCCTTAAGGTCCTAACTTATTGCGTAAATGAAATATGCAGAGGGGACCTTATGTGATATATAAGATATTTCTAAACGCATGGTATCTATACCACTAATGAGCTCTCTACTGTGTATCACTTATATATTTATATGTGCTTTCTACACCACTCACAAGGTCCCCACTGTGTATCACTTATATATTTATATGCAATCTGTAACATACATACAAATATGTGTGCGTGTGTGTGTATACAGTATATAGTGAGAGAGAGATACCGTGCATGTGTGTGTGTGTGTGTATATATATATATATATTTTTTTTTAATTTTCATGAAATTGCATCCTCATTCATACAAATCCCATTAGAAATGGAACAAACAGAATAAAGGAGTTATTGCAAAACTCATTTTTCATGCCAACCTGCTTCCCCTGACACATAACGTAATACCATCAGGCCATGACATGCATGTGAACCGATTGTGAAACAAAGCTCTCTAGTCCATCACAATGTGTCCACCGTGTGACAGAACACTGCACCATACCTTTCCAGGCTCAAAGCAGTGATGTGTCTCCCCAGTCCTTGTGCTGCCCAGCCAGCTCCCAGAGCTAATCTCTGAACCTGAGTTGCCGGCACGGAAACACAACATGCTACCCTCTGGCCCAACAGCTGGCCCTGAACACATTTCTCCATACCCTTTGGGTGACTGTATCAACCAGTGACAATATGCAATCAATAACCCTGGCAGAAATGTGTACAGTGCAATTATTTATTTAACAGGTCTGCGCATTATTATATACCGCTTTTCTAGGCATAATCACTTTATTTTTCTTAAAAATGACAGGTAAATTCATTTTACCAGTTATTCATTTCAGATGGCATCTCTATACCTTAAAGGCACAAATAAGTTTGTACAAAGTGAGGTATGGACTTAACAGGTCTGTGTTATTGACAAGGTTTTGTTTAAGTTGGCCCTAGTGCAATAATGTAAGACGGAAAATTGTATTAGGCTGTAGTACAGGTTGAGCAAATATCACCATGCCTGATGTGCTTTGCCACCGCCTCTGGCAGTGAGAGCTGAGGTAGATAAGTGACTATTCATTTCTGTTGCAGAATGCAGCCATTTCATTAGCTAATGTGTGATGTTATAGCACTGATAATATCACATTCTGAGCATAGAGGGATTCTGGATATAAAAAGAGAGGAAGGGAACCTGATTCTATCAATAACTGGAAATATTAATAAAGAATCACCAAGAACAGTGAATTCTGCGGCACTGCAGAAGTTCTGCGATAGATTGCATGTTCTGCACAAAATTCTGCAGCCGCAGAATTCTAGGGGCCTTGACCTTAGCAGACAGCCTCAGTCGATCACAGTCCCAGGCTCATGAATGGGAACTACTTCAAGAGGCAGCAGACGACCTATTCGAAAGATGGAGGACTCCAGAGCTAGACCTCTTCACGTCCCCACTCAACGCCAAACTTCCCAATTTCTGCTCTCTAGAGCCAGGGCATGGTGTTTTTTGGGGATATGCGTTGTCCCTCTCTTGGACCAGGAGGTTCCTCTATGCCTTCCTGCCCTTCCTCTTCAGCAGTGAGTTCTTCTCAAGCTACAGTTGGAACCAGCAGCCATGATTCTGGTAGCGCCGTTCTGACCCAGGCGGATCTGGTTCCTGCTTTCTACAGCAGCTGGCGGTAGAACCCCAAGTTCTACTTCCTCTGTCCTCTCGGTTGTTATCCTAAGAGCAGGACTCTCTAATTCACCCCAGCCTCTCTAGTCTCTGCATCGCCATGCATGGCTCCTGCGGACTTAGCCAGGAGCAGGTACGAGGCGTCCGAGAGGGTAGCAGAGGTGATAGTGGCCACAAGAAAACCATCTACTAGGGCCACATACACCATGAAGTGGAAGCGGTTCAGCTTATGGGCTGCTGCCCGTGACATAGACCCATTCTCATGCGAAGTGAATGGGGTCCTGGAATATCCCTTATTCAGGTTTCAGCTGCTGATCCATAAAAGTATATCTCTTGGCTATCTCAGTCTATCATGTACTTGTGGATGGCAGGACCTTGGCGCAGCTGGATCTGTCATGTACCTTCCTGTGAGGTATCCTGAACATCAAGCCTCCCATTCAGGACCCAGTTCCCCCATGGGATCTGCTGTTTATGCTGGAGAAGTTAACATTGCCCCCCCTTTGAGCTAGCCGTAAGTTTCGAGCTTCACTTTCTCTCTTGGAAAGTGTTATGTTTAGTTGCTGTTACCTCGGCCCAGAGGATTTCCGAGCTCCAGGCTGTCATGTGTAAGGAGCCATATTTGGTTTTTCATAGGGACAAGGTGTCCCTGTGCACAAACCCTGTTTCTCCCGAAGGTGATGTCCAAGTTTATGCTCAACCAAGACATTAACCTACCTGTTTACTACCTGGAATACTCTAATAAAGGGTGAGGCAAATTGTTACATTCTCTAGATGTACATAGAATCCTTCGGTATTATGTTGACCATATAAGGTCCATAAGGAAGCCAGACCAATTGTTTGTGTCTTTTGCCCAACGGATGTTAGGGGCACCAGTCACCAAACAGACTGTGTCCAAGTGGCTAGTCAGCTGCATTGTGTTCTGCCATGAAAAGTATGACAGACCCCTTCCGGGCCCAGTCAGAGGTCATTCGACCAGAGGAGTAGTGACTTTTTCGCGCCTCTCAAAAATGTGTCAGCAGCAGATCTCTGTGCCACAGCCACCTGGAATTCAGTACACACCTTTGTCCGGCACTACAGTTTGGTCATTGCTTCCAGAAGGAGAGCAGGTTTCAGCCTGGCTGTCCTCCAGGGATTGCTCTCATAGGAGCCTAGGGGCATTCTTATTTCCACTGCTCGTTTGACCTGGCGCTGTTCTGGTTCTGCTTGGGACTCGGTCCTAATGGTTATTACCTGCTGCAAGAGCTCTCTCTCGAAGTGAGATAGTACAGTTCAGCAAGAACTTAATATAACAGTAGCTCTTCGAGAAGAGCTCTTGCAGCAGGAATGCTTTCCCTCCCTCCCTCCCTCCTTTCCCCAGTGCTTTTTCTGTATGTCCCTATTGGGATGACAGAGCCTCCTCGGTTTGTCCTATCCTTCATGCTACCCGGGTCTCCGGTGGATGAACTGAGGTGGTGCCGGGGGACCGCCTCCTATATACTGAGAATAACGTTGGGGGCGGAACTGACATATGGGGCGGTCTCCCATCTTGGACTGCTAGCTAGAATTTTTCCATGGGCTTCTAGTGCCTGGCGGTATAGTCCTAATGGTTACTACCTGCTGCAAGAGCTCTTCTTGTAGATCTACTGTTACGGTAAATTCGTACTTAACTGAACTGTTCTGTAGGAAGCACGTTCCTCTCCTGTTACCTCATAAAATGTAGCATATTACAACAGCTTCTTTAGATCAAAGCATTCCGCTCCTGAGTGTATGGTTTTATGACACACGAATGGATTTTGTCATATCTCTGTTAAAAAAAAAAAAAACTGGGAATGCAATTTCAGTTCCTGGCAAACAGCTGCCTTCAGGTCAAAAGAGAGTCAAGCCTTTTTTTAATTTAGTATTTTTCCTATGTGTCTTTATGCTGACACTGGCGTGTACATACAATTACATAACAAAAAAAAAAACATATACAACAGAATAATATCTACAAATAAGGGCTAGCAGCCGGGCAGCTCACCACAATACGTTCATTGTATATTGCCATTTATTTTCTGCATTGTGTTTTTTTTTTTCTCCCCTGTACCTACCCACTATGGCTCACCCTGGTCCCATCCACCTCCAGATGCATCCCTGAGCTCCCAGAATGTTCTTGGTTGTTCTCAGAACTGCCGTGGATACCCACAGATTGCAAACGCCATGGTGGTAGAGCTTCCCAGGCTTGCTAGATCAAGGAAGCTCGTAGCTCTTTCTGTTGCAGGCAGAGCAATCATCAAACATATTGGGGGGGTGCAACCAGGGAGCAGTCGCACAGAGGGACATATCTCAAACCTAGCCCCAGGGGAGATGAGCTTTAGATGAACTGCTCAGCCATCTCCCCACTGGCCAATTTGGGATCCTAAGTTTAAGATTCGAACCCCAGGTCCACCACATGAGGAGCAGGGATTGTACTACTAGGTCATCAGGCCAGCCCAGGTGCACTGTGTTGTGATTTTAAGGAGCTGTTAAAGGGAAGGATTTAGAAACAGTTGCCAGGAGAAGTAGCCATCCAGCTATGGGAACATTTTTATTTTATTTATTTTTATTTTATTTTGATAACCATGTAGGCTCACTAGGATTAGAACCCTTTCACAACAGGGTCCAGAGATTAAGGTACAGTACCGTTCACAGCACAAAAAAGGAAAACAAATAAACAAGATGTTTATTTGACATTAAATACGTAGAACATAAAACACACATGGATATTAATCTGCAACAATATAGAATTAGGTAAAAGTTACACCACACATTTGAAAGGACACTGTCAGCTTTTTGTGGCATATCACAAAATGGTGCCTGCAGCTATCTGTGTGACTGACAAAGACAATTTATGGTCCTTTTTCATAATGCATTATCAGTTTAATCTAGTTTTTATAGCAATCTGAATTCTTGCCATTCTGATCTGATTCCCAACCACCGGAGCCTCCAGCATATTCACATAACAACGTAGCACCGGAGTGCCGTCAAACACGTGCATGGATGGGTTGAATCAATTTTATGTAATATTAGCCAGGTGTACTTTCTGGAACTAGGCAATGAGCTAATACTTAAAAAGTAAGTTCTTGTTGAAACTGAGCGCAGTAAGGTGGTTTAATGAGTAATTGCAACTGAAGTGCATCTCTCTGGGCATTCGAATCAGCATCGATGCTCTGGATCTGTCTTGACCATGAGTCACCGCCGTCGATGCTTCTCGAGTAAAGAGAGGCACCCGCACAAGATGCATCAGTGCTGTGAGGAGCTCCTCTGGTAGCAGTGAACTATTGTGGGGCGGGGTAAGGTTCTACCCTCAGGACTGCCAGTTCCTTGGCATCCGTCAGTGGTGCTCATTCCAGTTTACCCAGCGCAGATGTCTCCAGCATCTGCTTCTATACCACTGACAGTGGAGCTGCAACCACTGTAGCCTTTTGGGGGGTGTCCCTATGAAGGAGTCTCATGCTACTGCCAGCTTTTAAGGCTGGTTCTTGGGGAGATATCCCAGTCAGAAGACACCAGAGTGGTCCGTGGCAGTAAAAGATTGAGTGCCGTTTTTGAAGAGTCCTCAGACAACTCAGTTGGGTCATCCATGCTTTCTTCACGGACTCACATGTTTGACCATGACTCATTCGAGGAACTTAACCACTGACCATAGGCCAGTGTCATTTGGGGCTTTACTCTGCCTCATGTCAGAGTCCATGCATGTGCCTTTGGAGCCAGTTCAGAAGAGTGCTAAATACCCCTTCACTGACATCCTGCACAGGGACGAATCCTCAGGGGTTGCCTTTCCCATGGCTGAGGCCATTTTAGGACTGGCTCTGGAGCTTTGGCAGCATCCAGCATCATGCCCAGCACCCTCCACCCATATGGTCTGCAAGTACGCAGTACTTTCCAGTTCCCTTTCTGGGTTCTTTTGTCACCCTTCAGCCAAAGGGCTAGTTTCAGACTCAGCCTTCTGGAAATCTGGTGGCTAAGGGGACATGGACAGTCCTCTGGACAAAGATTTCAAGAAGACTGACCACACAGCTAAAAGGTCTATACTGCAGCATCCTTAGATCTCTGTCAGGCGAGCTGTATCGTGATGATGGCCAACGTTGGTCTCTCCCTGTTGCAAATGCCTGTTGAAGTCCTCCCTCACTTTCCTGTTGACTTTCAGCTGCTGGTGAAGTTGGTCAGAGATCAGGGTCAGTCGTTGGCTAAACACCAGCTTCAGATAACTCTGGACATGGGCGACTCATGTGCCTGTGCCATGGCAACAGCTGTCACAATACTCCACCTTCACGGCTGATACTCGGCACAGATTGGCCAGTGTCCCCTTCTTGGACACCAACCTCTTAGGCAATGGAGTGGATGGACATCTCAATAGGATTGTGAAGTCAAGTGCCACTCTAGATTTTGTGGAATCATCCCAAAAGGACCCAAAGGCACATAAACATCAGAAAAAGACCTTCCAGTACATGCCCTTTCAGGCACTACTACCTCAGCAGCAGCTGCAGCAGAGCAGTACCAACAATGATGCCGACGTTTGGAGGTGAGGGGCTGAAAAGAAGCTGGGACGGGGGAGTGGTGCTCCTCATGCCCCAGCAACCGATGCTCCCTCCAAAGCTGCCTAGTGATAGGTTGGTGGTGTCATTCTCCTGCCTTTCTGGTACCAGTGGGGGCGGCTGCACCACTTCTTGACACATTGGTACAGACAGGTAGGTATTAGAAGCGGTAGGCAGAGGGCTGCCTCTGAGTTTCGAAGGCTCTCCCTCCTTACTGACTCCATGCTCCTCAGGAGTCCAGGGTGTCACATGACACGCTGTCCGCCCTCAGGACGTAGCTTAGCTTTTTGCTAAGGGGTTCGAGTTGGGGGTACGCATCCAGATACTTCCTGAAATGGACAGAGAGGAGAGGCTGGCACCCCATAATGGATCCACATAATCTCAGTTAGTTTCTGTGGAAGTGCAAGGTCCAGATGGTCACCCTAAACCAGATTGTATCATCCCTGGAGCAGAGCATGTGGTTCACTTCCCTGGATCTCGAGGAAATGTTCTTCCACATCCCAGTCCATCTGTCCCACTCTCGGTACGTTTGGTTCAGTGCAGAAGGGGTTCTGTACTCGTTCCATGCCCAGGATCTTCACTAAATGCATGGCAGTGGGGGGGGGCAGCAGGCTGAAGACACTGGGGTTCTGAATCCCATGGACCTCTCGAGCTTTGCTCTCGAGGTCAGAGGGAATCAGAGCCCCTCTGTGTCAGAGCACACTGGTTGTGCATAGTTGCCCATCCAGTATTCTCTGTGTAGTAAACAGGGGGATTCTTTTTTTGACTGGCTTACCAGCTCCTTTACACCCTTCCAGAATCTCTTTGGATTGCCCAGGAGTTGTTTCAGTTTGCTGCTTTTTGAAGTAGTTGGAGTTAGCTTATTTGATTTCTAACTTGCAAAAGTTTTTTAACTGCCAGTATTCTATTATTTATTTATTTATGAAATTTGGTATCTGGGAAAGACGCATTTAACCAAGGCTCATTTCCAGGCGTAACTTTGGAGAGAGAGACCAGGAAATGCAATAACAAAAAACATTCGCAGTATTAATGATTGGTACAGAGTACAGTACAGAATACAATTTAACAAGATAAAAGTGCAAATAAATGTAAACTGAGCTAAGCAAAGGTGCAGTGAGCAGGTTTGATGTGCAGGTTGAGACTCAAGCAGGTGGAAAGAAAGGCATAGCAGATGTAGAAACAGAAGGAGCCTGATATAGGCTGAGGTAGAACTCTGTTCTTGAACCCAACAACAGGGTTGGTAGGGGCTCCAACAGAGAAGGATCAGGGAGGAGGATGACAGGAGCGGGGGGCAAGGTGGAGTTTTAGTTGGAACCTAAAGGAGATGGGGGAGGGAACGAGATGGAGAGAGGCGGGGAGCAGGTTCCAGAAGGAGGGAAGACAATAGGAGAAAGCTGATTGTCCAAGAGAGGAGTGAGGATGGGGAAGGGAGAAGGTGTGAGGATCCCTGGAGTAGAGGGAGTAAGATGTAGAGATAATGAGAATGTAGAGTGAGAACAGGTAAGAGGGCAAGGACCCAAACCAGTATTTGGAGAAGGAGGCAGAGTGGGACTGGTGTTGTGATGGTAGGGGGAGGATGGAAGGGGAGGGGTAGAGGGAGCAGTGGTGAGTACAAGGGGAGCATTGGTAACAAAGTGACAAAAAGTGTTGTAAAGGGTTTCCAATCTGGCAAGGGAAGAGGAAGGAGGCAGTGCTGTAGTCCACAACTGCATAGTCAAAGACCAGGAGTATCATTTTGGTAACACGCTACTGGCAAACCTGAGGAGGTAAGCAGTCTTTGTTGCAGTACAAGGCACCAAGTTTGGAGCAGAGCTTGGTGTGGATGGCATCAGTTTGGGTAAAGAAGTCAAGTTTAATATCTAGCCACATACCGAGATACTTGAAGGAGGAAATCACTTCAAAGGGGATGCCTCACAGGGTGGAGAAAACGGAGATGGGGAGAGCCTGGCCAGTTTCTGGTTGGTGCTACAGGTCATGGACACTGTTTTTTTTTTTTTTTTCTTTCCAAGTGTTTACCTGGAGCTGGTTGCAGTGGAACCAGTACAGGACATTGTGTAAGTCTTGCTGGAGCAATCCTTCCATAGCTGCGGTCAAGGGTCCGGAGGTATATATAACTGTAGAATAAGTTCCAGTCAAGAGTGGAGTTAAAGTTTTTTAATTCTTGCCAGTCTCTATTCCTGTTTTTCACCAGATTTATTAAAGGGGAACAGTCCGTTCTAAGAACCCCATATCCGGGTGTGGGGCTGGTCCCAATTTACAATTTGTGTGTTTTTTTTACGCTTACTGTTTTCTTCTGTTTCATAAGTAGATTGTATCAGGCTGATTCTGCTGACTCCCAAGTTGACGTGTTGTAACCAGAAATCCCAGAATCCCCTACAGCTGATGTCAGACCTGTGCTGTGGCAGTGTGAGATTCAGTAGCCTGCATAGCATGTTAGAGGTTTTATAAGCTCTAATCTTTTGTTTGCTAGTCCCACTGTCCTGCCAGGGCTAAGTAAAGTCACAGAGGAGTGTACTCTACTTAGCCCAGAAGAACACCGGGAGCAGCAAACAAATGAACTGACCATATAAAAGCTCTAATATGCTTTGTAGGCTGTTGAATCTTCTGCTGCTTCAACCCCGTACAGACAGCGGCAGGGATTCTGAGATTTCTGGTTACAACAAATGTCAGCTTGAGAGTCAGGAGAATCAGCCTGATACAATCAGCTATACTGCAGTAAACTTTTGTTCTAGGGGTGTCGATATGGTTCGCTTATACACACAATGGCAGTTCCACCAAAAGTGCTTATTTGTCAGAACGTCTTTAAGCTAAGCTCCTCCCACCACGCAGGTGGTGTATCCTCTGGCTTCGCCCCATGACATTAGATCTTCCTTTCCACTGGAAGAGTTCAGTCTCCTCCTTCGCAGCTCTGTGCGTTGTGGGGCCTAAAGTGCGCCACTGTCAGACATAGTTTGTTTTTCTTCAGTAAATTATGTTCTGCTACATTTCTCAGTCCTTGACAACAGAAGATGGAACATGAAGAAGTAAAGCCAGTTCCAGCTTCAGGTGATGCGTCATGTGCTGACAAATGATGTTGCGAACAGACCCCCACGTGTCATGCACCTTCTGCCTAGGGGACAGCAGACAATGTTGTGGGTTGTATCCTGTGCCAGACGATACTCCCTGCCTCCTTGGAGGATCGCAAGGCTCGTTATCTCAGCCACCCAGCCAATCAAGATCCTAAACTATGGCCTGAAGATCACAAGCTTGCCTCTCTTGTGACAGGGTCCATGGCTCAACTCATGGCCATGGAAGAAGTGGCGGCAAGGGCCGCGGCCAGCACCTCGTCAGCCTCGGCACTGCTCCCAGCTGGACCATCATTGGAGCGTTCTTCATAGGAGAATTTCATGACATGTGTCGAGCCCTCCATACCTTCAGGGAGAGCCATGTCCGCCACAGTAAGAAAAACAGAAAACACTGATGTCGGTCATGGGATTGGGAGAGGTCCCGCTCCTCCTCCTCCTCCCTTGACTCCCCTGACTGCATGACGCTTGTCAGATGCTTGGCTTCCGCCAAGCCAAAATTGATCGAGGGTCAAGTCACTAGCTCCCTGGTACCCCCATCACGCTCGATTACCTCGACACTGGTCGAAAATACGGTCAAGATTTTTCTCTACCCAGTCAACCAGTTGTTGGAGGAGGTCACTGAGGAGTTGATCTCCCAGACCCCAGTAGTCAAACAACATGAACTCTTGTTGTATTCTGACTATTGCAGTTAGCTCCAGCACTTGAACTGCCCCGGAGAGAGAAGGGTTAAAATTCTATGCAAGGCATAGAACATTGAGCTTGAGCTCGGTTGAAAACTCTGTCTGCAGCACTTTGAAACCCAACTGTCCTTTGCTCGGTTAAAGTTGTCGGTTAGTCCAAAATTATTCCGCAATTAGTTCCGTTTTGTTGGTTCAGGACTCTGTCTGCGGTACTGTAAGTACTTAGGCTAGTTCTTTTGTGGAAATTGTAAAAAAAACTGTATTTTTCGGTCGGTTCGGCTGAACCAACCCTTTAGTAGTTCTTGTGTGGAAAAATTTAGTGTGTGGTTACTGGTCCATATCGGTTTTAAAAAAAACGTGATTTAAACTTTTCTTTTCATCACCCGTAACACAGTGAGAAACCGATAGGGGAGTCTTGCTTGGCAGCTGCCGAATAAAGGGTAAGTTTATTAGGTTGGCAATGTCTGAGAAACCCAAGAAAAAAAACCGGCCCACTGGGTGTCAACACTACAGTGTGTGTGGGGAGGTCTTTGCTAAGGCCGATCCCCACACCACCTGTGTTTATTGTCTGGGATTTGACCACCTCGAGTCAGACAGCCAAATTTGCAAGAATTTCCCTAAGTCCACCTAACCTTTTTTCCAGGGTAAACCTAGGGAAATTCTTGTAAATAAGGAGGCCAAAAAATCCGCTCACCCAGAAGGCCAGTCCGGTTTGGTTCCTACCTTCTGGTTCCTACCAAACCAGAAGGAGTGCCCTCTGACCAGGGCGATACTCCTTCAGGCAAGAGGAGAGCCGATCCTGAGGGATCAGTTCCTACTAAAAGAAAGCAAAAGATAAATCGTCCGGTTCAGATCCAGACCGTCATGTTCCAACCGCCGAAGAGATAGCCAGAGCGATTCGGATTGTTGAATCGCTTCATCCAGTTCCGAACAATCCGGCGCCTTCTGGCAGGGGCTCGGTTCAGTCGGTTCCCCCGGTTCAAGATTATTCCCCTGAAGACTTTTACGAACTGGAGTTTGATGAGGAGGAGGAGGATTTTGAAGAGGATACTGATGATGGTGAAAGTCTGGATGTGCCTGTGGAACCGGACATCTCCCCAGACAGACCTTCTGGTGTTTCCCCTCCTAGGCTTTCTGAGTCCCCTCCCCACTGTGTGTTTTACAGAAAGGTGGCTGAAACCCTCCAGCTTCCCATGGAGGAGGCTGTGGAGGATCAGGAAGAGCCTGATTTTGCTGAGATGATGGGCATCCCAGAGTCTAAGAGACTGTCTGTTCCCCTCCATAAGTCCCCTGGGAAACAGACACAAAAAATTCTAAGGGCTCCTAACTCTGTACCTCCTGTTGACAGAAGAATGGACAAGAGGTACACCTTGTCAGGCTCGGATACAGAGTTTTTCTATCAGCAGTGCAGCCATGTTGGGGTAGTACAGGCTGCAGCCTGTGTCAAGGCAAACATTCCCTTGGCTTCACACACCCCCCAGACAAAGACTCCAGGAAGATAGATGCCATGGCAAAGAAACAGTACATGGCATCATCTTTGAGACTCAGGCAGACTAACTATATGGCCTATACAGCCAGGTACCAGAAGTCCAGGTGGGACACTGCACTGGCACTGGCTAAGCAGGCTTCCTCCCAGCTAGCCAAGGAGCTGGAGGAGGTGGCTGCTGATGGTATTGAGGCATCAAAGGTGCAATTTCATGCTACTGTGGACTCCAATGATGTGTCATCAAGAATCCTGGCTACATCTGTGGCTCTTCGGAGAATGGCGTGGCTCAGATGTACTAGCCTTTCGCTGGACACCCAGGCTAAGGCCATGGATTTCCCTGTGGTGGGTAATTCTTTGTTTGGGGAGCAGACAGAGAATTACATGAAGAAAATGGATGAGTACAGGAACCACTTATAGGAGTGCCCAGGTCAAGGAGAGGCAGGCAGCTCCTCAAGGGCAGCAGGCTAGGGGCAGGGGCAGGCCTTTTCACAGGCCTTTCTACCAAATGCAGGCCTCTTTCTCCCTTTTCTCAGAGGGGGTTCTTTAGGGGGAGAGGCAGAAGGGGGATGAGCAGGGCTGCATCCACCCCTCAGCCGAAGGCTCCTGCCAAGCGGACACTCTGATGTGTCAGCCTGGGTCGACTTCCCCATTCCTGTAGGAGGCAGGCTGGGTTACTTTGTCCAGGACTGGATGTCTGTTGCCTCAGACAAGTGGGTCCTGGAGGTAGTAAGCCAGGGACTGGTTCTCAGTTTCAAAGATTTTCCGGAAATGAGACCCAGATCCTTTCCACTGGCAAATATATCAGAAACTCTTGCTCTAGAGCCAGAGGTTTCATCTCTACTGGCCTTAAGAGCCATAGAGAGAGTTCCTACCCCATACAGGGGCAAAGGTTTGTACTCCAGGTACTTCCTTACCCAAAAAAGACAGGGGAGTGGTGACCCATCCTAGACTTGAGATACCTGAACAAGCATCTTTTAAAGCCAAAATTCAAAATGGTGACTCTGGGAACAGTTCTTCCCTCTCTAAGGCCAGGAGACTGTCTAGCCTCCCTGGACCTCAAGGATGCCTATTTTCACATTCCCATCAGGTGCTCCCACAGAAAGTACATCAGGTTCAAATTGCCCTCAGGCCATTACCAGTTCAGAGCAATGCCCTTTGGCCTAACATCAGCCCCAAGGGTGTTCACAAAGTGCCTAGCAGTAGTGGTGGCCTTCTTAAGAAGAAAGAGGGTTTCAATCTTTCCATATCTGGACGATTGGCTCCTTGTGGGCCAGTCCCCAGACCAAGTTAAAGTATACCTTCTACCCCAAAACAACATCTCTCTGTGAAAAGCACTGTTGCCTGGTGGTTCTCTTGCCCTTTTAAGAGCTTGTAAACCTTCAACTCACAGAATCTTGCCGAATTTAAGTAAATATTGTTATTTTACTTCACGCCGAAACCGGAAGTGAATGGATGCTTACTTCCGTTTTTTCAGCTTAAAACCTGCCCCTCTAGCGAGCGTGCGCGGGGCTGTGCACAGAAACACGCACGTTTGCGCATGTCCAGTGGGCACGCTGAAACTGCTGGCATTAGACAAACTTGGATAAGATAATTTTAGCATATCCTCTGCTTAGTAAATATACACCTTTAATAATGGAAAAAGAACTTAGTAAGTGTATGCAATGTTTGATGTATAGTGAGGGAAGGTATGGGAGTGAGTATGTATGTGCTAATTGCCATCTGATTAC
Source organism: Neoceratodus forsteri (assembly GCA_016271365.2). Classification (NCBI taxonomy): domain Eukaryota; kingdom Metazoa; phylum Chordata; order Ceratodontiformes; family Ceratodontidae; genus Neoceratodus; species Neoceratodus forsteri. The sequence continues at coordinate 318,935,519 of CM028136.1, forward strand.
TACTCTTGAAGCAGAGATAGCGTTTCTGCTTAATATTAAACCAGTTTCTACTGATATTAGGGAACTGGAAAGTTACATTGATCTTATGGATGAACAGCTTTATTCTAATGAACAATTTCCTTCACATTTAGGTAGCATTTCTATGCCTCCTGATGAGGAGACAATTGTAACGACTAGTACTAGTATACCTGTTGCCTCTGCCCCCTCTTATAAGGTGGATGATTATCTGCCCTCTTCTCATGATAATGATGACTGGACCATTGTCACAAAGCCTCTTAAAAAAAGGAGGGGCGATCAAATACACAATAGTGCCCTTATTGAAACTCGTAATAGATTTGAGCAATTGATTGTATCAAATAATGAAGTGCTACATGATTTATCCTGTGCATCACCCTCTGTTGATAATAATGGTTTAAAAACACTTTTCAATCAGGAGGTAATGCCCATGAATATTTGTCCTAGTAAGTCTCAAGCTACCAAATCAATACCTATTAAGTTAATCGATCCAGAGTGTGTTAACCAATCACCTGTTTCTGATTCTTGTACCCCTACTGTCTCAAAACAACTGTTAGTCCTGGGAGATTCAATCATTAAGCACATTGACAGGGCGGTATGCAATAGTGATAAGAGCAACCACACTTGTTCTAGCTTCCGTGGGGCCAGGGTATCTGACATTACCTCCATGATGCCTAAAATTTTACAAAATGCGGGGGAAAATCCACTGGTTATCATACATGCCGGTGTTAATGATATCAACAACACCCCATTTAATCAGTTACAACAGGACTATGTGGCATTATGTAACCTGTTACTTGATAGGGGATGCTGTGTATGTATATCTGAAATTCTACCTGTCCCGAGAGCAACATCTACCATGACACAGAAAATCAAAGCCCTAAATGCATGGCTGAGAAAGTGGTGTTTTAAGCAGGATATACCCTGTATTACCCACTGGGAATCATTTTCAGATCATTCTTCCTTGTTTTGCTGGGACGGTTTACATCTCAGTCGTAGGGGTAGTACACTTATGGGGAAAAGTATCATTAAAATCATAAATCATTGTTTAAACTAAAAACAAATGGGGGAGAATGGGTCTATTCCCAAGTCTCTGAATACTTACAAAATATTATTACAACTAAATGTAAATTCCTAGCTTTGAATGCAAGATCTTTAAACCAACTCAAATTAGCAGAACTCGAAGCCAAATGTAAAACTTTAAATATAGGTGTGGTGGGAGTAACAAACTTGGTGGGATGCAGCCTCAATTTGGTCCAGAGAAATTCCAGGTTATAAGTTATATCATAAAAACAGATTAGATAAGCAAGGCGGTGGAGTTTGTATGTACATACGAAATGATATTCCTTCTTTTGAAGTGTGTTCTCCCTTTCCTTTGGAAAGTATATGGGTTAAAATCTTATTGAAGGAGCAATCCTATATAACTATTGGTAACATCTATCGACCTCCATCTGCAAATTCAGATTACACAACTGATATGTTTAAAGAAATTACACACTTTTCAGAATCTCAAGATACTGTAATATTTGGTGACTTTAACCTCCCTCATATTAACTGGGACTCATTCTCAGGACAGTCCTATGCCAAGAAAGGACTAATAGATGTGGTAGTTAGTACTGGATTACAACAACTTGTTACTGAACCCACTCGAGGTCCTAATATTTTGGATCTATTATTTACTAACATAGAGCAACAAATTAGCAATTTACAAATTTGGGATCCAATTGGGACCAGTGATCATTCATCTGTTCTTTTTGAAATTCAACAGTTTAAAACTACACAAAGGAAGTTATACTGTACAAAAAATTACAATAAAGCAAATTTTTCTAAAATCAATGAATACTTACAAAACATAAACTGGGAATCTAATCTTAATTGTACAACACAACACGCTTGGGGCTTTTTTAAAAACATTGTACATTATTTGGAAAATACCTTTATTCCATCTAAGAGGAAATTTAATAATAAAGAAGAAATTCCCCCTTGGTTCAACAAGACAATTAAAATAAAAATGAAACTTTTTAGGAAACTTAAGAATAGTTCTGTTCCATTTAAAACTACTCTCGTACATAAATACAGACCATCTGTGAAAAACTTAAAAAATTATATTAAATTGGCAAAAAATAAGCTAGAATTTAAACTAGCTCACACAAAAGACTGTCACAAATCTCTTTTCTCCTATATAAATAGTAAAAAAAGGTGTATCAAGGACCATTGGTCCCATTATAACCAGTGGCTCTTCTTTATCTGATAAAGAAACCTTGAATCTCTTTAATAAGTACTTTTGTTCTGTCTTCTCTCAGAAATCACCTATTAGTACATTTAAAGTTCACCACATAGATTATCATAGGTTCTATCCAACTGACATTATACAGGCTATCAAAAAACTAAAAAAAAAAATACTAGTCCGGGCCCAGACGGTATTCATCCATGGTTTCTGATCGAAACCTCTAAAAATATTTCTATACCTTTGTCAATTATCTTCAACAAATCCTTACAAGAAAGCATTGTACCAAATGATTGGCATTCAGCAATAGTTACTCCCATATTTAAAAAAGGCAATAGAGGTACTGTGCAAAATTATCGTCCAATTAGCCTGACCTCAGAGGCTGGTAAATTAATGGAATGAGTAATGAAATCTCTAATAGATCAAGATTGTAAAAAATTAGGAATTTATTATTCAAATCAGCATGGGTTTACTCCCAAGTATTCCTGCACCACCAATCTGATATCTTTTTACAATAATATAAGTACTTTACTAGATGTGGGTATCCCTACTGATGTAATTCTTTTGGACTTTAGTAGAGCTTTTGATAAAGTCTCACATGAAGAACTCGTACTAAAATGCACAATCTAGGTTTGTCAACTGATATTGTCAACTGGACTTTAAACTGGTTGACAAATCGTTCTCAGAGAGTCAGAATTAATGATATCTTGTCTGATTCGGGTAGTGTGACAAGTGGTGTACCACAGGGGTCGGTCTTGGGACCAACATTGTTTAATCTCTTTATCAGTGATTTACAAACAGGGCCAAATAACTTCATGGTTAAATTTGCAGACAATACTAAATTGGGGTGCAAGGTTAATAATCAAGAAAATATTTCTGCATTAAAGAAGGATTTGGAAAAATTAACACTTTGGGCAAATGAAAATCATATGCAGTTTAATCAAGACAAATGTTTAGTAGTGCATTTTGGTGTAAATAATCCAAAAACAATATATTATATAAACGGACTACCACTTCATTCATCAAATTGTGAAAAAGATTTAGGGATATATGTTAATAATAAACTTACATCAAATGATCACTGTGTTAGAACTGCTTGCATGACCAACAGACTTTTGAGGCAAATAAAATGCACTTTTGTCAGTCGCACTGAACAATGCCTTGATCCATTGTATAGGGCATACATTAGACCGTATTTAGACTATGGCTCCCCTTTCTGGAATCCAAACCAAAAAAAAAGACATAGCAATTCTTGAACAGGTTCAAAGGAGAGTAACTAGAATGATTCCAAGATTAACAAACTTGGATTATCAGAACAGATTAAAAGCTACTGGTCTCTTCTCTCTTCAAACTAGACGATTAAGAGGTGATATGCTTATGGTTTTTAATTTAACAAATTCACCAGATCTAATGTAAAAATGTGGTCTAACACTCTCCAAAAGGAGACATGTTCCGAGACTGCATAATAAACAGCTTGAAGTAAAAACTTATAAAACCAGCAAAAGGGGAAACTTATTTCCAATAAGAGTATCCATTGTATGGAACACCTTGCCACAAGAATTGGTAGAGGCAACTAGTGCCACTGTCTTTGAAAACAAATTAGATGTTTGGTTGAGGGATAATAGATAAATAATGTCCCACATAGTTTGGGGAACAGTCTCGATGGGCTCTGGCCTTCTTTTGTTCTTTCATACCAAGTAATACCAAGTAAGTCAGATCTGCAGGTGACCCAACAAGTTCTCACTTCTCTGGGGTTCCTTCTCAGTCTTCCCAAGTCAGTTCTCGAGCCTGTACAGCTTCTCACTTTTATAGGAGCAGAACTGGACACGGTCAAGGCAAGAGCTTTCCTTCCTCTGGAAGGGGCAACAGCCATCTCACAGCTGGCCTCTTCCTTCCCCCCTCTGGTCTCTCGACCAGCAAGGCATTTTCTTCAGCTTTTGTGCCACATGGCAGCTTCCACAGCAGTGGTCCAAGGGGCCAGGTTTCAGATGAGGGACATTCAGTTCCATCTGAGGGCTTTTTGGTCCCAAAGGAAAGATCCTCTTACCAAACTAGTCCCAGTTGCTCAGACCCTTATCCAGGCCCTTGAATGGTGGCAGAATCTGGACAGTCTGAGGCAGGGAGTTTCATTTGTCACTCAGCTTCACTCTGTGGTCCTTACCACAGATGCTTCCCTGTTGGGGTGGGGGGCCCATCTGGGGGCTCTCAGAGCCCAGGGACTGTGGTCCCCTCAGGAATCCCTTCTTCATATCAACCTCCTGGAGCTCAGGGCAGTGTTTCTGGGCCTACAAAGTTTCTCTCAATCAGTACAGAATAAGGTAGTTCAGGTCAGTACAGACAACACCATCACCATGTGGTATATCAACAAGCAGGGAAGCACTCAGTCTACGGCCTTATGCATGGAAGCCATGAAAATATGGTCCCTGGCTTATTCCCTACAGACCTCTCTCTGGTAGCAGTCCACCTCCCAGGAAAGGACAATCTGCTGGCAGATGCATTGAGCAGGATTTCCCAGGACCATCACGAATGGTCCCTGGACCCTGTGGTGTTGAAAATGATTTTTTCAAGGTGGGGCACTTCAGAGATAGATCTCTTTGCAGCCCCAGACAATCACCAACTTCCTCTGTTTTGTTGCAGACCCCCAGTCTTGGGCGCAGTCCCTCTGGACGCTCTGATTTTGAACTGGGAAGGGAAATTTCTATATGCCTTCCCCTCCCTTTCCTCTACTGTTCAAGGTTCTAGTCAAGGTAAGGTCACAACCTTGCAAAGTGATTCTGATTGCTCCAGACTGGGCCAGGCAGCCTTGGTACCCCCTGTTGCTGTCTCTAGCAGTCCATCTTCCCCTGTCTCTTCCCAGGATTTACAACCTGTTAACCTCCTTTCAGGGGAGGATTTGGTACCCCAATCTTCGGTCTCTCAGTCTCAAGGCATGGCTCTTGAAGAGTTAGAGTATGCAGATTTGCATCTGTCCCAAGGGGTTCTGGACATTCTAAAAGCTTCTCGAAAGCCTGCCACCAGAAAAACTTACAACTCCAAATGGAAAAGATTCAGCATTTGGTGTTCCAAGAAGCATATATCCCCAGACACTGCTGAATTGTCTACAGTTCTGGATTATGTGGTTCACCTTAATGGCCTAGGCCTCAGACCAGCTACTCTCAAAGTACATTTGTCAGCTGTTTCTGCTTTCCTGTCGGTGGAGAAGACTTCCTCTCTGTCATCTCACCCTGTATTCTGTAAATTTTTCAAAGGATTGCTTCATACCAATCCCCCTTTAGGGATCCTGTTCCTGCCTGGGATTTGAATGTTTGCATTGCTCAACTTATGCAACCCCCTTTTGAGCCTATGTTCTCAGCAGAGCTCAAGTACTTGACTTGGAAAACTTGTGTTTTTGGTGGCTGATAACTTTGCCAGATGTATCAGTGAATTGCAAGCCCTGTCAGTTGAACCTGACTTCATTTCATTCCATAGAGATAAGGTGGTCCTTAGAACCAATAGAAGTTTCTTACCCAAAGTGATTTCTGATTTCCATTTAAACCAGTGTCTTCACTGATCATACTTCCTCAGGAGAGCGGAGGTTGCACAGTTTAGATGTTAAAAGAGCCCTTAGTTATTACATAGAACATACAAAGGGTCACAGGTTTGACTCCCTCCAGTTGTTCCTCACTTATGGGGAAGTAGGTAAAGGCAAACCTGCCACCAAGATAACTGTTGCCAGGTGGATTGTGTCCTGTATCCAATTCTGCTGTAAGAAACTGGGAAAAATTCCACCCTCCGGCCTGAGGGCTCATTCCACTAGAGGTACAGCTGCATCTCTGGCTGCGGCCAGGGATATTCCTTTGTTAGAAATTTGTCAAGCAGCCACCTGGAAAACAGTTCATACCTTCACCAAGCATTACTCTCTGGATATCCAGGCTAGGAGTGATGCTAGGTTTGGCACAGCAGTACTTCAGAGCCTATTCCCAAAGTAGGTTCTGTCCCTCCTCCTTGGAGGTACTGCTTGGTAGTCTGCAATAGTCAGCATATAGCAAGACTTCATGTTGTTTGAAGAAAAAATGACTCACCTTATTAATTATGTTTCTTCTAATGGAGTCTTGCTGTATTCTGACCTCCCTTCCTGCCTCCCCTCTCAGAACCTGTTTTTGGGAAGTGGGTGGGCAGGTGCAGTGGGGTCTTCAGCCCACTTTCTATTGTTTGGATGCTTTGTGTTTGATTAGTTAAGAATTGTTATGCTTTATTACCTGGTATTTGGTTTTTGGGTTTCCTGACTTGAGTCTTTTAGGAATCAAAAACTTTTGTTGTCAGTTGGCTAGTAGAAATTTTACAATTTCCACATTATTAAAGTCAGTGAGTTTTAGCTCGTAAGAATCTGATGGATGGGTTTCAAAGTGCTGCAGACAGAGTTTTCAACCGAGCGTGAGCTCAACGTTCTATGCCTTTCATAGAATTTTAACCCCTCTCTCTCCGGGGCAGTTCAAGTGCTGGAGCTAACTACAGTAGTCAGAATACAGTTAAGACTCCATTAGAAGAAACATAATTACTAAGGTGAGTAATTTTTTCTTCCTGACCCTCACCCAGGAAGACGTTGAGCAGTCGGTGTCCCTGGCCATTGCCACTTGAGAACAGCTTCCACCGGAGATTGTTCTGCCAAAGCAGGGGCACATTATCTATACGGCACCTCCGGCGGCATCTCCTCAACGTCTGCCCCCAAGTCAACATTCAAGATCAAGGTGCTGTTTGTGCTCTCAATGCTACCTAACTGGGAGGAGTGGCTGTCAGCCAAGCTTCTCGCCCTCCTTATCCTTGGATGACGAGAGGCCCACTGGCGTATGCGTCAGTCGGCCTTGGCGGGGCAGGGTATCACTCTACTCCCAACCCCTGTGGTCAACTGGCTGCTGCCAGTCACGCCCATGCCGGTCTGCCTAAGGCAGCTGTTGCTGACATCTGTCTCTTCAACACTGCTGGTGGAACCGCCTCCACCACAGCCCTTGCGAAGAGCCACAACCAAGGATTTCTGTGCTGCTACCAACATGCTAGGCTGGCTATCGGTGGAAATCACCCAGTTGGATGACTCTAGGGTGGTTCATGGCAAACAATGGTCGAGAGCTGTTTTTGATGAGTCTTCGGATCACTCAGATGGTTATTCTATGTAGTCATCAAGGACGCGTACCTTGGACCACTAGTCAGTCGAGGAACTGACTAGCGACCATGGGCCGGTGTCATTTGGGGCTCTCCTCAGACTCCTGTCTGAGTCCATGAATGTCTCTTTAGAGCCTGTTCAGAAAAGGGCCAAGTACCCTTTCCCAGACATCCTGGATAGAGACTAATCCCAGGGTTGCCTTTCCCATGGCTGAGGCCATTTTGGGACTGACCCTGGAGCTCTGGCAGTGTCCAGCACCATCAGCCCCCCGTATGGTCCACAAGAATGTACTCCCTACCGACTCTCTGTCCGGGTTCTCAGACCACCCTTTGGCCAAGGGTCTGGTCTCAGACTCTGACTTCTGGAAGTCTGGAAACACTGGAGATGTGGACGAGGCCCCCAAACAGGGAGTCAAAGAAGCTTGACCATGCAGCTAATGAGGTCTGTGCCACTTCCTCCCTGACCCATCAACCTGTGTGGGGTTGACTTCAGCACTTCTAGCCACACTGATCCCTCATTACAATCGACAGGTAAATTCTCAAGATGGTAGGCAGAGGGCTGCCTCTCGATTTCACTCCTTACCTCAAGGGAATCAACAAAGTCCAAGAGAGTAGCATCTTTCAGAAAAAGAGATGTGCAAGAACAAGGGGGCACAATTTGAAGATAGAGGGGGGATGGCTCAGAGGTAATGTGAGGAAGTATTTCTTCACAGAGAGGGTTGTAGATGCATGGAAGAGCCTTCCTGAGGAGGTCGTAGAGTCAAAAACAGTGGGGGAATTCAAGAATGCATGGGACAGACATAAGGCAATTCTAGTGGGGGGTAGGAGGAAGTAGGTTGTTAGTTAACTAGGATCTGCAGCTTATACATTAGGTAGGGAAATAGGCAGACTAGGTGGGCCAAGTGGTCCTTATCTGCCACCAGATTCTATGTTTCTATGTTTACTGATCCTATGCTCCAGCGGGAGTCCTCGGTGTCACAGGACACATTTTCTGCCCTAAAGGAGGGCATTGCTCAGCTCCTTGCAAAAGGAGATACAGCCCAGGCCCCAGATGCCCTGCCAAGATAGGGGTATGTGTCCAGGTACTTACTGGCTCCAAAACATGTGGGGGTTGGCGCTGTATATTGGAGCTGCACAGTCTCAACCAGTTCACGTGGAAGCACAAGTTTGGATATTCACTCTGAACCAGATTATACCATCTCTGGAGATGGAGTTCTGCTCCCTGGACCTCCAGTACACATTCTTCCACATTCTAGTGCCTCCTGTTCTGTGCAGAAGGGGTGCCCTGTCAGTTCCAGGTCATACTGTTCGGCTTTTCATCCGCACCCAGGGTCTTCACCAAGTGCATGGCAATGGTGGCAGCCTTTCAGTGGTGGGCGTCAAGATTTACCCTTACTTGGATGACTGTTGATAGCCGGGCCATCCAAGAAGGCTGTGGAGTGGCCCACTAATCAGGCCCTCCAGACCTGCAGAGGCTTGGGCCTCTTGGTCAGCCTGGCCAAGTCCAAACTGATTCCCTTGCAGGTGATTCATTTCATCAAGACAGAGCTAGACTCTGTACGGGTCAAGGCCTACCTCTCTGCAGACCAAGCATTGGATCTTACCTTCTTTGCCTGATCATTTAAGATTGGGTGCTTATCCTACTGCTGCTGGGGAACATGGTGTCTTGCACCAGCACTGTGTGAGGGGCCTGCTGATGGATACTGCACCTGCAGTGTGATTTGGGCGATCAGTGGTCTCAGCACCTAGGACACTTGGACTAGATGGTCACAATGATCAGACCAATGCGGGATTCCATCCAGTGGTGGCTGATCCCTGAACATCTAGATGAAGGAGTCTCATTTGCCCAGAACCAACCATCACCCTTACGATGGATGCGTCTCTGTTGGGATGGGGAGGTCAACTAGTAGACCACAGGGCCCGTGGGTTCTGGTTACCCAGAGTCCCGTCACCACATCAGTCTGCTGGAGCTCTGACAGAATTCACAGGAGTTAAGTCATGCAAGTCTAGATGGGCAGTACCACGGCCGTGTTCTGCCTGAACAGGTAGGACAGCATGCACTCCCTTCCTTTGTGTCAGGAGGTTCTCCACACTTGAACAGTCTTGTGCATCCTGGGTGCAGATTTCTTGGTGATCTGTGTTACTGAGGCAGTCAGTCAGCTGGCAGACACTCTTAGCTAGGTGGGAGAGATGTTGGACAAGTGGTCCCGGAGGTAATAAACCACCTGTTCTTCCTGTGGAGCACACCTCTGGTGGATCTGTTTCCCTTCTGGGAGAATGCAAAACTGAGGCTGTTTTTGCACCCGCCTTCCTCCTCCCAGTCTGAGAGACTGATGGGGGATACCTTTACAAGACCCTGGACCCCAGGCCTCATGTATGCCTTTCCTCCCATCCCCTTGATCCACAAAGTGCTAATTAAGGCCTAGAAGGACAAGGTGCAGATGATCCAAATAACTCCAGACTGGCAACAGCAGTTCTGGTACCTGGATATCCTCAGCATCTGCAGCAGGCCTCCGTGGAGGTTGCCTCTTTACCTAGAACTGCTGACCAGATAACAGGGGAAGGTCCTGCACCTGGACCTTCAGTTCCTGCACCTCACAGCCTGGTTCCTGAGTGGCTAGAGAGCCAGGCTTTGGGTCTTTCAGAGAATATGCTTTGTGTTGTGGAGGCCTCCCAAAAGGAGTCAACTCACTGGTGCTACGCCTTTAAATGGACAAGATTATCTATTTGGTGTCAGAACAATGAGCTTCATCTCCCTGCCTGCCCTGTGGTTAGTATCCTTGAGTACCTCTGGTCCCTCTCTCAGCTGCGATCCTAAAGTGCACTTGGCAGCCTTCTCTGCATACTGGGCACAGGCTGGTATATCGATGGTGGCCCAGGAGAAGGTGGTTGGGCGCTTCTAGGCCTGGACCACCTGTTCCCTCCAGTGCATTAACCTCCACCACCTTGGGACTTATAACTGGTACTGACTACGCTCATGGGCAATCCTTTTGTGCCTGTGCACAGGTGTGAGATGTTACACCTGTCATGGAAGACAGTCTTCTTGGTGGCTGCCACATATGCCAGAAGGATTAGTGAGCTCCAGGCACTCTTGGTGGAGTCTCCATATCTGATCTTCCACAGAGACAAGGTAATCCTTCATCCCCCACCAAAAGTTCCTCCCAAACATTGTATCTGAGTTCTGCCTTAAACAGGTGATGAACCTTCTGGTATAATTTACCAACCCATTTTCAGACGCCAGTCACAGGCTCCATACTCTGGACCTGTAGCGGGCGCTCTCCTACTATATAGTGCACACAGCTGGAGTTTGGGGTGAAACTTGCCAGCTTTTTGTCACATACATTGAAGCTGTGCCTGGCATACCAGCAGTTAAGTGGACGATTGGCAGGTAGACTACATTTTGCATCAACCTCTGCTATAGGTTGGTTGGTAGGGAGCCTCCCATAGGGCTTGGTGATTTATGGAGGGTTGCCATAGCAAATGGGAGTAGTAACATGTAGGAGTTATGAATCAATCTTCTACCATTCAAACTGCCAAAAAGTGCTGTTTTCCATGAAAAAAAATCCTTTTATTTCTATGCTCTGTTTCATTTGCATAACCCTGCCCCTTTTTTTTCCCCTCAGTGCTGTAACCCCCAACCATGACATCATGCAAGGTAAACAGAGTTTTTAGAGGACACTTTCAGTTTTAAGCTGACTCTTTACATTGTTTGCAAGTAGCTGTATCTAGTATTATAACGTGTAAAAAAAAAATTCTAGTGATTTGACTGGCTGAAAGCAGCTCAGAGTCATGTAATCTTTGACCTATAGCTACTTATAGTCATTCAGACCCTATAACATAAACATAGAAAAGTATCATCACACTCCCACATTCTGACAGGAGCTGTCACTTCACCAGCAGGTAGTAAAAGTGAAACAGCATCTACACAGAATGGCAAATTATCTGTTTGGCCTACCTGCATCACAGAAACATTTTTTCCAGAAGCTTTTCTACAGACTGTACTGCTGTAAACACTACCGAAATAGGAGACTGCCCGTTATTTAGGGAGATAGAAAATCAGCTATTTACTGTACCCACAGTGCCTCATTATGTAAATTAGTATACAGGCTATTATATTTCTGTGATCACTACAGAAATAAGAGACTACATCACTCAGTAAAGAAATCTTGTCGGCTAGATACTGTATGCACAATGCCTTGTTTTGAAAATAAGCATAACAGATTTTATATTGTTGAAGCCACTAAATATGAGACTGCACCTCACAGTAGGGAAATTGGAAAACAATTTCTTATTGTACCCACAATGCCTTGCTATGCACATCTACATATTAGGTTCTGTATTGCAGTCACCACTACCAAAACAAGAGACGGCAACTCTGAATAAGAAACATTTAAGTCAACTTTATAATTTACCCAGAATTCCTTGTTGCTGTATGTAAAACATTGACAGCTCCCTTGTATGACATCATTCTGGGAGTGTGGCCGCACAGAGAAAACTGGAGAGCTGCTAAAACATTTAAAAACAAGCATTTGTCAATGCCGAATGTTGGTTTGCTGACATTAGCATTGGCAGTGCAGGAGTTAGAGAGATGCATAACAGGAATGGCAGTGAAGTATTGAACTAACACCAACCCTCCCCACTTCCCATGAATGCAGCACGGGTTGTGCCTTTGGGTCGTCGGCCATAATGCTTAAGCCATTTCACCTCACCTCACCCTGCAGACAGCAACAGGTGTTACCGTGTGCCTTGGGGTCTTCGGCCCTTACACTCACCCCATTCCATTAGGAAATAATCTGAGATGGGTGCAGTATAGGAGAATGGGTAAACATTTGGGACGAAGACCCCAAGGTACACCTCGATGCCTGTCAATGGCTGAAGGGTGGGGGTGGAATGCCGTGAGCATTACAGCTGACGAACCCAAGTCACACCCCCTGCGCCTGTCAGTCTCTACAGGGTGGGGTGTTACAGTTGGAAACCCTAACACCCCTGGCGTTTGTTGTTATTTTTGCTCTAAATTTTCAACATGGGTTTTTTGGGACCCCATCTCATGAACAGTGGCACTGTCATTTCGTTACTCAATCCCGAAAAGTGATTTCACATAGCGACTGCGCAATTCGGCACCACAGATATGTAATCACATTTTGTGCAGGATGTGAAAAATGACAGCTGTACTGTTCATGAGGAGGTATGTAAAAATGGCAGTGTTGAAAATCTAGAGTGAAAATATAAAAAAATTGGTGAAGTTATGAGCGTGCATAGAAACTGCGCAATGCCGCGTATAGCATGATCATTTTTTGAATTTTCACTAAATTTGCAACATGGTCTTTTTGGGCCCCACATCATGAACAGTGTCACTGTCATTTCATTAATTGATCCTGAAATGTGATTCTGTGCAGCGATTGCAAAATCACCTTTCAGGACTGAGTAACAAAATGTCAGTGACATGTTCATGAAGTGGGGTCCCAAGCATTCCATGTTGAAAATTTGAGGCCAAAATTCCTAAAAGTGGCTGAGATATCAACATAAGTTGAAACTCCCATTGACAGCCATTATACACACTTACCTTTGATTCTTCATGTTGCCGGTCAGCTTTGAAGAGTGCAGACGTGTCCCACTTCACAGAAGATCGCTGTTGTCGACCTCTGGAGGTAATTGTGGGGTAATGGGGGAGGGAAAGGTGGGTGCTCAGTGGAAGGGTGGTGATGGGGGAGGAGGCAGTGGGATGACAGTGAAGGATCGTTTTCTTTTTTGCAGATTAAAAAAAACGCCAGGGGACGATTTTCTTAATTTACAGGTTCAAAAATAGAAAAACTTTTAGTCACACTAGGGTGGGCTCTCAGTATGCCATATAAGTTTGGGGGTGGAGCACCATGATGCTGACAGGGATTGGGCACCCCATCGGCAAAGAAAGTGAGCTTGAGGGGGCTGAGGAAACATGATGCTGACTGGGATTTGGCACCCCGGTCAGCAAAGACAGTGAGCCTGGTTAGAGTGGGGGTATCCGACACCGGGAGTGGAGAGTTTTATTCTTTTGAAAAGTAGCGAGCACCATGGAGAAGGTAAACCAAAGTGAGAAATTGGCATCACTCACTTTGTCGACTAGTTTTCGGTCATCGAAGCCTAAAGACTGGGATAAAGGTCAGTTCTCGTCATCCCACAAGCATAAGAACAAAGATGAGGAATCCTTCCCGCAAGATCACGGTCACTGTTGAGGCCTGCAGGTAACATTACTTCTAGGAATGTGGATATGATGTTCTGTCCACACTTCTGGGCAGTTACCTTTCCCTTTCATTCTGGCTGGAACATCTTCAAGCTGGCTTCTCCCACCCACCCTGGTGGTGATTCCCTCGGCTTCACCCCATGACACCAGATCTTCCTTTCTGCTTGGAAGAAGCAGATTCCCTCCTTACCACTGTCACGCTGAGTAGGCCCTTGCATCTTAAATCTTTATATTTACTTCCTAAACGTTTCAAAAACATTGTCTTCAGCTCGATCATCGATCGAAACCGCAATGGATGACAAGTCGGCTCCCGAGTTCCCTGGTGCCTTTGCGGGCAGAAAATGTCCTGAACAGATTCGCATGCCCCGTCCATTTACTGCCTGGGGCATGAGCTTGATCCCCATATCTGCGACATTTGTCGAACTTTCCATCCTACCATTCTGGAGGACCATCTATCCCGTCTCAAGTTAGGCCGACCGAGTGACTGTACCCCGCTGGTCAAATCCAAAGATGCCTGTCAGGTGGTCTCCACAGCTGCGGGGTCCACCGAACAGCTTGTGACATTTGAGGTTGCGGCAGCCCAGGCCACAGTTTACACCTCCTCAGCTTCAGCCTTCGTGCCGCTTCAGTGAGGCACCTAGTTTACGGGGTGTTTCATAGGAATGTGCCATGCTCAGCGCCCCTCCAGGCACAAATCCAGGTCGAAGAAAGAGACCAAAAAAATGGTCTCGCCATCGATCATGGGATCGGGAGCGTTCTTGGTTAGGGGCTTCAGATTCCCACACTTCTCCGGATCCGACTTTGGTCTAATCCTCAGCCCAGGCCCGCCAGCTCCACAGTAACCCCGACAGGGCAGTTGACCGAAACACTAGTTGATCTTTCAGCCGAGATCTTTCTCGAGCCGGTCAACCAGTTGTCTACTGAAGAAGCTTACACTAATCTGTTCAGGATGCCGATCCTGACGTAGACCGTTTCAGGGAAGGATCAGTCCGCTGATCCACCACCTCTGGTTATCGACCAAGACTCAGAGGAGCCTCTGCGCTCTATGACTCCCTCCAAGCCCCACCGCTGGTCCACCTGGCGGTCGTGGTTGAGGTCTCAGTACTATTTCCAGGGGTTGAGCGGTTCCCACTGACGTTGGCGCTCCTGCTCTCGATGTTCTGGGAAGCGGCGCCACCACTACTATTCATCCTCGTCAGGTGAGGAGAGGCTTCAGCACAAATTGCGTCTCGGTGCTACGAGGATCTCATGTGGCAGCAGCTGGTGTTCACCAGCATGAAGCCAGTTCCGGTTGCTTCGCCAGCCATCACTTGGCTCACGCCCAACAGGCCGATGTCTTCTCTGCTTCAGGAGTCTACTAAGACGGTCCCGGCTCGGCTGCTTCTGGCATCTCCACTGATTCCTGTGAAGCCGCTGCCTGTATAGCCGAAAACCAGCGCTCCAACCAAGGAATCTCGGCCGGCCAAGGGACTTCCCCATTGGCTGTCGTTCACCATCACCCCTGACCGTCTGCAGAGGGTCAGCAGGGACTCTGGCAGTCAGCCCCTCTTTTAAGGACTCCTCAGAGTTGAAGGGTTCCTCCTTGCACTCCCGTCTGGTCAGCAGGGGATCTCTCGACGAACGAAGTTCCTACTTCCTTTATGGGCCTTCTCTGCCTGATCTCGGAGTCCACGGGTATGAAGATGGAGCCCATCCGGAAACTGGCTCAGTACCCTTTGACTGAGATCCTGGACTGGGAAGGTACTCCTGGGGAAGCCTTCCCGGTGGTAGAGGCCATCCTTGGCCCTGCTGTGGAGCTTTGGCAGTGCCCCGCTTCCTGCCCTGCACCTTCTGTCCGGATGGCCCGCAGCTATGCAGTACCTATCAGTTCTCTATCAGGATTCACAGAACACCCCTCAGCCGAGGGGCTGGTGGCCGATTCTGTGTTCAGGCACTCTGGTAACACTGGGGATGCTGACAAGCCGCCCAACAGAGTCCATGAAATTGGGCCATGTGCCTCTCTGCTTGATCTTCGCCAGGCAAGCTCAGCCCTCATTATGGCCCACTTCTCCCATGCCCTGTTGGGCACCCTGGATGAGGTGCTTCCTCATCTTCTGGTGGACTTCCAGACCATGGTCAAACAGGTCCATGACCAGGGCCAGGCTGTGGATAAGCATGGGGAGTCCTTTGCCCGCTCAATGGTGGCTGCAGTGGCCATGTGCTGCAGGGCTTGGCTAAGGATCTAGATCTTCACGGCTGACACTCAGCACAAGATGGCAGATCTCCCTTTCCTGGGCACCGATTTTTTTCAGGCCCAGGGTTGAGGGCCACCTCACCCGCATCGAGAAATCCAGTGCCACATTGGACTCCGTGACATCTGCCCAAAAGGACACCAGGGGGTTTAAGTAACAGCAGAAAAGGAAGCCCTTTTGGTCCACCACTACTCCCGCGGCCAAACCAACCCAGCCCTAGGCTGATCAACAGGCACAGGCCTGGCGACCTTGGCCAAAGTCAGTGGCCCCAGTTGTCCGTAAGCCTGAGGGAGAGGCACTGGTGGCTCCTCAGCTGGACCCTCCTCCTCCAAGTCTGCCCAGTCAAGGGCTGAGGGGTGCCTCCTTCATGCCCGTCACACCTCCCCTGGGTCCTCCCGGGGGGGGGGGGCCGGCTATGCCACTTCCTTTTTTCCTGGTCCGCTGTCACCATGGACAGGTAGGTCCTTGAGGTGGTGGGTCATGGTCTGCCTCTGGAATTCGAGCAGAACACTCCTTGCCGAACCAGCGCCCCATGGGAGGACTTGGTATCTGCAGACATCCTGTTGGCTGTTCGGGGTGACATTGCCCAGATCCTTCTCAGGGAGGTCATGGTTCCTATCTCAGATCCTCCGGAACACCCAGGGTTTGTCAGGTATTTTCTGGTGCCAAAATGAATGGGTGGCTGGCGCCCCATTCTAGATCTGCATGACCTGAACAAGTTTCTCAAGTCAGGCACCTTCAGGATAGCAACTGTCTCAGATCTACCATCTCTGGAGCAAACCATGTGGTTTTGCTTCCTGGATCTTCAGGACGTGTTGTTCTACATCCCGATCCATCCGTCTCACAGAAGGTTTCTCCGCTCCTGAGCAGAGGGAGCCCTCTACCAGTTCCAGGCCATGCCATTCGGTCTGTCCTCAGCCCCCAGGATCTTCACCAAGGATATTACAGTAGCGGCAGCTTACCTGAGGTGCTGAGGGGTCCGGCTTTACCCCTATCTGGATGACTGGCTGATAACGGGTCCCTCCAGGAGGTGGAATGGTCCAGGGACCTGGCCCTCCAGACCTGTCTCCCTTGGCCTCCTGGTCAACGAGGCCAAGTAGGAACTCTTGCCTTCTCAGGTGATCAACTTCATCAGGGTGGAGCTCGGCTCTTGCCGAGCCAGAGCCTGGCTCCCAGCGGACAGGGTGAAGGCCGTCTCCTCCTTTGCCAAATCATTTTGGGTTGGGCAATTGCGCCCTGTCCGGGACTTCCTGTGCCTGCTGGATTATGTGGCATCTTGCACCAGTGTGGTACAATGGGCTCACTGGAGAATGTGCTCCCTGCCAGGGAAGCTGGCCAGCCAGTGGTCTTAGTGCATGAGTCACTTCGACCAGCTGGTCACTGTGACCCAGCGGATGTGGGATGCCCTCCAGTGGTGGTTAGTCCCAGAACATCTGCAGGAAAGTATCCTGTTTGTCTGCCCAGAGCCAGCGGTCATTCTGATGACCAGTGCCTCTCTCGCAGGCTGGGGTTCCCACCTGGCGGAACACAGAGACCACGGGCTCTGGACTCCGATGCCACATCAATCTGCTGGAGCTCCGAGCAGTTCAGCTGGCACTGACTGCCTTTGCCCCTCACATTCAGGGTCAAGTGGTCCAGGTGGACAACATCACGACCATGTACTACCTCAACAAATGGGGTGGGACGTGCTCCCTGCCACTGTGCAAGGAAGCTTTCCATGTGTGGACCCTTATGCGCAGCCTGGAGGCTGATCTCCTAGCCATCCATTTGGCAGGGGCCTCCAGCCAGCTGGCAGACGCCCTCAGTCATGTGGGCGAAGTGTCTCATGAGTGATATCTCCACCCGGAGATAGTACACAGTCTGTTCTCCCAGTGGGGCACCCCTTAGGTGGGTCTGTTCGCCTCCAGGGAGAATGCAAAGCTGAGGCTGTTTTGTGCCTGCCTCCCTCAGCAAGGAATGCTGTAGGGGGATGCCTTCTCGAGGCCCTGGACCCCAGGCCTCTTCTATGCCTTCCCTCCACTCCCCTTGATCCATTTCTCAAGGCCAGGATGGACAAGGCACAGGTGATTCTGGTAGCTCAGGACTGGCCATGCCAGTTTCGGTACCCCAATCTACTCAGTCTCAGTAGCAGGCTCCTGAGGCTTCTTTCTCTCTGTCCAGACCACCTTTAAATCAATCAGGGGAAGGTACTCCATCCAGACCTTCAATCCCTGCACCTGACAGCCTGGTTCCTGAGCAGCTAGAGTTCCAGGCTTTGGGTCTCTCTGAAGATGTCCTCACTGTGGTGGAAGCATCTTGGAAGGAGTCAACCAGGAAATGCTACACCTTCATATGGAAGAGGTTCTCCATTTGGTGTCAGGGCAAGGGGTTGGACCCTCTGTCCTGTCCAGTGGCCAGCATCCTTGATTACCTGTGGTCCCTCGGTCAGTCGGGCCTTTGGTAAGTGACCCTTAAGGTGCACCTGGCAGCCATCTCTGCTTACCAGGTGCGGGCCAGTCAGCAGTCGGTGGTGCAAGAGAAGATGGTTTAGCACTTTTTTAAAGGCCTTGACCACATTTCCCCTCCGGTCGTGAACCACCACCACCTTGGTATCTGTTGCTGATTTGGGCAAAGCTCATGGGAAAACCATTCAAACCGATGCACAGGTGTGACATCTCACCTGTTGTGGAAGACCGCCTTCTTGGTGGCTGTCACATCAGCCAGCAGGATCAGTGAGCTCCAGGCACTTTTGGTGGAGTTTCCTTACCTGGTCTTCCACAGGGACAAGGTTGTCCTGCGCCCCAACCCAAAGTTCCTCCCGAAGGTTGTGTCAGTGTTTCATCTTAACCAGGTGATTAATCTCCCAGTGTACTTCACCAATCACACCTCAGAGGCTAAGCACAGGCTCCATACTCTTGCCCTAAGACGAGCACTTGTTTATTACAAAGAGCGTACGGCTGGAGTTCGGGGAGAGATTCGCCAGATATTTGTCACCTACACGGAAGCCGCACCAGGTAGACCAGCAGCTAAGCAGATGATTGGCAGGTGGATTGTGTCCTGCATCAACCTCTGCTATTGGTTGGCGGGTAGGAAGCCTCCTGTAGGGCTAACGGCTCATTCCACCTGTCATACTGCTGCCTCGGTGGCCGCTTCCAGGGACGTCCCTATCCAGGAAATCTGCAGGGCTGCTACATGGAGGTCAGCACACACCTTCATTTCCCATTACCACATTGACCTTGAGTCATGCCAGGATGCAGGTTTTGGAACCTCAGTTCTCCAGTCTCTGTTCCCTAAGTAAGGGGTGTGCGCCTTGCCTCCCTTCTCCTGGAGAACTGCTAGGAGTCTGCCAGGAAGTGTGGATAGGACATCTTATCCACATCCCTAGAAAATCAGGTTACTCATCTGTAACAGTAGTTCTAGGAGTGGTATATGATGTTCATTCACACGGACCCACCTGACCTCCCCTGGCTTTGGCGCACAGCACTGCTTCCAGGGGGCAAGATCTGGTGTCATGGGGTGGAGCCGAGGGAGTTACTACTCAGGTGGGTTGGAGGAGCCAGCTTGAAGATGTTCCGACCAGAATTAAAGGGAAAAGCAACTGCCAAGAAGTGTGGATGAACATCATATACCTCTCCTAGAACTACTGTTACAGATGAGTAACCTGTTTTTCGCCACCGTCTGCTCCAGCGACAGTGACTACAGCCCCCCCCGACCATCGACCAGGCACCAAGAGCTGGCATTGGCTTAGATGCTACTGAGCCTACTATGGATGGTACATTGCCATCATGAAGTGGTTCCAGCCAGTCATCAACTTCTGCAGTCACGACCCCTGGCCAGGGCGTCGTCGTCTGACATGATGCGACAACTTCTGCCAGGCTTTCCTCTTCAGCCTGTCCTACAGTCAACGGGTACACCTTCTACACAGGTCATGTCGACATCTTACCATTCCTAGAACTACTGTTACAGGTGAGTAACCTGTTTTTCTAGGATCGTGGATATGTTGTTCATCCACACTCTTTGGCATGTCCCCTTCCACTTTAAATCTTGCCAGAAGTCTTCAAGCTGGCTCCTCCCACCCAACCAGGTGGAATATACTCTGGTTCCGCCCCATGACGCCAGATCTTCCTTTCTGCTGGAAGATTCAGGTTGCCTCCCTCGTGCTGACTCATTTTGTAGGCCCTGGCTCTAAAACCTTTGGCTGTTCCTAAAATCCATCTTGTTCACATTAGTGATTGCTAATTTGTTTCCTCGATTGTGGAAGACAAGTCTTCCCCCGGATTTCGTCGGTGCCCTTGCGGCAAGAAGATGTCGCGCACCGATCCCCACACCGCGTGCATATATTGTCTTGGTGTTGACCATTACACCTCGAAATGTGATTTATGTCTGCTTTCCATCCTAACGTCCTCGACGACCATCTCGCATGCCTGAAGTTAGGGAAGCCAGAGAAACGGAACCCTCCAGTGAAATCCAAGGAGGCTCGGTGGGCGGGTTCTGCTGAGCAATTGGAACGCATGCAAGCATTCGAAGAGGAAGTGGCTCAGGCTGCAGAAACTACTCAGAGCTTCTTTGTTCCGCTCAGCCTGGGCTCCACCTTCTTGGGTTCCTTCCGAGAGTTGTGCCAGTCTCTCCCAACTAAGGGAGAGAGTCCTGCGGGCACGCACTCCTCTCAATCCTGTAAGGGGGAGAAGGATCCTGGATCGTCTTCGTCCCGATGGAGACTCTCTTGGGAGCAGGAGAGGTCTCGGTCCCAGGAACATGCGGTCTCGACTTTGGTCGAGATTGCTTCTTAGGCTGCTGGCTTTGCCGTCTGGTCAGTCAACCGAACTGTCAATTTATGATGTAGAAATCATATCGCCAGCTCTGGTCAATGATTCCCTCGCTCAAACTCCTATTCTGACTTTCCCCAATGAGGAGAATCAGCCTGCTGGGACTCCCATCGAGGAAGCGTTCCCTGACCCCGAGAACTCACCGGTCCTGCCGGTGTCTCCTAAGCGACTGAATCAACCTATCCGATCTCGATCGAAGTCTTTGACCCCCTCGACTGAAAGGCTGAGGAAGAGCCATAAATGCTCTAAAAAGAGGCAACGCCATTGGTCATCCTCGTCCTCCTCAGATGAGGAGAGGCTGTGGCGGAAACTGCATCGGTGCTACAAGGACCTCATGTGGCAACAGCTGATTTTGACTGGGCACAAGCCAACTCCGGCTTCTACCCTGGCCATTACTTGGCCTTCACCTCCTAGGCCGAAGCCGACTCCTTCGGAGCCAATCAAGTCGGTTCTCTCCCCCCCCACGGAGCTGGTGAAACCTCCAGCTCAGCCTAAAATGGACTCCACTGATCATGGTGGAACCACCGCCCAAGCAGCCTGTGGGAGGGGCTCCTTCCAAGGAAGATAGGCCGGAGACCGGGCTTCCCCGGCGTTTGTTGGTCACTGTCACCACAGACCGCCCTCGGTGGGTCGTAGATGACATGGGGGGTCGACCATTATATCCGGACTTCTCGGATTTGGATGTCACGGGCCTGCATTCTCATCCTGGGTATGATGAATTAGCCATTGGATTAGAAACGGAGGAAGGTCCCTCATCTTTTCAGGGCATTCTTCACCTCATCTCTGAGTCCACGGGATGCCCCCAGAGCCAATCCAGAAAAAGGCGGAGTACCCTCTCACGGACATCCTCAAGAGAGGGATACCCTGACGGAGGCCTTTCCTGTGGCCAAGGCCAGTCTGTCCGCATGGCCCACAAATAAGCGGTGCCCATGTGGTCCCTTGCAGGGTTCACAGAGCACCCCTCGGCCGAGAGCCTGGTGACTGCCTCTGTGTTTAGGCGTATTGGCAGTTCTGCCGATACTGACCAACCTCCTGATAGAGTCCAAGCTTTTGGACCATTCAGCTAGGAAGGTCTATGCGGCTTCTTCCTTGGGCCTTCATCAGGCAAGTTCGACTATCGTCATGGCACACTTCTCCTGCGCCCTTCTAGGGTCTTTGGATGAAGTCCTCCCACATCTCCCCGCGGACATGCAGACCACGGTCAAGCAGGTCCAGGATCAGGGCTGAGCTGTTACCAAACAGCAGCTTCAGACAGCCTTGGACATTGGGGATTCTTGTGCCCATTCGATGGCAGTCGCAGTTGCCTCGCATGGCAGGGCTTGGCTGAGGCTCTCCTCCTTCCCGGCAG